>JAFREQ010000090.1:0-750000 GCA_025331565.1 Holacanthus passer | reverse complement strand
TATGTGTGTAAGTATGTATGTTTGTGTGCATGTCTGTATGTGTGTCTAAGTATATGTGTGTAAGTATGTATGTTTGTGTATGTATGTATGTATGTTTGTGTGTGTAAGTATGTATGGATGTAAAAATGTATGTGTGTGTGTCTAAGTATATGTGTGTAAGTATGTATGTTTGTGTATGTATGTAAAAATGTTTGTGTGTGCAAGTATGTATGTATGTAAAAATGTATGTTTGTGTGTCTAAGTATATGTGTGTAAGTATGTATGTTTGTGTGTGTATGTATGTATGTATGTAAAAATGTTTGTGTATGTGTGTAAGTATGTATGTTTGTGTAAGTATGTATGTATGTATGTTTGTGTGTGTATGTATGTAAAAATGTATGTATGTGTGTCTAAGTATGTGTGTATGTATGTATGTATGTGTTTATGTATGTAAAAATGTATGTATGTGTGTCTAAGTATATGTGTGTAAGTATGTATGTTTGTGTGTGTATGTATGTATGTAAGTGTGTATGTTTGTATGTAAAAATGTTTGTATGTATGTTTGTGTGTGTATGTATGTATGTGTGTATGTATGTATGTATGTATGTAAAAATGTTTGTGTGTGTCTAAGTATATGTGTGTAAGTATGTATGTTTGTGTGTGTATGTATGTATGTAAGTGTGTATGTATGTATGTATGTAAAAATGTTTGTGTATGTGTGTATGTATATGTGTGTTTGTGTATGTATGTATGTAAAAATGTATGTTGTGTGTGTCTACGTATATGTGTGTAAAAATGTATGTATATGTGTGTATGTAAAAATGTATTATGTATGTATGTAAAAATGTATGTGCAAATGTATGTTTTCTATGTATGTATGTGTGTCAATGTATGTGTTGTGTATGTGTGTATGTATGTATGTTTGTGTGTGTATGTGTGTATGTATGTAAAAATGTTTGTGTATGTGTGTATGTATGTATGTTTGTGTATGTAAAAAAATGTTTGTATGTGTGTCTAAGTATATGTGTGTAAGTATGTATTTGTGTATGTATGTATGTATGTATGTATGTAAAAATGTATGTATAAAAAAATGTGTGTCTAAGTATGTGTGTAAGTATGTTTTTGTGTGTGTAAGTATGTATGTGTTTTTGTGTGTGTATGTATGTAAAAATGTATGTATGTGTGTAAGTATGTAAAAATGTTTGTGTATGTATGTTTGTGTGTGTATGTATGTATGTAAGTGTGTATGTTTGTGTGTGTATGTATGTATGTAAAAATGTTTGTGTATGTGTGTCTACGTATATGTGCGTAAGTATGTTTGTTTGTGTATGTATGTATGTATGTTTGTGTGTGGAAGTATGTATGTATGTAAAAATGTTTGTGTATGTATATGTGTTTATGTATGTATGTATGTATGTAAAAATGTTTATGTGTGTAAGTATGTATGTTTGTGTTTGTATGTATGTATGTTTGTGTGTGTATGTATGTATGTAAAAATGTTTGTGTATGTGTGCATGTATATAAGTGTTTATGTACGTATGTATGTATGTATGTTTGTCTGTGTATGTATGTATGTAAAAATGTTTGTATGTGTGTCTAAGTATATGTGTGTACGTATGTATGTTTGTGTATGTATGTATGTTTGTGTATGTATGTAAAAATGTTTGTGTATGTGTGCATGTATATGTGTTTATGTATGTATGTATGTATGTTTGTGTATGTATGTATGTATGTTTGTGTGTGTATGTAAGTATGTATGTATGTTTGTGTGTGTATGTATGTAAAAATGTTTGTGTATGTGTGTAAGTATGTATGTTTGTGTATGTATGTATGTATGTTTGTTTGTGTGTGTATGTATGTATGTATGTAAGTGTTTATGTATGTATGTATGTATGTTTGTATGTGTGTATGTATGTATGTAAAAATGTATGTATGTGTGTAAGTATGTAAAAATGTTTGTGTATGTGTGTAAGTATGTATGTTTGTGTATGTATGTATGTATGTATGTATATTTGTGTGTGTATGTATGTAAAATGTTTGTGTGTGTATGTATATAAGTGTTTATGTATGTATGTTTGTTTGTGTGTATATAAGTGTGTTTGTGTGTATGTAAAAATGTTTGTGTGTATGTATGTGTTTAGTATTTATGTTTGTGTAAATGTTTGTATGCATGTAAAAATGTTGTCACTGTATGTATATGTGTGTATGCATATGTTTGTAAGTATGTATGTATGTTTGTATGTGTATGTATGTTTGTATGTAAGTGTTTATGTATGTATGTGTTTATGTATGTATGTATGTAAGTGTTTATGTATGTAAGTGTGTAAGTATGTATGTATGTATGTTTGTGTATGTGTGTATGTATATAAGTGTTTATGTATGTATGTTTGTGTGTGTGTATGTAAAAATGTATGTATGTGTGTCTAAGTATATGTGTGTAAGTATGTATGTATGTATGTAAAAATGTTTGTGTGCGTGTCTACGTATATGTGTGTAAGTATGTATTTATGTTTGTGTGTGTAAGTATGTATGTATGTAAAAATGTATGTATGTGTGTGTAAGTATATGTGTGTAAGTATGTATGTTTGTGTGTGTATGTATGTATGTATGTTTGTGTGTGTATGTATGTAAAAATGTATGTATGTGTGTTTAAGTATATGTGTGTAAGTATGTATGTTTGTGTGTGTATGTATGTATGTTCGTGTACATAAGTGTGTATGCATGTAAAAATGTTTGTGTATGTATGTAAGTATTTATGTATGTAAAAATGTTTGTGTGTGTATATGTATCAATGTATGTATATGTGTGTAAGTATATGTGTGTAAGTATGTATGTATGTTTGTGTGTATGTATGTATGTATTTATGTAAGTGTTTATGTATGTATGTATGTATGTATATGTGTATGTTTGTGTGTGTAAGTATGTATGTATGTAAAAATGTATGTATGTGTGTCTAAGTATATGTGTTTAAGTATGTATGTTTGTGTGTATGTATGTTTGTGTTTATGTATGTAAAAATGTATGTATGTGTGTTTAAGTATATGTGTGTAAGTATGTATGTTTGTGTGTGTATGTATGTATGTATGTAAAAATGTTTGTGTATGTGTGTAAGTATGTATGTTTGTGTAAGTATGTATGTATGTATTTTTGTGTGTGTATGTATGTAAAAATGTATGTATGTGTATCTAAGTATGTGTGTAAGTATGTATGTATGTATGTGTTTATGTATGTAAAAATGTATGTATCTGTGTCTAAGTATATGTGTGTAAGTATGTTCGTGTATGTGTATATGTGTATGTATGTATGTATGTATGTATTGCCTTGTAAGTATGTATGTATGTAAAAATGTTTGTGTGTGTGTCTAAGCACATGTGTGTAAGTATGTATGTTTGGCTGTATGTATGTATTGTGTGTGTGTGTGTAAGTATGTATGTATGTAAAAATGTTTGTGTATGTGTGTAAGTATGTATGTTTGTGTATGTAAGTATGTATGTATGTTTGTGTGTGTATGTATGTAAAAATGTTTGTGTGTGTGTCTAAGTATATGTGTGTAAGTATGTACGTTTGTGTATGTATGTATGTATGTATGTTTGTGTAAGTATGTATGTATGTAAAAATGTTTGTGTATGTGTGCATGTATATAAGTGTTTATGTACGTATGTATGTATGTATGTTTGTGTGTGTAAGTATGTATGTATGTAAAAATGTTTGTGTATGTGTGCATGTATATGTCTTTATGTGTGTATGTATGTATGTATGTATGTGTATGTATGTGTGTGTATGTATGTATGTAAAAATGTATGTATGTGTGTCTAAGTATATGTGTGTAAGTATGTATGTTTGTGTATGTATGTATGTTTGTGTATGTATGTAAAAATGTTTGTGTATGTGTGCATGTATATGTGTATGTGTGTTTTAAGTATGCATGTGTGTAAAACGTATGTATGTGTCCGTATATGTGTGTAAGTATGTATGTATGTTATATGTTTAGTGTGTATGTATAAAAACGTATGCATGTAAAATGTGTGTAGAGTATGTATGTAATGTATGTTATGTATGTAAAAATGTATTATGTGTGTCTAAGTATAATGTGTAAAAATGTTTGTGTGTATGTTTATAAGTGTTTATGTATGTATGTATGTTTGTTTGTGTATATAAGTGTGTATGCATATAAAAATGTTTGTGTATGTATGTAAGTATTTATGTATGCAAAAATGTTTATGTATGTGTATATGTATCACTGTATGTATATGTGTGTAGGTATATGTGTGTAAGTATGTATGTATGTTTGTATGTGTATATATGTATGTATATAAGTGTTTATGTATGTAAGTGTTTATGTATGTATGTATGTATGTTTGTATGTGTGTAAGTATGTATGTATGTAAAAATGTATGTATGTGTGTAAGTATGTAAAAATGTTTGTGTATGTGTGTAAGTATGTATGTTTGTGTATGTATGTATGTATGTATGTATATTTGTGTGTGTATGTATGTATGTAAAAATGTTTGTGTGTATGTATATAAGTGTTTATGTATGTATGTATGTTTGTGTATATAAGTGTGTATGCATGTAAAAATGTTTGTGTATGTATGTAAGTATTTATGTATGCAAAAATGTTTATGTATGTGTATATGTATCACTGTATGTATATGTGTGTAGGTATATGTTTGTAAGTATGTATGTATGTTTGTATGTGTATGTATGTATGTATGTATGTATGTAAGTGTTTATGTATGTATGTATGTATGTTTGTGTGTGTGTGTGTAAGTATGTATGTAAAAATGTTTGTGTATGTGTGTATGTATATAAGTGTTTATGTATGTATGTTTGTGTGTGTGTATGTAAAAATGTATGTATGTGTGTCTAAGTATATGTGTGTAAGTATGTATGTATGTATGTAAAAATGTTTGTGTGCGTGTCTAAGTATATGTGTGTAAGTATGTATTTATGTTTGTGTGTGTAAGTATGTATGTATGTAAAAATGTATGTATGTGTGTGTAAGTATATGTGTGTAAGTATGTATGTTTGTGTGTGTATGTATGTATGTATGTATGTTTGTGTGTATGTATGTAAAAATGTATGTATGTGTGTATGTATGTATGTTCGTGTACATAAGTGTGTATGCATGTAAAAATGTTTGTGTATGTATGTAAGTATTTATGTATGTAAAAATGTTTGTGTGTGTATATGTATCAATGTATGTATATGTGTGTAAGTATGTATGTATGTATGTATATGTGTATGTTTGTGTGTGTATGTATGTATGTAAAAATGTTTGTGTATGTGTGTATGTATATGTGTTCATGTATGTATGTATGTATGTATGTATGTTTGTGTGTGTATGTATGTAAAAATGTATGTATGTGTGTCTAAGTATATGTGTGTATGTATGTTTGTGTGTGTATGTATGTATGTATGTATGTATGTTTGTGTTTATGTATGTAAAAATGTATGTATGTGTGTTTAAGTATATGTGTGTAAGTATGTATGTTTGTGTGTGTATGTAAAAATGTTTGTGTATGTGTGTAAGTATGTATGTTTGTGTGTGTATGTATGTAAAAATGTATGTATGTGTATCTAAGTATGTGTGTAAGTATGTATGTATGTATGTGTTTATGTATGTAAAAATGTATGTATCTGTGTCTAAGTATATGTGTGTAAGTATGTATGTTCGTGTGTGTGTGTATGTATGTATGTATGTATGTTTTGTGTGTGTAAGTATGTATGTATGTAAAAATGTTTGTGTGTGTGTCTAAGTATATGTGTGTAAGTATGTATGTTTGTGTATGTATGTATGTTTGTGTGTGTAAGTATGTAAAAATGTTTGTGTATGTGTGTAAGTATGTATGTTTGTGTATGTAAGTATGTATGTATGTTTGTGTGTGTATGTATGTAAAAATGTTTGTGTGTGTGTCTAAGTATATGTGTGTAAGTATGTACGTTTGTGTATGTATGTATGTATGTATGTTTGTGTGTGTAAGTATGTATGTATGTAAAAATGTTTGTGTATGTGTGTATGTATATAAGTGTTTATGTATGTATGTATGTATGTTTGTGTATATAAGTGTATCTGTGTGTAAAAACATTTATGTTTGTGTATGTATGTATGTATGTTTGTGTGTGTGTATGTATGTAAAAATGTATGTATGTGTATGTAAGTATGTGTGTAAAAATGTGTATGTATGTATGTATGTATGTATGTATGTATGTAAAAATGTATGTATGTGTGTCTAAGTATATGTGTGTAAGTATGTATGTTCGTGTGTTTGTGTGTGTATGTATGTATGTATGTATGTATGTGTGTATATGTATGTATGTATGTAAAAATGTTTGTGTATGTAAATGTTTATGTATGTTTGTGTGTATATGTATGCATGTAAAAATGTTTGTTTGTATATGTATGTATGTATGTAAAATGTTTGTATGTTTGTGTATTTACGTTTGTGTGTGTATGTATATGTATGTAAAAATGTTTGTGTCTGTATGTGTAAAGTATGTATGTTTGTGTATGTAAAAATGTATGTATGTTTGTGTAAGTATGTATGTAAAAATGTTTGTATGTGTGTGTCTAAGTAAAAATGTTTGTGTATGCAAGTATGTAAAAATGTTTGTGTGTGTATGTATGTTTGTGTGTGTAAGTATGTATGTATGTAAAAATGTTTGTGTATGTGTGTATGTATATATGTTTATGTATGTATGTATGTAAAAATGTTTGTGTGTGTCTAAGTATATGTGTGTAAGTATGTACGTTTGTGTATGTATGTATGTATGTTTGTGTGTGTATGTATGTATGTAAAAATGTTTGTGTATGTGTGTATGTATGTAAAAATGCTTGTGTATGTGTGTATGTATGTATGTAAAAATGTATGTATGTGTGTCTAAGTATATGTGTGTATGTATGTATGTTTGTGTATGTATGTATGTTTGTGTATGTAAGTATTTATGTATGTAAAAATGTTTATGTATGTGTATATGTATCAATGTATGTATGTGTGTCTAAGTATATGTGTATGTATGTTTGTGTAAGTATGTATGTATGTATGTTTGTGTATGTGTTTATGTAAAAATGTATGTATGTGTGTCTAAGTATATGTATGTAAGTGTTCATGTATGTAAGTGTTTATGTATGTATGTATGTTTGTGTGTGTGTTTATGTATGTATGTAAAAATGTTTGTGTGTGTGTCTAAGTATATGTGTGTATGTATTTGTTTGTGTGTGTATGTATGTATGTAAAAATGTTTGTGTATGTGTGTAAGTATGTATGTATGTATGTTTGTGTGTGTATGTAGTGTTTATGTATGTATGTTTGTGTATATAAGTGTGTATGCATGTAAAAACATTTGTGTATGTAAGTATTTATGTATGTAAAAATGTTTGTGTGTGTGTCTAAGTATATGTGTGTATGTATGTATGTTTGTTTGTGTATGTATGTAAAAATGTATGTATGTGTGTCTAAGTATGTGTGTGTGTATGTATGTATGTATGTGTGTATGTATGTATGTATGTATGTATGTGTGTCAAAGTATATGTGTGTAAGTATGTATGTAAATATGTTTGTGTGTTTATGTATGTATGTTTGTGTGTATGTGTGTATATGTATGTATGTGAATATGTGCGTATATAAAAATATTTGTGTATGTAAATGTTTATGTATGTATGTAAAAATGTTTGTGTCTATGTATGTTAAAATGTTTGTATGTATGTAAAAATGTTTGTGTATTTACGTTTGTGTGTGTATGTATATGTATGTAAAAATGTACGTATGTGTCTAAGTATATGTATGTAAGTATGTATGTGTGTATGTAAAAATGTGTGTATGTGTATATAAGTATGTCTATATGTATGTGTGTATGCATGTGAATATGTAAGTAAAAATGTTTGTGTTTATGTATGTATGAGTATATGTGTGTATGTAAGTGTTTATGTATGTAAATATGTTTGTAAGTATGTATTTATATGCAAGTGTGTATGGATGTACAATTCTACTTAATACTGTACTCTCAATTTCTCTTAGCAGGCACTTCACACAAAAATTGACCACAACTTTGTCACTTTTGAAAAGAAACTTTATTGGTCACTAATACAGAAACACAAGGCGAGCATGACAAGCATGCTCAAAACTCAGTTTGTGACATCATAGCAACATGAGCACATGGAGGCGGGACTTATCTCTGGAATTACTGCGAATATTCAAAGATGACAGAATGGTTCGATACAACGAATTGGAAGGTTGAAGAGTGAGAAAACTGGTTTCTCACAGCAGCTGTTAGCTTGATATCAATGTCTCTATCATAAGTATTTGAGTGTGTGTAGCATGTGTGTATGAATGTTAGCGTGTGTGTGTGTGTGTGAGGCTCAGTATTTCTGAGCACTGTTGAGCAGTGCTTCCCTCTCCATCAGCAGCTCTCCGTATCGCTGCTGAAGTTCACGCTCTCTCTCCATCTGCCTCTCCACATCCTCCCGCAGGGCCTAAAACACACAGACAAAGATGATGTCAAACAGACCCAGGTCTCGTTATAAAAATAAAAACATTGCAAAAAAGGTAATTTGACGACAAAATCAAGAGATGGTCATCGTTTGCCGTTTGGTTTCCAGACACATTGATTTACACTTACATTCCACTAATGAATTAATAAATCAGCAAATTGTTGAAAGTTTTAAGAGTCTTAAAAATGCTGACCAATAGGCCTAAAGAGATTAACTTTGAAAAGAAACGACAGCAAATTTTCACATTTGAGAAACTGAAACAACAGCTATTAAGTAAGTAACAAATAATCTTAATTAAACAAATGATCTATTTGATTAATCATTTATCTATTACTGACTAATTGTTTCAGTACCAGTACAGTTCATGGTCAATATGTTACTGTGTTAGTTAAGCATGATGGAAAGTCGGCTGAATATAAACTTGTAGAGTGATCATAAATATATTTACCTCTTGCCTCCTGGGAATCGCAGTATCCTCTTGTTTCTTCAGCTGACTGAAGGTCTGGAGTTCTGTGGCTGACTGCTCCACCTAGTGGACACCATGAGTATCACATTATTACAACAATACACTAATACAATACTTGTTTTGTTTTTTTATTTCCAAACATTACATTGTGTGAGACACCATTATAATCTACAGTCTGCAGGACAACGGACTACAGAGTAAGTAGTTTATCATCAGTTCACACGATTTCAGGTCAATAATTAGTATTTTACAGATGGATCGTTCAACAAATTCTTCACTGGTAAGAGACTGATAATCTCTGTAAAATGACAAATGCAACAAGCCATGAAGGTCTGGAGTGAAGAAAAACCCATATGATTGATACTAAGAGTGAAGAATAAAGAAGGATGTGATTTTTTTTTTTGTGTGTAACTCATTTTACAGGAAATTCTTTTATATTGCAAAAGTAAATCGTGGCAGATGTTCATACCTGCTCCCAGAGTTCATTGTGCTGCTTCAGGAGACCCAGGGCTCTGGATTGAAACCCTCCCAGCAGGATTTTAAGCTTCTTCTCCAGTTTAGCTGCTTTCCGGGCCTCTGCTGTCATGTGACCACGGTTCACCTGGACAGAGACAGACCTTAGTGTTTAAACCAGAGCTAAACACAGCATTTCATAAAGATGTAGCTGTTTTATTTTTCTAAAGTGAACAATTCAGGGTCAAGTTCTATTAGCTTTCTGTGTGTGTTTGGTTTCTTACATCCAGCTTTTTCTCCAGGCTTTCAATTCGATCCTTCTTTGATGCCAGGTTGGCTCTGGTGTACCTGTTCTGAGTCGGTAGATATAAAACCTACAGAAAAAAAGCAGCAGATGAATAAACAGACCAAACAACAAGCTAAAGATAATCAGTCTTTAGCGCCAGATGATTCTCTTTTGGACACTTGTGCCTTCAGTGGATGGACTGGATGCAGCCTATTTCTTTGCATTATGGGACAGAGGGATGCTTACCTGTCCGTAGCATTCCTCCCACACCTGGCTGTAGGCCTCCATGCTAAGATCACCGTGGCCCATTCCTCCCTTCACCACCTCCATTTCTGTTGCCAGTATTGCCTTTGCCTGTTTATGAACAAGCCACATAGGAATGCAACGTCATTAATAAATATTTCTAATAACTGCATACTGATTATATCGCAACGAGACAGTAGTTCTTTCATCAAACCGACAACAGTTTTGATAATAAATGAAAAGTCTGAGAAACTTCTGCAGTGAACGTGTTTGTTACCTGCTCCATCTCCTCTGTGCTGACTGGCTTGTACGAGTGTGTTTCCAGGTAAGCTATATGTGATGCGTTGTTTGATGTGGAGGTGGGCCCTCTGGTTTTGCCGCGCTGCAGCTGACTGGCTGCGTTAGCTGACGGGTGGTGCAGGCAGTCGTAGTGCAGCATGGTGATCATTTCCTGTTTGATCAGCTCCTCGGCCAGCTGGAGGTCTGAGAGTGGCTCCATGGAGGTGGGACGGAGGACGGACTCGTTTACCTGCAGAGACGGACAATGATAAGATGACATCATCATGATAATATGCTCTCTAACTGATCAAACCCTCAGGAAATGAGTGTGTTCCTTACCTCAGTGGGTCTGGGGAGATTCCTCTGAACAGCAGTGTGTCGCAGCTTCAGCTCCTTCTCTCTTTCTGCCTCCCGTTGAGCCTGACACACATACAAGGGTATATATTTGAGTTTGGGTCATTCAGATGAGGTAATGCACAAAAAAAATGTTATCCCCCAAATGTTACTGTGTGTGTGTTTACCTGTTTACGCGCTTCCACATCTGCAGAGTCCTCTATGAATCCCGTCTCGGTCTCTGTTTCTTCAAGCTCTTTCTCTGCATTTTCTGGAAGAACAATCTCAAAATCGTTCTTGGGAACAGGAAGTGACATCAGGCCCTGCCTCAGCTGCTGCAGGCTTTCCCTTTGCTGTGTGTGAAGGGAGAGAGACAGTTCATTCATATTCTTATTGTAATTATTCTTAATATTATTATTATCAACGCTATCTTAGTGTTGTTTACATTTTATTTAGCTAAGTTAGTTGTATTATATGTATGAAGAGTGTGTGTTTACCAGGTGTTTAGCGTATGCAGGGTCAGCCAGTTGTTCCTCACTGTTAATATTCAGTTTGTCTCTCAGCGGTGTGCGGCCAGGGGTCAAACCTGGGGTCACAGCCCCACGTGGGGTCATCGCTCCTCCAGCTTGAGGGGTCATGCCCTCTTGTCCCTGACCTGGTCCAGGGGTTCTGTCAGATGACACGACCATGAATGTTAACATTTACAGTACCAGTTGGTTTGGTATTTAAATGCAGAGTGTTACATCAGTACAGCTGTTGATGTATTGTTACCTGAATGGTGTGCTGAGAACAGTGTTGGGTGTTTGGATCTGCTGACGCTGAGGAGTCACTCCACTGAAATCGCTCTCGTGCAGCGGAGTGTTGAGGCCTCCCTTCAGAGGGGTGTCAATGTTGGTTAGAGCCATCAGGTTCTGGGCTTCCTGGAAATACAGACACAGACTCAGGTAGTAAATATTTAACACAGAAAATTTCTTAATATCCAAAGGATTTATGCTCTATCAGTAAGTAAGAAAAATCAGGCACATTTCACACTTTTAATACCTATGTAATAAATCAGTACAGGAAACAAAGCAAAAATCCAAAAATTAGTAAATATTTTCGAGAAGCTGCACATAAATACACTGATTTTCTGATCTATAAATATAATTGTAGAGTTGTGACAGTTCTTAAAGTTAGTTGTGTGTATGTTGCTAGTGTAAAGTTGCTAGTCTGTAAAAAGCAAAGGGCAATATGCTATATAACTGCAGTCTATTTGGATTGTATTGAATAGTGACAGATTAGCTTAGCTTAGTAAAACAGTCATAAACAAGTTCACATAAAACATTGCTGATAAAATGCAATACAATTATTTAGTAAATAAAAATATGCATCTGAAATAGTGCTGGTTACCTGACCAAAAAAAATTTCAACAGTGTGGCATTTGTTCTCATATATTCAGTGTGTGTGTCTGTACCTGCAGTATCCTGTCCTGGACAGCAGGGGTGCGTGGGGTACGTAGCCCTGTTGCCATGGTGTTGGTGATGCTGTACTCTGACAGGAGGGCAGAGGAGGCTGAGTTGCCGCTTTCGCTCTCCTCAGCAGCTTGGCGGGCAACCTCGCTGGCGACCCCCAACTTCACGACTTCCTCCAGCTCAGCATCGCTGATCTACAGAGAACATTTGATTAAATATAGTTAATACAGTCTCTGGTAAAAGAGGATCAATTACAAATACTGAGTTGTCTGAGAGGACATTAAAATTAGAGCAATACAGGTGTTAGTGCATAGTTGTTACCTGTGGCGCAGGTAAAACCAGTTTGGAGCGTTTCTTGGTGAACTCAGCCACTCCGCTGGTCTGCAGGATGGCAGATGGGAGATCGCTCTCTTTCTTCTTCTTGATCTTCTGTTTATCTTTCTTCCTTTCCCTCTCCTCTTGCTCACTACAAACACACAAACGAAAAATGGTTTGTGAATGAAGACCATGAGTTAATTGGGCATGTGTATGTGTTTATTGTGTGTGTTTATCTTTATGATGTACAACGTGCATCAATCATGCTCTTTCAGCATTTCTGTACAGCTTTTACATTTGTGTATATAAAGTTGAGCAGTAAAAACATGACTGTTTTATTTTATGTGTATTTACTGTACTTTTGTATTAGTATGTGTGTATAAAACAGACAATATAATGTTACTGACTTGCGTAGTTCTCCGTCCAAGTGCTGCTGCCTGAGTCGTTTGAAGTTTGGCTCCAGGGGGGCGTAGTGCTCCATGCTGGTGTCATAGAAACCCTTAAATGAAACAAAATGAAATAATCAATAAATTAAGCTGAGCCTAAATGCTGTGCTGGTGTTCTGTTCAAATAAAGGAAAGCAGTTGATAGTTCTTACAGGTGCAGGTTTCTTTTCAAAGGGGATTTCAGCGTTGTAATCCACTCCTCTCTTCTTCTTCCTCTTCTTCTGAACATCGATTCCTGCCGCTCTCAGCTCTCTGCGCTTCTGCAGCGCTGCCAACCGTCTGCAGCACACAGTGAGGAACACTTGATTATATCTACTCTTTGGACTGCAGCAATGTTGTAGGCTCTCCCATCCCTATAGTTACAACTAAGAACATCAGGTATGAAATAATAATAACTACATTTAAGAGGAAAATACCTAAATAAAGAATGAATGACCCCGTATTTCTAAATACACTGTGTATGTGCATGTATCCAACCTGGCTTCCTCCAGCTGTTTCTCCCTGGCCTTTCTTTTGGCTTTCTTGCCCTGGGTATTGGCCAGTCGAGCCCTGGCCTCTGACAGCATCTCCAACTCATCTATAAATAGTGAGACAGACAGACAAACACAAGTTATTTATTTTTTTTTAGGACACATAAGATGTTGTTGAATTTAAGCTGTGGTCTCATCCAGCCACAAATTTGAAGAAGACTTGGATTTAATTGAACTGATAAAACAATCCAGAGAATGACCGCACTGATTAGCTGCATACAAAGTTCTTCTTTAGAGTAAATTAAAACTTCACAAAATGTAAAAGACAACTATGAGACATAATTAGATATTCTAAGGACCAGGCTACATGCTGTTGCTTAGGTTGGATAAAGTTCAAACTAAAGTTTCAGGGAAAAGCCATTCTCCCTATCAGTGTCTTAAGTGTGATGACGCACCTTCGTCCATGTCCACAGGGTCGGGTCTGGCAGGTTTAGTTTCAGGATTAGGGTCGATCTCTCCTGGTTTTAACTTCCTGGGGTCGTCTCCCACTTCTTCCTCATTGTCTCTTTGTGCTGCCTTGTCTCTAAACATAAACACATGCAAATACACATGTGAATCACAGCATTTGAAACTATCTAACACTTCATTGAATTTTGGAGTAAAAATGGGTTTTAAACCCTATGAAGTCTTACAGCAGGTATTCATAGTGCTCGAGACACTGGGCAGCAGTACGTCCTATGATAGGAGCAATGGTCCTCCACTGAGTGGGCATCAGCTTTGCCAAATGAAGCAGCTTCTCCTCCTCTTCTCTGGACCATTCTGTTTTCTTGATGCTGGGGTCCAACCACTCGTACCTGCAGACAGACACGGCACAGTATCTTTATTTAAACATGTGATTTAACTGGGATGAAGTTTTTTCTAAAGGAGAGACTCTTGTAGCTGAAGAAAAGGGTACAGAGAGAATGCAGACAACAAACATATCCAGTTACACACAATCCTACACAGAATAACATCAATCATGTGCAGACAATATCTACTTCCACAAGCCCTGCAATCACCCTGAAAACGGAATGAAGGCAGGTTTTCCAAAATGTTTGCAATGGAACTACTGTTATATTCATCACATGTCTTTTTGCATCAAAACGCACCATCTGGCTTTACACTGTTTGGCAGACTTGCGGTGCAGCAGGGACGCGATACGTGACCACTGGTTTTTCCCATATTTCATCACCGCTGCCTTGAGGATCTCATCCTGGGAAAAGTGGGCAGGTTGGAAAAGAGACAAGATGGAAACACAGACACACATTCATAAGTATTTATTGTCACATCTTTGATTCAAAGACATCGTTCAACCACACTTAACATTCATAAACACTGTTAATCAACAGCAGATATGGTCCATTATGACCATGAGACAATCCCACTGCTGACAGTCGTAGAGCTGTTCTCACCTCAGGTTAGCTCACTTACTAACATTTGTAAACTCTTGCAGGCTGCAGTCATGGTTGCTAACGTCGTGTGCACTGATTATATACGTTATTAATTACATAACTTCACACAAGCACTAATTAAATTCTTCCCATGTTACTGGCAGCAGCATAAAGAAACCAAACTTTGTACGCGGGCTAATTCCCGTTAAGTTAGCGGGTAGCTTCATGCTAACTCGGACTCGTACATCTAGTATTATAGGTTAGCTTCATGCTAACGCAGCTAGCCATGTAAACACGTACCTCGGTGTTGCGCCAGACGCCTCCTTTTATCATAATTCGCGGCATCTTGGCGGCTTGTTTTTCTCTCCTCCCTCAGTTAAGCTGTTACAACTGATTCTCCACCAGTTATGAAGATAAATGGCGTTCAGTTATTCCACCAAACAAAATCCAACACAGAGAAATTGGTCGGAGGAACAAACGTGCAGCAAACCGGAAACCGCTGTCCGCCGAAATGCATTATGGGTATGAATCTACAAGCGTTATAAGGAAATCAGTTCCCCCCGCCGATTAGTGTTTCCCCTGTAACACCATCACAAATGTGTTCCTTTCTCAAATCATTTTTTATATGTATATTTGCGATCATTAAACTAAACCCAGTCGTATTTTTATCCCAATCGGAACAAAACTAAATCCGGTTCTAAACCAACAACCCAGGGGACACTATTCTGAGGGGGGGACAGATTTCATCCTAACACCTGCGCAAATTTAAACTCTCAATCTGTGTTTTGTTTTTAAGCTTTTTCAATATAAATATATAATGAATATATAATGCTGCACATTTGCTAGACTTTGGTGTCGAAGCTATTTTGTGGTCACAAGGTCAATAAAAATCAAACTAGTAGTCACAGTGAATGCACAATATATTAAAATAAATAACACACAAATAGCTAATACTTTCATAATAACGTCATATAATGTTAGACAAGCCTGTACAACCTGCTGTATCACTTTATATACTCTGTGACTATTTAACTGACACAAAGGCAGATTAAACAGTAGTAGTTTTATTCCTGGTTAATATGGTTGTTGGTGTGCTAGAAATAATATACAGGCTTTTTCCAATCAGTCTCGTTCATCTTGTGCAGTATACACCTGCAATTGCCTATAATTTTGATTAAACAGATGCAGCATAAAAAAGGCAGTTTACATAGAATATTTAGACCAATATTTAGGATTTCATTTCAACTAAAGACTCCACCTGCTCTCACCACTCACAAGCACTCTCTGCTCAAGCGATCACATTATTTTACCATGACTTCAAGGTTCAGAGTTGCTTTTAGCCTTTTTGACAACTAATTCTTCCCCCTAAACTCCTCATTTCTAACCTAAATATAAAAAGTCCATGGAATAAGTCATTTTGAGGGTTGTTGATGTTGTACTTCAGGAACTTGCTTGTTGCATTAAACAACATGTCTTCAGTCATAATGTGAACTTTGCTTCAGGACCACTTTAAGTATTTCAAGCAAGGTCCCACCAGGTACTTAGATTCATCCTAAATGTCATGAAAACACACCAAAAGTCAGTCACATATCTGGAGCGATGATGTTTTTATTTCAACTCGGTATCTGAGGTACATATTTACTGATTTCACACAAATGATACCAGGCTACATGTATGTTCTTCACACGTTAGCACAACACGGAGAACACTTACATCAACATGACAACAGACATGCACAAACAAGGCAGAGACGGGAGTAAGCGCTGGCGGCTGACTGCACCGACCAACCGTTGGCCAGAACACAAAGAACCAACCAATCACAATGGGTGATATTACTGACTTGACGGGGCGTCGAGGTGAGGAGAGGACGAGGGGAGACGGAGGAGGAGGGGGAACGGATGAGGAGAGGAAGCGAGGGAGAATAAAAGAGGAGAGGAGAGGGGCTAATACCTAAAATATTTAGACAAGTCGTAACACTGAGCACCATAATAAACAATAAATAATATTTTCAGTATTGACAATAAATATTAATAATCTCATATATAACATTATTATCCCTTTTCAATAACATATATCCTTAAATCTGATATGAGCTGCACGCTTTGCTATCAAATATTATGATTTACCTTACTGCAGTGGACACACACACATACACTCTCTCTCTCTCTCTATCACACACACACACCTTTTATTTCCACTCTTTCTCTTTAAGTACAATTCAGTCCAGTGTTACGAGAGCAATACTGTAGGACCAGGGACACAGGGTCATCTAAAGGTGGTTTAAAGGTGATGCTTAGCTAGTTGGGGGTCACATGCAGACTGATATGTACAACTGTAAACTTCCACCCACCCTCCTTCATACCCCCGCTTTCTTCTTTCTGCCTCTCTCTCTCCTCCATTTTCTTTATTATTATTTTTCTCACCATAACACATGTTTACACTTCCCATCATTCTCTTCATTTATTTACCACCCCCCTCTATCTGATCTTTCTTCTCTCTTTACCACCCCCCTCTCCCCCGTCTCCCTCCCTTTCTCCCCTTTCTCTACATTTGTCTATTTCAGGTCCCCAGCATCTCCCTGGATGGTCTTTTTGATGCGGAGCAGCATCGTGGTCAACCACTGGTCCAGACGAGACACCGAGTCGAACTCCTTCACGGCCTCTGTGAACGCCTCGCTGTTCTGCTCCTCGTGGGCTTCTAGCAGTTTCTGTGGCAATAAAACATGAAACATAGGGACTGATTTCAACCAACTGTAGCCTTCAAAATGTTACTTGTACAAATACCTCTGCATCACTGCTAAATTGGAAGCTTCATGAAAAGAAGCAGTTAACTTTATCTTTTCAAATTCAACCAACAAAATTGTGGAAGACACTTCTTTGCTTTCTGTGAGAAAGAGATGAAGAAAAACAGAACCTTACCTTTAACAGTTTGAGCTCTCTGGAGTCTGAGAAGGCTGGAAACATCTCCTCATACTTCTCTATGGCCAGCTGAAACACACACACACACACACACACACATGTATTCATATCAGTCACATTATATAAAAATAATAAATAAAATAAGGCTATACAAGACTTAAAATATTCAAACCATCACTAGACATCACATTTATGTGCATGTATCAGTATGCATGTATGTATGTAAGTGCCTGTCTGACAGTCTGACAGTGTGTGTGTGTGTGTGTGTGTGTGTGTGTTACCTTGGCGTTCAGTTCGTCCACGATGAAGTGACACAGCGAAGCCTTGAAGAAATACTCTTTAGCGTTGTACTTCAACAGAGGATTGTCCATGGTGCTCATTGCAACCTGAAACACACACACAATTATCGACTTTTCAGGCTGCATGAGATCAGATAAAATGTTATAATCTAGCATTAACCTAATCCCGCCTTAATTTGTGTTGTTCTATTCACAGTTCATTTCATTGTTACAAATGTATATTTATTGAAGGGATAATCTTTTCGTTTGCATTTCCATGTACAGGTGTGGTCATTATTCCGTCCTCAGCTGTTACCTGTTCATAGATTTCAATAGCTTTCTGGTACTGCTCCAGCTGAGCGCTGTAGTGTCCGACCTTCAGGAGACATTTGTTGGCTGAGCTGAAACACACAAACAGACTCCCACGAGTTAACAGCTAATATGTGTTTTATTATTGTCTCCACTGTTGTGTTCACTGCCTGAAAGCAATAAGAGGAACATTTGCCAGAGCTTTGATGTAGAAGTCTTATTTTATCTTACCATCATTAATCTGTGGGGCTGGGATTTTTACTCAGCTCTATTCATGTATATGTGTATTTTATATGTGTTTAGCTTTAACTGCAAATTCACACAGCACATATACCTGTTAGATTCTTCTCCCTTGTAGTAGTCTGCTGCCTGCTCATAGTGGGCAATGGCCTGAAAACAAAAGCAAAAGACAAGAAATAAAACATGCAAGTCAGCACAGAAGATCACAATTCATATTCAATTATTCAAAAATCTTATTTTATGTGCAATTTATATCAAACAAAAACAGAAAAGGCTCATTCCCTCCTCACATACCTTCTCAATATCGACAAGCTCAGACTCATAAATCTCTGCTATAGTGATGTGATGCTTGGCTGCAATGGTAAACCGACCCTGTAACCAACACACACACACACACACACACACAGTATTAGTCAAAGATAAGAATGATTGAATCAGGGCAGCTCAGTGGTTGAGGCAGAGCTTACCATGTCAGTGTAGATGTCGATGGCCTGGTTTAGACAGTTGATGGCCTCTGGAAGCAGACAGATAAGAAGGAAAGAAAGGATGTTATAAATACAAGGAAGCTGAAAATAAAAAGAGCCTGCTGAAGCCTTCGGAGTCTACTCAGTCAAATTAAAACTCTTTCAGTTTCCTCCCCCTGCGACTACTAACCTGCTAACCCGCAGTGTTTTATTAAGCTCATGGCAGGATGCAGAGCTGCTGCAGCATAACCCAGAAATCAATTTTCCTCGAGCGACCCAGGGATCCATTTTAATCTTCCAACAATACCACCTCAGGGTCCTGACTCTCACTGAAGTGAAGTGATACAGAGGCTTCCCCTTTCATCATGTGTGGCGTTCCAGTATCATAATTATGAAGAAATACAGGCAGCTTAACAACAGTGGTGGAGGAACTACTCTGACCTTTAGTGATACCACGGTGTAGAAATACTCTGTTATGAGTAAAAGTCATGCATTCAACATTGTACTGAAGTCTAAAAGTATGAGCTTCAAAATATACCTGAAGTACCAAAACTGATGAAAGTACTCATCACACAGATTAATATATATTGTTGGATTATAATAATTGATGCATCTGTCACTGTTCAGCTAAAAAAGATGGAGGCAATTTAATTTACAGGCTGCTGGGTAGCTGTGAATTTACCCCCAGGGATAAATAAAGTCTTATTTTAATCTATAATAATATAATAATACGGCATAATTTATATTATGAATCTCAATCCTCTAAGTAACTACAGTAATCAAATAAATGCAGTGAAGCACAAAGTACAACACTTGTCTCTGAATTCTGGTGGTGTAGAAGTATAAAGCAGCAGAAAATGAAAATAGTCACGTAAAGTGTTGAAGAACGTCATAATTGTACTTAAGTACAGGACTTGAGTAAATGTACTTAGTTACTTTCCACCACTAACACATACTGGGTCTAAAAACAATTGGACACAAACATGTTCCAAAACGTCCCAGACTCCCAGAGGAGAGATGACGAAGCAGCTCTTCACAGACAGAGACCAGAGTTGATCAGGGAGATATCCTCCTCTCTTTAGGCCGTCAAAAAGTACAGGCATTATATCAACTGTGAACTGGATCCATGAAACCCCTCAGACTGCAGTGTTTTTCCATCAGCACCAGTGGGAAATGACAACAGCTTCATAGATCTACAGCTGCCTCTGATTAATCACTTGCCCTGTGATCTCAGCCACTCAATCCACAAGGGAACGGACACGCTGGGTTTCCGATGTTTCCGTGTAACATTTATCATATCAGCCTCCACACAAGAATAATAGATAGTGAGTGTAGATGTGTGTTCAATGTGTCCTTTGAAAGATTAACAGCTTTGTTGCATTAGATGAAGAGAAAAATAGTCTCTATTAAAAATAAGTTAACAGTGATTATGACCAACATCTGTGATATACACCCCATGTTCACTCCACACTTTCCTGCCACAGTGCTTCATGCAGACCTCGAACATCTCATAGTCCTCAAAAACGATAACTTACATGTGGATTTGCATGTATTTCAAAATGACTTCACATCTGGTGGAAGCATCACTAAAACTGGAAACAAACCTGAAGACGACTGAAACTTGCAAAGACTAAACACAGTCCACTTAAAGATTGATTTCTGCCAGCATATGTATATATTTTCAGTCTTAACAAGTGGACAGCTCAGTAAGGACAATGGATGTCAAGTAGACCACAATCAGAGAAGGCGAAATCCAGAGAGGACACAAACTCTTGCATTTGTACCAATGCAGATATTAACATCCATCAATAAACAATTAGCTTTGCTCGTTTATGCAGCAATTAGTGAGAGAAGGAGGAAGAAACTGAGGAAGGAAGGCAAATTTGGGCAAAATGGTGGATGGAGAGACGTGACAGGGATAAGACAGACAGATGTACTTTATTGTCCCAAACTGGGAAATTCTCAAAAGTTGCAGGTCCCACCGAGATTTGAACTCGGATCGCTGGATTCAAAGTCCAGAGTGCTGACCATTACACCATGGAACCTCTTAAGACTGAACTCTGCAGAGAGAGCTGGAGGTGCTGAGGCGACTGCATCGAAAGGCAAACAAGTAAAAGCCTTAAACAACACACACACATTATTTAACTCCCAGTTGATAGGAGTCTGGGATTATCATCTCCTGATTGCAAGACTGGAGCTCGCACAGTCCAAATCTGATAAGTGATGTCCAAACTATAATAAGACCAATTATCTGTGTTTCCACTTGTTTATGCTTTTAGCCAAACAGTAATGACTGATGCAAAAGTGATGAAGAGATATATCGACCACATTTTCTGTTCAAAATCCAAACTGAAGTCTGTACGAGAAGCTGCAACAGAATAGAGCTGCAATGGAGCAAATACTGGAAAACAGAATTAACTGTGTGTGTGTGTGTGTGTGTGTGATGGACGGCAGCGCTCACCCTGTGGGTCGGCCTTCTTGTAGGCGTTGCCGGCGTCGACGAAGCTGGTGGCAGAGTCCAGTTTGTTCTGCAGCTGCATGTGGAGCCGAGCAGCCTGACAGAAAGCGTTCCCCGCAGCTACACACACACACACACACACACACACACACACAGAGTCACAGTCACAGTTTGAATGGGACGAGCTTAAATGAATACAAATGTAATCCAAATTCAGTTTCTAGTTGTTTTATAGTTTTTGTGCTCTCGCTGAACTACGTGACTGTGATCTCGCTTTGTTCGACACACATCAACAGAAACAGCAGAACCATCAAAACACATCTCAGCAGCTAAATTCTGCTCAGCGTGAGCTATTATTGGCACATCTAGGACACACGCTGGTTTCTGCAGCCGTGAATCTCTCACTTATTTGTCCACACTGTTCTGAATTTTCAAATCTGAATCCATGTATGTCTGAAGCTCTCACTGCTGGATGTGGTAACATAATACTCTGCAGGCTGGTGAATCATTTATATCCTGTTAAAATGTGGATGAAAAACATTCAAATCAATGTGTGTGTGTGGGTGTTTTTGTGGGAGTTTGTTTATTTGTGCAGAGATTTCTGTGTGTTTATTATGCAGTTTGAGTATGTGACATATACGAGTGTGTGTGTGTGTGTGTGTGTGTGTGTGTGTGACCTACCACTCCAGTTCTTTGCCATCTTAAACATGTTGGCTGCTCTGGCGTACATTTCACAGGCGTCCTCCACCTTATGGTTTCCCCTAAAACACACACACACCAAAGACAAAGACAAACAAAATTAATCATTTTCCTTTTTTTTTTTCTAATTATACTCCGACTCAATGAGCTCTTGAATTTGTGATTTATTTATTAAATAGAAAAATGCTTAATTTTGTGACTCTGCTATTTTAAACCAGCACGCAGGGTCGTCCGGCTGAAGGACGTCATGGTGGAGGCAGCTGAGGATACGTTCACCCTGCAGCTGAAACTCTCCAATATTTTGCCTCCTATGAGACATAAATCTGCTGTTTTTTGGAGGATGAAGAAACATAAAACTCAAACAGACTCCAGTTTTGTATTTGACTCGTGTTAGATTCTTATCTATTCGACTGTGTGTCTGATTTGTGGCCATGTGACTGCAGCATGAACTAGTTCACGTAGTGTTTACGTCGCTCTCCGTGAGACAGAGCTGTGGCTCTGCAGCTCAGACACAGCGAGGTCGCAAACTGTGATTTGCTGTACGTGTGTTTTTGCTTTATTGGAACTGATTTCCTCCATTTTGTTATTTATAAGAACTTGTTTTTACTTCAGGTTAAAATGTGACAGTCAGCATCTCACAGTGGAAACTTTCAAAGATCAACCAGCTGCAGAAAAAACAAAACAAGACATACATTTTCATTATGTCAGCGATGGAGATCCTGCATATTGTCCAGGACTCACAAGCCTCCGCTTAAGAAGATTCTTATAAATAAATGTCACATATTTTCTAAATTTGTGTTAAATGAATGTGTCCACATCCTACAGAGTATTATGGTGTGTCATCTGTTTCTGCATCAGACATCATAATATGAAAAGTACATTTCTGTCTTCTACCAATAAAATGAAAAGCATCAGTTCCAGTATCGTGAGAAATGAAATGAACACAGACCTGCAGCTGTTCAGGTGAACACAACGTCACAACCAGCCAAAACCACTAAATGACCCCAGCTGGCTTTTTGCTCCATCTCTTAACTCGGTGCTGAGGCTCATTAAAAACCATGCTGGGATCCATGTGAGGAAAACAGATGTGACCCATTTCAGTTCTGAGGTTTGAGGCCTGATTATCAGAAATGATCACGTTGTCTAAAACACTGATTTTATATTAGGAATTTGGTTTCTCTTGCACATACACCTTGTATGAATTTTGCACAGCCGACTACTTTTACATATGGAGCCAGTGAATTTTTTTGATTTTGGGGATGAATAAATTGAGTTCAGAGCCGCAGCTACTAATAATCTTCATTATTGATTTTCTGATTAACTGTTTGCTTTTATACAGGATCAGAAAATTGTTTGAAAATATCTGAAGCACAAGGTGACGTCTTCAAATGTCTTGTCTTAAAAAGCTGTATTTGCCAAATCAATTTCTGTAGGTCGTAACTGATTAATCAAATCATTTCAGCTCTGAATTGAGCCTTAAACCTTTGACATACTGGTATTTTCCTGTCATATCTATATTTTACTCATACGATTTCTCTTCATGCAACATTCAAAACATAAATGCATAAAATATCAGGTCTGACCACAAGTGAAACTACTCAACATCATGATGAAATATAGATGCTGGATCCACCTGCAGGTCGCCTCATTTCAATAATGCAGAGTCCAGCACTCAATCTATCAATATCCTCAATCAGCCAATGGATCAATCAGCCAATCAATCAGTTATCTATCTATCTATCTATCCATCTATCCATCTATCTATCTATCACTTGTAAACATCTGCCCCTCCCACACATGAAGGCCCACTCCCATCCGCCTCACACACACACACACACACACACAGCCCCCGCATCACCACCTCCTGGTTCCCCGCACACCGGCCTGGCTGCGCCGCTCTGCCCGCCTGCCTGCACCTCCATCCCGGCCTCACTCCCCATATGATCCCGCTCTCATCCATCCATCCATACATCCATCCATCATCCATCCATCCCGCAGCAGCAGCAGCAGCTGGAGGAGGATCCACATTTACATTCTGTTGCGTGACAGGCCAAAAACACGCACATCATCTGCCATGACAGCTCAGATCTCTGAGATGCGACTGACTGATGAAAGACGCTTTAAGAAACCTCAGAAATAAACCTTAGAAATAAACCTTAGAAATAAAAGGACACAATGTGACAGTGGAAGTTTCCACCTCCTATAGACATGCATGGGAAATATATTACAGGAAAAAAAAAAATAATGTAGAATAAAACACAGGCTTCTGATTATTGAGCACAGAAGACATTAGGGTTATTCTGGGCTTATTCTAAGAATATCACGGAGGTTCGACCATCTGAAGCTCTGACGGGCTCTGACGGGCCCTGCGTGCAGGAATCTCCCCCCAGGATGAGGGAGACAGAGGGGGGAGGTAAACAGACACACAGCATCCTTTACCCGAACATCCCACCGAGGAACGATCCGGACGCTTTGACCTTCTTGTCGGCCTCGGCCATCAGCTGCATGGCCTCCTTCTCTTTGCCCGAGTTGTCCATGACGAGCCGGAGGAGCGACGGAGGAAAACAGGCCCGATGTTCCGCAGTGGACGGAGAGGAGAGGAGCCCGGAGGAGGAGGTGGTGTCTGCTGGTGCTGATGCTGAAAGGCTGCAGCTCCTCTTCTACGGCGAGAGAGGAAGGTCATTCACGGTTCGCTGCTGCCATCTGCTGGAGAGAAGCGGAACTGCAGCAACCTGCAAAAAACATGGTGACGAGTCCGCAGGTAAAGTTCTTATTTCTCCAGGTTGTGAGATGATTCATCAATCCAATACGGTGGAGGTGAGTTAGATTTTGTTTGTGGTGCACATGACATTTATAAATTACATTTAAAAACAGCACTTCTTTCCAAAAACATTACTCTAATCACTCTGGATAAAAACTGACCTCAGACCTCAAAGTTGGTCATTTTAAAGCAAAACAACTTGAATTTTTGAGCATCCAATTTATGCATTTTAGCCTTTATGTTGATTACTTCCAATACTTCATCTGACATCTGGCCACTTGGGGGCAGCAAAACCCCACACAAGCTGAAACACCCACATCTGTAATATATTATCACCTTAAAGCAGCAATAATCAATATCTTTAGATAGCAAAAATGGATCACATGACAACAGTTCATACATATTAAAGGTGTAGCTCATAGTGATGAAGAGAATTATCATCTCACTCTGCAGTTTCTCTCAGCAATCTGGAGCTTTTCAGCAACTTTCAGCTCATTGTTTTGGTTTTCCAGCCCTTAACTTTACGACTTTGAGTCACTCTCACCGCTTCCGACAGTAAAAAAAAGATCAGTAGAACTGCAGAGTTGGTGATAACTTTCTATCAGTTATATCAATTGTATTGATTAGAGGAGCTTGAAGGAGAGGAAATGCAATTTTCTATTGGCTGCATCATCACATTAGATTGAGTGTTTTTATGCATCATTTTAAACACAATTTAATGTAAATTACCTTGACATATTTGGTATCTTTGGAAATTTGGAGATCACAAGAATAAATAAGTTCTGGGGGTTTGAGCAATGCTTTTCCAACTTTTACATGTAATGATAAACCAAGTGAAGGTTCATTTCAAGTTAAAAAGGTCAAAATGGACTAATTCTAGATGTATGCTATAAAGACAGTAACAAAAAATGGTAAGAAAAATGCAAATAACCAGACAAAAAACAAAGGCAAAACATTGTGCAAATAAGGTAAAAATGGCTGAAATAAATAAACAAATAAGCCACCCACAACAAGCAAGAACAACAACATATACTGAACATATAATTACTGATTGAATCCCCATGCTGTCAGTGACATCCACAGGCAGAAACTGACAGACCATCGCTCAGCTTGAAAACCCTCCTCCACCTTCCACCCCCACAACAACTACAGCACAGTGCCTCTCTGAGGCGGAAAGCCCACGTTATCGTGCTCGCACACAAAATCACAGCAAAGTTTTGTTTACAGACACGAATGCAGTGGGTTTTATCTCCATGTGACTGACAGCACTAATTACCTCCTTTCCCACGCCTCATCGGTGCATCTAAAAAGTTAATGCAGCTCAGATCTTGGACTGTAGCAACAGGAATATCAACTGATACAAACACAATAGTTTTAGATCAAATAATTTTAATAGTCTTTCAATTAAAATAGCATTCAATAAAACCAAGAAACAATTCAACTGGCAGAGAAATCCAAGACAGGTAAGCATGCTCAGTTTAATCACTAAAGCAGGGGTGCGTTCAACAAGGCATTTTGTTGGAGAACCTCAGCCACTTTGCAGACTTCACCGTATTTTAACAGATAATTTTGACCTAAAGTGGTGACAGAATAGTGAGGTACTTTAATGTAGCACACAGGGTTAGCAGCTGGGTCTATAATATTGCCATGAAAATTGCAGTGTAGGCTACCTTTACGAGGTCAGATCAGACCGTGGCCAAGATTGTCCAATCTCAATCAGCAGTGGCTCATATTCGAAGACGGTTCCCTGCAAAAAGGTTGTTGAACACAGCTTGAGCCTTAGTTGTTCAGAAGAAAAGCAAAACATGAAAACAAATATTATCTGGAAGATCACTGTACAAAGAGTGACAAGCTCCATTCATTTTACATTTTTACAAAAAAAGTCGACTTTGCACTCTGAAACAATTTTTAACAGCTTTATAAATCCTTTATGTTCTTGAGCCTTAGCTATTGTGAAAAGAACAATCAATAAATAAACAGATCATCAGAATGATATCTATGTTAAAACAGCTTTCACGTCAAAACAAATAAATCATGCAGTGGCAGCAGACTTTGAGGCTCGTCCTCATCGAACAGGACGTCAACTGTCAGACCGTTTGTGTAGCAGTCGGAGGGAACTGGTGGGATGTTGCTGCTACTGGTCAGAAAACTCTGATCATTATTTCTTATAGAAAGCAAAGACAGATAGTTCTTACCCACCTAATCGTTCTGTGCAAATCCTTTTCCATTGGTCCATAAATGTCTCTGGCTAACAGTCATGCTATGACATATAATTTTAATAACTTAATTGCCATTGAAATTATTTTATCCAAAATAAATAAATAAATCAATAATAAGTGCATAATCAAACTATTAAGGAAGCGTTAAATGATCCAGTGGTAGACTATAGCAAGAATCTTGTAAAATACAAAGTACTGACAGTTGTGTTCTTCTATCCTCTGTAATCACATTAAACTCTGACACTGATTTCCTCATTCAAAATCAATCTAGTGTGTCAACATACTCATTAAGACTGTGAAGGTGACTGTCAGCTTCTAAATGAGCCATCAGGTACAAAAAAAGTCCCAATAATAAAATGAAATATTACATGACATTTGATGTATTGATGTAATATTAAACCATAAAAATCATTGAAAAACACTGTGTGTATTTTTCCATATCCTGAAAAGTATACAGTATTCACATTACATCATGGTGTGTGTGTTGTCTTGTGCTGCTGTGCACATCATCCTGTGTTGTTATAGTACACAACACTATATCTAATTGTATTTTATTATTTTAGAGTAGCAAGATGTGGGTGGGCAGAGTGAAAGAGGAGCATATGCCCCCCCTCACTGCCACCGCTGACATGCCCTTGAGCAAAGCCATTAACAGCCAGCAAAGCTGCTCAGAGGCCAACAGATCAGACTGTGGATGTACTGGGAAGCTTCTGAGTGGGAACATGTGCAAGTATGTGAGTGTGAAAAAGAGAGTGTGGCTAATAATGATAAATAAATATTTAAAAAATACAGTTGAGATCTTTCTACTTGAATTAGCATCGCAGCTTCTGATTTGGAGCATATAAAAGAAAGACAAGCCTGAAGCCTGATGTATGAACAGAAATAAATACCACACAAACTGTCAGATAGATTGATAGATAGATCAGAAGGTAGATAGATAGATAGATAGATAGACAGATGATCAGAGGGTAGATAGATCGATAGATCGATAGATTGATAGATAGACAGATAGATAGATAGATAGATAGATAGATAGACAGATAGATAGATGGATAGATAGATAGATAGATAGATAGATAGATAGATAGATAGAGCTGTCATGCAGTAAAAACTGTTGGGTTTCAGTTCTGTCAAACGAATAGATGACAGAAAATAAGACCAAATGGGTTCTGATTAAACGCTGAAGTACAGCAAAGTGCATGCTCGAATGGAATCAAAATAAATCATTAAAGCATTCTTCCATTAAAAAGAAAACTAACAGTCTTTATAATCTTAATCTCCTCTGTGTTCATTTACTCCCTCACTGCTCTTTCATTAGTGCTTCCCTCTGCTGTTCTGGCCTTTCTTACTTCCTTTTGATCAGGTGAACTTTCTTCTTCTCTTCAGTCTTCCTCTGACAGAGTTTCGTGTGGCGTCGATGGTCGGGACTTGCTCTGACCTCTGACCTCCACCTTCCTGTCCTGCAGGAAGTCTTCAATCTCTCCGGGCAAACACTGGAACTTCTCCTGAAAATCTGCCTCCACGACTCCTTGCAGCTGGACAAGGACGAGAGAATTGTGATTCACATTGATTAGAGATTCAGATTGATCGTCTGTTGACGGTTTCTTTGGCAGATACAATGATTAGCTGCTGCTGCAAACAAAACTGCGATTATATAAACACAGACTCAGTGAAATGTATTGATGATGACTCAGTGCTCAGTCAAAAACAACACAGAAATTTACATTGTTTGTTTCCTACTGTTGAGACAGATGGGTTGTACATTTAGAAATGCAACCAGCTGTTGTCAGCCATTACTGCCAACAGTTGAGCAGCTCCAATATGGCTGCCAGAGGGCACGTTACATCACTCAAACGCCCCACGTTGACGTCAGTACTGATTCTAAACTGTGTGGGTGTTCAGCCACAGACAGCAGCAGCAGCTTGGAGCTTCGTGTACTAGAAATTTCTCGCTGTGAAGCGCATTCAAGCGTGAAGTATGCAAAATGATAGGAGGTGCATTTCACTGAGCTTCAGGAACAAACATGATTTACATTTGTCATTTACCTTTGGTTTCTGGTCTTGTATCTCCTGCAGAAGCTCATTGTGCTGCTCCACCAGCTGATCGTGCCGCTTCGCTTGAGTCTCCTCAAGCTGGAGACACAAGCAGACAGTCAAAGAGTCTTATGAATCGTTTTATGATTGCAGAGAGACTGCGCTTCAGCTCGGCAGAGAGATGGTGCACAGATAAAACATAAAATTTTCATCATTGTCTCGGCTGTATTCAGTCTATAGAAAAACCCATCCAAAAATCCTGTGTGGCTTTAACCCACATTCTCCATCCTGCACTCACCCGTTTTATGTTCTGGACGACTTCATTGACGTAGGACTTATTGATCTCGATCTTCTCCCTGGGAACACACAGTCAGATGAGTTTGAGCTAAACATTTTTCTCCTCTAACGAGACAAGCTGGATGGATCAGTGCATGAAGTGATGAAGGTGCTACAGCAGGTGTCAGGGATGAGGTGCAGCGGATTAATGTCGGTGTGTGTGTTTATGGATCGTACTCCTCAGCCAGATGTTTCTCTTTGGTCTTCGCTTGGTTGATCTTCTCTGTTCTTCTTCGATCCATCTGCCTCTTCAACTCTTTTTTCTCCCTAAAGCAGCAGGAAAAGTATTGGAAATTGAAAAAGTGGTTAAAAATGTGCTACAGAGAAAGATGCTCACTGGCTGACTCTAAAATATTCTACAACAAATATCAAACATCATACAGAACAGATATAAAGAAGCCCACCTCTTGTAATAAAAGCATACAAGATTATAACCAAGATTTACTTTTCACATTTGTTTTTTCATGGCATCTGACTGTTTACTTGTACAACAGCTCAGAGGAAATGCTCTTGAAGCTACAGCTGTTCTGAAAGTAGCCCTTGACAATGTAATTCTTTGTGCCTCACAGAGATTTAACACCCTAATGTTTTTATCACTTACTTGTCACAGATGTCTTTGAGTTTCTTCATCTGGGTGTTGTGACTCTCCTCAGCCAGGCTGCTCAGTCGCTCTGTCAGCTGGAGGAAACACAAACTCTCATTCATGTTCAAAGCACCAACGTAACTCAGGACCTGGAGAACTAAGAACTAACTGCTACAGAACCTGGATGGTTTGGAACCTGACCTAATTTTACAGCACAGAATCTTTTATTTTTGTAAATATAATTATATTGTTATGTTTCGTTATCATTCAGTGACACTCGTTTAGCATTTTCTCTTTCATTCTGAATTTTCCATGTCAAAGAAACTGTGTGCAACAGAGAGGGAGCTTTAAATTGGTTCATCCAAATATAGAGAAGAACAATTTTTTCACCAGGGTTAAGGTCAGTGTCAGCGGCAGCAGCAGATGGTTTTGTTAGACTTTACCAGTTTAATATGCTCCCTCTGAAGATATTTCTGACTGTAGTACTGTTCCTGCCTCAGAGCCAGAAGCTGCTGCTGCTGCTCGTCTCTTAGCTGCTGGAGGCGCTCGTCTTTCTCGATGTCCGAATTCGAACCTCTGAAAACAAATACACGTAAACAAATACTCACTTGTGCATTAAACAAAAGCACAGGATAAATTCTGACAAATGATGAGCTGAAGACTTTCACATTAGAATAAATATATCTGACCAAGAAAGTGTAATGATCATTTTAATTTGTACGTAGACATTTGATTTTCTCTCTAATGAAATGCTATTTTTCACATTGACTAAATTTCAAAGTAATAAGATGAGAAGAGAGAAGATAAAATAATATGACATTATGTGTGTCTGTACCTGCTCTTGCTACACTGTCTGGTCATCTTCTTGTACTTGTTGTTGAACTCTCGGAGGAGCTCTGAGGTTTTCTTCTGGTGCCTCCTCACTAACTCCTTCAGCTCTTTGAACTGACGTCTCTGCTCCTTCTGGTAAACCTTCGACTGCTGCAGAGTCTCCATGGCGCAGGCCGGGACGTCTGTTACCACAAGTAATCATACAGTATACTTTAATAGACCTTTTAAAGAATAAAAGGTCGGTTTTCTTTAGTTTATTATAACTGATTCACACTGTTTGGTTGATGACTTAATTGATATTGATTTCCATAATGGAAATTTCAAGAGTGATTAGAAAGCAATATGTAAATACTGACCTATCAAGACACTTAAAACCAGATCTTCAGTCTTTGCTGCTGGTTTGGCTGCATCTAAAATGTAGAAAGTCGCAATCAATGTCAATAAAATCAACAGTATTTTTAACACTAGAGCTATTTTTGAAATTATTAGCAGATTAAAGATGTACTATAATCAGTGGGTTCGTGTGCATCTTTGTGGGTGGATGCTACCTGTTGTAGCTGCTTGCTGATTGGCTGCGGAGGCTTTGGGCGTGGTGGCGACGGGGGTGTGGCCTGCAGGGCCGGAGGCGGGGCTGAGTCCGTTCTCCAGTGGAGCTGATTTCAGATCGTTCTTACGCTCTGCAGGAGTGTCTGTCTCGTCCTGAATAACAACACCAACCAGAGTTACAGACAAACGTTGCTGTTTTCAAGACAAAGACAGAACAACAGGAGAAATGGGACTGACCTCGACCTGTGTGTCCTCCTCTCCGTCCTCCAGTGTCAGAGCCGCCAGCTGTTTAGACCTCTGCTCCAGGAGGTTGACATATCGAATTGGGTTGGACAAAGCCTCTATCACATCTGGAGAGGAAATATACACAAGTGGATAAATATAGAGCTGCCAACAGAACAGAGCTCGTCTCATGGAGATTTGCATTTTTTACTTAAGTAAAATATCTGAATGCTTCCTCCAAACATCTTGAGATCATAAATGTGCTTTGGAAGAGTTTTCTGTTTCTTTTTCACCAGACAAATATATAGGTGCAAAACACTCAGGAAACTTGTTAGAAGTCTGTCTTCTGTGAATTGTTAAGTGTTTGTCCTGTGGGTGGCTCTGGAGAGCTCTGGAGTGTGAATGTGCTCCAGAAACTTCATGGCAATCTGCCCATTTAAGATTTCCTTGCAAAGAAATGGAAATGTTGGCCTTAGTGCTCGAGGTCAAAGGTCACAAAAACAATCAGCTCTTCATGAAAATCCATAGTAAATCTCTTGGAGGTTTTACATTATTTATGTTTGTTTTCATCTGCTTTTATGTCACACCTTTTTTCCTGTTTAAATAATAAAAAAATAAAAAATAAAAATTAAATAAAAAATCATGGAAAATTCATTTAAATTGGTGACACCAGGTTAAAATGTTGGCCAAGGTGAAAATTTGACTTGAAATTCGTACCTGCAAACGTGTCCGGGACGTAATCTTTGACCTCAATGTAGACAAAGACAGCTGGAAGAATCAGAGACTGGTTCTTCTCATTCCTCAAGCCGATGTAACGATAACCTAAAGGAAACATTTACCAACAAACAGAGTGATGTTCCCGTCATTTGGGGACAGAAATAATGTAAAGTGGAAAGTTAGAAGATAGAGAGAGATGCAGTTGAGTTCACAGCAAACATCAGTCATGTACAGACAAAATTACAGGGAAAAATTACCAGTAATTTCATTTAAGTGGTGACTGACATTTACCAAAGCAGCAGCATGTCTCTGCTTGCTGTTTGAAATGGGTTTTTGATAATGGTGGGAGGCAGGAGGTGAAAGACTGGCAGCTTCTGGATAATGTGACAAATACATTAGATGATTTAGAGTCTACACAGGCATTAAAAGCAAAAAAAATGCATGTGTTAATCTTTCGAGTTAGGGATTAATGTAATAATGTGTGGCATTTGCATGTAAAGACGATAGTAATTTAAGATAATTCCAGCTCAGGAAAGTTTTGACAGTTTTAAACAATCATTGAGTTTTCTGGCATTTACACCAGCAAAAGATCAGTTTTGGAATAAATAAAGGAAAAGCTTGAAAGTAGGGTAGAGAAAAAGGACTTATAGAAACTCAAACTTTAAATAGATGAAGACACCAGACTGACTGGATCTGTGCAGTGTACAAACACAACAGCACCAAGCAGTTGGCACCAAAGATATAATATCGAAAAACAAAATCCAAGGTCTCACAGACAAACACTTGACAACAGACAGAGAGAAAGTGGTGGATGAAAGAGTTGGAATAAATGTGACTATAATAACTACCTGGTCTTACGGCCGGCACTGGAATAATCCGATGACCGATAAACTTCCCTCCTTCCTCAAAAGCAGCGATTCTTAGAGAGGCCAGAGTCGGAAGAATCACCTGTCAGACCATTGACACACAGATTAGAGAGTTGTAGTAGAACATCCTGAGAAATGACTCCCTCCTGTCTCTCTGCTGGTTACTGACCTTTTTGAAGACAATCGGCTCTTCGTCCCACACCGGGTTGATGGCGTTGTTGTTCTGGGAGGTTTTGGTTTTCAGCGCTTTCCTCCTGGTGTCTGCAGGAAGTCCAAACATCTCCACCTCCACATACACACCCACCCGCTTCTCCGTCAGAAACTGGCCCGAAATCACCTGCCACACAAAGAGAAACAGACAGATATAGATGTGTCTGTCAGTGAATAAATACGCACATGTACTACAGTAGGGACAGGTTCTGTTATATATATGTGTGTTTTTCATCAGGATAATCTCATTTTCAAGCCTAAATTATAAACTGCTACAATCACATCACAGGATTTAACAAAAGGAATCTGTACCTTCACAGAGAGGGTGTTGGCTACGATGCCATCCACTGTGTTTTCTGTGAAGGGGTCAAAGTGTTTGTCCGGCCGTCTCATGAACTCAGGCTTCAGTCTGTAGCCACTCCGGCCGTTGTACTCGAACTTGAAGAGATTCAGCTGCATCGAGAAATCTGGAACCAAACACTAATGTTCAGTTTAGGGTCACAAAGGCTGAAGGTGAGTTGTTCAGTTGTGGCACATGGCCGATGTGCCAGAGGACAAAGATCTTTTATCTGACTGGTGCTGCAGATTTCCAAGGCTTGCATCAAGCTCTCCTGGTTAAATCAAAGTACAAACAAAACAAATGAAATGTACAAGATTGTGATCATAAAAAGAAGAATCACGCTGTGGTTGAACTGGTCACAACCCGCAGACACGTGCAACCTGTAAGAAAGTAAACCTACATTTGCTTTCAGGGTCACAAGTCAAGTCACTGTTCCATTGCATAAAATGTTGACATACTAAAAATTGATGGACTCACCTATAGTCTGGTAGTTGAGAGCCACCAGTTGACAACCAGCGTTCCAAAAGAGTTGAGGCATGAAGTTGGATGAGTCGACTCTGGTTCCTTTGGGGTAGATGCGACTCAACTGGGATTTATTATATCTGGTTCACGTGAGGTTAAGAACAATTATAGATAAATAATTATTATCCTCAGCCCATGGCAACAACATTTACTCAATGCACACAGGCTACAAGACTCTGCTGCATTTCAAAGACAGCAAGACTTTTTCACATGTACAAAACCACAACATTATATGTACATGTACATAATTTCATGTAACATATTTCTGTTGAATACTACAAGTGCTATTAATACTGTGCAACAAAAACTACTAATAGTACTACAGTAATAGAAAGTAGTTCCTTGGTATGTTCACAGCTTTTCAAAGATAATACTGCTGCTGTACTGCCGAAATTAAAATGAATATTTAAAGTTGTTCTGAGACAGATTTGGGAAGGTTTATAAAAAAATAAAAATAAAAAAGCATCAAAAGAGGAAAAAGGGAACAAAAAGTATCGAAGCAGCTGCTGATGATGTGGTGCAACTGTGATAAGTGCTGCCAAGGATACTCTACAAACTCCACTGGAGACTTTGTGAGATGCTCCAAAGCTTTGGTCTCCACAAAAGACGACATGTGGTAACAGCGGGCCGCCTCTGCGCGCACACACACACACACACACACACACACACACACAGATATTTTTCAGTAATTATCTTGGTTTGAACATGATTCTTAGATTGTCTTTGAATGTTAATTATTTTCTGCCTTTAAGTCATTTTTATGCTTCTATGGAAAATGTAAAGAGCCAAACTTTGCTTGTCTTGTGTTAAAACACATTAAAGGTTGAGATGACACATCAGATCATTTTTCATTCACAATCTTATCATTTCAAGAAAAAATGAGATCAACGGCAGAGAAACTGCTGCTCTATCACTGACATGTTGATCCCTGTTCAGATAGAGCTGAGGCGTGAAATGAAATTGAAGGATTTTCCAGCTTCGTGGGCGCATTGTTCCAAGAATTGTCTTGCAGAGACAGAAATATAAAACAAAGCGTGCGTCAGTATGTCACAGTGTCAAGTTCTGATCTGCTTTTCTTACTCTTGGAGGCTTCGAAGGAGTTGAACTTGGTTGGCTGGACATAGTTGACTAAAGTTGACATTTCCTCTGTGGCCACGGCCTCCCGCTCTGATGAGCCCTGAAATGAACAACAACAGGAATATAGTCTAAGAGAAAAACTTCACTCACTGAAATCAGGGTGCTGGGTTTAATGGGCTGATGAACTGGGCAAATGCAGCTGTCAGTTGGTTCAACAGATACACACAACAGATACACATGTACTCGAACAAATACTAGTCAGGAGTTTTCAGCACAAAAAAGCAGCAGCATCCTCTGACAGTGAACAGCTATATGAAAATCACAACGAGAGTAAACAGCAAAACAGTCCCAACAAGACATTCTCTCACACACACACACACACACACAGACAGGCCTGTTTGTTTGTTTCTCAAGGTTCCCTCTTTTCTTGATATTATTTGCGTTTGTTTACACGCTGTGTTTCACCCAACACACCTGTCTGGTCTGTTCGATATTTATTTAACTTCCTTATTCTCTTTTGACGTGAATAGAGACATTTTCATCATCAGTTTCTTTGTTTTTTTGTGTCTCTTCTTCACAAAATATTACCCACGATCAGCTTATCTGTCTGTGAAGACAAACACTAAAGGAAACATCAAAATCTTTATAGTTGAGGTTGTACTATTGCAAATGTGAGAAAAGTTTTATAAAGCCTTTTGTGGCTGATCCTTTTTATAACTGTCTGATGTTGTTATAGGAAGGCGATGCTAATCAGTGGAGCAGCCTTTAAATCGAAGCAGTAAACAGTGAGCCATCATCGCGTGTATGGATACAGCTCAGACCCACAGTGAAAGCTAAGGATAAGAACAGTACACACTGAGAGTAAACAACAACAACAATGTCGACAGCCAAAATGACTGAAATACAACACACTGCAGAGACAACAGCAAAAAGAAAACACGACAACAGGAAAAAGCAAGTGTTAACAATGACCGACGACAATAACATTCAGAGTACGGAACAAGATTAACATAACAAACAACAAGACAACAGAATGACATAAAGAATAAACAACAAAACAATGAAAATAAACACCTGTAAACATTGACAAATGGCGACAGCAGGTGACCGCCCCTCGGCCTTATGTGATGTCACCACTGACCTTTTTACCATCATCATCTTCATCATCATCATCTTCCTCACTCTCAGCCTCCATCTCTGTTAAAATTAAAGTTAAACAAGTCTTCATCCTCATCGTCTCTTCAGCCCTTCTTCTTTTTCCAAATATCAAAGAAGAAAACTTGACATTGTTTGTTTAGCTGACACTGTTCATACAAGATAAGCAGTGACGGAAGAAGCATTTCGATCCTTTACCTGAGTAATAGTACGACTACCTGTAAAAATACTCCAATGCATGTAAAAGTCCTACGTTCAAAACGTCAAGTAAAAGTGTGCATAAGGAAGGGAATGAAAAACTACTATCTCAAAAGTAACTAAAGCTGTCGGACAAATGCAGTGGAGAAAAAAAGTACAATATTTGCCTCTGAGATGTTGTGGATATGTGCATAAAAAGGAAATACAACAACAGTAACATACAAGTACTTCGAATTTGTACTTGAACACAGTACTTGTGAGTGAATGCAGTTCCACATTCCAGCACTGACGATAAGTGATTAAAAGTCTGATTGCAAGGCCGACTTGTTATCAGAGAAAAGTCCAGAGTCTGAGAAATGAAAGGTGCAGAAATTTTAATGATCATCCAGCCACTATGTGGAAGTATAGTAAAGAATTGATTAAATGATTCCTAATTTTTGAGAAGTGTCCTCTTTGGAAATTTGTGAAACTTTACATACGACATCTGATTGATATGTAAAAAATCTGTTTTCAAGTAGAAAACACACAAAATATCAGAACATAAACCGAACAGGTGTCTGCAGTTTGGTAAACAACCCACTGCTTTAACGTCTCTGCAGGTGATTATCCAGCCCACTCAAGCGTTCACTGACTAAAGGGTCAGGGCCGGTGTATGAGCATGTACTTCAGCTGCTCGTCTGCTCTTTGTCTACCGGCTGGGCTCTCAGTCCCAGACCTGCTTTCAGGATCTGCACATCAGACGTGTCAATAAGGCCGCCTAATTTCCCCCTGCACCTCTGTTTAATTGCTCTTCTGAGCTTCCGACCTCTTCTGGGATGTCCTGCTCATTACTGAGACGTCCCTGATGTGCGGCAGACTGCACAAGAAAATCAAAGACATCAGCATGAGCAGAAGGAGCAGATTTGTCACTTTGGCCAAAATCAGGATGGAAAGTATGGCTGAATAATGAGAGGTGTCCTCTGACGGAGGCACATCTGAGGAGACGCTGCATCCAGAAAATATGGAAATAATCAAACCAGATGATTCAACATTTGGTGACTTTAACGTTCTAACTTTAACTGAAAACATGTTTTTATAAGCTGCAGTAAGATGTAACTGCCACGCTCATGATATCCTTCCAAACTCTTAAATAAACTAAAAAGATAAACGATGTTCAGCCTGTGTCCTTCTCGTCTCTCTCTCCTTGGATTTGTTCAATAAATATGTAAAAATGTTCTCGGTTGTCTGAATCTCGACACACCAGTCATCAGTGACAGTGCGGACGCTTCAGCACCGTCGTTGTACCTTTTCAAAAATAATGGTGGTGACTCATATATTGTGAGGACATATGTCTGCGCATGTGAAAACAGTTTCAGAACAGAAAGATTCACATGAAAAAACTCTCTGACAATTAGTGGTGCTAAATTGAAGCTTGAATACTTTTTATGTATTAACATTTTCCAGTCATATTCAGTCCTGGTAACCTGAGAACCTCATTAGAGTCTGTTTTGTGTTTTGATACAAAGACTGTCGGTGTGTCACAGATGAACACATTTCACATGGATTTCTCGGCTGAAAAAAGTCCTTGTGTCTTTGTGTCTTACCTCCTGTGTTGTTGCTAGGAGACACTGGCTCGTTGCTCTGATTGGCAGGTTGGTCCGTCAGTCTTTTGGTGTCTGTGTTATTGGACGGTTTGTGGGATTTCTTGTTCTTGATGAGAATTTTGCCCATCAGCTCCTGAGGACTGGGCAGGGGGACACCTGACTCCAGCTGCAAACACACGACAGTACAGTCGCTCATGGTTGGCTAAGAACACACAATCTGAAATAGTTCAGCAGCTACTAAATATTTAATATAACATTTGTCTTTTTTGTGTGTATGTGTGTGTGTGTGTGCGTGTGTGCTTGTACATTACTTACAGGGTATTTTTCCAGAGGGTCCATCAACAATGCTTCTCCAAAAATAGATTGACAATATTCAGCCATTTTAGCCTGCTGCTTCAAACTGATAGATAGATAGATAGATAGACAGACAGACAAAAACATAATTATGTAATGTAATCTATCCATATAGCTCAATCAACACATGAATCAAACAATAAATAATGACAGAGATTCTCACGAGTCCACGTGGTTTTCAAAGGACAGTATGACCGGGAAAGGTGAAGTCTTGAAGGCGCACTCTGCAATCGCTTCAATCACTTCCTGTAAAAAAAACCGAAAACAAAAAAAACATGACATGACATCAACTCTGCCGACTGTTTAACGACACCTTTTTTTGAGCTCATTTAATGCAAACTGGCTATTATTACTATATAATATTGCAGCAATTAAAACCATAAAAGCAGCTTCACCATGTTAAGATTTGGTCCTTGGAGCAATAACAGTCAGTCAGTTATAGAAACAAACAAAAATTAGAATAAATAAACATAAATGGTATATTAAAAGTGTTCAATGGACGAGTACTAATCAGATTCTGTTAAGCTGCAATATGAAAGTGACTAAAATCAACCTGGAAGCTTAAGGCACTTGTGATACGACAATGTTCACACACCTTAAAAGAGATTTCTGACGTCATGGTAAACCCGTGTGTGATGACGGGCTCCTCCTCAGCAGTTCGTCCTTTCCATACATCTAATTCCACACAGCGGCATCCGGCCAGAAGAACCTGCCTGTACATCTCTACTGAGGAGCTCCCTGCCAGCTGGCCCGCTAAAAAAAAACACAAGAAGAAGAAATAAAATGAGGACAGATTAAACTAAAGCCACCTCTTGTCCATAATGTCAGTGATTAGAAACACTTTAATGCTGGATGAGTCAGTAAGAAGGTGTAAAGACAGTAATGGTAAACAATACCAGCGCAGACCTTTTATTTTACTGTTACACATGCACATCAGGTGTTTAGTGGAGGTGACTTTCTGAGATGTTGTTGAGTTCAGTGCCACTATAATGAACTATAATGGCTCACAGAGTGGAGCTTTGTGTTCCCCTGACATTCTGCTTTGTTCACAGAATCTAAACTGTCATCTTGTTCAGAGATGTTGGATGTGTTGAAGCTCCTGAGTGTAATCTTCCTTCTCGGCTGTTCACATCAGCCAACTGAATAAATAAATAGCTAAGCACTACAGTCAGTTCAAACTGTGGTTTGCCCACAGTTTATTTCACACTCATTGACGGATGTTAACATGAATCCTCTCACGCCTGCAAAATCCTTGAGTTTCTTGTTGCTTCCTGTAAAGAATTATGTTCAATTTCCACCTAATATTGAACAGCCCTTAAATGCATCAATCTCTTAATGTAATTTAATGGATCCATTACTGGTATTGTCCTTAGAAGGGGTTGTGTGTATGTGTGCATGTGTGTGTTTGTGTGTGCGTACCTGTCAGGTATGTATTATGTGATGAATTGATGAAGTAGTGAGACAGGGGGAAGCTCATGTCTTCAGACTGATCCAGTTTCTCTGGTGGGATGACTCCGTTCTCATCACTGGACAGATAACTGCAGAATGCCTGGAGAGAGATGACGCCTACACACACACACACACACACACACACACATTAAAAGGACATAAAAGTAAGAAACACATTCCAACAAAAAAGGATAAAAGAAGGCAGAGTGAGCAAATTCATCTTTGTGGTATTTCTCTGGTATAAATATTTGATGCACCCTCGAGTGTCCTTTTTAGACTCTTTCTTAACATCTTGTTGGTTAATATTTTAGATCTGAAAACACAGTCAATTAAACTTGACAAAAAATACCAGTAATACCCAACATGTCCTAATATCTAGACAACATTGCCTTCCATATGGATCTATATGAGTTTACTGTGATCTGCTGCCCCGATGGTTGGTACAGATTAGAGATGAAAAAAATCTTCCTGCTTTGCTACAGAATGCAAACACAAGCTCTCCTCAGGCCTAATGCAGACATTTATGCTAAAAGTAAGAAAAAAAAATCATACTGGTGAGATTTTGGAAAGACAGTGAATCTTGATACAAACTGTTAAAATACTGCAAAATACTTCCTGAACCAGATTTGTTGCAAAGTAATTTCTAGCAATGTCTGAATAAAATAACATCTTCATTTGGATTTCATACACATATTTATAAATATATCTCAAAATCTATCTATCTTACAAAAATATCATGCTGGATTCGAAGTCGGTGCCAACTTTTCCTTTTGGCAGGATCCAACACGAATGTGAGCACCTTAAGGGCTTATTTTAGCCGTTTACTCTCTGTGGATGTGTGGGTGGCTTAGAAGAGTATTTTAGTATCATCACATGTCCACATACTAAAGTACATGTTGCTAACAAACGCTGCAGACTTGCTAATGGCATCTTTAGCTATTTAGGAATATTAAATATGCAGATATAAATATAAAAATATGCAGATGATAAAGAGGAACATCTGTGTGTGTGTGTGTGTGTGTGTGTGTGTGTGTGTGTGTGTGTGTGTGTGTGTGTGTGTGTGTGTGTGTGTGTGCACCTTGCTTCAGCTGGGCCTGGTCATGCTGGTACCTCTCCATCAGAGTGTTTGTCTGTGCAGGTCGAAGAGGCGGGTAGAGGATTTCGTTCAGCCTCGGGTCTCTCTGCTTGTTGTTGATGAACTCTGTCATCTGATCGACTGACAGCGACCCCTCCTTCCCTCCTCTACAGACCAGAGCAGGGTCAAGGCTGAGGTCACCACAGGATGTCTACAGATCCTCAAAACATCTTACATGGTCTTTTATTATCCTCGTACACGTCCACACGTTTTGCCATGTTATTTTCACATGAGCTCTGCCTTCTTAAATTAAACAACATGTAAACAGATTATTGCAAGTTCAATGAAATGAACTTTTCCAAGGCTGATTTAGATTTTCTGCCAGATTAACAAAACTATTTCATCACTCTAGAGGAAAAATAATGTTTGAATTAGAGCTAAAACAATCAGCTATTGGTTCAAAGTATTTGTATTCACAGCTATTTTCTATTGTACATTATAATTAACTGACACTTTCTATTATTGTTCAGACAAATGATTGAAAAGAAGATGACAAATTAAGTCTAATTATAAATAAAAAAACTAATTTTCTGATATTTTATAGACAAATTCATTGAAAATAATCAAGGGATTAATCAATAATAGTAATAATCATTACTGTACTCGCATCCTGACTTTGAATTTGCTGAATAGAGTTAATACTGTTTAAGTTAAAGATACAGCCACTCTTTAATCTCTGTGTACAAGTGGGACAGTAGATGAATCATTATTCATTATTCTTCACATATCAGAGAATTTGGCCTGAAGCAAATAGCAACACTCTTTAAAAAAAGCTTATTTTTATAGAGCAGCTTGTTCGACATTATTAAAGATTTGAGCTGAGCAGAGGTCAGTGACTGTAGCTGTAAATAAGGTGGAGGATTTTTCTAAATACTTACTGCAGTTTAAAGATGTTGCCAAGCTCAGAACGAGGACACAGACTGTCCAAAAAGCTCTTGTAAATTTCAAGTGTGAAGTCCTCCAGTTTGATGCTGTCACCCTGTCGAACACATATGCAGGATATGGACATTAACACCACATCTTTTTAACGTGTCCAGAATCTCCTTGTGTTTTACCCTCTTCCTACTTTGTGTATAAAGTTTAAAACCTTAAAAATCAATAAACCATTTAATCTCATCTTTGATTTATCTCCCCAACTCTTCTCCATTAAAAATAATCTTTCAGTGATCACAGGACTGTTCAGTGTGAGCTGGGAATCTGACATTTCTGTTTTTCACCGGTTGCTTCAAAACTCGATGACACAGATATTTATACATTTCACCCCTCCGTGCACTGTGAGTCATTCTGGACAAAAAGCATCGGATGAAAGCATCAACAACAAACAGAAAATGGAGAAAAAAGAAGGATAAAGTTGAAGACGACTGTGTCTTATATAAATGCAGTTATGCAGCTTTTCAAAGCGTGTGTCCTTGGCATATTCCGACTGGTTAAACTCTAAACTCTCATGTGTATCAACTATTTACTGCCACTATTAATAATAATACAAAGTGAAGTGTTTACCCGGCTGTAGGGCAGTCGGCAGTTCTCCAGGGCATTCTCTACTCTCTTTCTGTCTGATGAAAACAGTCGAACAATGCTGCAATGACATCACACCGTCATCAGTTCATCCTTAACCACAAAATGTCACCAACACACAACCTGCATTTTAGCTTCTTAAATCATCTCCAGACTTCTCTCAGATTCACTCCCCCAAATGTCCTCTAACAATCACAACCCCCGAAAAATCATCTTGCCTTCCCTAAATCTCCTCATCTCCCACAAATGTCACTTTAACAATTTTCACCTGAGCAATATAAACTTCCTCACTTCTCAACATCCCCCAAACCTTTTCTTCCTTTCAACTTCCCCTCTCCTCACTTAACCTCCAACATGAATCAACTGACCTTAATTCAGCTCCTGGTTTGCCTTAAAATACAGCTTTCCTTCATAACTGTATAATCCATCTCATGCTCTGTCAGTGGTTGATTACCAGGTCAGTGCTGAATTAAGCACCTTCATGAATCCTGTCCCTGTTTTTGCTTTCCCAAGTGCACATGGAATTAAGTTTATTTTTGGAAGCAAGGGACAGGAAAGAGCAAAGTTACAGTTTGTGCGGTCTCTGCAGATTTTCAACGAGCTATTTTCACACATCCTCAACCATCTACTGTAACGTGTGCCTCAAAGTTAACACCCAGACAGAAGCATTGATTAAAGATTAGGAAGGTAATAATAAGCAGGAACTCACTTCTTGACAGGAATTCTCCCCTCGGCGTTCGGCTGGAGGGTTAACCTGACGTACCTGAAACAAAGAGGGAGTGAAAGTTCAGAGCTGTATATCACAAGGTTTCTTTTCCTTTATCAAAGGCTCCAGAAGTGACCGTCAGCAAAATGAGGAAAAGTTTAACATATAGGATGACAGTGAATATATGGGAGGATTTATTTTGATCTTCCCATCCACAGTTTAAATGTGACCTTGTTGAGAACCATTGAAGAATATGTTTTCTAGAGCAATATCCTAAACCGTGACACAAGTTTACATGACAACTGAAAAACCTCGATGAGCTTATCTAAGATGAAAATGGTCCCATTAAAACTTAGCTTTAATATAACTTTAAAAGATATGACTTGTATTATGCTATATAATTCTTATTGTCAACAAATCCCAAGAGATGATCAAAACCAACAATGCATCTTTGTTGTTTCTGAGGATGTGAATCCTTAAAAAAAGGTCACAAACATACAGCTTTATTTATAACAGCTGGACATTGTAGTTTTCAGCCAAACTTTCTAAAGCAGAAGGAAATAGTGCATTTGTTGGGGACTATTTTCAGCAGCAGATTACAACACATTTGGTGCTCCGGTGAGTATTTAAGGCAGAAGGATGGTGTAGGTGGGACTGACTCAAAATAAACTACAGTGTGTGTGTGTTCATGGCAATAAAAGATCATGTCACCCAGTGCAACAGTGTGTTTTAATCAATTCTGGACAACAATGGAGCTCTGAGGCACAAAGGAATAAAATATAATATCAGGCTTTGGATACACAGACAAGACAATCGTGCAATATTTGTCAGTAGAATTAATTCATTAAAGTGTGTAAATGCATGTTGTTGTTGTTGTTGTTGTTGTTGTGTGTGTGTGTGTGTGTGTGTGTGTGTACTCACGCTTTCAAAAGACTCTGGTCTCTGTTGAGATTGTGGCTCAGCAGGTTGGAAGACAGAGAAAACAGTTCCTCACACCATACCTGCCAAAATCAGACACTCCATCATCATCATCATCATCTTCATCATCATCATCATCATCATCGGTCCCTGACATCATCACTGCAGAGAGTTCAGTACCTTTGCTTCATCTTCCTGTGAAGCGATGAAGTTGAGCTGGTTGACGTTTACAAGGTCTGAGGCCGTGACCACAGTGACCATGCGGTTCTCCAGCCGGCCAACCAGGTTTCCCACTTCGAGCAGCTCCCGCAGCTTGGCCTCCTATTGGATGACACAGAATGAAAGCTGTCGGCTGAAGTCAAGCCACGCTCCAGGGGAGCTGGAGACCACCACAAAAATAAACATCTGCTTAAGGACAAAGTGTCCTCTTTATGGTAACAACATTATACGTCTCCTGGATAATCAAAGTTTACACCCAATGTCAGATTATATATCTGTGACAGGCCATGTGAGTGTGCTGCATGTGATGTAGTGGCAAAGGTGGGAAATCTGCTTAAACTGAGTCCAGCTGGAAAATGAGAAACTATCAGCTGATGATCAAACTGTTGCAGGAAGTGTTGTTGAAGCTGCGGTAATGTTGTTTGTTGAGAATGAGAAGTAAAACTAATGAACTAAACTCCTAAAAATCAGCGATTGGTTTATTGATTTTTTTGTGTCTATGTAACTTTAACTTCATCTTTGGACAGTTTGTTGGCAAAGACACTAGTTTTTTTCCCCATTTGAATTCACGACAAGGCATCAGAAAGATACGTGTTAGCCATGTTGTTTACCATGCTAATAGTACATGCAGTATTTTGTGTCTTGGCTGAAGAAGCTGTCAGTTTAAGCTGGCACAAGGGACACGTGTCAATTCATGCGGAAACTCTGCAGATCCCCTGCAAAGTGCCAATGTGTTGGGTTTTGGAGTGCACGTATAATTGGCCTTGCATTTATTTAGTCATGAGTGTACAAAAGAATATCAGCCCACTCTGATCCAATAACATATGACATAATATGACCAAAGTGTTAAAAAATATCATCACAAAACATTGATGAATTCAAGTCAATGTAGTGTTAAATTAGTCATAAATTATACATATCACTTTTATTAGTTAAACTAATTTTAACTAATTTGATTTTTGCTGTAATTCAATATGTACACACAGTATAATCCACTACAGTTTCCCGTTTGACCTCATCTTTTAAGTTGCATTAATGTATTTTTACTTAAGAATTTGGGTGTGATCACAACAAGTTTAATTCCCTCCTCGGGCCCAAACTGTAGAGACTTAGTGAGGAGGAATCCTGCAGCGTTTAAGGAGCTTTTCTTCTGCTACAGCAAATGTTAAAATATGAACATCAATTTCTGCGGAGGTAGTGGAGGAACAGAGGGAGGAGATTATTGGAGATCTGTGGAGAAGCCGCGGTAATCATGATTTAAAATCATTGGAGAACCACTGAACCACTGCCAGGGAACAATATATATCACATTCTTTGCTATTTATAGATCACTTTTCAGGCAACGTACACAGAGAGCTTTCATGAGGCAGGAGGATAAAACATAATGACAGGACATAAAAGCATTAAATACAACTTATGATAGACGAAATATATAAATAAAAGTAGGAAGTCTCATCTCAAAAGAATCAAACATAAATACGAAAACTCATACCAAACTAATACAGGAACAAAATAACACAATACTGAAAACTGCAGGATTAAAACATCAGTTGTTCTGCGTTAGAGGAGAAACCTTTGAGTGAGAGGTCACAGAGATGAAGGAGTGAAGTGGTCTCTAAAGGGAGCTAATGTGGGCAGCTGACAGCACAGACTGGACACATGAAGGGTGAAAGGTGAGGTACCTTGGGTGTTTTGGTGCTCCGCCCCGTTCTGACATCTTTTACGAAGGTCAGGTCCAACAACTCTGTCTCCTAAAGAACCACACACACAGTCAGCTGTTATCTGCTTCATCCTGTTTCCTGCTAAGGATTTAAGGCCACCTGGAGAGAAAGAGTGTGTGTGTGTGTGTGTGTGTGTGTGTGTGTGTGTGTGTGTGTGTGTGTGTGTGTGTGTGTGTGTACTTGTTTTCATATCCCAGTGGGGACTTTAACCTGACTACACACCATCCCATGGGGCATCCTGTCACCATGGAGACCAAGGGCCCAGACTGTTTTTTGAGGGTTAAGACTTGGTTTTAGAGTCACAGTTAGATTAAGGTTAGGGTAAAGGTTGGCCAATCAAGGGAGTGTAGTGAAACAAGTCTGTGTGTGTGTGTGTGTGTGTGTGTGTGTGTGTGTATGTGTGTGTAAATATATTATAAACAATTTCAGTTTCTATGTTCCTTTAACTCACACTGTACTTAATGCTATCTACAAAAAATATAAATACAAACTGAATGCTCTGAAAATAATAATCAGGTCTGATGTGTGAAACAGTTTCTTCAGTAACTTTGACAGTTTCCCCAATTATGTCATTAATATATATTATTTGTGACTAAATCTATGGTGTCCAGATGTAATGTACATGAAGAACAGGCTGCAGAAGTTAAAAAACGTTAGCATCATGGTGTGTACAAAAATGAAATCCACCTCAACCAACTACAACAGTGAAATCCTGTTTTCACATTAAATGACTCATTACTTACTCATTACATGAGTAATAATGTAATGATATAAAATACTGTTACAGTAACAGCCATTTTTACGCATTTAGTACTTTTACTTTTAACACTTTAAATACATTTTCCTGATTATTCTTACATACTTATATTAAAGTAACATTTTCAATGCAAAACTATTTATGCAAGAATATTTGTCCCAGTCTAATTTAAATAAGAGGGGATGGTAAGGGGTGTGTTTCAACTAATATGTAATTAGTCTTTGACTCAGAACTGTCTAATCAAAGTCCCAATTCTGATGATTTAACTACCCAGATTGATGAGTCAAATTTGGACTTAATTAATGAACTTTTATTTTATTCATTATTATTTTATTCATTTATTATTTAGAAGCTAAACCTGCTCCTCATCCTCTCTCTAGTTGATGACAATACAGGCCTACAGATCCAAGACAGTGTATGTGTGTGTGTGTGTGTGCTCAACCTTGTTTTGGTCGGTCCAGTAGAGGTAAAATCCATGTGAATCCACGTGCAGAGTCACAGGATTCACAGTAGACAGATCCTAAAGAGAAAGACGGATGGAAACAGCGAAAACAGTCAGAAAACATTAAAAATGTCGACAACAGCAAACAGAGTTCAAATAGCAAACAGTAAGTCTATTTTTTTTTCATTATTATTTTCTTCACTAGAACCTCATGGTGGGTCAACTTTGGCCCCACTTCGGGCAGCACTGTCATAATGGAAAGCATCACTGTTCACTTGTTTCTGTCGTTTTGGTAGAAAAGACTATTATGCAACACTACACCTGCCAGCAGTTGTGCAAAACGATGATTCATAAACGTCCTGGATCTCATTTTCAATGTGCTCATCAAACAGGGAACATCGAGTGAGTGAACAAGGGGGAGACTGTGGACACTGTGAAACTCTGTACACGGTACAGACTTCAGTTCTGTTCAGTTTTCATCACATCCAACTATTGTCCTAGTTGCCATAGTAACCCACCATGACAGTTTGTAATTGGTTGCGGGTGGATTGAGGCAGAGCAGGTCTTTGCACGAGTTAATAAATCTAGTATAAACTGGTGTTAAACTGTGATTACTAAAATGATTTCATTCAAGGCTTGGCAGCAAATACAGCAGCCATAAGGACAATGATGTCTTCAAGCTCGCAGCCAAACTGAAGTCAGAGTGAACTGATGAGAAGAAAGCAAGAATTAAGACGGTTATAGCTGTTTTAAATGACACGTGATTTTGTTAAGGTTAGTAAATCCAACAACAGACTCCAGTAAGTCAGGCGTTAAGTATATACAGTTAAACAGGTGTTTTATTTCACTGGTTTTGACAGTTTGAAATTAGGTCAGAGGCTGGATAGAAGTGGCTGAGCTTTGCAGATATGGGTGGAAAATGTTTGGACTTAACTCTTAAAATTTTGTCCAGAATCAAAAGGTTTCCAGCTTTCACAAGCTGCGTTAAAATGAGACGTCTAGAGTGAAAGATGAAAAGCTAACAAGGCTTCATGCAACAGGCTAAATCTAACTCGAATCACGCTGTGAAAGACGGTGTGACTCTAAAGCACATTAAAAAGTGCACATTTAACATAAAGTATGGTGACCAGCTTCAGGACTCCAGCTGTTAGCTCGTCCTCACAGGATCTCTTGTGAGAAATCTTTGTATACGTGTCTGTGCTTATGAAGTTCTGTATATTTTTTTGCATGTTTGTTGAAAAGGTCATGGGTTCTTCTGTCTGAGCTGCTTTCCTCAGAACAGAGCAGCCGACATCCCAAAGAACAAAAACTAGAAGAAAAAGCTCAGAAGATGGTTAACTAGATTCCTGGTTGTCACTTGTTGGCATAGCAACCAATTCTATTTTTCATAAAGCTCAGCTCGACATGTTGGAGAAATTCAAATATCAAAACACACACACACACACACACACACACGCTAGGTTCAATCATGGTGGATAGATTCAACAGTATATTGGATTAGCTCTTCCGTGAGTATGATTCATGATATTATATGGCTCAAAACATTGATTTATACACACACACACACACAAACACAGCAAACAAACATCCATTCTTTCTCACACACATCAGATCTGTTTAGGTGGTGGTAACCATGCCAGTTACCATGGCAACCGGACAGCACGTTTCTCATAGTCAGGACCCGTCAGCATACCAACACACACACGCAAACACGCACCCTGCACACACACACACAAACACGCACAACTCCACCAATATTGTACCTACAATCATGTGTTGGACTTTGCATATGATGGCAACGAAGGAGTTTTGCATGTGTGTGTCTTACACACATTAAAATGCACACCTACAAACACACACACGCACACTCACAGTACAGTAAATGCATAATGATAGATTCCATACCAACAGGTGGCAACAGAGAAATTGACCAGCACTGCATTTCACACACACACACACACACACACACACACACACACACACACACACACACACTCCTCTCTCTTGCTGGCGTCTAATCCACAGGTACTTACTGCCAAAGCTCCATCAACAAATGAATAGTAAACACATCTGACAACATGGCACATTTCCTCCTCTTCCTCCTTCTCTGTCACTCCAATTCGATTCAACTGGATTCAATTCAATTGCGCACAATGATGATCATATTATCACATCTCCAAAATAGATGTACGCGTTGCAAAAATTAAAGTAAAGCCCAAAATGACATGAGATTAAAAAGCTAAAATTAAGATCTTTGGGTTGCACTTCTGTTCTGTTTCCATTAAGTACTAAAGGAGAATCAGTGTCCTTACCTCGTCCCATTTAATGAAGTTGCTTCCATTCTTCAGTGTTTGAGAGACAGAGGGAGGCTGGAGTTTCAATGCATGGACCCCCGGCTGAGCGCTTGCCATGGCTTCACACACACATTAACACACTCTCTCACACACACAAACTGGAGATGCTCAGACACTTGGATGCTGCATCTCTGTCATGTCCGAGCCCAAACTCCTCAGAAGTCAGTCAGAGACGCTCGGCTGCATCAGCATCCTCTCTTCTTCAGATCCTGCCTTGGCTGCACTTCTCTTCCCTTTCTCTCTCTGTTCACTCTTTTTGATTTCTGTCTTCTCTTCTCCTCTTCCTCTCTGCTCTGTGTCTCCTTCCTCTCTTCTCTCTTTTCTTATGCCTCCCTCCTCTCTTCTGCCTCCCTCCCTCTGTTTGTCTCCCCCTCTCTCCTCTGTTGGTGCTGCATCTCACAGAGAGACAGACTGAAACAGATGCCTTCGTGGGAGACAGGATACGTGTGTGTGTGTGTGTGTGTGTGTTTGTGTGTTCATGTGTGTGTGCGTGCGTGCACTGCCTCCACAAATTGACTCATCGGCGACATGCGCACAACGGCAGCTTCCCACAGATGGGGGAGGGATAAGAGAGGGAGAGCAGGAGCGACAGGGAGAGGTAGAGAGAAAGAAAGAAGAGAGTGGGAGAGATGGAGAGAAATTAAAAGAGGAGGAGAGGAAGGAGGAAAAAGAGAGAGAATAAAGAGCTGGTGGGAGAAAAGGGAAGGAGAATGGGCGATTCAGCGGAGGGTGAATCAAACTAAACCAGGATTTCGGTCAAATGAGGCCACTTTTGAATACACACCACACTGCCAAAAGTATGTGGACAGCGAACATTACACCCATATGTGATTCTCTCTTCTAAACCACATTAATCTGCTGCTATATCAGCCCACGCTCTTCTGCTTGCATTGGATTTTGGAACCTGGCTGCAGGGATTTGCTCTTGGTCAGCATTAGTGAGATTTGGCACTGATGTTGGACGATAAGGCCTGGCTCGCAGTCAGCGTCGGTGGTGAGGTCAGGGCTCTGCGCAAGCCAGTGAAAATCTTCCACACCAACCTGGGAAAAGGGTTTCATCGCTTAAGGCTTTTATCAATAGGATCTGTATCAAAAAATAGATCCATCCCACATTAGATCATATTCTGTTCACATTCTTCGTCGTCATGCGCTCTTTGCTTCTCCGCGGCTGCTGTGTCCATGTGTCATCATCACTTCGTTGGTTCAGAGAATTCACACAGCAAACGTTTACTATTAAAAACTCTCTGGTGTTTTAACATGTGTCCAATTAAGTGATTTACATAGAACAGAAAAGTGGAATATTTATGTTTGGCAAATCATTCAGTGGTAAAATGCATTAAGAAAGCAGCCTATTAATGATGTTTTCATCTCTTAATAATTAATGACACATGGCTCTTGCATACATAATAAAACAATATTTGCCAATTCTGTCTCTGATATTACACATTGTTGTATCAAAACCTCTTATCAATTGTTATATTGAAACAAGAAAGAGCTTCCCCCAAGAGGAACGCTACTGTTTAAATATCATTTATCCTTAATTGGAATCATGAGGCCTGGTTCAAAACCCAAAAATAAGCATGTTGGTGTCCATATACTTTTGGCAATACAGCATACTTACAGGTTGGAATTAGATTTGTCATGTTTACAAACGCAACTAATTATAACAGAGGAAGGAGGAGAGTGGGCGCAACAGTGGAGATTCAATAATTGAATACTGGAACAATATTCTAAAAAAAAATTCAGTCAATGACAAATGGACAGAAAGCAGTGACAACGTGTCTCTGCCTCCAAACACAATATCTGATATTGGCAGTTTTAGTGCATGAAGAGTCCAGTAAACAAGAGAACATGGTTTAGAGTGTGAGTATGTGTGTAATGATTCAGAGGATCAAGAGGCAAATAAGGACATTTAAGGACACGAGTCTGTGAACGTCTGTAATATCTGTCCCTGTTTGCTGAGCTTAATAATAAGCACTGGTTTCAAATCCAGTCATGTTTTCTGTAGAGCAATCTCAGTAAAACATGTCATCAAGCGTTTGCAGAGCAACAGACAAAAACACACATAAATACAATAAAGTGCTCATGAAAATGCATCTGTGGCAAAAAGTGTTTGCTGATGCATTTGTCTCTCTTTGGAGGGAACTCATGACTTTTAACAGACGACAATTTTCATTGGAACTATTCAGGAACTTAAATTCATCGTTCAACTGTTCAGGTACAAAGACAATATTTCTTACTGAAGTCTATTTGTGCCAGGAAAAAGATGAAAAGTTGGGAATGACAAAAATATAAATACTCATTGTGGATTTCTTATGTCTAAATCATGGTAGGTCATAATGATGAGATAACAAGTCAACATTTTTTACTTACTATCTCTTGGAAATGTTTATGGACTAATAGTCCAAAAATATCCAATTAACAGTGATATAAAACAGAAAAAGAAAATGCAAATCCTCAAATGTGAATATCTGTAACCACAGAATTAAAATAATTATAGATTACCACTGAATTGACTTATTGTTTATTCTAATTGTTTTAGTAGTATCTCATTCAATAGTTACATTTTTGTTTTCCAAAATACAAACGACAATAATGAAATGTACTATTCTACTTTTTCTTCCAATCACCTTTTGTGTTCATTTAAAGCATCTTTAAGTGCCATTAGTGTCTTTGCAATGAGACACAAAAACCCACAACACAAACCACATAGTCGTTTGCTTTAACACATGAGCCTACACACATGCAGACAAATATTGATTTCCACACAAGAAATAAGAACATACAGCATTCTGCCAATGTCACAGCACGACCCTGTAACCGCTTCCTGACTCGCAAACATAACACATCACACATTTGATATACACTCTTTCAAGGCCCTCTTCATCAGCCTGCAGCCTCCTACACTCTCACACTTTAATGTATAAAGACACGTGCACAGAATCTTGTTTGTACCTGATACTCTTAGTCATGCCAGAGTCCATATATCAGCAATATAACGAAAATTAATAAATCATTTGATACAAACTTAGTGCTACACCAAAAGAGGAATGTATAGAAAAGACGGACATGAGCGTCGTCTTTACATCCATCATCATCAGCACAATTAAGGCCAAACACGAAACGTGATTTTGCACTCACAGAACAAAAACAGTACAAATGCTGTTTAGTCCCGACAACAATCCAGCGCTGTTCACACAAACGCAGCAGGCGTTTTGCTTCAGTAAACACTCGGGAAGCATTGAACAGTTTTATGGCTGTCAGCACAAAAGAGCAGTTAAGGTGCTCTGTGTTGCACCTCGGCGAGATGAGACGGAGGCTTTGAGGAGCTCCCACAGCAGAGGTGGGAGGCTTTGTCTCGGAAGGATTCGGTTCAGGATCTTCCTGTTGAATTTACATACAGAAAGTCCAATGAACGGGGGAAACACACACCACCGTCGCTGGTTAAGCACTGCCTGGTTATGGCAGGTTTGGAGCAAAGATACCCAAATGATAATTTGAAGACTGAATATCACGATTAAAACCTGGGCTTTATGTCTATTAGGATACGCAACACAAGTGTTTAGTCACGACAGGCTGAACAGTAAACGAATCCCCAGTTGTATCATGTAATTAAGGTTCATTCTTTACAGTTTTTGACAGCTTCAATAGAAAAAAAGCCAAAAATTTTAATTTCTTATTCACTTGGTTTTTATATCCCCAGGTTGTACTGAAAGTAGTTTTTTCCATCTGGATTTTTAATTCAGTGATATCTTTTAAATAAGATGTTTTTTGAAGAATTAAGAAAAAAAAGAAAAAAAAAGAATGATGAATGAATGTGTGAGTGTAATTCCCTTACTTTTCAAATCCAAAGACTTTGGTTTAGTTAACAGTCTTAAAAATGGGGCTTCTTCACAACCTGTATCATTGTATGACTGAATGTGTTGCTCTCTCTGACAGACTTCATAATCTAAGACGACGGCCAAAACTGCAAACACAAGACTGTTAAGTAAAACTGGAAATTTTCCTTCAGGAACTTGTTTTTTTAATTTGCCGCACAGCGCATTACCATGAGAAGCCCACTGACAGAAACACACACACACATGTTTCCACACAAACATATACTCACACACAAGACTCAAGACACTCCTACTGCCCACACACTGGCACTCGCACAGACAGAGGCGCACAAGTGCACACACATAAACAGGCACATGCACTGACACACACACACACACACACACACACGCGCTTGCACACACCCCAGTCTTCACCAGCAGATCTCCGTGCTGGGAGATTATATAAGGGAGAGTGGGAGGGCGGGAGCTATTTCAGGACCAGAAAAGACGTAAGTGTGCATGTGTGTGAGCGTGTGCATGTGTTTGTGTGTGTGCATGGCAATAGTACCCATATGGATTTGTATTGGGCGCTGCCGTGTGTGTGTGTAGGCCTGCTGTAAGGACTATAAGGACTCTGATTCAGTGGGTTTCATAACCAGTCAAGTTTGAAGTGAAGTTTGGCTCAGAACCTCTGGCAGCTCACAGAGTCTCTGTGCCTACGACGCGTTCAGTCACACCCTGGAGCTGCCTGCACACAGATTTAAAAGGCAGCGATCGCACAGAGCTGCATAGCAACTGGAAAATGCCTACATGTTTACTTGTTGTAGCCACAGACGTGTCAAGTGCACCCGGATGTTGTGGCAGCAGCATCCTTTCCCTCTCAGCCCTGAGAAGAGCTTTTCCAAAGCTGTCTTTTAATTACCTTTAATAGCCTTTTCCTGAAAAAGCCCTTTGAATTCACTGAGATCTCTGGGAAACATATTGGGGTTTAGTTCACGACTTTCTCCTGCAGAAACTGTTGCTAGTGGAATATGCAGAGTAAAAGGAGGAGACAGGCTCTGAAAAGACATGTTGCTACTGCTGAGTTTTGTAAATGTAAGTGGTCAATGCACAAATGATGGATGGGAGGAGGCAAGAATCTCAGTTATGGATATCTCAAAACTTGATCAAATAAAACCAAAACTATCTGCATGTATACCTCTTGAGGTAAGTGACAAAATATATCTTTTTGCAACAACCAACATTTGCCTCTGGGATGTCAATGTCCTATTGACTATTGTGATCCACTGTTGTATGGAAAAGAGGAGGCCAAAGACAGACCACCAAGTTTGGGCATGTCGACACCACAGAACATGTCATACATATTGTCAAACTAGCCCATCTTTCTGTCTTCCACTGTGAAACACCACACAGGATAAAGTTACCAATGCTCAATTTTGTTCAATTCAGTGTCTGTCAGACCCACTGTTGGGCTGGATTTTTGTGGTGTACTGAGAATCTAATTAGACTGGACCTCGATAACATAGTGGTGCTGTCTCTGATGAATACTGGAAAATGGTGCTCGGAAAAGAACAGTTTTAAATTCATGTACAACAAGCTGATTGGCATCTGAGTCAATCACACTGTGGTGACTGCAGATGAAATGCCTGCAAAGATGGTGTCTGTGTTGCTCCACTGTCGTAGGGTTTGCTAACACATGTTCAATACCATCACCCAGATGAAAAATATGTATCCTTATGCATTTGTCTTTCCGACAGTATTTTGAACTTGCACCGAACCATGACCTAAACCGAGGCATGAACCAAACCATGACCTCTGTGTTCTGTTACACCCTTAGTTAAATGAGTTCTTGCATGATGTCAAGTGTTTACAGGTGTGTAAGACAACAGAACTCTGTCAAATGAAAAGGAACCAGGCGCTGTTAGGGCGCTTCAAAATTATTCAGACAGCTTTCATCAAGTGAGATGAATTGAGACTGAAGTACTGAAACAAGATGGAGGCAGCTTTTTGAGTTGTAAGCAGAAAAAAGAGCTGAAGCACTTGTAAAGGATTCAACCTGACTGACCTTTGACTAAGCTTCATGTGTAACCAGGTACAACAGCAAAATAAAGCTTTTCTCCTGGTGTTTGCATCCTCCACATCTAATTAATCTTATCTCCTGCTCAGTAAATTAAACTGGATAATAAAGCATCTATCCTGTTGAGCAGAGTTAAGCCTCCTTTAGCTCTGGAGGAGACTGGATTCTCTCACTTGATGCAGGACTGACTGCTACAGCGAACGCTAGCCGGAGGGCCGTGCTGACATAAGCATACAGATCCAAAGTTTGTCCTTGTTAGTGTGATTCAGCCTGTCTGTGGGTTCTGGAGAGCCGGGCTGTAAAGTGTGAAGGCACATTTGGCTGCTCTCGCCTCCATCACTAAATAATCTGTATCACTGTTATACTCTCACTGGTCCTTGCATCCGCTTTAAAACCTGGCCTCGTGTTCTCAAAACAAGGATGATCTCTGGAGATCTGAATCTTTTTTCAAGCGCGTCTTGTAGGAAATCAAAGCACAATTATGTTAAATGAAAGCAGCACTCACTGAAACAAGTCACAGAAATGTAGGAAAATACATAAAAGGCATTAAAGCAAGTATTAATCACATGTTTCTGTAAAACTGTTTTGAATGCTGAGAATTTTGGACAAATTAACATAATTTCCACCTTCAGGTTTTCCCATTTTCTCTCTACAGTTACTCTGTGGTAAAGAAACACATTTGCCTGCAGCTTCTTTCACTAAATTGCCGTTTTGAAGCATTTCAGTAAGTCAATAAAACGTGTTACACAATATTGACTGACAGCACAAGTGTTAATGGGCTTCTTTTCACATATACTCAATACCTGATGAACATTTTCAAAACAAGCAGAAAAACAGGGTTTCTGTGCTTCATGACGAAAAAATCTCCAACTGAAAAATGAAAACTCTCTCAGACCAATGAATGTATTTTAAAGTTAGCTGCTCCTTTAACCACGTAAAGCTGAGGTTTATTCAGTCACATAGTTTACTTATAATTTCAGTTATTTAAAATACTTTGTGTGCTTCTCATTTCACTGAAAATTCTCACCTAATACTGCAGCATCAAAAACATGAATGACTAAGAATTAGTTGACACTAGTCACAGTATTAAAAGACCTGTCAACTTACGGTCGAAGGTCTGTTTTCATGCAGCTGTGATTAGAGACAAGTCTTCACACTGCGAATGGAATAAAACTAAATCCAATATATGTCTAATACACAACATTACTCCCAATCAATTCCATGATATGATTTCCTTTGCAGAGCATTTGCTGCTGAGATTGCATCTCTCTTCCATAATGAAAACAACCGTGAGGGTAAACAAGGCCTCAATTATAACTGATGTAAAAAAGAGTTTTTATCTGGTTCTTCCATCTAGTGGTTGAGAAAGGTTTTGCAGTGGCTTCTTTAAAATGCTCTCAGCTGGGTGAACGGACACTGTGAAGCAAGTAAATAAGAACAGGTTTAACGCTGATTCTGATAAAGCTGAACAGTCATGACAAATGTCTCCATTACTTCTTGTTTTATTGCTGTTCAGTCATCTGAGGCGTAATAATATGATTTTACTCGACCAAGTTTTAATTTTAAAGCGGTTTTAAAGAGAGGTTTTATTGCTTTTCTCTATCATGCAAAATGAATCAAATAACTTGAGCTGCATTTTATGTGATTCTATTTCTTTTCTTTTCTATTGTAAATGCTGCATCTGAGTAACACTGAAATGTAGTGTTGTCTAACAGAACGCGCAGTAATCTTGGTCTGAGCTGTATCCTTCCACTGTCTTGCAACAGTTTTGGACCAGCAGATACAAATTCTTCCATTTTACATTGAATCTACTAAAATATCAAAGGGGTCATTTCCTGATATGAAGGCATAAATTCTTTTTGAATACGGCCAGAAAAGAACAATTCCATCAACACAGCAGTGTTATGTTAATGGATTCGTAATTATAAAAGCCTCATATAATTTCAGAATACGCAAGAATTTCTTAAGAACGACTTTCTGAAGTGGCCAGAGGAGCAGAAAAACAATCACATGTCAAATCTGCATGAATTTTGGTTGGTAGCTGCCAACTCTGAAAAAGTTATTCATTTCATTTAAATTAAAAAGTCTCTCCTAAAGTCCTATAAAAATGAAGACTGAATTTCATTAAAACTTGCATGAACAAGTTTGGAATAAATGAAGTGTCAGTGTAAATACATTCATACTGACACTGAATGAATAAAAGCTGTCAATATTTGTCAATCATGATCACATGAAGCCTGAAGAGCACAGATTCACCACTAACAGCTTGAAAAGAAAATAATAGTTTGATATTTTTGAAGCTTTCATCTCCGAGATACTGCTAATTAAAGAGCTTCCCTCAAGTCTACATGAAACACCTGTGGGGCATCATCCAGCACGTCCAAATTATACACTTCCAATCTGTGTTTTCAAATATGGATTTAAGTTGCTATCATCCGAAAAAGCAAAAAGCAGCAGAAGTTCTTTAAACAGTCATTTAATGAGCCTAAGTATCAATTTGTTCCCTGTGATGGATATCTCATTTTAGAATGAGACACTTTAAATTATTCAGCGAAGAGATAATGAGCAGACATCCCACACAAGGCCACGAAAACAACTCGCACAAGCCTGGCAGTCATCGGCACACGGTCGGTAATGAAACAGCATTACCCCAGTGGTGCAGAAAATTGCTGGGAAATAAGTGGAAGAGTTGAAAAGGTTACACAGCCACATTTCCCTCATCGTGCTAGTTTTCTTGAGGGGAAAATAAGCGGCGGCGTAAGATAGAGGAGTTCAGCAAGAAAGGTACAGTCGTAGGCTCGCTGGTGTTCTCCAAGTCTCCAAATAACCTCTGGCTTGTTGGGCTTATTGATCTGGAGACTAGAAGAACGAAAGAAGCATCGCAGCAGTTATGGTTCTTTTAATAATCCTAACGGTGAAGGTGCAGGGAAATAAGCAGAGGATTCAGATATGAGATATGATAATGTTGTATTGCTTTGGATAAATAGATAATAAATGAATAGAACTGTGTAGGAGACACATAGAGCAGTGCTTAAACAATTAGAGAAAACAGACACTAAAGTCAAACATTCACTGGCTGGAGGTGTCGAGCTAGTTCAAATGTGATGTTTAGCTGATTTTGTCTGATATTATTTTAAATGGATTACTTTTAGAGGTTTGACTGTTGGTGCAACAAGAAAAGCAATTTTCAGACGTCACCTTTTGCTTTTTACTTCATCTATCAAATTCAGCATGTATTACTGAAGATTAATGTGATGTGATAAATGTGCCAGAGATTGCCTATTAGGCTTTTCATTTACCTGGCAGCTGTGCCAGGTGTTAACCTGTGGCTCTATTTTCTGACAATTAGCCAAACTAAAATCTTGTTTAGTTTATAAAGTGTCAGAAAATAATGAAAATGAAGTTTCTTAGACCCCGAAATGAGGCGTTTAAATGTTCAACCAACAATCCAAAAGGCAACAGTGATGTAAAACACAGAAAAGCAACAAATCTTCACACTGAGGAGGTGGAATGGATAAATGTTAGGGAATTAAAATAAATGACTCAAGGGATCAATCAAGTGATCTTGATTATTCAATTACTAGAATAATTGTTTGTTACCAAGAAAGGATAAAAAATTGCAGCTCTAACATTAAGATTTCATTTTTGAGGTCTCAGGACCCCAATGGATCAAAACCAAGAAGGCGTGCCGGTCCTGTGCAACGCTGACAGCATGTCATCGCTTTTAATACCCATTTTTAATCCTTAATGCTGATTTCGAATGAATAAACCGTCAGATTTGTGTGTCATAAGATTAAACATGTGTCTTGTTTTCCCCTCCCAAGAAAAACCAGCCGTGCACACATTCATACACACAAAAGATACAGACAGACCAAAGCAGATTTTCATTTTTAATCATAAATCATCGGTTTACAAAACTGACAATCACGTGACAGTGATCACGTCGACATTGCCACCTCTTGACTGAAGAAAAAAATAGAAGCTCTCGCCAGATCACTTAACATATACTTGACATCCATGTTTGAGTGTATATGACTGTGCGTGGGTGGATGGATGGTCTATATTTGTGTTTGCTGTTTCTATTCGTGTGCGTGTCTCTCAGTCCACAGCCAGTCCAGAGGCAGAGCTGCAGTTCGGTGTTTCTGTAGTGTCGCAGTAAACCATCTGTGGCCTCGGTTGGTTTCCGTGTGTCACAGCTCTTTGGTTTCGGAGCTCCTGGCGATCATCCATCTGTCTATTTGACTTTTGCCACGGCTGATCAGTGTCTTTGCTGCAGCCGTTTGCTGCTTTTGTTCTGCTGTCTTGACTGTTTCCTGGTGTGGCTGTCACGGTGATCTGGTGTTTAGCACCTGGACAGTCTTGCGGCCATAGTGCCAGTAGCTATAGCCTGACGCTGCTGTAGTCACCGCTGTGACGTACCTGCATTATAAAACAATGTATGACATATACTGTAATTCAAACAACAGTTTCAATCAACTGAAAGGTCAAATTAGATTATTTCAAATGCAGCATCATTTGTAGGAAGTTATTATTGTGTTATGTGAGGAATTATTAATCATCCTCCAGTGAGCTGCCTGTAGTTGATTGCTACATTTAAAAAACAATGTTCTGAAATATTATTAAACTTTAATTAAAATTGTGCGATTAAATTCTACGTGTAAACTCTGTGCCCCCCCAGTGACAGTAGCAAGAAAAACACTGCAGCAGAATGCAATGCATGCTATTAAATGAAATAAAAAATATTAAACTTTTGGAAACATCATTTTCTGAATGTATTTTTGAAATTTCATTCATGAAGACAGAATTAAAAAATAGTATTTATTTTTACAGTTAATGTTTAATTGAGTTTAAGTTTTTGTTAACTGCTTTATCATCTCCACCAAGCAAAAGCCTGAACAAACTATGTTTTCTGATTTAAAGACCCACACCTCACGTGGATATTTCACTCAAACACCTCTACTGGTCCTATAGGCTTTATTGCCTTTTAAATTATGTTGAGCACTGTTTCCAAGTTTCCAGCTGAATCCTTTGTGTGTTGTATCGATGTACAAGTTTTTTATTGATCAATTAACGATTTACTTTACTGATTAGAGAGGCTGCTTTCAGTCATTTTAAACGTTTCCAGTAATGTGTAAATGTACAGCAGAGCAGAAGAAACACAGATGTCTGTTGTGTAGATTTGTTCAACAGTGAATTTGGATAAAAATGTAGGTTACTGTGACACAATAAAATGTTTGTCCTGAGTCGGATCTCTACTCCAGCTCTCGGAGTTGTAGATTGAAATGAGTCAGTGCACTTAACCTGAACAATCTGCTGGAACAAACAGCATTTATGTGCTTGACAGAGACGGAACCCTTTGCATTCAAAAACCCTTTGCAAAATAAACATTTTTGTTGTAGCCACTACATGTGAAGTAAAGGACATTATGGATACTTCAGGCCAGTGGATGAGACCTGCTTGTGTATGAATATGGAAAATAGTGTATGTGGTTTACCATAAGCACTGCAGCAGGACACTGTCTGTATACTGGAAGACTGGGGCAGCCAGAGAAGCTGCAACCAGAAAGAGCTGGATGGCTGTGTTCACCTAACAAAAAAATAAATAAAATCACACAGTCAGAATAAAAACATTATTAAAAAAAGCACAAAAACTCTCACCTGCTTTTCTAACAAATGAAGTTTGGCTCATTATTTTTGAGTAAACCTGTAGCACCTGTGACAAGAGCTGTGGCTGGTTCCAAGAACAAAACAACACTTTTTGGCAGCTGAAGAAAAAAACAAACAAACAAAAAAAACACCTCCTGCCAGCCACCATATCCTCCAGGATTGTATTCTACACAGTCAAAGGTATCGAAATTAATTATGCAGAATTTGTAGCGGAGCCATAAAGGAATATTTTGACAGTGAATTTTAATGTGTTTTTTTTGCATAACAGATTTCTGCATTCATGCTACAGAGTTTACTTTTCCAAGTACTGAGAACTTGGTATGTTGACTTTTATGTCAACGAGATGATTATTTTCACAAGTACAGATCTGTTGGTTTGATTTCAACTCTAACTACCTTTTACTTTTTTCCTTACCTGCCTAACTTTGCATGCCTGTATATTCACATGTGTAGCGATAATCAGTTTGAGTAATCAAACTGTAAATTTGATTTGATAATGACATTTGCACTGCACTTTAACAATTCTGCAGTTACATGGTTTGAATTTTCAAAGTACTCAGTCTTCTACCTGTATAAAAACCAACTCCACATCTAAATGACAATAACATTTAGGAAAAAGATTCTGTAATGAAATTTACCAGGTCATCAGTTTCTGCATCTGGTGGCTGTCATGCACAGGTTGTCAAGAGCCCAAAAATATGATAATACAATAATCACACATACTCACTAAATGTTGCTATTTAAAGCTCCATTGTTGCTGAATTTCCACTTCACTAGAGCAATGTACAAAATGTTAAAAAGTCCAGTGCAGAGTGAGAGTGGGTGTTTGCTTTGTGTTAGTGCGTGTTAGTGTGTGTGTGTGTGTGTGTCACCTTGCTGAAGAGTGTGGGCTTGAGCTGTGCTGTGGTGTAGCAGGGGTTAAAAAACTTACTAAGGGTCACCTGGAGGAAAAAGAGGGAGAGACTGAGAGATTGTAAAGTACATTAATTTTCTTCCTCTACTACAGAGGTTATTGTAATCTAAAAGTACATTTATATTACTTTTTACTTGCAGGATAAACTTCTGGCAGGTCTTGCATCAAATACTGTACTTTGCAGTCTCAGTAGTCAGATTCTATTAAATAAACTTCATCAAATTGTGACTGTTAAGAGTGAAATTGTATGTGTCTCACCGGTGGAGGAACGGTCTTGTATCTGACCCAGAAGACAGCAGCTATTAAACCAATGTCTCTGAAAATCACGAGAGCCGTCAGTGGAGCTAGAACAGAATACACAACATGATAAATAACCTTAGATAGTCATACATTGCCAGAAATGCCACATGGAATAAAGAGTCCAATACCTGGTATAAGCTCAGCATAGGTGAGACTGACATATAAAATACTGATCAGAATCTTATCAGCCAGTGGGTCAAGAGCGCTGCCCAAAGCCGACTTTTGTGTGGGCCACGTCCTGGCAATGTAACCATCCAACTGAGTTAAAGAGAAAGAGATGAAGACATTTCATTAAAAGCTTTTTAAGGTCTAAAGAAGCAAGTTTTAACATATGTGAAATTCAGGCCAATAATAATCCATCTGATAGTAATATCAGCCTGCAGTCAAGGCAACCTCACGCTGGGGGTTAACTAAATTAAGAATCGGCCATCCTCGATCAAATTTCAGTTAGGGGTTATTACGGAGCCTTGTTGCCCACTTGCAGTGAGAAGTTTAGCAAATCCCTGACTTCTTATCTTGATCCACTGAGAATGTCTGGGATGTCCTGATTATTATCAAACATGTTTAATTAACATAATTTTGTAGGGTGTGTTGTAATGTGAAGGGCTGAATGAGCCGATTTGTCACTTTGATTAATGTCGAGACAAGATGTTTAGATAACATTTCAACTTATATCAACATTTAATCAACAATATTACCATTAACTGCTAATAGGAGTCTAATGCGTTTTATAATAATTCCATAGTTTCCATGAGTCTGTAACTCAACACTTGAAAAACAAGTGTTACAGTGGAAGTGTCTGTATCTACATTACCAGGTCAGTCGCTCCAGCCAGTATAAACAGAGCGAGGCTCAGGTGAAAGTGCTGCTGGATGATCAGATGACCCAGGAACGGAGCCAACACAATCCGACACACACACAAAAAGTTGGGGATTGTCCACGGGTTCTCGTACTGCAGAACAACAGATCGGATACATGTGTTACAGATCAACAGTGGGTTGAACAAGTCAGACATATCACAGTGATGGCATAATGCAACAGGTAAACCAGCCTAAACTTAGTCCAGCAAAACTCTGAGCTGGGCGTGAATCGATTGGCTGCTTCACTGATTTCACACATTGCAAATCCAGGAGCTCATATCTTTAATCAATCACTTTTTACTGGAAATACTCCTAATAAATGTTTGGAAAGCTGCATAAGTTCTACCACTATTCAAAGCAGGTGAAGTTCTTGTTTGGCAAAGGAGCAAGATATACGAGTGCATAGGCAATCACACATTTCCTATCTATGAATAACAATCTTACCCTCATCAATCTGGTTCAGACCTGACCATAGTACAATCGCTGCAGCCTCTCAAGTCATAAATAACACTGTAAATGCTACTGGCAAAGGGCAGTTGAGCACTGACCTTTGATACGGTCGACCTTTCATTTTGACTACGCAAACGTCCATCAGTTGGTCTAACGTTTTGTTTATTTAGAGAGCACTAAATGGTAAACTTCCTCTGTACATGACTCGCTCCTTATCAACAACATCTTGAGCCATACAAGCTCGAGGCTGAGCTGCTGGAGGAAAGTACATAGTCTGTTTAAGTGGGCACATAGGAGTAAGAGTACAGGCTTACATGCATGAATATTTGGATACATATATATGTGTATGTAAAGATGTAAAACTGTGTTTCTAGTATGTGTAGATTATATTCCTTATTTGGGGGTCCTCCCTGCTAAAATAAAAAATAATAGTAAAAATAATCTGTCCAGCTGTACCTTCACCATCACCATCAACAACAATATCATGGTGCTTACATATTATGAATCAGTATCAACAATCCTATTGTATAATACATCTTCATACTCCAATGAAAGCACGTGTATACTTTTGAAACATCAACTAGCTACATCATGATAAAAACATTTACTCCAAGTTAAATTTGTATACAAGGATTGTACTTGGAGTATTTTTACTTTAATATATTGATAAGGAATCTTCTGTCACTTTCTACCTGTACACAGGTCAAACAGGTGTGTGTGTTTCCCTCTTCTCATGCCAACAGGTAAACAGTCACACAGTGAGAAGCAGCTCTGGACTCACCAGCTCCTTGAACTTGAACAGACCGTGTCCCGGTACCGTACTGGCTTCATCCCGGTCCGTCGCCGGTGAGCCGTCCGGTGTCTCCTGGCTCTTTCCGCTGCATAGTCCACGAGCCGAGGGGGACAGCAGAGACCGGAAACCGGCCGCCGACCTCCCGTGACCTCCCCGGTACACCGGCAGCGCGTGCCAAGGTGTCGCCTTCACCTGCTGCAGGACGCCGCCGCAGCGCGCGTCCGTCCAGGTGAGTCTGAAGAGGCCCGAGCCGCAGACCGGGAACCGGCTCAGCTCCGTGCTCCCGGTGACAGCTGTGTGCCTGTGCCGCCATGATGCAGGCTGGAGCCCGCACACACCCGCAGCACGAGCGGACACCGAGCCGCGAACTGCGCTGCGGCCGAGCGGCGCAGAAAACTTCCGCAAACACATCATCATCATCATCGTCGTCGTCGTCGTCACGAGCCCTCCGTTACCGACCTGCGGGTCTCGCGCCGTCGGTCCACGTTTTCATGCTGGAAGTTCAGATTGGGACAGTCAGAGCCGACGGAGTCTCTGCTCAAGCCAGCGGGCTGCCATGTTGCCGTAAACCGATCCAGCACGCGGTGTCGTAAAACCGTCAGTGAGACTTTCGTTTACCAGGCTTTTATTTTGAAATGAAATTGTGAAATTGTATATCAGCAAAAAGAAAGGTATCAGAGAAAAGTCTTTAAAATAGATTTGGTATGAAAATGGAACCATATTTTTTCATAAGTTTAATAAGTTTTCGGAGCTAAAAGTAAATATTTATTGTATTGTGGTATTTTAATTTGAAATTCACATTTTAAATCAGTCAAACCCATTTTTGTAATTGTAGAAAAACAACAAAATGACGAATTTTATAGGAAAATATAATTATTTAATAACTGAATGTTTAATGATTTTAATGTTTTAAAGTGCATACCGTACAAAAGGAAACCAGAAAGAGTTGATGACACAAAGCGGTTGAGAAAGAAAAGATGAAAATACTGCACACTTTCAGTTGGTTTTTAGATCAGCAGACTGTCCAACCAGAACTGGATACCATGACATGTGAAAAAACATGTTCTGTAATTGTTCAGTGTTTGAGTTGGATGAGAGACAACTTCAGTGGATGAATGTTCATTGTATTGACCTTTATAACGACATACATATATACATAAATGTGTACAAGTAATTTTATCTACATAAAAATAACAACTTCTAAAGTCTCTCTGGAACAAAGTCACCTGTGTGGAAAACAAAACTTATAATATAATTCTGAATAGTGACATTGTATAATCACTTATTAGGTATATATCAAAAGGAAAGAATTTGAAAAAATTTGAAAAACCAAACAGTCACCATGTAATGTAAAAAATAACAACCAAAGTGGGATCAATCACACCATGTTCAGTTTGAAGCTTTTTGTGTGTAAATAAATGCAGACAAGAGATGTGTGTGTGCTGCAGTGAGCTGAGCTTAGTTCCTCTTTTTATCAGAAATTTTGTTCTCATTCAGGAAACTGTGGTTGCTGTGAGGTTGCAAAGAGATGTTGTCTGTGAGGTTTTAGTAGCTGGATGATCTGTCCCGTCTTTGTCGGTGGTTGTGGTTGTCAAGTCTGCTGGTTGGTGGTTTGGTGAAAGTGGTCTGGATAATGAGTTCACCATCAAGTTTTTTTTCTTTTCAAGAGACCCTTATCCCACACACTGACCTTGTTGTGAGGTCTGCAGAAGGGAGCAGGTGTGTATTCTGAGTCTGTTGCAGGCGCCAGTGATCAGATAGTCTGCAGCTGGTACAGCTTGGGTCCTTTCTTCAGCAGGAAACCCTGCTCATTCAGGGAACTCACCAGACCTTCAAAATCCATCACCTGGAAGGAAGCAAGCAGCAACTGAATAAATTATCCAACATGCAAACAATGGTTTTGTTTTTTAGTGTAGCATCAGGACTGACTGCATGTATTAACTCTGCTGGCTTGAATTCCTGAGTGAATCTTTGTGAATGTTTCTCACTTCCTTCAAGGTTTATTCAGACTCTGACTGTATCCAGTTTTTTCTTTCTTTTTCTCAGGTGGAGCTGATGTGCAGCCTTGAATAATGTGGTGTCTTACCTTCATCATATTTTCTATTTCAGCATTGTAACGTTTTCATTTCTTACTGAGCAAATCGAAAACTCAATTTTTCATACAGCCAAAATGGAGCTCTGATTCATTTTTAAAAATCGCCTAGATGACAGGCCCAGTTAGTGACTGCTCAAGGAGCTAATTCCTCACAGCCTGTGAATGAAAATTACATGGAGGAGTTTGTGCCTTTCATGTATTTGAATCTGGCTGACTGTTGACTTGAGTTTTTATCCAGTGCGTGTATATTTCAGTGCATCTGAATGTTTTTACCTTGATGTTCATTCTGTCGGCCACAGATCGAAGCATTTGTAGATCAAACTGCTTCTGATTGGTCTTCTGGGCGTGCAAGTGCAGCGCATTAACCAGTCGTTTTGCAGCGCCGCGCTGACTCATGCCTGACCCAAGCTGAGAGCGCTCAAAGTCCAGATTGCCCACGCCATCTGAGTATGTATCAACCAGACTGCAAAACAAAATCACACACACACACAGAAGGAGAGAGAAACAGACATATCAGGACAGTACATTCAATGCCAGGACAGCACAACTAAGATATAATACTGATTTTCTTACTAGATGTCATAGCTTTGTAAGAGTATATTGCTGTGTATGCTATTATTAAAAAACAACAACTCTGAAAGACTAAATTGAACTGAATAGACAAATTTAGCTGCTGCATGCGAGACCAAAATAGATCAACTGATCTCTGAAAATCCAAGTTTCTTCTCCCTAAAACTCTTAAATTTACTATTTGAGGTGACACATACACAACAGAGCTCAAACAATTAATGGATTAGTCAAATGTCTGAAAACTGCTTCTGAAATTAGAGGAGGTGCCATTTTTCCCTTCATCTGATATATTGGTAAACTCAATATCTTTAAGTTTTGGAGTCAAGTTTTGGAGACAAAACAAGCTAATTGAAGATATCATTTTGGGCTTTAGGAAACTGTGATGGGCATTTTTCTTTATTTTCTGGCAATTTATATACGATACGATTAATTAAGATTATCAGATTTGTTGATAATGAAAATATTTCTTGTTTGCAGCTCTCATACAGACAAAGATTCTTGTACTGTCACCTGTGTTTCATTATCTCCACCACATCCTCAGCATCACTCTTGGTAGCTGTCTCTCTGAGATCCAATCTGGCTCTTGCCTGCACAAAATCACACAATCAACAACATAAGAACTGGAACACTGATGAGAAAATCTGTTCTTTTTGTTAGACAGATAAAAATTGGGAGTTGGCTGTAGCCAGAAACTACAGCAGAAAAACAGACGATATAATCGAGTCTTAATCCATCACATACTGCTGATAGGTGAACAGACAGAAATACACTGAAACTACAGAAACCTACCTCAGTTAGTCTAATTAAAGACTCAAGCTGTCGTGTGGTGATGGGTGTGGAATCAGCAGAGTGAGCTTGAGATCTCAGTGACAGGTAGAAGGCTTGAATTGTCTGTGCTGCTTCAGGAGAGAGCGAGGGACGGACATACTGACGAGCGTAGCTGATATACTTCCTTAACAAACATGGTGGAATGGTGTCTACAGTTTCACCTGGAGGGATCTTGACACAGACACACACATATTGCATAAATGCAAATGATGTTTGACAGATATCACTGTACTCATTATGGAGTGTGGTCCAACTTTTACCTGCAAACGTTCAGACAGTGGCATATCTGAGTGGTCTAGTAGGATGGAGGTCTCTAATTCACTGTTAGTCCTGGTAACTATGGCGCCGCTGGTTCTGCCTCTCCCTGCCCTGTTTGCCATGACGTGTTCTGACAGATGGCGGTCATGCGATTCATCTGGGATGTCCAGGAGGAGGAAGACAACGTCGAATCGAGAGAGAAGAGCCGAGCCCATTCTAAAGACAAGAATGCACAAGTGTAAATAGAAGTCAATCATTTGTATATTTACACAGATAGACAGTAATATCCTCCAGCACTCACAAATAGCAGGATCTATTTGCTGACGGTCTTAACTTACTTCAGATTTTCAGAGACAGTCTTGCCTCGGTTGTAATGTCCCCCATGGGGTTCGCAGCAGCAACGACTGACGTTCTGGCAGGCAGAGAGGAAACGATTCCAGCCTTAGCCAGACTCACAGACTGCTGCTCCATGGCTTCTAGCAGAGCCTGCTGTTGGTTACCCAACTTATCAAACTCATCAATGCAGCACACGCCTGAAGATACCAGACAGAGAAAGAGAAGAAAAGGAGGATGAGGCATGGAGAAGACAATGAGGTAGAGAAATAAATAAATGAGAAACGAGCAGGAGTGAGAGATGGGAAGAAAAAGCAAAGACATTTTTCCTTCGCATTTTTGCATGCTTGCAGTCCCAACAGGCAGCATGGTTCCCCAATTCTGTTTATTTCTCAGGTTTCACTTGAAGGGTTTTTAAAATTTCAGTAAGTTAAGAAGTTTGTCTGAAACTTTGGGCCTTTTCAAAACCTGGGGAACCAAGAGGCAGCACTGCACTTGGTGGAAGTAGAGATGGAGTATGTTGTCAGACAAGGCAGGATACTAAAGCAGATATTTTCCATCAGCTACAAAAGTAAACTGGACACATTATCTGGACACTAACTTACTCCAAAAAAGTTATTATGGCTGGTGTGAGAAAGGCCACCATAATAAATCAACATATATTAAATCAACATACAAATTCACTTTTTAAAATCAATGTTTCCACTCTCTTTCCTACCTTGGTCAGCCAACACCAAGGCTCCAGCCTCCAGAGCATAATCCCCTGTTCCTGCGTCTCGGGATAAACTCACTGTTAGTCCTAAAAAAACATTAAATATTAAATTCACAACTTGATTATTTTGCAACAAATCTGAATAACTGTTCAGAGCGTTATCACCACCTGTATATATAACATAATTTTGGGAGAGCTGTACTTTAAAACAATTTACCTGTGGTGCTTGCGCTGTTGCCACATACATAGATTCCTCTGGGAGCCACATTACACACTGCCTACACATAGAACACACATGAATTTGTTTGTATTAACTTAACATATCACAGTTTCAAAAAGTAAACATGCATTACAACCTCAGGTGAGCAGTAATGTACTGTGTTTTTATCAATCTTTTCCAGATATTACAGCTTTACTAAAAGTGTTTAGTGTGTTTTCTGTGTTACCTGTAACATCTGACTCTTTCCCAGACCAGGGTCTCCCACCATCAGGATGTGGGGGTCGCCTCTAACTGGGACACTGTTCTTGCATGTGTGTTTCTGTCTGCCTCCAAACAACGCCAAAGCAAGAGCAGCCTTCACCAGCTAGGGACACACAAGAATACAGAATGTTGGACTGAACCTTTGTGATTCTTGAGAAATCAAAATGATGCCCTGTTTATCAGTTGTTAACAGCATTTCTGTATTCAACCAAATCACAAGTATTCTTTTGTAGCCTGTGAAGAAAATGAAGGTGGTGTAAATCTTGTCACTCACCAGGTGGCCATAGATGACAGGACACAAAGAGCTGGAAGAGGCGGAGATTAGAGTTTTATGTATGTGTTATATATCTTGGCATAAGTTGACAACACTGTGTTAAAACAGAACTAAAAAGGACTAAAGGTCTACACCCACAGTAGCAGCGCTGTGAGTCTGTCATGTGTATTACATAAACAAAACTGTGAGATGAATGAAAAACAGCAAGGCAAATTTCAAGATCCAAGATCCTTAAGACTAGTTGGGGCAAATATGTTAAGCTTAGTCTGAGGTGGTGCCAGAAGCAATTTTGTTATTGAAATCAAAAGGTGTAATCCTCCAGACAGCAGCCATTTTAGGACACAGACTTGGCTCAAGTTTCATCAGTCTATGGTTTTGTTTTTGTTTCAGCTCCAGATATACTTAGGCTCAGTTGTGGAACTCACAGAGGAATGAATTATGTTTCAGCTGAAGAAAATCACTGAGACAAACATCAAATGGATTTAAACAGCCAGCCATGAAACTGACATTGTCCCGCAATGGCCCATGTTGTTCAAACTCTGTGGCTTTGGTCATATTAAAACTACAAGTTGATGTCTTAGAAAATGAACTTTTTTAAACAGTGAACATGAAATATTGTAGGTAATAAATGTCTTACTGTACTATAAGTCTCAGCAGGTCAGGCTGTGACTGGATCTCCTGGATGGCATACAGCTCCTTAAGACTGAACTCCTCCCCTCCAGAACGATCTTCAAAGGAGCCTCTTGACCCCTGACCTGACTTGGACTGCTGACCTACACATTAAGAAGAAATAAGATAAGATAAACCTTTATTTGACACCTTAAAAATATAACAGCTCTGCAAAATTCAAGTCCAACTTTGGAAAAAAAAAATACACAAGCTTTGGTACCTTTAGTGTTACTGACAGAGGTCGCTTCAAGGTAGAGGAGGAACATACACTGATCCTTATTCCCACGGGAAAAACCTGCACACAAATAATAAGTGCAAGTTTGTGAGGTTTTTGTTTTTTGTACTTAAATATAGGTTTATAGTTATATATTTATAGTGTGTGTGTGTGTGTGTGTGAGTGTTTGTACCATCATTGGTAACTCTAACTATCCCTGTCACAGTAACTGTGTCTCCAGGAACACAGCTGTCACAGAGGTCGGAGGTCAGGTGACACTCAACGGTGCGTGGAATTCGTCCAGTCTCCCTCTGCTCCCCACCCATCAACTCCTGCACCCTGAAGTAACATAAAAACAAATTTCAAATAAAGTATGTAAATGGTGACTAGGAACAGGAGACGTGATGCATTTCTGCATTAGAATACATTTGAGAAAAGCCTTAACTCTCTCACTCTCCATTTTAGTAGATAACCTGCTACAACAACATTTTACATTTTTTAATCTGAGAAACAGCAAATATAAATGTATTTTCTACATTTGAAAGAGACCTCTTCTCTTGCATGTTACAATCTTTCTAGCTAACAACTGCAACAAGGATTATTCAGTCATGTCTCACCACATTTTCCACTGGCACATGATATACTTACTTGATAATCTGCCAGTCTACAGTGTGAGTAAGAGGAGAACTCCGGATGGGGGCAAAGGAATGACTTCGACAGCCAGGCTGGATACACTAGGCGATAAAAGACAAAGGTTGAGAAGACAGTTAATCTGTAAATCGAAGTAATGATGTCAAAGATGGTTATGTGAGCATGTTGAAAAGAAATTGTATGTATGCTCACAGTGTTATTTGTGTATAGTAACATTGTGGAATACAGTAAAGATGTTGCAGGAAAAAAGTAAGCTGGAACCATGTGTGCATACCTTGGTAGGTGTGGCATATTTCCCATGCTGCAGTGGCAGAGACTGTGTCTGTGAACAGCTCAGGCACCTGAAGGCCATCCTGGTACACAGAGGTCTGATATTGCTTACTCTGACCACTGTTCCCCTCACACACACCAGCCGTCCAAACACACTGGCACGCAACGTCCGCAATGGAGTCAGCGGTTCATAGTTATAAAGCCTGTGGATGATTTACACAAATGAAGTCATCTTCATTCACAATCAGCAAATGTACAGGTGTCAAGGAAACAACTGATTGTGCTTCAGTGTGTGCATTACCTCGCACTAATGTGAGGGATGTTGATAATTGGTGCAGCAACAGGAAGCTCTTCCCCTTGCAGCTCAGCAGCCTGTTTCTCCAAATCAGTGGTCAACACCTGAAAAACACACAAACACACACACACACACACACACCAACACAAGTGTGGTATTTGAAGTCTCAGTGGAGCAGTTCCATACTTTGCCTCTTCACAGACCCTATAGATTAAAATTTAATTTCTACAGTTTTTAGATTTAGACAGAATTAGTAATAATGACAGATGATGTGAAAACTAACATGGCAAGAATTCCTTCCTTCCTTCAGCGTGCTTTTTCACATTAAATATGCATTTATCAAAAAGCTAATAAGTATTTAACAAACTATGCATGTACATATACAATACAAGGCTGCAGATGACATACCTGGTGAATAGCCATTCCCAAACACTTGAGTATCACCTCTGGCTGTTCCTTCAGCAGTGTGGTCAGATCAGGAAGCGCTTTACGCAGACTTTGGTTTCCAGTTAAGTCTGCATAATCCACCAGGACACTGCCCTGACGCTCAATCTCATCCTGCGGACAAACACACAAGAATTGTCCTTTTAAGTGACATAGGAAACAACAGGACACAATCAAAAATGCATATGTTGATAGATAGATATATAGATAGACAGATAGACTACATTGAGATATGATAACCCTAACAGTCAGGATATGCAACAGAAAGATACACAGGCAGACAGACCGACTGACCTTGTCATACAGGTGAATTTTGGAAGTGAAATATTTCTCAAACACTTTGATCTTCGCCACACTAGGTGAGCTCTCTATGAAGCCTGCACATAAAAAAATACATCATGGACATATATGGCCGATATATGTAACCTGTGTGCTTCATTATGCATTGTCATCTTGTGAAAGCTACAAACTAACACACGTACCTTCAGAGAAGTAGTGAGTCCATCCTTTGTATGGACACAACGCATCTAGAGTAGTCTGACAAAGGACTGAAGAGACATACAGGCAGTTGGGATTGTAAATTATGACATATATTGTTGACGCTTTTCATGTACAGTTTCATTTTCATTCGATAAAATGTTGTAAGAGATACAAAAATACATTATTCCCTCAATTTCTTCAAAGTTGATTATTGGATACGTAAAAGGAAAAACAAATGGAACTCACCTCTCTGATGGTTTCCTGATCCTCCTCCACCTCTCCATCCTCCTCTGGTGGCCCCCCCTGAACCTCTTCCTCCTCCTCCTGCTGCTGATCCTCCTCTCCACGGTCTACTCCTCCATCCTCCCCCTCCTCTCCATCCTCCACCACCACCACCACTTCCTCTCCACCCTCCTCCTCGCCATCCTCCCCTGCCTCCTCTCCATCCACTGCCTCCCCCACCTCCTCTCCATCCACCTCCTCCACCTCCTCCTCCTCCTCCTCTCCCACCCCTCCATGAGCCTCTCCTGGGCTGCTCTCCACTCATCACTTTCCTGAAACAAAGCAAGAAGAAAAAACAGAGAGTTGGTGAGAGTAACAAAGCAAAGTAGATTCTTTTCTCAGAGTTTTTTTTACTTAAACATTTCCCAGCTACATTTATTTTACCAATCAAGCCAGGAACTTAAGACAGTGACTGGATAACACCCACAATGGCTGGTAAACCGAACTCCATTTAAAAAACTCGGAATTTAGTAACAAAACAATTGTCAGCCAACACGTATACCTCTTGCTGACTAAATAAAATCTTACAAACTTACGAATGCGAAACGCTTGAAATTTCGGCATACAAATAATCTTCAAACCTGGGTCTTATATCAGTACATTTCCGACATTTATCATTCAACCGTTAGTTTCACAGAAACGTTAGTTCCTACTTTTGGCTACACGGAAAAGAAACAAACTGAGAGACACTAGTTCAGTTTACTGACACACAATTCAGCAGAATGTACTGAATTACTATTACAGCCGCATTTTCCAGCTGATCCACAAACATTGTAAGATGTTTTAAACTGAGCTGAATTCAAGCCGAGTTTCGTTTCACCGTTTGTTTTAACGTCGTTTATCGTTGTTTAAGCTAAATGTTTTATTACATGTTCCCTTCAAACTCCATGACACAAACAGCAGGTTGATACAAACCTTTCGGTTTTCCCTCTGAAGAACAACTGAAGAACGTCGAATTATATATTATCCGACATTAAATAAACTCAAAACGTTAGAAACTTAAGGATGTAAAATCCAAACAAGCTGTCAAAGTTCCCTCCATTGACCGGACAGCTTCTTCTACTGCTATTACGTGCAGCAGAGTAGGTTCTCAGGCCGTTTACTCCCCCTAGCGGACAACAGAGATACTGCAGATAAGAACACCATCTAAATATATTTTCCCTTCATAGGGAGCTGAGCAGCAGGGGAACTTCTGGGGATAATATCATCATCATCATTATTATTATTACTACATAAAACAGCTCTTGGCTTTTAACGTATTAAAGCAATTTAATCCAATGATCTTCCAGGAGTTCTACATTTAGGAAGATTATAAAGTTTGGGTTTTTGTTGACACTGTCAAAGATATTAATTCAACTATATGTTTATATTGTCATACTTAGTGGTGTTGTTGTACTGGAATGAATTATACTGGAATGTGTTTCAGATGATTAGATTGGATTAGATTAGATGAAATGCTTTTTTTGGGGTGTAGGATTTAAGAATTCATAAATTCACATGTAAGACAAATCAATACTAAAGACCTGATATCCTGCCTGATGTATCATCCACTGTTAATTAACATCTGCATCTCATAATCAAAAACATTAAAGGTCATTTGACTCATCAGGTAGACTGTTATCCTGTCCTATTAAGTATATTGGCTGTGTTATACATAATGAAAATGACCTTCACTGAAAAAGAAACGTTTACATGATCATCTGCCGCCATCTTCTGGACACTGTCTATCATTACAGTCGTTTATCTTAAATTTCTTCACAGATGACTTAAATAACTGTACATACTATCCATATCCATGCTTACACTGTATCTCTTTATCTCTCTGTATCTCTTTAACTTCTCAGTCCCCAGAGGAAGAGTTGCTCTTACATGATCGCACTAATGCATGAGCATCAGGGTCATCAAATAAACGTTGTCAGCCACAATTCCTGACCCTATTTACTGATGTGTTTCTTGTAGATGTAAATGCAGATGTCAATTTAATCACTGCTGCTATTGGAACACAAGTCAGCTGATGACTGACTGAAGTCATCTGTGTCTCAACAATGAAGCGTCTTTCAAAGTCACTTAGACCTTTCCATTTTGCCATCTTGAAATCAGAATCAACTGGTCTGCTCTGTATTTCAGGATGGATCAGGATGTTGATTGTACCAGACAGTGCACCTGTGTGGAAGCATCTGCATTTGCCATGTTTCTCCACCCTTTTATTCAGTTTTTCTTTTAATTTGCCACCCGTCTGTGTGTTCTAGACCTGTGAGGATTTTCACTGACGTAAATTGACTCAAGATTAACTTTATTGCTGCTGCACAAAGTGGGTGCAGGGAAAACAAAATGCAGTTTAGCATCTAACCAGAAAGTGCGAACACTCTAAAACTGAAATTGGTCCCCACAAAGATAAATGTAGGAGAGCGCAGACTCTCGCACACCCTCTCAAGGGAGTGGTTTGGAGTGGACAGAAAGACAGAACGAACAAGGAGAAAAATCAATACCTGAACTACTGTGGCCTGGAGTAGTTAGTGGTAATAGCAGAGGGCTGAGAGGGATGGATGCACACACATACACAGTGTGTTGGTAAGGTCAAAAACAGCTCTTGTGAGGGAAGCGAACAAAGAAATAAAGACAGAGCGAGAGATATGTCTCCTTATTCTCCCCTATCATTATTTTCGTAATGCTGAGAAATGAAACGAGGCCTCTTCTACCTGTGTGTCCGTCTCTTCACGCCCAGTTGTCTCAGTGATTTGATTTCTGCAATGATAGCTGGTGTTTTGTGGAGGGAGACGGAGAAACTGAAGGGCCGGAGAAGAGCTTCAGAGAGATGGAGGCAGAGACAATGAGAAGCTGTGAGACTCTGCAAGCCATTTACACTCCACTTGATCAATCAACAGCAAACGTCTCACAAAATCGATGCGAATTCGAGGCGATTTAGCAAATGAGAAGAGATCATTTTTCAACGCGGTTTGTTTTTCAGCCAGAGTTCTCGACCCCGAAGTTAAGTAGGTGGTGAGTCACTGCCGCAGCTGGGTCGTGACACGACAAGAATATCGATATGTCTGAAATGAGTCCAGGTGACAGGCTGAGAGACTTCATTACTTAAGTGAGTGTTTGGGAGGGGACAAGTTGGTATAAAGTCAAACTGAGTTACTCTCGCAGCAGCAGTCTCTGTTTGGGACGCTCGGCTTCTTTCCTGAACTGTTTGCAGATGCTTCCTCTCAATGACTCAATCAGTTTCTCACCTGGAGTTTGAGCTTGTCACAGTGCTAACCTGCAGAGTAACCATGGATTTGTTTTTTTTTCCCTATCTAATACCCCCACTGACTTCGAGGGTCATGATTTATGTCCTATCAGATAAACAGTTATTTGCTAAACGTCACACTATCTCTGCAGGCATCAGTGTTTACTCACTTTAATGTCTCAGAAGTTTACGTGAACCAAAACCTCTTGGCCACATACCTGCAAAAAAAAAACAAATGCAGGAAGTTGTGGAAGAATTTGCAAAACAAAAGTTTCACCATCTAAATACACATTTAATTGATTCTTTAGCATCTTCTAATCATCTACATTTAAATGTGGGACAATAATTTAAAAAAGCAATCAAGAAAATGTGGAGCATAATATCCAAGCCATGGGCACCAGATGGTTCCCCAAAGGTATTGCATTGCACAGTAATCAATGGTGGCTCCAGGAGAGCAGTGCAGGTCGATAGGTGCAGGCAGGCGGCCGTCACCTGTTTGCTGCAAAGAGAAATTGAACTGTCAAACCTTTTTATTCATCGTTTTTAACATCTCTCTCTGTGGCAAAAACTGTGTGTGGAAACTTAGTAGAAGGAAAAGGTACAGAAAACAGTCACACATAGTTTAACACCAAGAAAAAAAAGTGAAATGGTCAAAGATTGGCTGTTGAGGTACCTGGCCCTCAACAGCCAATCGGGGCTAAGAAGGTCACGTTCAGCTCAGGAGTGAGGTTGAGGAGCATTTCTCTCCCGGTCTTTTCAGACTTCAGCCGCGAGAGTGAAGGCAGCTAACTGCTAAGAGGACGGACAAATATAAAAAAAATATATGAGTTGCTACTCAACTTTATTCCTGTCCTACTCATTATTGTTGCTCAACTCCTTGGCTCTAGTCAAATCTGGATTCTTCTGATGCTAGCCCTTTGTTCTATTACCAGTCTACACTATTATTACACTGTAATCCATTTTCATATCGCTAAATTGGTTACACACACATTTTCAAATGCAACACATTATGATTCTACCTGCAAAGTTCTTTTTGTACATTTTTATGTCTATATAAATAAACATTGCATGTCAATAAGACAAATTTGGAGTTCATGATGTTTTTTTTAAGTTTTTTTTTTACAATCAACTGCTAATGCTTAAAATAATGATAAAATAGAAAATAAAATAAAACAATAATTATAACTAACAAAACTAATGACAATGGTTTTGTTGGACACCTGTTGCATATCAACAGAATAAGTCCACCTTGCATCGCTTTTGTACACACAAAATATACACACACACAGCATTAAATGTCCTAACAAACAGACACAAACAGACTCACAAGCACACAGAAAAGTAAAAATATCAACCCACACATACAATCTGGAAAAAGCTGCTTTGGCAATTTGCCGTCGAGCTCCGCTGACATTTCTGTCTTCTCCGCAGGCCACCAGACTACGATCACATATGGAGGCATTTCGGCTGTTATCTGAGAGGAACATATGCGTGAAGACACCAGCGGTGACTTCGAACCACAGAAAGTAAAAAGCTGCCTCCTGCGAGCAGCAGCTCTTCTCTTAGCTTAACTCTGACGGGAATGTCAAGGATCGCACAAACTAGTTTTCTTTTTTCCTTCCCTCCGACCCGCTGCAATTTAAAAACAAAATTACTCTTATGACACGTCTTTGCTCTCTGCTTTTCTCTCAATGCCTGTGTTTAAAGGGGAGACGCATAATCATCTCTTCTTTTCGCGGCGAGGAGTGAAAGAGAGCAATTAATGACCTCTGTGACCTCTCTCCTCTCGCCACCTCCCGTCTCTCTTTCTGTCTGTCAGCAACGCAAAAGGCCAAAGAAGATCTATCAAACTGTTTCCCCCCTCTTATTTTGCATTTTTCCTTTTGACATCTTTCATTACTCTGTGGTCACACGGTCACATGCAAACTGAACATACTCACACACATACATGCATTCAAAAAATATACTGTAGCCTTATCCAACCCAACACACACACACACACACACACACACACACATATATATAAACACAGAGAAGTCATAATGAAAGACTGAATGTCTAGTATTGTTGTGCAAAGATTCATTAATATATAAATGAAATGTCTTTATTGACACAGTGTATGAGAGCGAGTGTGTGTGTGTGTGTGTGTGTGTTTTATGGCTGCATGTTAGCTCCGAACCCCAGTGGGTCCGTTTCTTCATCTCAACTAATTTTTGTTTTTACTGCACACTAATGGACAATTATGAAACACAGACACACACATAGCGTCACAGCAGTCGTAGTGTGTGTGTGTGTGTGTGTATGTGTGTGTGTGTGTGTGTGTTTGTGTGTGTGTGTGTGTGTGTGGGTGTTTGGGGGAATGTGCGTGTCAACTTAGCAAAAGAGTTTCTCTCAGATCATCAGTTTCAAGCGGCGAGGATAGATTGGCTTTAACTGAATATGCGAAACAGCCGCTGCTAAATTCATTCAATTAGATTTTTACATTTCCCAAGAGGCAACAATTAGCTCACAACAAGTGGCACTTTACAAAACCCAGATTACAATTGCAGGGCTGGAATGAAATGTTCAATTAGCATTACAGTGTATAGATTGTGGAGGGGAATGTAAACATGTTGCTCATGGAAATTGTCGCCACTTAATGAGTTTGACATTCTTTAATGGTTTAATTGAAAGCTTGGTCTGAAAACAGCTTCCGCAGACAAAGCTGGATAAATAAAGATGTGGGAGGATTTTTAGCTCAAAGGTTTAGTAACAGTGAATTCTTCTTTTTCCCCAAATATTGAAATACCATACGTATTAGATGGGAAGATTGATTCCCCTCCCCTGTATCTCACTTGTTTAATCTGCACACAAAGAAATTGACAACTTGTTACGTGCAGTGTCTCCTGCTGTAGCCCGGGTTGCCAGATAAGTTTTGTAAAGAGATCCTAGTTTAGGTGTCGGTACAGATATGATGGCACCAAATCTGCCAACCTCACTGTGTCGACAAGACTCCAGCAAGCGCTTTTTAGTGAGTGAGCTTCAGAGGTGTTGGCGGGCATATTATTGAACTTTGGAGAAAGGCAGGCCAGCTGTTCTCCATGCATCCAGCTTTTACACTACGTTAGGTTAATGTTCGCCAACCTCCACCTCTGATCTTCTCGTCTGACCTGCAACAAGAAAGCAAATAAGCTTATTTCCCCAAAACACTGAACTATTCCTTTAAAGGACTTTGAAAATGGCACGAAGTCATGTCTTTCTTTCTAATGTATCTGGATTCGTGTGACTGATTTCTTGGCTTGTCTTGCAGCCAAACTTTATTCTAAATTCTAGTGGAGATTCTTGGTTTCATATCATGGTGGACAAATGTGGGAAATGTGTGTAAACAGATGCACAAGACAAACATGGATTCCTGCATTTGAATTTCACTCAGTGAAAAACATCATCCAGTGATCCAATGACTTTAATCTAAACATACAGCTAAATGTCATAGTTTGAAGCTTAAAATTAAGTTAACATTGCAAGTTTAGCTTTAATAATATCATGAACATTGTTTACTGGCCCAGACAGGATCATCAAACTTGGACACCGATGTTGCTCAGATGTTTTTGATAACTGATGTGTTCACGCCTGGTGATGAGTTGTGTAATTCAAGAAACTTAAAAACCAGTAAAACTTCCCCCTATAATATTTTCCTTCATGTTCTTACTTCATCCAGGTTCATTGTTAGACAGCGAGCCAAAAAAAAGTTCAGCCATCATCAGCTCAGACAGCAGCTGTGAACAATGTGTCGTCTCCACCGGAGGCGACCGCTCGCTGTCTGAGAGCAGCTTCAGAGGTATTTAAGACGAACTAACGCTGGATGTGAGGAGTTAAATAAGATAATGTGAAGTGAGGAATTGTCAGCAGTTTTAACAAGAATATACTGTTGTGTTGAAGAAAAAGCTCGCTCTCTCTCTGAGCTCATTATGAGTGCATGGAAGTGACAAAGTTTGTTCGGTTTCGAGGGATTATTTCCTTTCATTTCTCTCTGTGGGTGTCAGGTGATTGGCACCGAGCAGAGCGTTACTTAATCCACACACTGATATGAAAATGCTCAACATGGGCACATTGAAATGATGAGGAAACAGAAACTTTGACAAAAACAAATGAGTAATTCATGTTTGGTGCAATGGATTATTGAGCTCGAGCAATTTTCAATCTGTGGAAGTTGTTTTTCACACTTTATAAGAATAAATTACTTTCTTGTGAAGCTGGCAGAAATTAATCTTGATTTCTCCATTTGCACCGACGCTGAATGTGATGAAAACAACGAGCATGAACCTGAAATCACAAGTCAAATCATCATTACTTGTTTTACAGAGAAAGAAGAAGTGCAGTCGTGAATAAAATTAAATAAAATAAAATGTGTAAACAACAAAAGCCTCAGGTTGCAATCCACAGTTTTCTTAATTTGTTGAATTAGAAAATTGTCACACAAACTGTGATCAAAAATGATAATCACACTTGCTAAGCTGTAATTAAATTGTAATTGTTGTATTTGAAAAACCAGTTTAATCAGAATTATGAAAGGAAAAAATAACTTTGCTGTGAACATGTTTTCATAGGGACAATTTCTTTTGTAGAAAGTTGTCCTCATGAAAACTTTTGACAGGAAAATCTGGGTTAATTAAAAAACTCATTTTGGGGTTAATGTAAAACTTTTGACTCGGCAATGAAACCAAGTCAATAATGCGGCTTGGCTCGACTCAACTCGACTCACTTTTGCCCTTTCAGGCCATCTAACGAGGAACCAAAGGCCAAGAAGCTGAAACTAAACTAAACTAATACTTCACCCATGTTAGGACCCCACAATAACACAAAAACCATCAAAACCACAATGACAGTTTGTTTGAAAAAAGAAAAAGCTCAGGGCATCAAGATGAAGCTGTGAGCCAGAAAGTAAAAAAAACAGGCCTGAGGGGAGTGAAACCAAGAGGACAAAAAGTCGATTGTCTGTTCATCTAGTCATCGAGTCCGGCGTGCTGTACAGTCCATCAGTCAGACCTCTCAGCCTTCTACCAAATGACCCGTTCAATCACATCTCCTCACTGAGTACATGACAGCGTTCATCACTCCAGATCAAGCCAAAAATATCTATACAGCACGTTTCTCACACGCCAGCGCACACATACGATTTAAAAGCACCGACACGTAAAAAGAGTAAAAGGCATCAAAAAGCAGCACATTAGTGAAAGTCTAAGTTGGGGATAAAGAACCTAATCAAACGCAACAATGAAAAAACTTTTTCAATTTTCTGAAGCCTTTTGGAGATAATCCCTTTGGCTTTAATTGCTGCACATTGAGGTGTAAAGTCAGGAGCACATGTGAAACAAACATATCAATAAATTCTCATTGCCAGACTGCTAAAGAGATTCAATGCCTGTTTTCCTAAACTGTGCTGCTGCTGCTGCATTGATTTCCCAAACTGAGAGACGACCTGAGATCACCTGCATTTTGTTCTGGGAATGAAAAAACATGCTTGTATTTATGCTGGTTGAAGATGTAACCACAACACCTGAGCTGCATTTTCAAGGTGATGACAACGATGTGATGTAAATGCAGATATTCTTTGATGAGAGTTTCTAAGAAGATGTCCTTCAAAGTCATGGACAAACCACAGTACCTTGTTTTAGCGGCCTGTCAAAATTACCCACATCAGCATTTTATGATGTGACAGTCTTATTAGCTGGATGACACAATTTGTCTTTCAAAACAGTTACAAAAATATTCATATCAGACTTTTCTGATCCACTGATTTGCTTAAGCTTTGGTGTGTGTTTTGACACAAAAATGACTTATTTGGGGTAAAAAAAAATCAGCACTGACTTTTGCGAGGAAACGTATTGTTGAGCATTAAAGAAACTATGTACAATATATAAACATCTCTCTATATTCTGCTGCATCGATCTCCAGGAGAGATATTTGCAGATATTTGACTGGTCAATGCAACAGTTTGATAAAAGTTGATCCAGGTCCAATGTTTTACCAACTGCAGGGCGTCATTCTGAAAAGCAAAAAGCTTAATGCCAGTGTGAATATGGATCAAAGTCACGTGTTTTGTCGAGTGTGTTTGGCTGGATATCAACGTCACGCCAGTTTTGTCCCTGTTTCATTTCAATTCACTTTGTTCTCTTGAGGTCTCTAGTGGTCTCTAATAGTAACAGAATATCCCATAAAACACAGGATGTTGTTGCAAACAGGATTTTGCCATCGAGCTTTAATTTAAAAACAGTGATAATTTAAAAGCATCACATCATGGTCCCGACTCACACGTGGCTTAATGCCAGTGTGCACGCCTGATGTACCATTATGTGCTGAGTGTGTTGTGTTTGTGTGTGTGACAGAAGACGAGCGATTCCCGAGGAGGCGCTTGTCTTTCCGTGCAGCCATTTGTGTGTTTACACGAGCGACTGTCTAAGTGTGTGCGTGTATTTCTGTGTGATTTCTAGAGGCCCTCTCTTGTCTCCGTCTTGACGGCCCAAACTTGTCAGCTCGCGCACTTTGGCGATGAAAGCCTTTGTTAAAACAAACAGCGACTGCAAACTATTTGTGCCTCTGGAAAGCGCACTGCCTGTTAGTTGAAGGTAAACACGTCGTGGGTGTTTTCTACCAGGAACAAATGGCACATTTCTCTGCTTAGGGCCTTAAAAGCAGCAGGGTTTTTTTTTTTTTTTTTCTCGGTGACAGAGAAGCAGACATCCTTTTTGTTTGTACATCCAGGGGAATGGAAGCCAGCACTGCCACACTCCCTGACTGTCTCTGATGCAACTAACCCCCGTTTCCATTAAAAAACACTGGGAGCTAATAGCCCTCCATCTGTGCCGGCGAACCAGGGCAGCGAGCCCTCGAGGGATCGGCATGTGTGTAAGTGTGGAAATAGTTGCCTTTTTGTCTCTGGGACTGGAGAGTAACAGGATCGCACCCTTCAGGGACCTTTTCCATTACAGCTAATAGAGCAGGATAGATGCTGGTTAATGAGCCCGTGGACCGGCGCCGATCCCCGGCCTTTACCCAGAGACTCCTTTGTTTTCACTGATGCTAACTGTTGAGGAAAGTGACAGCGTGGTTTCACTTTTCCAGCACAGATTTCACTTAAAGCAGCGGAGCCATTAGTTTGGTAGCAAGCTGTCGAGAGACAATCACACGATAAATTGTCGCATCTTTGTGCAGTTTTTTGCTACATTGTTATTTAATGTAAATGTGAGTAAGTTCATGTTCAAGTGGCAAAGAGGGGGAGTTGAGTTTGAGTGTCTGAACATTTTCACCGTTGTTCCTCTCTTTAAAGAAAGGCAAATAGGCTGAACATTTAAGTAATTAATATAGTCAAAAAATCACTTAGTTCAGGATGCTTTTGTTTTGTAGAAAACAACATGACCCGAGTTTAAATGAGGATGAATCTCATTCAGCCTCTTTAGCAAAGATATCTGACATTTGCATGATGAAGATACTCAACCGAGATGATAAATCCACTGCAACTTCATCAACCTGGCACCTGAATAAGAAGCAAACAGATGCTCCATTAAAAAATAGCTTTGTTGTTTTTTAGCCAGAGAATGGTTGTTTCGGCCTTTGTATTTGGAGGAAAAACATTACTGAAGGCCAACAGCAGAGATATTTCTCAAATGCATTGTTTTCTGAAATCTGTTGTGCAAGGGAAAGATTTGGAATTGATTTCTCTGCTTACATTTCTCCTCGATGGCCTCGAGTCAGTCTTTCGCTCGGCTCCGTGCGTCTGTGGTTCGAATTAAAATAAGCTTGTGAAGCAGTTTGCTCCCAGGAACAGTTACCTCCACAGACTTATAATTAATATGAGGGCAAAAATACACCTATACATATGGATGACATTAGGGGAGAAGCAGGTGAATGTTGGAACTTGCTGTATACAATCTGCACTTCAAATGCAAACACAGTGTACAAATTAATATAAAGCTGCTCTCGTATTATGTGTAGAGCTGCTGCAGCCTGATAACAAATGAAACTGTGGCGTTGAAGAGAAATCTGAATATTCATAAAGTTAGAGCACATCCACTCTCAGAAGTTTGTCCTTCATAATTTCACATTTCAAACTTTGTCAGCAGGTAACTATGAGTTTTACTTAACCCTGAATTTTACCTGAAGTATCATTCAATCCACAAATCCATCAAAAAAGAATCACATTGCTCAACAGCTGTTTCATTATAACTCCATTTTCTTGGAGATCTTTTGTGTTTTGTGAACCCAACATTGCTTTTAAAAACTCCCAGCTCACTGATGAGTTTTTGAAACTCGACACAGTTTGAAGCTGAGTTTCAAAAGATAAGGAGGGAACCTGGGGTGACGTCTGGGATTACTGAGAGTGCCATAAGGACTGTTTATGTACATTCAAAAATATATCAGGAAAGTAAGGGTACAAATAACTGGACTGTTTATGTACATTCAAAAATATATCAGGAAAGTAAGGGTACAAATCAACGGTAACAAGGGCTTTGAATGACACCAAATGAACGAGGATAAATCTGGTGATGTGAATTCCTTCCTGTCAACAAATCCCATAAAATGACCAAAACCAACATTGAAATAATCCTGCTAACCAGTATGATCTGTCTGATATATCGTCTTTACCATAAATCTCCATTGTTATCCAAAAATGATTAAAAACACATCGATGAGCCACAGTGTTGACACACAAACACCGTCCTGCTGCCCAGAACACTCACTAGAGACCACATGTGGATTCATCCGCCGCTGAAAGTAGTCCCCAATAAAAACACTATTTCCTCCTGTTTGAATAGACTTTGTTAAACTACAGTTCCCAGCTGTCTTAAGAAATGATTTAACTTTTTAAAAAATGTAAATATATATGTGTGACCCAAGTGTTCACTAATAAACAAATGGGCTTGAGGAGGTGAATCCAGGTCAGTATTAACCTTTGTGATTTTAGCTGTTAGGAAAAACAAGAATAGATTCGGGGACTAGATGCAGAAAGATTGTTAAACTGTGCTGATAAAATTTTCTCACGCAGCATCTGTAAGTCTTAAAAAAAACCTCAGACGTCTCTCAACTTAGATTCCTGTTTCCCCGTCTTAACATCAGAGCCTTAAAATCTTGGGAGCTGTAATCCTCCGCCCTTCATCTGTCCCGGTTTTGTTCTGCAGGCTTCCCTCGTTCCTCCTGCGATGGAGCAGCTTGTTTCGGCTGCACGGTGAATCATTAATGCTGACTAAGTCTCCCCTTGTTCCGCGTTATGACTGTCAGATAAATGCACGCGCTAAATGCTTCTTCAGTGTGATCCTAAGTGCTGTGAAGCGGAGGAAGCGCGCGTGTCGCCGTGTGAATTATCTGAAATAAGTTGTGTGGTTCCATTCTGTTTGTTTGTGGTTATGGCTTTGAACTGTGGCAGGCTCCTACGGGCGCTTTCAGATACCACCAGTAATGTATTGTTTATGGCACAGGGCCTCCGGCAGACAGAATGATGGATTGAGCCGTTCTGTTTTCTTCTCACAATCCGTCTTCAAAGAAACAAATCGATCTGGAACAGAGAAGTAGGGGGAATGGGAAAAATCACAAAAATAGACTTTCTTTATAGCGCTTTGATGCCGTGATGTGTTATTTTGTCAGGAGCATTTTAGGGTGAAATCAAAGTTTACCCTTCGGAGCAGAACGGAGCGGAGGCCTACGTATGTATGAATTTTTAAATACGTGTGTGCGCGCCATGTTAGGTTAGCGTGTGTGTTTATCAAGCAGCAGCAGCAGGAGGGAGCTATTAGTTATAAGAGCAGTGCTGCATTCAGGCTCCCTGAACAAAGCTTCAAATCAATTTGGATAAAAGATGTCAAATATTTTATCCACTCGCCTGCAAAAAATTAGAAACCGACTGAGAAGATATTTACAAACTTACAGCCCACTTTTCTGCATTAACATTGATTTGTGTTTCATTGCTTTTTCATTCACAAGACAAATTCCTTTAAAGCATTTTAAAGTTCTTTCACTACTTTGTGTGACTGACAGCTTCTATTTGTTTTTGTATAAAACTGTTTGGACCCTTTAACAAAATTCACGTCAGTCAAACACGAGTCCTGAAGCTGTCAGCACGTCGACAGCCGACAGATGTGAAACCTTTGCTCATTTCACTTTCACAGTATAATCATCCACACACATGCTCTGTTTGTCCCTGTGACACGATCCTGATGCTCCCGAACACTAAACTGTGGCAGCAAACGTTTCTGTACTTTTTTTCATAGCACGATATTCAACAGTGTATTGTGATTTCTTATTTAGCTTAATTTCATTTTCTGTTGACAAAGTTTGAGTTTATGTAGATGATGCTCTTTTCTACATTTGTTCAGTCAGTGATTATTATAACGTTTTTACAAAAGTGTTTTATATTGATCAGAGGATGTTTTTTCATATTAAAGTCTTAAATAACTGGATTTGGATTCATGCTCCTCTGATGAACGCTTCAACATGATGGTTCGATCAATGGCTTGAAGTGTTGCACCTGGTTTACTTCCTGATGGATCTTTAACATTACAGCTCTGTGAGGTTGCATTTATCAACACAAAGTCGTCAAAAATGTTTCAGTGACGGTTGGATGCAGAACATTTGGCCTCGTATTTTAGAAATGTGGTTGTACGTGGTTACATGAGATTTTCAGAGCCAAAATCATCCTTTGTATTTTTCTGTAAACATCTCGTAACATAACAGTGAGCGTCTTTCTCAACTTTAACGAGACTGTAGTGATTCATTTCATTACTTTGACGACTCAGGACTTAGACTGATAAGGAGAAAACAGATAACAACTCAGAAACAGAACAATGGATTAAAAACATGTATGGAGGAGTTATATTATTTAAACATGCCACATTCTGATTTCAGCGTCAGAGAAGATTAAGTAGAATGTATAAAATTAGTGTCTGTAAGTAACTGGAATAAAGACCTGGAATGAAATCTACTAGACAGGACACACACACACACACACACACACACACACACACACACACAGCTTGTGGTGTTGCAGAGCTGTTATAACACTCATCCCCTCTGGAGGGCAGAATGACTCCACAGTTAAATACATAAATCAACATTTTAATCTTTTTCTCCTTCTCTTTCACTCCCTCTGGTTTCTTCTTCTGACTCTCTCCAACTGCATCTATTGTTCCTTCTCTCTTTCTTTCTTTTTTTTCTTTTGGTTGACCTCTCTCTCTCCCACTCTCTCTCTGTGACCCCCTCTCTCCCCCTCCCTCTCTCTCTCTCTCTCTCTGACCCCTCCCTCCCTCCCTCCTCTCTCTCTCTCTCTCTCTCTCTCTCTCTCTCTCCCTCTCTCTCTCTGTCCCTCCCTCCCTCCCTCTCTCTCTCTTAGTTTCTCTGTCTCTCTCTCCCTCTCTCTCTGTCTTAGTCTCACCCTCTCTCTCTGTCCCTCCCTCCCTCTCTCTCTCTCCTCTCTCTTAGTCTCTCCCTCTCTCTCTCTCTCTCTCTGACTCTCTCTCTCCCTCTCTCTCTGTCCCTCCCTCCCTCTCTCTCTCTCTCTCTCTCTCTCCCTCCCTCCCCCTCTCTCTCTCTCTTAGTCTCTCTCTCTCTCTCTCTCTCTCTCTTTAGTCTCTCCCTCTCTCTCTCCTCTCTCTCTCTTAGTCTCTCTCCCTCTCTCTCTCTCTTCTCCCTCTCTCTCTCTCTCTCTCTTAGTCTCTCCCTCTCTCTCTCTTAGTCTCTCTTAGTCTCTCTCTCTCTCTCCCCCCTCTGTCCATCACCCCAGCTGTGGGGGACTGGCAGGAGGGAGGAGGCCAGTTGCTGTCTTTTACAACCTCTCGCCTGGACATGTTTCAGGCAGCAGAGAAAAAACTGGTCTACCAAATCTGCGTGAAGGTTTTAAACCTGCGTTCTCTGGCAGGAATGAAAGAGTCGAGGTGGACTGAGTTTTTTGGTCCAGATATTTCCCCGAAAGGCAGCTGGCGGTCTCTGTACAAGCTGCCCGTTGAACGGACAGCGGACCTCCAGTGGAGGGTTGTACATGGTGCAATAGCTACAAACAGATAGACAGCACACCTGGATTCTAACCAGGGGGAGGGGTGTTTGTTTACAGCCTGAGACCCTGGAGCCTCTGTTTGTCCGCTGTCCTCGGCTGTCAGCCCTCTTCACCCTCCTGGACAGGTGGTTCCAGGGTCTCGGAGAGGTTTTTTCTTATGTTTTGTTTATATACGGCCCAAAATACTGAATAGAAGAACATCCACACATTTGTTAACTTCTTGTCCGGCGCTGCTAAACCGGCCATCTGGCCGACACGGAAACACCGAGCTCAGAGCGCAGGCAACGTGGAACCAGCGCAGGTTCCGGAGGGACTGTTGAAGAGCACTCGTACCACCGGGTGGTTAACGACCTGCGGGCTTTTGTTCACAGGTGGACTGTTGTTCCGTGTTCTGTGGGACGGGACGGGGAACTGTCGTTAAATCTTTGAATCCTGTTTCAGCTTGTTGTTGTAAATGCTGGCAGATGTATTTTTGTTGTTGTTTTTCACAGATGTTTTTTTCCCTTTTGATTTTTGAGTTTTGACTAATAGTGATGGTCTCATTGTGGTTTTTGTTTTTTTCCCTGCAGTGATTTATTAAAACTCAAAACTCTCTCTCTCTCTCTCTTAGTCCCCCCCCCCCACTCCCCCTGGTGTGCTAGCTAACAGTGTCACAGGCTTCACTGCTTTACCAATTCCATCAAAAAGCTATTTAACAAACCGCAGACCTGGGCAGCCGTGCCTTCAACGCCACCACTATACCTTTATTTTTCAATCTCTCTCTCTCCTCCTCACCTCTCTCTTTCTCTCACTGTCTTTCGATCTGTCCCCTTCTCTTTTCCTGCCTCTAACATCTCCTCCTCGATTCCTCAGTATCCCCGAGATCTCTAGATTTCTCCCTCTGTTTCTTCCTCTCTGGTTTGTTTCTGTGTCGCTCTCTCACTGTCGGTCGAGTTGAAACAGTTGCCTTCTGTTTTCTAATCACTTTGTTTCTGATGTGCATCATAAACAAGCTGCAGATGAATGATCAATTAAGGGTAAACTTTATCAATAACAATAGCCTGTAAGAAAAAAATACTTCAACCATCTGATTCTGTTAATGATCATCAACACACAGGCCGAACACAGAGGCAACTATGTTGCATAGAAAACCTCAATAACACTTCAAAGTGCAGTTTATTGCCTCATAAATATATGAATATGAGCTCATTAGGCAGGTGTAGAAAACCTCTTACAGCAGGAGCACATATGCATAAACATAAACTACTTTACTGTAATATCATGCTATATGTTATAATATTGAACTCACTGGGAATTTTGCCCTCTGTGTTTCACACCACACTAATAATCTGAACATGTTTGCCTCATAGAGCTTAATGCAAGCATCACCAAAACTTACATCTGATGTCATTTTAAATCAGATTTTATGCTGCATGAAAGAATAACTTTCGAATCCTTTTAATCTGCAATAAACATGGATAAATAAAGGCTTGTCCTTCTGCAGCGCAACAGGGTTTCCAGCTGTGACAGACAGAGAAACTCGCTGTACAAATTAAAATATATTCAGAGACCAACTCGTCAACACTTACTTCAAAATTCAAGGACAGACCTCTCGAGATGAACCATCTTGTTATTAATATTTCAAACTAACAGCTAGTTTGCTGAATAACAAAGGAAGCTGTTTGAACGGTCGACATTTTGGGAGACATCTTGCTGAGAGTTAGATGAGAAGATTGTTATGACTCTCGTGTTGCATGTATGTTAAGAAAGGAGAATTAACATAAAGACTGGAATCATGGTCAACAGCTCGCCCAAACCAACACAAGCAAACTAATTAAAACACATTAATGTCGGCATTTTGTGGTTTGAAGGTGAGTCACCATCTTTATGCCAAGCTACGATTATCACCATCCAGCTGCTGCGTCATATTGAAATTCCAGAGAAGAGAGACTTGTCAATTTTCTCATTTAACTCCAAAGAGAGAAGCATATTTCCCAAAACATCAAACTATTCTTTCATCATTTAGTTATATCCTAAAATATTTATAACATGACGGCTCATCTCAAGAGGTTTGTCCTTGAATTTTTAAATAAGCGTTGACGTGTTGGTGTCTGAATATTTTCTAACTTTGCACAACAAGTGTGTCTTTCTCAGTTGACACACAGTGGTGATAAAACGCTGCAGGAACATTTTCTATGATTTCTGATGGGTCTTTTTTAAATTGGTTGTTTTTAGATGCAAACTACCACAAGGTCACAAATCCACATGTTCATTCAATCAATCGCTGTTAGCTTTCTGCTCCTCAGTGACCCCGAGAGGAAGAAGCTGTTACTGACCCCATGTCTCTTCTTCCTCCTTCTTCCATGACCCTGGTGATCTTTTTTGTTTTTACAATATTTGTTGTATTTTTCGTTGGTGTGTGCGAGCTCGGCCTTTTCTCTCACTGCCGGCTGCCAACATTTCCTTCTGCTTCAGGCTGTGCCCTCGGTTGTTTTCTGATCCATTTTTCTCACCCAGAGCTGCCAAAGCTAATACAGCCAGAGTCCTGGTCGGTCTGGATAGCAGCGGCTGCCTCTGCACTTACATTCATGTATTAATATGAGACAGACCAAGCAATAAAACGCAAAGAGGCGAGATGTCATTTCTTTGCCTCTTTTATTTCAGCCACATTTTTTTAAATTTCTAGAGCTTCTTTGCCTCTCGAAGGTTCAGCAGTGACTCCAAATAGTCAATTTTGTTTCCTGTTTCCAACTGTTTCCCTGTTTTCTTATTGCTTTGGGTGCAGTTTGCATCCACATTAATCTTAAGGGGAATTCGATGGTGGAGGGTCAGTCTCTGGGTGGGAGCCATTACTCAGCAGCGCTCTGTGGTGTGAACGTTTTGCTCCTGATAGCACCAGGTGACAACACAACCTGCGAGCTTTTATTCCTCAGCGGCGGCAGAAGCGAGAATCTGTGATCTGAAGATCAGCTGTGGACGTTAACACGCAGCTATTATCACATGATTTCTACCTGTGTGTCACTTCAGGGCTGATCATGGTGTCTGGTGACAACACCTGACGCCTTTGGAAGGATTTTATTCTAGTTAATTCTTATCACACGTGAGAATGAAACACTTGATAAAACACATGTTTATGAAATGTTTAGAGAGCGTTTGTGAAGTGGCGTCACAAACATACGATGATCTTATAGAACATGATGCTCATGCTTCGACATCTACAGCAGGAAAATGCAACTGACACAGCAAACAAACATCTGATATAAAAGTAAAACACTGACTGGGCACATTTTACTGCAATGTGAGTACTTTTACTTTGATACTTTCAGTACAGTAATAATACTTACATACTTTTGCTTGAGTAAGTTTTGAATGCAGGATTTTCACTTAGTACTTAGTACTTCACTTAGTACTTTTACTTAAGTAAAGGATCTTCTTCCGCCACTGTCAGAAGCTGCAGATCTGTGAACCTTGAGCTGACACAGTTTTGTTAGCTGTATTTTACATGTTATCTATCTACACACACACACACACACACCACTTCAGGTAGTGCGGGCGCTCGGAGCAGATGACGGCTTGTCTCCATCCGACTCTGGAGGTCTTGGAGGTTTCGCCCTTGGTGTGTAACTCTCCTCATGCTGTTGTGGGAATGTGTGTATTTGTGTGTGATGGGGAGGAGGGGTGTTGTTCAGCAGGAGGCCTGAGATTGTGCTGAGACAAGGGGGAAATGTCAGGGGCACGGACAGTCTGGACATCCTGGCTGACAGCAGGGTGCAGTCTGTTTTCATCTCTCACTGTGCAGCATCTTCCTCCTCCCTCCGTCCACCCCTCTCTCCTCCTCTGCTCCTCCTGTTTTACATCCCTAATTCCCATTCTCACTCCATCATCTGTATCTCTACCTCCTTCTTTCTCTCCCCTCCTCTCGTCTTTTCTTTTTTTTTGTTCTCTCTTCTCACCTACGGCGCCAGCTTGAACTAAGCAGCACTGGCTTTAATAGACAATGAATTACAATTAATCCTGCCTGGTTCAATTTGCCAATAGCCGTCCTGCTGAGAGAAGAGGAGGAAGGGAAGGAGGCAAAGAGAGGAGGAGAAGAGGGGAGATGAAAGTAGAGACGAGGGATGGAAAGTGAGGGAAGGAGATTAGAGCGAGAGGAGATTAAAGAAGATGCAGCAACTTCTGTGATAGTATTTTCATTCAGCATTTTACTCTGCTGGATTAGTGTTTGTTTATTTGCTACGGTCACACAGCAAATAACGCTCATTTGAATTTGACAGAGAGGAGAGAAAAAGAAGACGAGAGGAGACGAGAGGAGCAGGATGGGGAATGTGCAGCAGTTTGAAAACAGTGTTTTATTTTTATCGTGCGTGTGTGATGGAGCAAAACACAAAAACAAGAGTGTTATTTGGTGAGATAACAGAGATAGAGGACGTACACTGAAATGACAGCGAGATTTAGAAGAAGGAGATAAAGATGTAACGGCTCTTTCCCTTCAGCAAGCTGGACTCCACCTGGACAGGTGAGGTGGGTAATTCCTTAAACCCCAGCCAGCTGCGTCCTGGCTCGTGCACCGCTGGTTGGCACGTGATCAAAACGCAGGCAAAAAAAAACAAAACACGCTTGCAGTTAGGAGACACATAAAGAAGAAGAGGAGGAGGAGGAGGAGGAGAGTAATCTGTATTTGCAGTGTGTGAGGCCTGAGAGCTCGTCCGCGGTGCTCAGTCTTTTCCACTAAGCTGCCGGTTTCCTGTGGATAAAGGCTTTGGTCGGAGCAAGGAAGCGGAGGGCTCTGCTCGCGGATGTTGAATTTGCAGCTTTAAACAGGTGGCACATTACTAGCTGGCATTTGGAGAGCAGCGCTGGAGGGCAGCTTTCGCAGGATTCTGCATTTCGGCGCTCCGGGCGGAGTTTCCTGGGACGACGATGGGCTTCTCCCGGAAGCCGAGGTTTTCTCACCTCTCTCTGTTGCTTCTCTTCTGCTCTGGTCTGTTTTGTTCCAGGAGGAGAACAAACCCAGCTCTGTCCTCACTTTCAGCATCATGGGACATTTGTCAAATCATGTCGGGCTGCACAGAGCAGAAAGCAGGAGCCATAATAGCCTCTCTCTCTCTCTCTCTCTCTCCTCTATATCACTCCTTCTGAATCACATCGCCTGGACCCAGGTGTGCACCGGTTTACCTGATTTCTCTGATTAGCACACCTTCAACCAGAGGAGGAAGTAAAGCGTGAAATCACCTGCTGCAGTGTTTGGTTGAAGTGAAAACCTGCAGTCTCTTAATGACAAACTGCTCTTAAATGATCGTCTGCCTGTGTTCTGTCATTCGACACCTAGCAAATACGTGTAGACTGTTTCTGAATGTGCTCATCATATCATTTCCTCTGTGGAGTGCAGCTAAAAACTCTCCGAGGTCTTGCGAGGCAGATTTCAAGGATGTCAAATTGTCAGATCACATTTTTATTTTACGGCTCCGGTGAAATCACATCGCAAATCATTCTGTATTATAATGCAGTGGTACAAGCTGCTGTTCTGAAGCTTTCTGTCATTTTTTTTTATTCTACTGACTGATTTCTTTGGCCACTTGGCAGCAGAGAAACTCAACAACAAGCCAACAAACCTACTGTTCTGTTCTGAGTAATGTCAGAACTTAACTATTTACACATCCAGGAGATGAAAAGCAACATTATCAAGTCAAGTCAGTTTTATTCATATAGCCCAAAATGACGAATGTTGTTCTTTGAGCATCGATTCTGATCCTTCAATGGGGGAAGAAAAGGAAGAAACCTGAGAAAGAGCAACAGAAGAGAGATCAGCACAGTGTTTTTACAGAAAAGGTAAGAATCTGCTTCGTGTTTCCGTCCACCAGCTGAACGTTAGTCCAATATTCACTCTCATTTTATCTCTGTTTTAATCTCCACTATCTGCTGAGAAAAAAATATCTGGCTCTTTAGCTGGTGTGGGAATTTGAAACATCCAGCAGATAATCAGTCTGTAGTTTGACGATGGGCAGGAAACATAGAGTCAAAAGCTTCCTCTTCTCCAGCCACGTTTTCCATCCATCCACCAGATACCACACACCCTCCCTCCTCTCACCTGACTGCTCCGCCTCTCTCGATCTCAGTCCCTCGTCAGCCTTGCAGATATTTAACCAGACCTTTTCCCACCCACTCCACGTCAGATTGTTAAAGTTAAGATGTGCCTTTGTTTGCCAGCCTCTGTTATCTGTGATCTGTTACCTGCCTGTTCATGACAACCTGTTTTCTGAACAGCTGCCTGCTGCAGCTAGAAAACCAGCTTGATTAGAGCTCAGAGAGCGAACCACATGGTAAATGTTCTGTAAAAACAACACAATGTGCCAAAAGGGGCTAAAAAGCTCTGCAGAGTCGAGGTCTTTATGACCTGACCTGCAGTCAGACCTGGTCCAAATGTGACGGCTCCTGCTGTTGTTCAGCACTTCCTGTGTGTGTTAGCAGGCCTGGTGGTTCACTGCTGGATGGCATCACCTGTGTCTTCTGGTGACACCTGGGCTCAGTGTTACCAGCCCCTCTCGTCCCCTGAAGCTTCTCTCTTTGGTTTTGTGGCAGCCTTAGTTTCTCCTTTGCCTGTTTTATACATTCACTCACGATTCTCACCCTTCGTTCCCGACCTCACTGACATTCACATCCAATGCTGTGTGATCTTTTGTTATGCTCACATTTCAGCTACTTTTGTTCAATAAATTACTTGATTTAATCTTTAAAATGGTGCCTCTCCCTCTTTGTTGTGGCCCGAAGAGCCAGATTGTGACAAGAAAACAGACATGAGGATAGACCTGATCCAAAATGTGGCTGACCTGAACAGACTCAGGAAGACACAGCAGGAAAATGAGTGAAAATTAAAGAATGAACACAGCAAAAAGAGAAGCAGTGTAATTTTTCCCTTCACTTCACAGACTGACGCTGAAGCAACACAACTATCACCATTTAAATCATTGATCTTTAAGCACTTTGTTTATAATGAAATAAGAAGCTATGTTGAATTTCAAAACTTTGTGATAATACATCAAACCGTTAATGGTCTCTTCAATAAAGACTTGTCATGTCATTTTGTTCCTTTAATGGACTCAGCGGTCGACCTCTCTGCAGCGTCTGCATCATAAGAAAATCAGCAAAGTGTTTGCATCCTCCGCTCCGAGGCCACAGACTGTGTTTTTTTCCTCTATAGATTTAGACATTTGTTTTCAATCTGTTCAACAAAGAAGAAAAGCAAGTTAAACCGAAGGAGGAACAAGAACCACACACTGTGCGAGTGAAGTCAGGAGCTGAATGTCTTATATGACCGGACGCCATATGTAAACAAATCAAGGCAGCAGGCGCCAGAGATGAGAATAAAATATAGTTGAGGGTTGTGACATGTTTAATTTCTGGTATCCGGCCGACATCCTGCTCAGAGTGATGGTTTTATATTAGAATGACCTTCACTGAAGTTGCATCATATAATCACAAAATAAATCTTTGAGAATCTTTTGAGAGTGAGTCATTTTCTGTTTAGTTTCATGCATCTTTCCTGTATCACGTCTCTCAAACCAGCTTCAGCCCTAACGTATGATGTGCGGAGAGAATTTCAAGGTGAACCTCTCTGAATCGCTCACATGCAGCCAAGCAATGACAATTCACTTGATTATACTGTACCTCATTTACGTGTGACAGCGGACACGAGGCCTCTCCCTCCAGCACACCTGGATCCTCCGTCAGACACGGGAAACGACTTTACTGATTTCAATGATGAAACCAGCTGCAAGGTTACCTCAGGTTGAGCATCTGCGACACCTCATTTACAAACCAGGCTGTTATTTAAATGGTTAGCACCTCTCTCTCTCTCTCTCTCTCTCTCTCTCGACACACGTTTAAGCTGAAAACAGTATTTTCTTTTAATTAGTGTTTGGAGATGTTCTCCATGTTTTGATATTAGATTCGTTGGATTTCAGTCAACAGACAAATCAACCGGAGCCTCATTGCAGCTGAACAACTCATTACAACACTTGACAACACTGTTTAGTAAAACCTGAGACTTGGACTCAGCCTAAACGACTTAAAACAGCTCAGATGTCGTCCGACTTAATCACTTTGGTCAATAAGAAATGTGTTGTAATGTAATTAGATCAGGTTAAAACACAACATCAATGGTCAGTGGTCACAATCTCATCAGATAGCAAGATGAATAAATAATTAAAACAGCTCGAATGTTAATCAAAAAGAATAAAGAATATTGAGATTTTTATTTGATCATGTAAGAATAAAATGCAACAGGCAACAGAAACAAGCAAACAAGTCATCCCTTATGAATGATTCATAAAAGTGTCCCAACTTTCACACTATTTTATGTATTCTGAATAATGAAATGTCAGCATTCGCACAAAACCATTATGGATTCTTTAATGCACTTCATCTTTTAGACAATTTTCTGTCTGCGTCTGCATCCTCCCCGCAAGGCCACTCCAGCTTTTTTCCCCCTCTTTCTTGGTGGATTTATACTTGCAGATGTTATCTGTTTGCACTTAAATAAAAGTCAAACGGATAAAGTTTGTGCACACTTGGCCGAAAGCTGAAAGGCTCTGAAGAGATGGCTCCTCTGAACAAAGCAGACAAGGAATAAAAAAAGTGCAGATTAAAGTGACATCAAGTGAAGCCTTCATTCCTGGTTTGCAGCCAGCGCTGCGCTCGCACACTCCAAGGTCCTGTCTGATTTTTCTATTCCCCGCTAAAAGGGTTCTTATACTATGGGTCAGTAAACAAAATGGGTTGGGGGCCAATAAATGGTCCCTACATGGCAGGAGTGGGACAATTTTTTCCACAAATTGCTCTGGGTGTCGGAGAAAAAAGGTTACACTTCTCATTTAGTTGCTGAGTTTTTAAAACAACTGATGCTAAACTCAAACGCTTCGGAAACCTTTCTACCTTTCTTCATATGAGAAATCACGTCTTTCACTCACAGAGCACAGGCAGCACTCGCACTATCACAGGCTTTTTAAACTAAATCAGAGGTTTTAGTCGAACGTGTGGCCAATGTGATCAATGGTTTCAGGATGCTTCGATGGACTAGTTTGTACAAAGCAATGTATAAAAGCAATGGTGTGGACACGCAAACGGCCGTTGCACATCCTCATCCAGCCAACGACAACCTCAATTTCTAACCTCATCCATTCATCCCTTTATCCCTCATCCCTTACCAGTCATCCTCCCTTCCCTTCATCCATCCCTCTGAACCCTCGACCTCTCCTTCCAACACCATCTCTGCCATCTTTCACAATTTGCATTAAACCTGTTGTAAATCAATATCTTAATTGTCGTGGTCTTTGTCAGTGAATCATCGCTGCATGAAATGTGTGTGTGCTTGTCATATTGTAGGAAAGTTGTAGGAATTGTTGGAAAGTTGTGAGCGAAGGGTTTTCAGATGCTGTTTGAAGCACGACGCCTCATGTTAAAGAATGTAAGTAGTGTCAAAGTGAAGCTCTCATTAGTGACAGAAACACGTTACTGTTTGCAGCAGTGCTGAGTCAAAGTTTAATTCTGCAGGAAAGGAAACGTGCAGTAAGTCGGGACTGACTATCCTTGCGTTGGCTTTAACAAAGCGGCCGTCGGTCTGGACTCAGACGGATATCGGCAGAAAGCTCGTTCAGGAGCGAGAGGCTCTGCAGGAGACGGCTCTGCCTCCTGCTGCTTCCTCGGACGTGTGGTGAATGAGAAGCAGTTCAGGCTCGAGCAGATTTATGTTGGTTGAGTCAAACGGTGATATATTGTTGAGCATTTAATGCTTCGTAATCGATGCCTGAATGTCCACAGAGGCCCCGAAGGAAGACTAATACTAATGTGATGATGTTTTCTGGCTGACTGTTCGAGGCACAAAGAGAAAGAACCGAGCCTGGACTAATTCTAGGGTAAATAAATGTTGTGATTTTTCAGCTGATTGTAAAATAAGTAGTTTGCAAGTCAACTCTCTCCCGTCAAACTTCGACGTTTTGATGGTATAATTTATGATCACATATATTTGTGTGAGCTTGCGAAAGATGGTCTGAGGTATACGAAGACGAGCGCATCAATCCTCTAAACTTATTTTTATTAGAAAACTTTAAAAAAAAAAATCTGGATCAAAATAAATGATAACCAATCGAAGGTAAAGACGTAATCCAGAATGTTTTTCAGTCATTTTTTTCATTTAAATAGCAAAAAAATATCCACTCACAGTGTTAAAAAAAAGCCTGGATCCAAATCAAAAACTAATTGCTTGTTCCTTGGCAAGTGGCCCAAGTTTCCACCAGACTTAATTGAAATCTGTTAACAAGTTTCTGAAATATCCTGCGAAACAACAAATGGGACCAAAAAACATCAAGCTCCTCGGCCGATGGAACAACTGTGATCAGGGGAGGTGACAGCAAACATAGTGGAGTTTGGGAAACAAACTATAAAATGATATTTTCTAATAAATTGTGTTGCTCAAGCTGGTGTCTGATAAACAAGCAAAACACTGCTCCTGAAACACGATTCATGATTCCTTCACATCCCAGCTGACAGACTGTGAATCTGCTGAATGCAGTCCAGCAAAACAAACCAGCACAAACACATTCAAGCAATTTGCATGGTCAGATCTTAATTTACCTTGGAAGAGAATCAGTTGGCAGACAAACTGTAAGCTCCAGCTTTTTGTTCTACTTCATCGAACCTTTAACTGTTGAATGTGGTGCTGATTGGTTTTAACCGCGTTCATTCAGCATTGGTGGGAGATCACAGCGAGCAAACCGCCGCCCCGGCAGAAAGCAAGAGAACGTATGATTTATCCAACGTAAAGCAAAAATGAAAGCAAATCAAAAGGTCAGAAATCAGAAGAATTTATTGGTGCACTAAAATCAAACAGGGACCAAAACAGAGAGAGATGTGAAATCCAAACCAAAGTGACCCCTGACCTGCTGCAGAAGGGACCAGTAAAACTGCAGTGAGCAGTGAAATGGGCATTCGGTGTGGAAGCAGGTTTCTGCTGTGCAGCCAGATCCCTGCCCACTGTTTGTTTTCAACCAACATCTCCACTGTACTTAGAAAACTGTGTGTATAAATCCCGGTGACCAGTCCCTGACCGTCCACCTGCAGCACTGACGGTGGAATGTCAGTAATCTGGGAATCAAATGCAGTTTTTTTTTATGTGAATTTGTGAACATTGTGACGATGCCTCGGGTCTGTCGAGTGAGACGGCTCGAAAGCTCTGACTCAGACTGAGGCCGTCACTTTATATTTGATTAGATGTGGGATTTTTCCATCTGTAATCATTTCTCCACATTCAAAATTCACAGCGTATAAGCACCGCGGGCTGAGCCTCAACTCCGGCAGGAGGATTTGAAAAATTCTAGATAAATATGTGAGTGATATCAAACTCCTCATCTGATGCTGAGCAAGAAAGTGAATTTCCTAAAATGTCAAACTATTTCTTTAACTCAGGAGGAAACTGACCAGCTGACAATAATTCAACATTATTTAGGAAGTAAAGGCTGAACAATATTTCATTGCAATTTATGTTATACATGGCAAAAGATGTCAGTTTGCTGGTGGCGCTAGAGGAAAAGACAGGAGATCACATAATGATTCATCCTCTGGAGATCATGAATGTCTGCACAAAATTTCATAGTAATTGATTCAAATAGTTAATGAGACATTTCAGTCTGGCAAAACTGAGACACCAAAGATTTAAAAAAGTCTTGCCATCGAGCCTCAGCGATGACCGACATGAAGCGACTTTTCCCTTCTGATACAAACACTCCTGCTTGTTTCTGAGAACACAAAGTGGAAGCTGCCGTTAAGTGGCTCAAGTCGTTGTTGCAGCATCAAGTGGAATTAAATTTATTTCACCTTAAAGGCTCGATTGGTAGCAGAGAGCAGTCAGACACCTGCTGCCGTCTCCGGAGTCGAGCTTGTTAATGTGGTGATTTATGGCGCTGGAGATGTTTAAGGTACACAATATAATGTTACTGTTCCATGATCCTGCAGTTTCTCTTTCAACTTCTCTCCCGGTTTTACTCTAATCCCTCCTCCCTCCACCTCCTCCGACTGTTTCCCTCCATCGCTCTCCCCCCTCCACGCTGCCCCCGCTCTCTGTCTCTCCCTGGTTCTTTGCCATCCGTCTGCCTCTGTGCCTGAGGTGCCGGTTGCTATTTGGATGATTTAGTCCGAGAGGGAGAGAGGGATTTCATTAGCTGTTTACCTGAGGGCCTCTGGTACCTGTGGTGCTATAAGGCTGCTTTATTAAAAAAGCCCACATTCGGCTGTGGAGGAGCGCAGTGCATCAGCGGGTTAAGGTTCACCCCGTGCATCTGGCCATAGGTTCGAGTCCTCGGAGCGTGTGTGCACCTTTGGGCCTGTGATACCTGGATGCTTTATTTATATTCCAAGACTTGATGAACACCGGGGCTCAGCGGGTTAGGGTGCACTATGTGCGGTGGGTTCGAGTCCTCCGAGTGGGTGAATACCCGTGGGCTTCTGGTATCTGTGGTGCTATAACACCGTATTATTAAAAATCTACACCATGCTGCTCGGGAGTACACTTCAGGTTACGGTGCACGCTGTGTTCAGGTTCTGAGTTTGAGTCCATTTCAGATTAAAAAAAAAACCCCCACGCAACTTGTGAGAAAAGAGCTATTTCATTAACTGTTTACCTGAGGCCTTCGCTGCCTGTGGCACTTCAAGCCTTTTTTATGAGTTCTGTTCCAGGCTATTAAAGGAAACATCCAGGTTTTTACAACTTTTTCAGTCTTTGTGTCTGTTGTGACAGACAATAGCTTTGAAAGTTGAACGAGGTTAAGAAACATGGACCAACTCTGTCTTCTAAAAATTCGGGGGAAAAAAAAATCATGTTTTCACTATAATATTCATTGGTGTTATTTCTTAATGCCTAATGTTCACGTAGCTCTGGGCACTGAGAAAACAGATTGTTGTCTTGGTAAGAATCAAAAGAGACACAATTTGGTACTAAAAAGACTGTAACTGTCAATTTGACTAACTTAGACTGGTGAAGCCTCATATGGTTGAACTCTGGATCAATTTTGTGCTCAAGAATAGGACTGTGGATTTTGTCCTCCATCAGTTACGCAGAGAAATCTCTCTGCTGCCAGTGTCAACATGAGGAACAATTAACAACCAATAACACATTTAATGTACATATGAGCACGTAGGAAGTCTTTTAAGAGAGACCTGTGAAAAATGTGAACCTAACACACTCACTCTCTGTGCTCACTGTCCACCGTGACCATAGGGTTTGGAAACATTTCACCATAAATGCATCATGACTTTCTGAATGCTGCCATCGTTATTCGTTGCAAAGAGGAATTTCTATTGAGTGATAATATATCAGTCCCACATCTCAGTAGCTGCAATGTCATTATAGTGAACGATGTCCAAAGCGATAAGTTGCGTTGAATTTTGCTTTAAGGTGCAAACACTCGTGTGAGCTGGTGTTGAGTTTGAGCCCATTTCACAGAAAAAACAGCATGAGAGAAGAGATTTATTCCATCAGCTGTTTACCTCAGGACCTCTGCTACCAGCCTTTTTTTTATTAGTTCTGTCGAGCTTATTAAGAAACTACCTGATGGAGTAGTTCTCACTCACTCGTGAGTTTAAGTTAATATGATGGATGTGATGCTTTATAAGGCTGTTTTATCAGGAATCGACACCAGCAAAGCAAACACTGAGCAAAATTAGGAATCCGTTTTTTTTTTCCTGAGTAGAATAAATCAAACATGGATCAGTGGTGGAGAGCTCTCCCTCTTGGCAGCGTTTCATAATGAAGCAGCAGTATTTGTTCGGCTGTCAACCTGTAGTAAGTGGCAGAATTAATCAAGCTTATCTTTCTAACGTCAGCTTTAATCAACATTGCCTGGCATGTTCTGTGCCCTTTGACATCATTTGTATGCGACAGTCAGCTCTCTGCTCTCAGAGACAGCTGTGAATATAATAGGTCACAAAACACACACACACACACAACAGTTGTGTTTGTGAGCGTGTGTGTGTGTGTGTGTGAGAGAGAGAGACTTTATCTAACCACTACTTTCCTAACCTTAACCCAAGTCATCCTAAAATATAAGGATTTACATTTTGGGCACTGGCGTTTTGTTCCAATAAGGAAGACGAGTCCCCACAATGCGACTATGTAAACAGATTTATGTCCCCGCAACCTGAGTAATACACATCTACACACACACATTTGCACCTGCAGCTCATGCAAAAATACAAATGCACAGATCACAAGTGCAAACATGCAGGTGCACGTATTTCATACACATGTACATGCCCACATACTCTCACATGTGCATATAAATACTTATCACAGCATCACATAGAACTTGCACGTAAATACATTCATCGTCACGTATACTATCTGAACGCCCACACGCTCCACACAGACAGACAAAGTGGGAAAAACAAAGCACGAGGGAGGAGTAAAGTTGAGGAGAGCTGGAGGAGGAGCGGGGCCACAGGGGAACCAGCACAAACAAAGAGATGACGATATGAAGACGAGCAGGAGAGAGATGTGTTGTTTCTCTCATGTGTGTTTTCATGGATGCAGGTAGAGACAGACACACACAGACTGACGCCCTGAAACAGATGCAAACGTTAGTATTCTCAAATGCCAAAATAAATGAACTAAATAGCTTAACGTCAGCATCTTAACATTGTCACTTGTGTGTGTGCAGCCATTTAGGTTTGTTTAACTTCTGGTTTTTACCTGTAAAAACGATTACCTGAAATAATAAGAACTCACACCTGATTGCTCATGACTTGGCCAAAACCTTATTCTTCATCACTGCCACATCTGGCTCATGCTGGGCTAATTCTGTGTGCCTTCTGCCAGCGCTGGTTATGTGCCAACTTCAATCCATATCTAGACTGTTAAAATAATCCAGACATCTTAAATGATCTTTGATGACGCTCCAGAAAGTAGAAAAATAAAGAAAGAAATGCTTCGTGTTTGCGCCATAAAAAGGAGCTCACTATGTCTGCGAGTCTTCCTCTCGGCGTCAGGTGGAAGAGATAACGCTGACTGACAGGCGGCTCGGTGGAAAGGTTGCTGTGGAGGCCCGTCACTCTGGGAGAGGCCTCCGAGCCCTGCACCGCCTGAAAACCGCCGGTGCTCCGATAGGGCGAGCGTCCTGGGAGGCCTCTCTGACTCCTTCAGCGCCCCCAAACACGCACACAAGAGCTGACACCTGTACATACAAACCTGCCTGGTGGCTGAGGGAGAAACAGAGATCACAGGAGGTGAACGGTGTCGCAGCTGGAGACGCAGCCTCCCTCCTCTCCTCCCGTTCTCTCCCCCTCCATCCTTCCTGGTGTCGTTGCTCACGGTTTCTCTCCCCCCTCGACCTTTTTCCGCGACCTTTTCTTCTGACCTCCTGGATTCCTCCCACCTGCTACTCCCTGTCTCCTTCCCTTTAGCCTCCCCCTCCGTCTCCTTCCCTCTCGCTGCTACACCCCCTGTAGCCTCTTTCTGTCATCTGCTCCCTCCCTCACCCTCATCCACTCTTGTCACCCCCAAGTATTCCTGTCACCTTTACGTCTCCTCTCCTTCCCGGCTGCTTTTACCCCTCAAGTCCTTTTCTATCAGCCTCTCTCCTCCTTCCTATAGCTATAACCCCAGCCTGTCACTTCACCTTCCCTCCGATCTCTCATACTTCACCCCTTCCCCACCTCCCCCGCCGCCTCCTGTCAATCTACCTCCTTACATGACCCACTTACAATAAATCCTGCAACCCTTCCTCCTGCTCTCTCCATCTCTGATCTTTCCTCTTTCCCCCCTTCTTTTTCAGTCAGCTGGTCAGCCAGCATGTCCTGTCATCCCTGTCCTCCACACACACACACACACACACACACACACACACACACACACACACACCTGTCAGTCTGCCTGACCTACTTCCACCTCTATGCTTTAACCTGCTCTCAGGTTGAACATCAACCAGTTGCTCAGTTTAGTTACTTCATGATTTTCACTTGCTGGGGCTAAATTACTCATTGGCGTTTCTACTAAAGGCAGGAATAACAAAGACAAGACGCCTCCTACAAACAGTTGTGATGATTGAAAAACATTACTCACTATGATCTAAGTGCCACAGCTGTTTCAAACATCTTAAAACAGTTATATCTCCCTCTCTGACAGGACTGGTTGATAGGTCAGAAGTGCGGACAGATGAAGAAATAGACGACTATAACAACTGTAGGATGTGTCAACAAAAAGTCAGGAATCAAACCAGCTCTGAATGATGCTCCTGTGCTGTGCTTCCTGCTAACTGTTCAACCTTTTCCTTTTTTATGCAAGTAGTTTTGCATGAGTTACAAAATTTTGTCTTTAAAGTTTGAGCATAACTGAAAAAGAAAACAACAGTCCATGATTTGCTCTTGAGACGTGACTCAGCTGGACGTCATGTCTTTTTTTTTTTTAGCTGGCCGTCTCTCAAAATGCCAACTAAAAATATAAAAAATGTTTTGCTTATCCTTTTCTGTGAAAACCAGAGGACACGAATGTGCAGGAGTGTCTCCAGAAATCCAGCACTAATGTGTTTTTCATTGTGTCTCCACTTTCAAAATCCCAAACGTTGCTGCACACATTGCAGCCTTTTCATGTGCAAACCTGAAAAATGACCGAGCCACCGGCCGGCTCCTGGGAGCCGCCGTTGTCTTTTCTACTGTGGAATTTCTCCCTTTTCTCGAGCCATTTCAACCTGTTCCGCTCAATTCAGGTCTTACTTGGTGTCACTCGGGCCTTTTGTGCTGATGCGGGGAGAGGAGAAAAGGAACGCATTTGAGTGCTGATTCTCTCTTTTCGTCTGGCCTTTTGTGACCGTGACGGCAGAGAGAAAGGAAAAGATGGAGAGGAGCTGGAGAGGTCATTAGCTGCTTTCTTTCACTCAAGAGGGATGGAAATAAGGGATGATTATGAGGGCTGGTGGACCTTTTACTTCATTTATTTAGGTGCACTGACACCATTACAGAAACGTACAAAAACACCCTCTTCCATTTACAATGTGAGCTGATATTAGAGGTATATGGACACGAGTATTTTCAGTGCTAACAGCAGCCTTTTTGCTCTTCCTCTATTAAAGCTTCCTTTGTGGTCATTTAGAAACAGAGGTCTTTGTGTAATGAATAATAAGGTAATTTGCAGACACAGACTGTTCTCTGCCGTCTGTGTCATCCACACCTGATGTGTTTGTTTGTGCTGAGTTTCTGAGTTTTCCAGATATTAACACAACATCTTACAACTTTCAACGCACAGACCTATAAAACACACAGACTCCTGATAATAGGATGCACACGACAGGTTGCTTTATGTATTCTTGTCGTAGTCGTATATCTAATTGCGTGTGCGGCTGTGAGGTGAAAACATCTAAATCAATTCCCGTCACGGTTGATTACCTCTGGGTGCTTCCTGTTTGTCACAACAACAGACAGAAAATATGGAGTCTTGTCCCATTTGATGTGTAAAACATGCATGTTAAACATAATATACTCACATCCTTTGATGTGAAAACCAAGCGGAGGAATAATGAGCTCAGTTAGATGGAATCTGACGTTACTGAGTGACAGCTGGTTTGGATGGAATAAGATAAACAACATGAAATATATTAAGTGGAGATAAGACGTGTTGCTTTTAAAGCAATAAACAAAATCCTCACAGCTCGTCCAAAAACAACAGAGACAATACCAGGTATCCAAAATGTGAGTTTTGATTCGTCCTCTTTGTCCGAGGGTCCTTCTGTCACCCGTGTCTTTGTGTCTGTCCATAACTGGATGTTCAAATTTGCAAACGCTCCAAGTCACACGACCATGTTGTAACAGGTGCAATCTCAGGTGCAGGAACAATCTCTGCACTTTGCTAAACCATCGTTTTCTCCTCCACCGTCTGCTTCCATCTCACGTTCACCATCTTCAGCTTCCATTTCCTCCTCCTGTGTCAGGTCACTACACAACGTAAAACCGAGTCATTAATGAGCTCAAAATGTCACAAACAGCTTCATCTTGTCTCATGGAAAGATTTCACCAAAACACAAAAGCCATGTCTCTCACCAAAAAGACAGACTTTACTAATATTGCAAAACTAACAAAGCAGATTTTGTTAACATGACAGGATGTAAAGCGCAGATATGTATATTGGAGCAACAAACCAAAACAGTACTGTTTAGTTTCAGTGAAAGCTCATCTGCCCACCTTTGAAACGTCTCCACCTGTGTTGTCTCTCAGGGTTTCTGCTGAGTGTTTGTATGCAGCGTCATGTTCCTCCTCAGTCTGTCCTACTGTCTGCTGCTCTCTCTGCCTCAGTGGCTCTCAGTCCTTCCAGCTATATGTAAACTACGCAGCATATGCAGGGGACATTTCCATGCTCTCCCTCTGACTGTCTGTCCTCTTCCCCCCCCTCTGTGTTCATGCATAAGAACATGCATTTGTGTGCATCCATGTAGACAAACTACTTATGGAAATACCGCCGCTCCCCTGTCTTTCATTCTCTGCCTGTTTGCTCTGTATGCACACACATTTGTCCTATTTGAATGCATCTGTGTGTGCATTCATCCGTCCATTGTTATGTCTTCCTCTGCATTATTACAGCTACTTGAAAATCAATACCATCCATAGTAAGAGCACTGTATGAAAATGCACACAGGTGACAGTGAAACAAAGGCAGTTTTGTGCATTTCCTTCACATTTAAACACCTTAAAATCAGGATGGAGATTTTTTTCAACTGAAATGAAATTGAAATTTTCACCCAATTTTGCAGCTCTGTGGAACTTTTTTTTTTAGCCGAGCATAAGACAGAAGCAACAGACAGAGTCCTTTGCATAAAAATCAGTCCACAGCCTGTTATAGGCCAACGAGAAAGTCGGGGCAGGTGTAATTTTTTTAACGTGACAATCTGTTCACACGTTGGCAACACAAAGAGATTAATGCATTAATTACCTGCTTTACATTCTTACTTATTGCAAGAGTGTTTTTTTCTGCTCTGCACTTTGCTTTTGTGTGCATTGGTGTATATACTGTATTTCACTGCTTTGAAAGGTTTCCTATCCCCCCCACTCTCCTCCTCCCTCCTCTGCTCTCAGGTGTGTTATTTATGAGTCAGCCTGCTGGCCTGTGAATGTCTCTCCCTCCATTTTATGCTCAACTCCTTCAGAATTCATTAGACTGTGAAGGGCAATCTACCCACCGCTGAAAAAGAGGGAAAGCGCCAATTTTTCCTCTTCTTTCCCCCTCTGCCTTACAGCCATTACGTCTGTTTTTAAAGGTGGGCTGTGTAGCTTTCGGCACAGACGGGGAATGGCTGCTGAGACCAAATCGATTTCGATAACATCGCCGAGCGAAGGAACAGAAGTGACCAGCTGAAGTAGCCGGCTGAATTTTCTCAGGTGTTGTGTTTACATCTCTTTCCCCGGTCTCTTAATTTTATATATGAGCATTTCAGGGAATACAATCTCAGTGCATTAATTAAGAGAGGACACAAGCCTGCAGGGCACTTTGAAAATATTTATTCATTCGTTTTCTTTACCGTTACTTATGGAAGCAAAGGAGGAAGTCAGTTGATGTTATTATTCAGTAGGCGTCGGGAGGCGGTTGAGGTAAATGGATGGGTCAACAAAACACAGGAGACTGCTGTTTGTATCTGCTTTAAAACCAAGAGTCAAGTAGTTTTTTAAAGTTTGTGATGCTTTTGGAACTTGAACACTACGAATTGTCCACCTACGCCTCCAAATTCAATTCATGGATTAAAAATGGCTGCAATCAATCAAGCAACAAATAAACCTGTGACTTGGATGATTAATGAGACTTTCTCTGCTTACTATCATGTGACACTTGTGTGAGTGATAAATGCTATGAAACAGGTGTTTTTATATCCTCTAATGTATTTGAAGTGGAGCAGAGTTAGCCGTGTTTGCTAACCCATTAGCCGTGTCAGTGTTAAACATGTTGCAGAGTCTCAAGTGAAATGAATTCAGAGCTAAACAGGTTGTGAGCTGACGTGACGTCTGTGTCATTATTGGAGAAACAGGGCTGTTTTGGTTCCTTTCCAACATCCTGCACACACACACACACACACACACACACACACACACACACACCATCACAACTAAGTGCCTAAACTTAAGCCTCACTTTAACCTAATTCCTTTGAAATTATGAAGACTGGCCGAAATGTCCTCACTGTCCAAAAATGTCCTCAGTCTGCCGCACACAAATCAAATGCTCTTCTGTGCTTCGACACATGATTACAAGGAAGATCTATGCACTTTAAATGCACAGTAAAGTGAAATAGCACATCCTATTCTGTGTGAGAGGCTGCTCTTTAATGCAGCTTTTATTAGATGTCCACTGTGTGTGTGTGTGTTTATGTGTGTGTGTGTGTGTGTGTGGCCGTGTGTCTTCAGTGTGCCGAGACAAGGGTCAACTTGTAAGGTGAGACTGAAGCCAGAGAGAGGCTGACAGCGAGGAAAACACAGGGCAGCTTCGCCTTGTGGCTCGTGCCACAAAGCATCTTGGGATTGGATCTGACCTTGACCTGGTCTCTCCCTCCACGTTCTCGCTGTCTCCGTCTCACACTGAAGCAGAAGAGCTGCACATATTGTGGACGCTCACATGCTTCTGACATCTTAGCATTGAAAGTGTTGATAGTTTCTGTGTCAGTATTCAGTGTCTCTGTGCTCAGACGATCTGAAGGAAAACATGTGTTAATGTTTTGTTTTCACTCTTTTAAGAAAAGCCTCGAAAACATAGTTTAGATCTGCATAAACATGGGCATAAACATGAAGGGCTGCAGGACGACTGAGAGAATAAAAAGCAGGAACCAAACAAAATTCTAATATTTTTATTTCTTCTTTAATCTATGTTTCTTGTGACTCAATTGATAATTAAACCTTCTGAAGTTGATTTAGATAAGACAAGGTGAAAAAAAGATTCAGGAGTTGACAAATGCTCCTTCATTTTAAGTCACCAGTCAAAAATGTTGTGGTTTAGAAAAATGAACGATATGTAAAACTTGTTGCAGGTGCTATAGAAACTGGACTCTTTTTTTCAGGTCAGACACACGGCCCTTCAGGACCTATGTATGCAGATGATGTTATGTTTAAGAACAGTTAGTTTGGCACTGAATGACGAGCTGGGAGAAGACTGAGGTTTGAGGAGCGTTGCTGATGTAACACAGAACTAAGAGGGCTGTGTTACAGACAGTAACCAGCTTGGCTCGGCAGGCATGGCAGGTTTTGAGGCCATAGGAGGAAGCATTGAAATAGCAGGATCATGTCTGTATGAGCAGACTCTGTGCTGCTTTGGAAGGTCTTGAACTCTTCTATCTGCAGCCACGTCAGAGAGAGACAGGCTGTGTGAAGCCGGGTCATCTGATGAAGACGGTCAGACGCCGAGAGCTACGTCCAAGAACATTGACTGTGTCCGACTGATGAGTGCGAGTTCAGCCGATTGTCAGTGCTGCTGTCAGCGACCGGCCGGAGGGGAGAGGGCAGCTTTTGTCCCTTTCAACCCCAAACCTGGACAGACTTAAAGCTGTGGATCACCCACACCTACGTTTAAGTGTTCAAGGATTTGAGGTGGACGGTGGTTTTCAGCCCAGATTTTACCCTGAAAGGCTTCTGGTGTTCCTTGAACAAACTGACTGTTGCTTTGCTTTTGATTAGTTTTACATTTTATCTATAATTTCTATGTAGAGTCTTCATTCTGTGTTCTTCTTTTTGCCTTCCTTGTGGTAGGCCTGCTGATGTTCAGGGAGAACAGATGATATGGGCTGTGTGGACCCTGAGCTTTGACTGAAGGCCTGGTGATTAATCTGAGTATAGTTGTTTCCTTGCATGTGCAGCATTCAGAATGCATCTCTGCTCACCCTCCTCAAAATCTCAGTTCTCCTCTCCACAACCCTCCTCTCCATCTCCCCTTCATCTCTCCTCCATCCTCTCTCACTCTCCTCTTCTTCTCCCCTTGTTTACTTCCCTCTCTCCTCTTCTCTCCTGCGCTCTTGTTACCTTTTTGTTTTGTTTTTTTCACTCTTATCTGCTGTCAGGCAGGAAAACAGCCATTTGGGGTCCTGCCGACACCAATTTCCACAACGAGAGCGAAACACACACACACACACACACACACACACACACAGACACGACTATCCCTGTGGGGACAGAGCGAATTCATAACATATTCCTTGTATGCCTAATTCTAACCCTAACCTTAACCTAATTCTGACCCTTAACCCTCAAAAAGCAGTCTGGACCTGTGGGGACAAAATTAGCAACACACACACACACACACACACACACACACACACACACAACACATACACCTGCCATACAGCCAGCCACCCTGCTCTGTCTAATATAGCTCTCAACACAATCTCACATCATCCTCTCATCCCTCCGTCTCTCTATCAACTGCAGATCCCACCTGACTTTGTTATTGTTACCTTCCTCCTTCCTTCATCCATTTCTTTTCCTCTTTTGCTTCCTTCCTTTCATCCTTTCTCCTCTTGTCTTTATTTGCTACCCTCCATCGCTTCCATTCCTCCCTCCCTCCTCCCCTCCCCCGTCTATCCATCTATCTATCTTTCTATCCATCTGCAGTAATGAGAAAGCTGGGACTGCTCAGCTGGCCTGTTTGTGTGTGTGTGTGTGTGTTTATAAGACCATGGGAATTGCATTTCAGACGTGTTCATTTGCCTCAGCACGGCTCTGCTCTGGCTCTTGTCGATCTGTGTGTGTGTATGTGTGTGTGCGGTCTCACCATCTCCTAGGTGATCTCTAATGTCACACATACAGCCTTCCTCCTCTCATCCAATCAATCTCTGTTGGCATCTGTGTGTGTGTGTGTGTGTGTGCAGGCATCTCCTTTAGGCATTTTTGACAGACATCTAACAGACTTCACTGTGTGCACGAGTCAGTCTAAGTCGTCCACACAAAGTGTGTGTGTGGCTGTTTAGGATGCCAGTGGCAGCCGTCGTCTTACTTGTTCAGCCTGAGACCTGCCAGCAGATCTCTAATGAATCAGCGATCAGTGTGTGTGTGTGTGTGTGTGTGTGTGTCTGAGCGGCTGTGGATGCCAGTTTGAATGTGTGTGTGTGTGTGTGTGTGTACAGTCATCTGTGCATACTGTTCATTCCCTCGTGTGTCAGAAAACTAGAAGACTGTTGCTTAAACTCTTCATCCTTATGTCACATGACAGCTTCCAGCCAGATGCTAACTCTCTCTGTGTGTTTGTGTGCAAGTACCAAAGGACAAGCTGTGTTTAGTGCCAACAGTCTTTAAGTTTTCCTCTAACTCAGCTGACAGCCAGCAGCTGAAGGCTGACTGTGTCTGTGTGTGTGTGTGTGCCCAGTGGAAACGCTCTCCCTTGTGGAATTAAAGGCAATGTTTCATGCAAATATATGTTTTAAATTCTCACAAAGCAGCGTCTCTATTTACTCGGTTGAAAACCTGTTTTGTGAGTATTAAACGCCCACGGCCTGCGGTCCTGAACAGAAGCTCTGAATATCATATAGCCAACACTTTGTTTGTGCGTAACAATAAATCAAAATAACTAACTACCAGCTAGAAATGAAAACACTGTAATTGGCCATATATTCATTTTCAATATGAATGATTTTAACAAGCCAGGATACACAAACTTCTTTGTAGACGTAGACGGCAGGAAGTCAAAGCAGCTGCTTAATGCCTGTTGTTTTTCAGACGTTTTTCACAGTAGCTTACTTCAGGTTATCAAATGTAGATGTAAACCAATGACAGCTGCTGCCTGGTTTTTGCATTTCTGATTTTTGTTGTACCTACATGCCAGTTTCGTGCACCCTTGGTCATAATGAATAAAATGTTTGTATTGATACTTTCATTCATTTAATTGAAATATAAAGAAGTCTACTTTATCCTGATATAGTCACATGACGTTCACACGGTCATACAAATCTTATATGAATCTCTCTGTGACGAGGTTCTGCTGCTGGAAATCAGCCTCCAACTGTGGATGAAGGTTGTGCTGCAACGCTCCCACCGGACACTGTTTCATATAACTAGAGTGGGAGGACAGGGAGGTTACAGCGATACGGCCGTAGAGGAGAGCAGACATGTGATACTGATGTGACTTTGACATTGATGGTGAATGACACGTTTGTAGGACACAAAGGCAAACAGAGTGGAGGTGAGCTGCAGTGACTGGGTGACTGGTGAACTGCAGGAGATGGGAAACAAGGAGAGAATAAAGTTTTAAGAGGTTTGTGCAAAATTGTCATATTTGCACACGATGTCAACATAAAGATTAAAATGCAGAATCTGAGGCAAAGACACGTCTCTCTGAAAAGTTTCAACTTGACCTTGTTGTATGACTCTACTTCCTAAATAAACAGACAGAGGAACTCAACACGAGCCTGGTGCACAGTGAGCTTGTTCAATTATGTATTAAAGGAACAGTTCAACATTTAAGCATGCTGTAACTATTTCCTGTCGGTCACCGTGCACGGCTTCCCAGAGTCTGGTCGTGATGGTGAGGTTGCCAGGTTTGGTATCAGAGTCCTACACAAAACCTTTGTTTACCTCCAGTTTGTTTTATAGCCAGAGATGCTGAAAAGAATTCCTGGACAAAGGGATCAAGAAATAGTTCCAGCAGAAAATCCCCTTAAGATCACATACTGTCATTTTCACGTTCCCGTGTTTCTATGAATTCTACAAATAAGACATACATTTATTAGTTTTGATAACATGTTAGTTTTGGAGCTTTGGGCAGAGCCAGGTGCGCTGTCTCCCCCACTTCCTGTTTTTATGGTGAGCCAGAGATTTATTCCACATTTTAAGAACCCATTGTATTTCCTGTCACAGCCGTACTATGAGCTTTGTATTTCGATATACAGTATGAATTTTGACCTTATCCGTGCTGCTGTTGAAGAAATGACCTGCTTCGTCTGTGTTGGAGAGCAGCTATTGTCAGCGGCTGACGTCGAGGTGAGCTCGACTGAGTGAATGGACGAGCTCACAAACACACCATGAATCACCTTCTTCCCTCTTTTTCAGATCTCTTTTGGAAAAGAAATAAAAGAGAAAAAGGGAGAGAATTGCTAATGTAATTTACCAGGCTTTGGAGTGTCATTTCTATGCCAGACACACACACACACACACACACAGAGCTGGGTGATGATGTGAGTCATTCTCCCGGTGGCACAGAGGGAAGCGTCTCTGTCTCAGAGTAAGAAACTGGTTAGATAGAATCTAACTAGAGAAAACAAACACCAGTTCAGGGTTTTGTTTGTCTGGTCTTTTCAGTGTCAACAGTAATTGACTTCTCTCGCTGAAAAGAGACACAAACACAGAAGAATGGAGGAAAGAAGCAGGAAACAAAGAAAGAAAGAAACCCAATTTCTTAGAGAAGCCCCGAAAGGAAAAAGAGGGCTGGTGGTCTCAAATCCTGTTGGAATCACAGCTGGAAATCAGGTATATACTGTGTGTGTGTGTGTGTGTGTGTGTGTGTGTGTGCGTGTGTGTGTGTGTGTGTTCAGTGGGTCAGCCACCTCTGGCAAATCAATACGCACTTACACACTCAGGGATGGATGAAAAGTAATAGTTTGGGGTCTGAGTCATACTGATAAAGCACCGAGTGAATCCTGGAGGCAGAAGTAATTTAACTGTGATGATTTACTTCAACACACAGTAAATACATCACAGCGTATTATGGGATCAAACACATAATTTCTTAATTCAAGGCAACACAAAAGGACATAGAGTAGGTTTTTCATTCACTTTTACCAAATGGCATTAACGGTTCTGTCCTGTGCTGTTTGTTCGTGCAGCTCTGAACTACGCAGCTGTGTCCCGAATCAACCACCTCCTGTTTTGCTCAACCTTTCTCAACAAACGACACTGTGGAAATTTTTTGAGTGGACCTTTGCAACATAACACCATGTTTAAAGGAGCCAGCTCAGGTGGAATCTTTGGAGGGTTTTTCCGGGGATGTCCAACTTGTTTCATGACCGGGGCGTCAACCCAGAACAGTTTGAAACACGCATCTTATAAATATATAGAAATCTAAGCTTACGAGTTTCATGTCAGCCTCCTAGTTATAATTAACATATAATCACAACATCTCCCAACCTGTAACTCAAGACAGTACAAATACACAGCAATAATAAAAGCCAAGTTCCAACTCCTCTTAAAACAGAGACGTCAGATATATCAACACCATCTTACCTCCACTTTTGAATTCAGCTCCACTCACGGCCGCTGGACCTCCTGTTCTGCCCTGCGGTCACATGAAGACATGTCTCTAAACTGCCTGAACCAGAGGACTCGCCCTGATGGACACCAGCCCGGCTTCTGTGTCGACCTCAGGGTTTTATTCTCAGATCACAGAAAAGTGTGTGAGACAGCCAAATGAAGTCAAGAGTTTGAAACCAGTTCGTTCCTTTTTAGGTTTGCAAATATCAACATGTGATTTACAACTTGTTTTGGACAAGAAATCTAACTTCAGTAAGTGATTTTCAAAGACAATCAGAGAAGATTAATATCCCTTGACCTTTCTCACACAATATTTATTAGGATTTCCAAATGAATATTCTCTCAGTGAGTCTGTGCCGGAGCATATTAATGAGTCTGGAGTCAAAAACTTTGTGTGTTATATCGCAGGTTTACTTGTTATTGACATGCAGGTTTGGATGTGAATTCATGAACTCCAGCCAATGCACAAAGAGCCTCATGGAGGATTGTATTAGAGTTTTGCAATTTCTTGAAGACACCTGCAGAATAAGCTCAGACAGGGCAAACATGACCGTGTATATATGTGGTAATCAAAGCTTGCACAGGGTTTCTCCCGTCTAATGCGATTTCCAATGTTCCACCGCCCGAATCTGTGAGCACATATATATGCACGAGTCAGAGTTTCATTCAAAATCAGGTCCAGGTATCGCCTCGGATGCTACGCTACCAACGAGACGAGGCGTGCGGAGGACAGCAGAGGACGGCGGTGATGCTCGGCTACATCATCTTTCATTACCGCTGCAAGCGAGCGCTAATTGTTGCCTCATTCTCTTTGAAAGTAAAGTCAGCATTTTATCTTGCATCACATTCTCCATGCAGAGTAAGTGTGAGCAATCATGTGACCCATGAACGTGCGACAGCGTAGTATGTCCGTAAAACGTGTGCGCAGCCGTCCGTCAAACAGGGCCCGTAGCACTCATTAAGTCTGCAGAGTATTAGTGAAAGCAGAGAGAGGTCTGAGAGGAGCGTAGTGAATGAGAGCGGCTGGTCTTTGATCAAAGTCTGACAACACCATACTACAGGGAGATTACCATTATTCAGGGCGGTGGGGGGAAGAGAGGGAGGGAGAGAGAAGAGCAGAAGGGATGAAGTGAATCAATGTGAGAGAAAAAGAAAGAGAGGAGAGAGGAGACGAGGAGGGCGAAAAGAACGAGGTGGTTAAGAGAAAGAGAGAGGGGCAGGCTTTTGATCATGTGTAACAATACCCGGCTGTGAGGGCTGCGATATCGTTGCATCAGTTTTGCTTCATAAAGGAGTGACTGAAAGATATGAGCTCAATACAAACTGCGAGTATTCCCCAGTCGTTCTGAAGCACACACACACACACACACACACACACACAAGATTTTCTGCAAGTCAAACCATATTCTGTGCTCAGCCTTGCTATGTAAATTCAATGAGCTCTGTCTGCATTGATTTAGCGCCCTCTCACAATGGAAATGTGGCAGGTGTGCGGGCGGACGCTTTCATGTCTGTGCTGCCGCAGTCGAGTGAGGAGAAGCCCAGGTGCTGGAGAGCGGAGCGAGGCACAGATCAGCTTTCTTTACTGCTCATGTCGTGGCTGCAAATAGCACTGACACACATGTCGAACCCGTGTTGAATGCAGGAAGACTCTGGAGTGAGGTTTATACACCAATAACAGTTTCTATATTTCACCCAGATCCTTCAGTCTGAAAGGTTCTTTGCTTTAATAGACTTTTCTCATACTGACATCACATCTGACTCATAACAATCACGGCTTGATTACATTGAGGTGTACACTCGTCAGGACTGTACTTGTTGTATGCTGGTTCCTTAATTAGCTTCCTGATGTGGCTAAATAGAATGAAGTAATACTGGTGTCAATAATATTAACATTATCCTGTACAACGGTGTCAAGTCGAGCAGTAAGATCGTTCCTATATGTCTGATCTCAGAATTTGAGATACTAAGAAAGTGTATCCAGCTGTTGTGTGGCCTCAGAGTGAGTAAAACTGGGAAACATTTAGCACAAATCTGTTCTTATTTAAAGGTTCATATTCAAACCGATCAGTTACTGTAGTTGCATTTCAGAATATGGGTTAGGATCGAGATGCTGAGGTGGCAAATTTAAGCAGAACAGACACTTATTTGAAACAGAGCATCAGCTGGATAGTTTTAAATAATGTCGTTTTTTCTTCATTATGGAACCAAGCTCTTAAAAAAATTCATTGTCTTTCATTCATTGTCAGAATTCACGTCCTCTTGACTGGAAGATCCAGCTTCCAGTGGTTTGACAGTCTGCCGAAGGGTCCGTGAGCAAGACACGACAAAAACAGACATTTCTCTGTGGATCAATACGGCATCACATTATTCTTCACACTCGCTGCTCCAGGATGTTTCTGCCGTTCACCGCCGCAGCTTCAAGACACACGCTGTTTGATATCGCAAAGCAAATTTCCCCAAAACAGACACTATCTTCATTCCTTATTGTGTCTGAGATTAAATCCGCTGATCACATAGCGAGACACAAAATGGCTGCAGAAATGTGACCGCGGGGATGAGATGGAGGATCTGCACGGCCACACGAGGCGCTTCAAAATGACTTATGAGCTTCAGAAAAACCTTTAAGTCATCTCACACCTTCAGATGTGTTTTTTCTCTGTCAAGCTGCTGTCAGCTCCTCATCCCCTCCTCCTCCTCCTCACTGCCCTCATTCCACCTCAACTATCGCAAGCAGACACACAAATATTGCAGACACACATCCCACAACAGCCCCCCCCGAACTCCAACACACACTCACAAATCGAGGATATTGCAATGATAGACACCAAAGCTAGAGGGTGAAAATTGAGGCCGGACGTCACGTCAAAGCAAGGACTCATAACAGCTCAATACATCAGCCTGTGTGTGTTTGTCTGTGTACATTTTCATCCCATCCTCACACACACACACACACACACACACACACTAACAACCATTTTCCCCCTAATAGTCACCTGTGCACGTGTGAACACACAAACACACAGATAAACACACAATCAAACACACACTCCATCACAGCTGACAGACGAGTCGCTCCGGAGCCGTTGAAACATGGAGAGACGGCGTGATAGTCGTCACACTCGTTTACTGATGCCTCTCCATCCGTCTCCGAGCTCATGTGTCCGTCTTTAGAGAGATGAACAGAGAGATGGAGGTGTGACCTCTCGCAGATTGCCTGAACCCACCGCTCCCTCTCGTACCGCCACTCTGGTTTGGACTGTCTACCTTCTCTCACTTCCACTTCATCTTTTCACACTTCCCCCTTCTCCATCTCCTCTTCCCCTCATCTCCTCTCTCTCTCTTCGACAGGCTTTTTAAACTTGGCTTCGCCGCGCCGGGAAACGCAGCCTTCTACAAACCCGAGTGCGACACAGTGCAGAAGAATCCTGCGTCACTTTGAGATAGTGAACAAATAACCTGGAGAAAGCCGTCACAGCTGGAGAGATCTTGAGCGGCGCAGTGTGATCTCATGGTAATTTCTAGGAATTTATACGAAAAGCAGCTCAGACTGGTTTTGTTAGCACTGTGTGAAAAATTGAAAAGGAGGGAACGGCTGCAGAATCTCATTATGCCAGGCGCCTATGGGGCCAGTTAGAAGTTTAAAAAACAAGGAACTACAAAAGGAAGCAAAATCTACTCCTCCACCACGATACCTGCTGACAAGAACGCAGCTTCAATGTGGTTTAAACAAGATTATATGTGCTCAGTGTTGGCTGTAAATAGTATAAACAGAGATCTCTGACAATGATTTCTTAGTAGGACAAAATGATGGAGGTCACCGTGGTCATGGTCATTACACTGTGATTGTGAAGCAAGATGGATTGAGGATACACACTTTGAAGTCTGGGACCATGATCCTCCAAATTACACGACTAAATACGTTTTCCTTTTTTTTGGTCAGCAGGTGTCACTGTCCATGGAAACGTAGGTCTCAGGTTAACTTGTTAGACTTCATATAAGTCGAGTAAATTTCTAATATCAGTCTAAAATCTTTTAGACATCGGCCTCTGGGCTTCTTTTGTTTGTTTTCTCAAAGCACCAACCCAGATTTGAAATTGCTCTAAAACATCTGTTTACTGAAATATAAGTGGGGGAAACCATGAAACTCATTTCCTGCTGATTAGCATTGAATTAGCCGACAATCAGTGAGGTCACGTCACCTGTTGCATCGAGGCGATGAAATGCTGCTTTTCATCTCTGTAGTTATCATCATTGTTTTTCTCTTTCTTAATCCTTTATTTCTTTCACCCTTCTGTTTTGACAGTTTATGACATTCACCATCACCTCTCTCTCTCTCTCTCTCCATCCTCCCCTCCATCCTCCCCTTCTCTCTTTCTTTGCTCAACCCAAATGGCAGTCCTCTAATTGAATAATTTATTAGTTGGCTGCTCCAGAATTTATTACTTGGGTGGACATTAAACTCCCTCAAACACACACACACACACACACACATGTCTGTCGTGAGAAAAAAAGACAAAGAGGGGGAACGACTGGAGCAGGGAGACACATGGAGGTAAGATTCAGGGAATAAGGTGTTGCTGAATGTGAGGAGGACAGATTGATGAAAGGGTCGAGAATTTATGTAGAGAAGGAGGGAAGGAAGGATTTAGGAGGGAGAGGAAGGTTGGGAAATGCAGTAAAGAGGAGAATTAATGTCTATTAAAGAGGGAAGAGGAGCATTAAAACGAGGGACAATGAGAAAAGAATGATTCATTTAAGTAGTTGAATTACTGGTTCTGTCAAGCCGGACTGGACCACACTGTTCTGAACAAGTTCAAGAAAGACTTTTCTGTAACTTCAATAGTTGGCTGATTCTTTTGTGCAATATTCGTGAAACTAAACATAGTCATACGATGACTCAGCAATTCTCTTTAGTGTGTGGTTGAGGTAGAAATGACAACCATAAACCAAACCAGCTTCAAGTGTTGGTCGACTGAGTGGTAATCGCTGTCATCTATCCAGAAGGAGCAACAATAGATTATTTGGAAGATATAACTCTTTGATCAAAGTGTAATATAAAGAGACAGATGGACGGCCAGTAGTTGATGAGATATTTCACTTCAGATGTCAACCTCATGGTGGCGCTAGAGGAAAAGTCATCATCTAGGAATCATGATGGTCTGTGCAAAATTTTGTGGCAATCAACCAACAAGCTCAGACCAAACTGTCTCTGGACGCAGCTGGATGTTAATACACTCATCGTGTCTCATGTAACTGCAGACTTTATCTCTGTTAAACCAGATCATGATTTTTCCCAACCTTAACCAAGAAGGCCTAAACATAACCATAAGAAAGTTTGATAATGCTGTTGTCAATACAAGCGGATATTTTATTTCAAGATTGAAAATTTCAGCACGAAATCAATTAAATATGTTGTCAGTCATTTTACTGATGTGTTCAGGATCAACATTTTTTGTGTCTCATCAGAAACATTAATTTAACATTTCCTCATTGTGTTAATAGAAAATATTCTGGGTGGCATTATGTTTCGTATAAAACGTATCGCTGTTGCTAAATAGTCGTTCAGAAATATCATTTCTGGGATGCTCCTATATCTGTGACCCCTTTTACATGCTCAGTACTGAGGAAAGGTCAGGAGACGACCCTCTTGACTAGAAGATCTAACTGTAAATGTCACATTATTTATTAGGCCTGTAGCTCCTGGTCTGGACATTTCTGCCTTTTACTGATGCAGCTGGAGGAAGGACACAGTTCAGACACCGCAAGCAAATTGAAATGATCTACATTTCATGTTATCATCCACTGAAAACACAGTGAGACACAAAAAGGCTGCAGTGATATGATGTGGCCACGAGGACGACGCGGGAGAATCCAACTGACACAGGATGAAACACAGGATTCACAAAGTGTTGAACCTCTCTCCATCCTCGCTTGTGAACGACTGAGTCTTTCCAGGATGAACCTTTCATACCCAATCATGATACTATCACCTGTTACCAATGAACCTGTTTACCTGTGGAAGGATCCAAACAGGTGTTTTTGGATCAACACTTTTATTCAGTTTTATGCCACATTTTAAGATACACTTTTACACCCAGGTAGAAAATTGCAGGTCACTTCCTTCAAATCAGGGCTGAAGACTCAGAGCTGTTTATTTTAATAAACTTATTTTAACTATTTCAATTTCTTATAACTGCACTGGGGGTTGGATGTATGGATCAATAGAAACCATTGACAGGACAGTTTTGGGCGTCCGGTGCTCAAAGACAAATGTGAAGTCAGGAACGTGCTTTACTCAAGATCTAAATACAGAAACCATGTAAACAAACATTCTCCCTCTTTGTCTTGTTCGCTCTCTCATACTTATCGTCACTCGTCATATTTTGGGACTCTCTCTCTCTCCAAGTCTCTCTTGTACTCGGTCCCTTCATCTATCTTTTACTCCCCCTCTCTCTCCTCGTGTCTCCCTTCCTGGCTCGCTCTCTCCTGCCTCACAGCCTTCCCTCAGGCCTAGCTTGTAGTTTTCTGTCCATCAGCGCTTTGGGGAAAACGAGAGAGGGGAAAAGATGAAAAGAAGAAGCGCGAGGGGCCTTGAGGCCGCCGGCAGAGCGACGGCGAGGCGACAGGAGAGGAGAGAGAGAGGAATCCGAAGTGGAGAGAACGAGGCCGACAGACCTGACGCTCCTCGATGTCCCGGCGTTGACAAATGGCCGCCTAATGACCTGAGATTAACTGGCTGAGAGGTCAAGATGAAAAGACGACCCCTGAAGACAGAGGGGAGGGAAAGAGTGAAAAATATCAGGGGGAGAGGAAGAGAGAGTGAACGAGAGTGAGATGAATAGACCTCTCTCCTGAGCACAGAGTTCCCGGCTGCTGGGTGAAGGCTGTTAGCAGACGAGGAGGAAAGAGATGGATCGCAGTGTTTGTCTTACTTAAACCTTCCTCGAGTTGGTCGGCTGGTAAAACTGACAGACAGAGGCGACACAGTGTGAGTTAGCTCAGAAATGATCTGAATATGAACCAGCTGCTCCGGACGAAAGGCAAAGTGATGGTGAGGAAGAACTCGGACAGCTCATCTTTAGCTTCTCTGTCCGACGAAGCCAACTGAAAAAAACTATTGTTTTTCATGTATGTGTATATGATTTCATTTGTTTTATGACATTTTAGTTTGTTTAACTGTCTTTGTGTTTTGAATGTGTTTAGTTTTTAATGTAAAGCTCTTTGTATTTTTAAATGCAATATAAATAAAGTTTTTATTATTAACTTTTACTCTATGTTGTTTTACATTACAGCTTCTTCATGACAGATATTTCACCAATTAATTAAAATTTGCCTTTTGCACTTGTCGTGTTTATGACTTTTAATATTTCCTTTCTTCTGTTTCTTGTATATTCTCATTGCTCACTGAACAACACAACTTTCAAAGCAGCACGAAAGACCATAAACAATGTAAATCAGTTATAAAATGCTCTCAGTTTTTAGCTGCGTAATTGGCTCATTATTTAAAAGTTTAAATTCTTTGTGTCCTCCTTGTCTCTTCCTTTTAATTCTGTCTGCGTTCCCTCCGTTCCTCTTACATTTCCTGTTTGTTTGTGTATCTGTGCCTTAATGTCTATTCGGTTTCGTTCCGGCGAGAGAAAGAGAGGCCGCGTTGTTGACCCCGGCTGATAAATTATTTAATTCAATAAGCACCATGTGTATGGAGGGAGTCAGAGGACAGTGATCGGTAAGGAAGCTCGGGTGTGTCAGGTGTACACCGCACCTGGGTGCACAGAGACCTTTAAGCCATTCAGAGCGGTGAGACAGACGTGTGTGTGTGTGTGTGTGTGTGTGTTGGGGGGGCTCATGGTGCACAGTGATTGCTCCTTTTTGGCTGAAAAGGGACTCCAGTGTGAGCAGAATACAAAACCTCTGCTGGGACCTGAATGGGAAGCTGTGGGAAGGTAATGATTGTTCCTGTAAGGCCACCAATTTGTTTCCACCAACAGTCATGAACTCTGACAAAAAAGCGCCAGGATTCATGACTCGAAGGTTGGGATCATATCAAACGTCCACACACTCACAGTTTGGATGGAAGAGTCCTCTCGTCGATGCACGGCTACTCTCCGGATTAATAATATTAGAAGGTAATCCTTTTAAAGTTTTTCATTTCAGGGGTCGAGCCCACGCTCGGCTCCATCAGGAGGTCTTTGTGCTGCGGCGGCACCTTCGGCTCTGTGTGCAACAGAGCTGTTATTTCTGGGACAAAAGGTACCTTGAGCCGGCGAGCAGCCACTGAAAATGACAGCCTGACTCTGAATGTGCTGTAACATGAGTCAGAAGCATTGCACTTGTGTGAATACATCAAGTCGGCTCTGCAACCTTTTCCCATACATTCATACATGTACAGAAATGTCAAAAAGGAAAGTGTTGAAGTGAAGTTGCAGGAATTTAAAAAAAGTTTTCTCAAAACCATCGACCGTGTCTTAACATTATGAGCAGTCTCTTTAAGTTTAACTATTGATTAAAAATGAACTAAACACATCTATGAATTACATTTCAAAGTATTTAAATCTTTCGTTGTGATGCAGGATTATGATGAATGTTGTTGCTTGGAAGCAAACAGAGAATCCTGCAGACCGTCCATCACCTATACTCACTTTGTTAACGTTTCATTCCTCAAACCTTTAGGCCTGAAGACAATGTAGTAATGTTTTTTAATCGAGTGATTGTCAAATTGTTCCATTTTTCAATTTCAGATGATCGTCATGAAGAATCATAAAACAAGCTCATTTTAATTTTGCAGTGAAAAGCTGATGGGACTTTAGCCAGACATATCAACAGTTCTAGTGTCACAAATACCTAAATAACTTTGTACTGACAATGATTATTATCTATTTACTGGAATATAAAAAGTTGGAGACACATCATGCAAAGACACACACACACACACACACACACCCTCTTCCTCTTCATATCTCGCCCTCTCTCCAATTTTGTCTTACTCGCGTGTGTTTTCTGATTGCTCAGATCTAATGGTGTGTCAGGACGGTGAAATGATCTGTGTCTTCAAATCCTCTCCCTCAGCTTAGCTCACTCACACACACACACACACACACACACACACACACACACATCTCAGTCGTATTGTTGCAGCAGTGAAATGTCATTTCAGAGGCTGCTGAAGCGACTTCTCTCTGTGAGGACGCTCTTCGTCGATTCGTCTGTCAACAGTGGAAACCTGCATTAGTCAAATTGTGTCTGATAATAAGTCGATACTCTGATTAAAAAAAAAAAAAAAAAGCTCATATGGAGATGCTGTCGCAGAGGAGGAGCTGCTCTGAACTTGCAGCTGGAGGAGAAACCTGCACACAACTGGAGAAACAGCGACCACATAAACACCTAAGCAGGACTTAACATCTTAACTCTCGCTCCAATTAACGCGCAAAGAAAAAAAAGTTTCTCAGCCACGTGAGTTGTGGTTTCACTCAGCAGGAGGCAACTTTGATCACAACTAAGAAAACTGCAAAGAGAGTGTTTCTAAAGAGAGCACAGCTTCTCTCCATTCAGAAGGAGGCGTTATCCCTAAACTGTGCAAAGCTGCCTTGCTTAAACTTCGATGGTTGGAAATGAAATGATGTCCTATGTACCGAGGTCTTAGCAATACATCTGGACACTGCACGAGTTGGATCAAGTTCAAACCTATTATTCACTCATCTTCACACTATAAGCGATGAGATCCTACATGAACACAAGATTTTAAGTTGGAAGAGTGTTGCTTAATTTAAAGACCCGCTCCAATGAAAATTAACCATATGATGTTTTATACGCTGAAAGACACATATTGAGCGAATAAGCAGTCAACGCCGTCGCTGAGCATCTCTGCCTTCTTACTGCAGTGAACCAATGGAACACAGACTCAGACAGACGCAACATCCTAAGGAACCAATCCTGTCAACTTGTGGTTTGGGGCGACGGTGAAAGGAGTCGGTATCGGAGGAGAAGCCAGGTGTAGCTACGTATCTGTGCTTTCACGTTTCACTGTTTTCAAAATGATTGCAGACAGTCACAGTTTGTCAGAAAGCTAAGCTGCCGAATTAAATGGGGTTTGTGTGTTTGACAAGATCAGATCTACGCAGACGACATGATGGCAAAGTGGAGAATTAGATCTAAGCCAGTGTTTGTAATGTTGAGTTTTTATGTTAAATGGATGCCGGGAGAAGAACTTTAAGACTTTTCCATCTGTGCTGTTTCCGTCTGAGCTCTCACTGCCATTAAGTGGATGGGTGCTCACTTTGAAAAAAAGTAATTAATTCCATGCACTAATTAGGATTTAGCATTATTTTAATTAGAGTCTCATGATAGTTTTGAGGTTGTTTTCTTATGTTAAAGTATTTGGCTCTTTAGCTGCTCAGTGTTCCACTGTGTTCACCAGCCACTCACTGTCTGCTGGCTGCTGTTAGGCAGGTATTGTACAGTGTAAAGCTTTTTATCCAAAAATAGCAGCCAGCTGTGTTTAAAAATGAAGCTACGAGAGCGGTGAATGAGAACCAAAACAGTAAAGTCGCTTAACTTGTTGTAAAGCTGCAGATTCAGGTGATAATTCTCTGTAGGTTCATCCCTATGAGCGACTCCTTTCACATTGTCATATTATTATAAAAATCACTGTTTTGAATCGTGTTTGGCTCAAACAGTCGAGGAGCGTGGAAGTTCAACAAAAGATGAGCGGCAGATCCGACAGGGACCGAAGCCGCCGCGTCAAAGTTCACTGGAAACGCGGCTGCTCGTTTGTCCCGTGTGGAGGCCGATGGCGTGACCACGGGTTTGATTTCATCCACGCACATCAGTGATAAGTCACAAGCACAGTGACAGTTCAGAGGTCAGATACAGCTCCTGTGCTGTTATATTAATTTTTACTTATGTTTATGTTTCACTCGTTATGTGCAGAGTGTAATTTTTCAGCGTTTTGAATCAGTGCATTTGTATGTAAGTGATGCACAGAACAGTTTTCTCTTGAGCCTGAGCGTTGAGTACAGTATCACAGTTTATCTTTGATTTGTAAGAAGCTCTTGATCAAAGCACTTTACGTTAAAATAGAAAACTGTGTGTGATGCCAGATGGCTCCGTGACTGACTGCTGTTCTGTGGAGAAGAGGAAGATAAGAGCTCTTTAATCACTTTGCAGACAATGTGGTTGTGAAGTTTTGTGTTTTCCTTCCTGCTCACACAGTCGTTATAGCGAGTGATGTAGAAACACAATAGTGTTCACGCACACGCGCACTAATGTTTATAATAGATAACAACAACTAGAAATAATATTACAGCCGGACATGATTGAGGATTAAAACTTACTTTGTGCTGTTTTATTCAACATGTTATTAATGATGCATCATGTTTCAGATCTGTCTGTCTCATCTGTCTGTGCAGAAACAGCACCTGTCAGTATTTGATCTGCACAGACCATTTTCCTTTTTCACTGTTCTGATGCACGAGAGGACACGACAGCTCTGTGAACCCGGTGGTGCAGAGCCATGTGTCCAATGCATCATATCTTTCATATTTCATATTTCAACCACAGCAGATTAAAGCAGCCACAAGCACTTGAACAGAATCTGTTAAAATTATTTTTATCTCCAGTGTTTTTGTTTTTATCATTTACCTCCCAATTTAAAGCAAAACTAAGGTTTTGAGCATTGCTCACAGTTGCTGTTCAACTCTGATGTGTCCATTCATCAAAGAACTGGCAGCCGCATCAACAGTGGCCTGTTTGCAGAAAGTGCTTTTCAGACCTGTTCCTCAAATCAAGCTCTTGTATTGATGACTGTATACAAGCACAGCTCAGCAGTAGCTTTCCCCGAAACAAGCGCCTCTCAACTGCGCTAGTCCACAGAACAAGTGCTCCTGAGTGGTGCCTGTCAACAAAACAAGCGCCCACTGTACAGAGGTTACAGCCGACAAGTGTCTCTCAGGGACGGCTGTTAGAAAATCAAGCCCTGCTCGGATCTGTTTATCGAAGGGGCCGGCCGACGCACCGCAGATACAAAATAAATAAACAAGTGCCCCTCAGCGGAGTGTGCACATAAATCAAACGTCCCTCACCAGTGATTGTGCACAACAATCACCCCTCAGCTGTCCCCGTCTAAAAATTAAGAGCCTCTCAAAAGTTGTGCTGTAAGAAAACAAGTGCACTTCTGTGGCCTCTCCCTGCACAACAAGAGGCTCTTCTTTTCTACTGATTCTCTACATCAAGCGCTCCCTCAGCTCCACCCGGTCAAAGATCACAGTGATATTTCACTTTAATTGTGTAATTTCTTTCTTTCTTTTTTTGTTTTTCTTATTGCACTCGCTCCTCAGCAGGATTCAGGCACAATGAGCCTCCAACACCGACTCCTGGGATCCAACATCAACACTGACACTCAGGAGTTTTCGCCACACAATGAAATATCACCTGCATCTGTTTTTTTCTTGAGAGGAACCTTGATTACATCTTCAAAAACAGAAAATACAGACAGGTGCTGAATTTGTTCGTCAAACAGTGCAGATGAGAGAGAAACAAGACAGATCTGACTTACTGAGACAGAAGGGTGGAACGGACAGAAATGCAGATTACAACGATGCTATTTCAGCACCACGGATTTATTAATGAACAGCGACCTGTTGATACTTAAGTCAGATGAAGGATAAAAAAGTTGACGTCTGAGTCTGACTTTTTATTTGTCGCAATCCAGACTCACCAAAACCAGCCCAAACGACAACATGCGTGTTGGGTCTGAGGTTGGCCGCAGCCACACTGCGTTGAGCTGAGAGCTGCACTCACTTTGCAAAAGATTGAACTATGATCAGCCTCGAAAAAAGCCTTTGATTTATTATAGATTGAACTACCCAAGCAAACTTTTTAATTAAAATGCTGCTCACATGAGACAGAAATATTTCAAATACACTAATACAGCATTCTGAAGCGGGCCATTCTGCTTGAAGAATACTTTATACACATATGTACTTTCGTTTAAGTACATTCATGAATGCAGTACTGGATTAAGAAACAGATGTGAGTACTTTGTTTCATCGCCGTCATGTAACGCTCCTTCCAGCTGAAACACTAATACAGGTGTCCCACTGCGGTTGTATAGAAACAGAGAACAAATGTTTTCAGGTGTACCTGGTATGTAAGAAAAAAAGCGCCCCGCACAGAGTGTTTTGTAAAACAAGTGCTCAACAATGGTGCTTGTCAACAAAACAAGCGCCCCTCTGCTGTTGAGGTTATAGATGACAAGTGCCCCTCAGGTGTGGCTGTCTGAAAATCAAGCGCTTCTCAGTAGCGTGCCAGAGTCTGTCTGTGTCTGTAATTGCTTTGAGCCGTCAACTCAGTGGTAAACTGAAAGGACCCAATTAAATCCCACAGACTGGTGTCTGTGAGCGGGCGAGGGAGCAAGAGTGTGAGTGTGTGAGGGAGGGAGGGAGAGAGAGAGAGAGAGAGAGAGAGAAGAGAGAGAGGGAGGGAGAGAGGGAGGGAGAGAGAGAGAGAGAGAGAGGGAGAGAGAGACAGAGAGAGAGGAGAGAGATAGAGAAGAGAGGGAGAGAGAGAGAGAGACAGAGAGGAGAGAGAGAGAGAAGACAGAGAGGGAGGGAGAGGGAGAGAGAGAAGAGAGAGGGAGAGAGAGAGAGAGAGAGAGAGAGAGAGAGAGAGAGAGAGAGAGAGAGGAGAGAGAGAGAGAGAGAAGAGAGAGAGGGAGAGAGAGATAGAGAGAGAGAGAGGAGAGAGAGACAGAGAGACAGAGAGGGAGATAGAGAGAGAGACAGAGAGAGGGAGAGAGAGAGAGAGACAGAGAGGGAGAGAGAGAGAGAGAACCCCACTTTGGCAGCAGCTCTCTCTCTCTCTCTTTGTCTTCATCACCTGCTTCCTGTTTCCTTGTGCTGCCATTTATCCACATGTAATCTGCATCTTGTCTCAATCAGGAAAAACAGATGTTAATGCAGGTGTAAATGCAGGTTTAATTCATTGTAATCAAAAAGCTTTGGGGTTGCATGTTAAGATCTGATCTCAATGTGGGCAGAGAAAACGAGAACACGTTCTAATACCAGGTGTCGATGCAAAGGCCCTGGATCAAATGTCACTATTCAGACAACGTTTACTGACAGATTACATGATAATACCAGGACGTTACTGGGTCAGAGATCAAGGAGCAAAACTCAGAACGGCAGCGTTTAATGAACTGAAACTGACTGATTGAACTTAGAAGACACCAATCAATTACTTACTCATTCAAGAAGGTCTACTGTAATTACAACTTTGAAGTAATTCATCTCAGTATTTCCATTTTTCTGAACTTTGTGACAGTACACAGAACATCCTGTACATGATGCACAGAGATTTAAGGAGTCAGATTGCTGCACAACAGTAACTTGTCACTTCAATGCATATAAATACACTCACAGTCAACTTCTGCTCTGTCTTAACTTTGCATGTATCGACGATATCTCTGCTCCCACGCTCTTTTGTTCTCCGTCCTTCAACCTCCAACACGAAAAACACATCTCAGTCTGTGCTTTGTCCCTGGATTTCAATTAAGGATGGTAACAAAGATAGAACCAAAAACAAGATAAACCGAATGACAAATGCAGTTTTTAACTTCCAAACCACCTTTAATGAACAAGAGTTAAACACAATGGCCGTATAAAAAGTATCACTGCAGTCTCCCCAATTTATCGGCCTTGCCTTGTCCATCCTGAATGAACCGTCCCCTCGAACCTGTTCCCTTCTCTTGTGCATCATTAGATAGACAACAATAACAGGGAGGTCACGGGGGCGTTTTCAGGGGTCAGAGTTGATTCTAGCTGTGTTAATGGGGGTCAAACCTGGCTTGAAGAAAAGCAGACAAACACTGTATACACACACAAGCATGTATGACGACATGATCGAGTAAACACGCTCACACATGCATCCACACGAACACACAGGTCAACCCTGTCAAGGATAAAATCCCAAATCTATGACAAAGTGTCAAAGGTCAACCTTTAATCCGACGCTGGAAACTCAGCAGAGGTTATATTTGTTTGTCTGGTTTCATCCTTCACAAAAATATATAAAGAAATACAGTTTATAGTTTATATCACAAACAAGCGATTGTGTCAGAAATACGAGCGAGGAGGGAGAAAAGCAAAGGCAGAAATAAAACACGTGCGAAGGCCACAAACAAGCTGAAGAACAAAGAAACCCCGACGAAGCAAATGAATTGACTAAGGAACAAATACACAAACCATAAAGAAATCAAACAAGCAAAGACACAAACAACAAAGAAAGCTTAAGGACAACATCAGCGACTGGCCTGGAGACATTTTCTCCCCACATCTTTCCACAACCTTGTTTCAGCTCAGTAAATAAACTATCCATCATCGTTAGCCATCTGGCGTCTCGGCCTATCAGAAGCCTGGGAAAGCTGTTACCGGGTGGCGTAGGATGTGGCGTCTTGCCGGATAGGGCCAATTGCCTCTGAAAGATTGCTGCTTAAAACAAGGCTGTACATGTGTATTACGTTAGCTGAGCACGCACTGAGCGGATGGCGGCGACGCTGACGCTCCGACGGAGAAACGCATCTGAAGCAGATGAATTAAACCACGAGCTCTCGTGCTCAAGCTTGGATTGATATTCCATTTCCCGAGCGGTGAAAAGGAGGTGTTTGGTTACTATGTTAGTGAGTGTGTGTGTGTGTGTGTGTGTGTGTGTCATTTAATTCCCCAGGCCCACGCCTGCTGGAAACAGGAAAGACTGAGTGCATATTTAGTTTTGTTTGTGAGTGAGAGAGAGATATACATCTTCATTGGGGCTGTCAGGTGTTGCATGTTACATTATGTTTGTAAAACTGTGCATAAAGTCGCCCTGGAGGGGGCGCTATAACACACAAACACACACATTCTCTATATGTATATTTATAGAAACAAATGAAGAGATGCATAAACAAGTAGCTCTTTAAATTTGTCTTTTCATGATATGTATAATTGCTATTCTGAATCTATCATGAAGTCGTATCGGCCGTATTAAAAGGCTGTTTTCCCAGATACCATAACATCCTTCAGAGTCCACTTTGTATTCTGTATTGATTTCAGCCGGTGTGCAAATCTCCTCCCCGGCTGAAATCCATCTTATTCTCTGTTTACATATCTCTGTGTGAGTGAGTTAATTCTCAGAGCTGCGGCGCCGCGAAGGGAAAACAAGATTGATAACTTTTGTTTGTCAGTGAAAGAGACGCGTGGCTTCGTCGATGCCGTCACACTCTGCCTTCAATATATGTTTCTTCAGAGAGAATGTGTTCTGATGAAGGCGTGTGTGACTTTTAAGACAGGACCTGAAAGATTCACCCTCACGAAATCACAGCACAGAATGTAGCTGGAACTGATTTGATTTCATTCAAACTAAAGATACTAACAATATACAATCTGAATTTTTAATTGGGAACCAAAGCAAGACAATGCTGGTGTCTTCATCAGAGCAGCAGCAGCTTGTGTCAGAGAAAAACATCAAGGTGCAAACAGCAGTAACGTATGGAGTCACTTTAACAATGCAACCAAAGAAGCTGGATGAAAAAGACTTGGAAACTGTCACTGTCAGACAATAACAAAAGATGAATGATGAAGAAATAAAAGAGCTCAGAATTGTGGAGCCTGTTTTCTTGCAATCTGAATAAACCTCCTGGTTTGACGGGAAGGTCATTCATATACAGGTCAAATCACTGCACCATCACATTTTGCTCTCTGAGAATCACCACATCATCGTGGTGGAGGGGTTTGTGTGATCCAGACTGTGTTGTCTGGGGCTCCTGGTGGGGTCTCCCAAGGCTGGATTCACAGATCCCGCATGACTCGGCCAAGAAGGAGCTGCAGCATCTGGGCCAGAACGGGGAAACCAGAGCCTCCTCCTGGAGCCAGACCCGGGAGGAGAGATCATCGGCGAACATCTGGTGCCTGGTTGGACACAGCTCGAAAGAACCACGTGGAGCCGCCACACTGTGGGTTCACCAGCCCCAGGAACGGGCGCTGGGGTGGGGTGGGTTATCAGCCAGGGGCGGCAGGACCCTGACGTCCAGACCGTCCACATCTCTGTTCATCTACTCCGTTCACTCATGCTGTGTGTCCCTCGTCCCCGCAGCGTGAATCATATTCAACAAGTTCCCGTATGAGACAGTGAGAGATGGTGTGAAGGGTGACATCATACAGGGTGCAATAAAAAGAAGAGGTGACACTCATCATGTGAGCATCACAACGTCCTCACTGCAGCTTTCTGTCAGCACGCCCTCGATAAATTCAAGCCGAGACGACACCGACGTGAAGCCGAACGTCTGTAATTGCACCATTACAACGTCAGCTGAATCCAAACGATCGGATCGCAGCGCCTAATGAGTCTCATGTTGTATTGTGGAGGGTTTGTTTCTAAATCTCAGCTGTGTGAATTTTTTAATGTCGGATTATCTTCCAGTTGGAATTAACCCGACTGAAATCAGACACCTGTGCAGAGAAATAAATAAACAAGGAAAACTATTACTGGTCTTTTACAGTTAAATAATTGACAGAATAAAATGTCGATTTGCGTATGTGACTAAGATTCTTCCTCCTCTGTATCGACATCTTTTCACTAATGTGGACGTGGTGATGACAAAAGAAGGAAAGTAATGAAAGAAATAAAAAACAGTTTCCAATAGCAGTGTGTCTTTAATATGTTAATATGGTAAAATAATATACCTTAACTTCCACTTATATTAATGGACATCAGTGTATGTATGTCACTTAAATTTACCATTTCCACAACACTGAAGAATCACGTTTGTAATGTTTTAACTCAGGAGCGAGACACAGACGAGGGAAAGAGTTAAAGGGATTTATCAACAAATACTCCAGGAAGAACACAAAAAACTAGTGAAGGCTGGTGCAAGAGTTTCACATGACGCTGCTTTAAACACTGGAGAGACCAGTCAACAAAACACAGGAAAACAAGGTGACGACCATAACGTCTGCTCTGCACCAGTGGACTGGACGATCTGGCTGCTTGCAGAGAAACCAGGAGGGATTCAAAGCTGCTGCTGACGAGGTGAGATGAGAAGCAGCTGTGTCCAGAGAGGGACCCAGCACCTGAAGACCACACCCCCGACACCTGAAGACCACGCCTCCAACACCTGAAGCAAAGCCTGACCAAAACACAAAAATGCACTGAAAAAAATCCAAACAAAAATAAACCAAGAAATCCAAACTGTGACGGAATAAAAATTTAGTGCATCGGCCAAAAAACTCAAGCAAGAGTTGAATCAAAGGTAACTGGTTGTCTTTTTGGACAAGATGGGCTAATCAGCAGTTGACGCTCCCCAGGCCGAACCCATGAATCCCATGAATCTCATGAATCCTGGGCAGGAGCGATGTTTAAAATGATCCTCTAAAAGGAATTAAAAAAAAAAGATCCAACGAGGAAACTGCAGAAACTCTGGTTCAGTTGTTTCCTGACAAAGCCGCCGCTCGTCCTCGTCTATTTAACGACAGGAGTCTATTCTTCAGAAACACAGACTTTAAATTGTATTCTCAAAAACAAAAATTGTCATGGGATGAACAGTTTCTCGTCCCCCCTCTCCTCTAAAACCCTACACATTTTGGACGCAGCATGATTCCCCCGAAAGCGGCGACGATTTTGTTGTCAGCTTCTAAGAATTTTAGGGACAAGAGACGGACAAAAACAAAAAAAAACACAAAGATTGGCCTCGGATTAAAAACCAGTCCTGTTGGCGGCCATCATCAAACACTTCGCAGCTTGGCTCATTTGACTAGAAATGTGTTGTCTGGGCATAATTGCAAGAAAACAGACACATATTTGACAAATGTGTGACTAACTGTGTGAAAGGAGTTTTGGTGTAATTGTTGGTGCCCATATTTTGTTTTGCATTCAAACAAGAACAAATGAGGAGCCTGAGAGGAGAGAGCAGCGACTGTTGGCAGGGTGTGTGTGTGTGTGTGTGTGTGTGTGCGTGTGTGCATTATGTCTTTATCATGGTAAATTCCAGATTGTGGAGTGAATTTTTTGTCTTGATCCAACTATTACTTTGTGACAGAAGAGATGAGAAACCATTGAGCATGTCATTAAAATGTGTGATTCAAAGTGGACTTTTATTGGTGCACATGACACACACACACACACACACACACACATACCATACATGCATCTTGGTCTTCCCAACTCATCTCATCTCTGTATGCATCTGTATACACTGATACTACTACATACATTCACACACAATTCTTCTCGCTGACCCCAATTTCCTGTTTATTAATATCTTATATTCTTTTTTCTACTTCTCATTTTATTTTGTTAAATTATTTATAAACCATGTATATATATATATTTACAGCTGAAAAACAGACAAAAATGCCTATATAATTGTATAATTTGCTGAAACTGAAATAAAAAGAAGATGGACACCGAGTGACTGAAAAAACCGAAACAGCTGTTTGAACCACTCATTCAACAAAGCCGTGAAAGAGTCGTTCCCAAAGAAAAAGACTCGACCATCTCTGCTCCCAGTTTCTCCTGTGCACTGAAAGACCCAGTGCAGATACACATGAGCATTAATTAGGTTTTCATTGTATCTCTGCAGCATCTAAACAACATGCAGCTGCACCTCAGGCAGCAACATGTGAAAAACTAATGGACTGTACAATAATGGCCTCTAATGTAATAACGTGCTGAGGAGACACATGGAAAAAAAACATACACTTTGAATCCAGGATTGTTTTCCAATGGATACACATACACACACACACACACACACACAGAAACATAATGAGCTTCCTTTCTGTCGCCGACCTCCATCGACTGAAAGCGTTCTTGTTGTTTGGTCGGAGGATTTGTGCTCGGTGATGTCATCACCCTGGAGGTCATGGGTAAAGTACAGAGGGAGGAAGTTATAAATGGAGGGTTGAGAGAGTGATGGGAGGTCTGACGCCCGACCAAGGTTAAAGATAAGCGACAGATCTTCCTGTGATTTTGCTTTGCTTCCATTTCTGGAACGGACTTAGGAGTTCAATCACACCAGCGGTCGGATTTCTGTGCTCCGACTTAAAGTGGGAAAGTTTGCTGTGCTTTTGTATTTCGTCCATTTAGGGTCACAACAACCATATAGACGTTTTTTCAAGGATTCCTTACACTTTGCCACTTTTTCAAGAATTGCTGCACTTTTGAATGAATAAAAAATGGAATATGTATCACATGATTTATCTATGGTTGTTCATGGCTGTGCAGATTTTGACACCGACACAAATTAATTCTTCAAAACACTTCCTTTGATGAAAATGACACATGTAGAGGATTGTGCAGGACTTCGTAAAGTTAACAAAGGAAAGAAACACATTCGATAGTTAACCTAAATACATACTTCATTCAAAACAAATATCATAGTAAGACTTTCATTAGCATCAGCTTTGCTTTCACGGCTGGAATCTCAGTTTGCACGACGGAGATTCTCAATTCAGTCCTTCACTCTTTGTTGTACTTCATCACAACTTTGTTTGCACAATGCATCAAGACGGATGTAATTAAAGTCTCTAGTTTTATCTGAGCACGATGACGCTGTCCTCACTTACTGTCACCATTTATTATCTCTGCTCCTCTCTCGCTCACTTCACCTGGCAGAGAAGGTCCATTATTTCAGGCTGTGGGTCATTTGCTGTGTGAACCTGTGGTGCGTTCACTGCCAAAGAAACTATCTGAACAAACAGTTCCAAGAAGGTTTCCGGTTCAGAAATCTGGAATTCAGTCCACTCGTCCCTTCCTTTGCTCGACCGTTGCCTCACTTTAAGCTTCAGCTTTCGCTCTCCTTCTTCTTCACCGAGCGCTGGAGTCGAATGTCTTTCTCACAGGGAGAGAAGTGATCAAACCTGTGACTCTGCACTCAAGAGGATGGTTGCTCAAACCACTTTCACACCTCCTTTTTCCTGGTGCTGGGAGGCGTTCAGGTGGCTCACTGGACTCTCGGTGATACAAAAGGTTCAAGTGAAGCTCCTGACGTTTTCAGCGAATCGTTTCCCTCTGTCTTATCTCCCACGCTGCTCTCTGGTGGAGCAGAAACACCATGAATTATCTCTTCACAGAAATATATCGTGTACTCGGAAATGCAGTTATTAAGTTACATAAATGTCAAGAGACTCTTTAAGGATGTAAACCTCAAGTAGAGACGTTGTACTGCAGCTTGTTTTCATTCCTACTATTACAGATAACTGGGACTCAGAATATCACCAAGAAACATTTAGAGGAAATTAAACTTTCCAGTTTTTCCCCCGATGGCATTTAAAGTTCTGTTTATCTTCTAAGACAAACGCTTCAGCGCTCCTCTCCCTCCCTCCTCCCACCACTTCCTCCCGCCTCTATAAATACAGAATACAATTAATATAAATGAGACCATAAAGTTTTATTCTCATGTAAAGTGTCTTTGAGTGTTTTCAGTACAAATCAAGAATTTTCCTGAACCTCATTCTGACATATAGACATATTTTTAACCATTTATGAAAAAATACTCTCACTGCAAAATAAAGCGTGAAGCACTCATTTACAGACAGAAACGTCTCTATATGATCAAGTTTTTTGCAGGTTAAACACTTTCCACCTCGAGCAGCTGCTAAAATGCTGCTCAGTTCAGCCTCCAAGTCACTCGTTAAATCTCTCTCTTGGTCTTTGTGTCTCTGTTTTTGTGTTTGAAAATTCAGGCTGCAGCCAAAACCATCAGCACGAGCGTCTCATTTTAACCACAATCATCATTTCAACTAATCCATCACTCCATCCCTCCTTCATCTCCTCTTCTTGCCCTGAAGTCCAATTAAAAATTCCAGTCATGATTTTGCCTGGAACGACTGAAAAACTGGAGAGTCTTAATTTATCCTTCCATCCATTATTATCTGAGCTAATGGGAAACAAACTCAGTGTTATCCCCCAGCATGATCCGGACATTAATTAACTCCCCTGTCTTCTCTCTCCTCCTCTCGCTCTCTTAAATTAAATATCAGGTTGTGATCTTGACAAGCTTAGTTTGCCTTCTCTCTATATTTGCTCTCTCTCTCTTTAAATTCAGGTTGTGTTCTGTCAAAAAGCAGCAGAAAGTTCTCAACCACAGCTTCTAACTTTATTCTTTAAAGTCTTTTTTTATGCTTCTAAAACAGCTTTGATATGTACTGATGTTGTTTCAAGAGACATTTTCAAGCCTTGATCTTGAGATTGAGGTGAAATGTGCTCATTTGTCAGGTTGTTCTGCACAATACGGGATGAATAAGTATCAAAACAAGTGATTTTTAAATAAATTCTGGGACCACAAACTAATTTTCCTACTAACAAACAAGCATCGTAACAACAGTGTTAAGAAAAATTTTGAATACAAACCAAATGTCAAGTTATTTACTTGCATATTTGCAACATTTACATTTGAATTACTTGTTCTGCAAAATAATATTCTGCAATAAAAATTCAGTTTAAACACAAACATCTTAAATGTTCAAACATACAAATGTCACAAATACTGAAACTCTGAACATCAAAGTTCATTCTCGACCTTTTGAACGACAGCGTGAGAAAAACGTCTTAATTTAACGTCCACTTACTAGATTTTTCATTGGAGTCAGGTCCTGAAAGTATTATTTCTCTTCATCAGGTAACTTCTTTTAAAATAAATCAACTTTTTATTTACTTGAAACCACAAAATTTGCTGCCTTCATTTATAGCTCAGACACTTTTTCTTTACTTCAAGAAGTTTTTGTGTCAAGTTGTTGATTCAGTTACTCTGGAAATGAAGACAGGAAGCGATGAATCAGAGCTTTTATCGCTGACAAATAAAGCAAAAATAACAGGCGTGAATCAAAAACAGCATTTCCTCCTCTGATCCGATCTGATCGACTTCACTCACATCCAATCTCAGCTCACTGATCCCTCATGAAACAGGCCTGGTTGTGGTTGGGATCCTTGTTTTTCATCTTGTTTTTTGTAATATCACCTCCACAATGATCTGACTGTGGAAATTTCTGTCTTATCTATATAAAGAAATGACTTTGCATCATTAATGGACTCAGCAATTTTTCTCTTTCCGTATTTCTTCTTCTGCTTCTCTCTCATTGAATAAAACCTGGATGGTCTTATTTGAACCCCCTCCTCCTCCTGTCCTGTCCTTCATGTTAAAATTCATCTTATGGTCTTTTTTTTTATCAGTATACTGTAATTTCTCCCGGGTGGTCGCTCTGGTCTGTGGACACAATGTTATCCTTCCACATCATTATAAGACATTAATTGACTCATCCTATCTTCTCTCCCTTTCGGGTCTCCAATCTCGACTTGACTTGACTTGATTAATTCATGCAGGCCCTGCTGGATCTGGGGAGAATTGTAAAACAATCTCCATCCCTCCCTCCTTCTCTTCCCTCTTATCATCCTCTCCGCCGCATTCAGACAGGAAGTGAGGAAGCATCTGGGCTCTCTTCACTGTTCTTACATGATCAACTGAGCTGCAAGTTGCATCGATCTTGTGCCGTTTGCCTCTTTCAGTTATCTTGGATTTAAACTCTTTAAAGACTTTTGCTTCCAGTGTGTTTTTTAATGAATATTGACGTGTAACATTGTAAGAATTTGTAGGTGTGTTTGAGGTCAGTGTCAAAGCTAAAACAGCCCAAACTCCCACAGCCACGATTCACTGATTCACGAGCATGACGAGCGAGCATGAACACAAAATCAATAATAAATCAAATAAGTGAAATAATCTATAACAATGATACAACTGTGCAGGATAAATTGTGATTATTTGTGGTTGCATGTTTGTTTGCAAGCTGTTTGAATGTCTTGAAATATTATATCTCACATGCAAAAAGTATATCTGCCAACATACTTTATCTAACTTCCCTCCATCTCAATTCACATGTCCCTTTGTTCACCTCCACAGGTGTTTTCACTCAATAAATAAAAAGTCTCAGGGCTGAGTGGGCGTCAACAGACTGAGGTATCTCCGTCTCTAACACCTGTTAGGGACGACTCTGTGGACCTCGTGTGCCACTTGTTACATAGTGGAAAGGGCAGGAAACCACATGAGGCGCTGGCATCAGTATAATGTTCAGTCAAAAAGCAGCAGTTAGTGAAGATACTGTGGAAACACGCCCGACGTTGCGCCTGCTGTGATTGTTGAACCACTGTCTGTACAGGGGGCATGCAACTAATGCACTCACGCAAAGACAGCAAAAGTCCTGATGGACCTCACAGTCAGTGGCGGCGATCAGGTCCCATCAGGATTCAGAGCACGTGTGAGTGAGCAGGTTTGAGAAAAGATGCTATGATAACAATAACAATTTCAAATTTCCAGAAAATTGACAAAAGAAAAAAAAGAATGAACATGAGCTTTTCCATCCACGTCTTTGCACTTGGTTCACTGAGCTAAAAAGTATTTACTTTTTTATTCATAGTTTGGTTTTTTTATGTGAATAAAAACAAGGGGATGAAAATGCACTTAATGCTAGAAACCATTTTTCTTGAAAACCCTCCTTCAGTTGTATTTTGTTGAAGTGCTTGTGTTTTTGAATCAGTGGCTCAGATTCACTACAACGTGTGTTTGTCTGAGTGTGTACTTGTGTGTCCGTGTGATCCTGCGTGTGTGAGCTCTCAGATTCTGTGAAAGGCCAGATAATGAAATATGATTGTCATGTTTCCATGCTCAGATTATACAGGAGGCAGGAACTTTCAATATCTGTTAAAGTATGAAAGCAGGTCCACTGAAAAGGACAAAAACAAAATACAAACAAGCTACTGAAACTTCATCAAGCACCTTTTAGTAGCTCATATGTGTACATTTATTATGAGCACGGACGGCTCCAATGGGAATAAAACCTTTAACCTTGACAGTGTAAAAGCCATTTAAACTCAGTGAGCCACACAGGGGATATAACTCCTTAACCTTGGCAGCTTTAAAGCTGCAATAGAGAAGACTTTTATGTGAAAATACGTCTGTCTTATCAAACTAAATGATGGCGGTGACACAGAGGAGTGTCCCATCTTCCTTCATTACGATGCTGCAGATTTGCTCTTTCTGCTCTTTCCTTCTGTCCATTTCTGTCAATTTCTCTTCACTGATATGTAATGCTCTCTGAAGGCACATTCAATCTCTTGCAATTTTTGACCTGAACACCATTTTTTCTCATTTTTCATCACCAAAATCTCATCATATATGTTTTCCCACACAGCCTCTTTGGCATCACTGACCTCTTGACCCACACAAACAAACCTGGGAAGCTTTTTTTCAGCATATTGGACGTGTGGCAGCAACAACCAAAAAAAGTTCCAGAGCAAAAGCACAAATGGCATAAAACCTGTTAAAAAGCATGACTGGCACAGGTTCACTCATATTTTTACCAACGTGTGTAATTACAGGCCGAGCAATCAATAAACTTTTGAGGGTTTGGGTGTTGGTGTCCTCTGGCACCTTCAGGAACGAGGAGCTGCACTCAGCCGAGCAACATGTCTTCACTGAAGCAAGTTATGAGATTCTAGCCAGAATCGATTAGAATGATGGAAAGGGTGGATAAAACTGGGTGCAGGTCGAAAAAGGGCTGAAGTTAGCTCTTAAGAGAGAAACAAATCTGTCTCCTAAAAGGCACCGAGCGACCTCTACATACAGTGAAGGCTGGACTCAAAAATATAGATGAATTGTTGTGTGGTTTTTTTTTTACTTTTAGTGCTTGAAAGTTTCTTCATCCTGGGGCGAAAGGTGCAACATTAATAGTTTTAGATATATTGTACATAATTCTAACTCTCTTCTAATTGACGAGGTCATGATTATTTGCAGGTCGATGCCTCATTTATGTCATTGTCTTGCAGATTAATACTCAGGTCACAGATGAGCATACATCCTGAGACTGATTCAACGTTAATCATCACGGTGACACAGGACGATTATCACATATTTCAAAGGTTGAATCCTTTCAGATATTCCTTCATCCATTCTCTTTCATTAGATCATGAATGATGAGTGATTACTATCAGATTCTTCACGGGTGTAAAATCACGTCTGATAGCCACCCAGACAAATCAAAGCTTTTTGTTTAGCATCAGTTGGCTCATTAGGCAAAACCTGCCGTCACAAAAGAATAGAGTCAAAATTAATTTATGACAATCACATTAGATGATCACATCTTGTATCAGCCAACTTCCTGATAAAATAATAGGAGGTCATAACCTCAAACACGTCTATGCTAGAATCAATGTCATCAGAGAATCTGAAGATATGGTACAGGCTTCATCCTCCAAAAGTATCACTAATGGGATGAAGGCAAAGCAGGAAGTGGTCCATAACCCACCGGTCCATACACAGCACCATGACACATGACGTCATATAAGCACAGGTGGCAGAGAAGCAGCACAACAACTGATATTCACCATGAAGCAGTGAAACTGGAAAACGACCTACATCTGTGAGAAGTGGAGAGGATGGTTACGCAGAGCACGGTAAAGTTAAAGCGCTTCAAATAACAATCAGTCTGCCAATCTATCTAACACTCAATACAGAGTGAATCAGAGAACAACGACAGACCCCACAGATAGAATGAATGAAAGAGCAGGGGGAGTTAACAGACAATGACAGGAATTATGATTAGAATTAGAATCAGTCAAATATGAGTGGAAAGTGTCGCTGCAACTACATTTATAACATTGTTTGACTTAAACGTAGCTCAACCATGTCATGTGATCTGCTACTTCAGCACACTTTCAGAACAAATATTAAAAGGACAATTTAACATGAACATTTAATATCCAGGAATTCACCACCACTGAATATCTGTGGAACAATTTGGCAATAATACAGCACGTCGACTGCACGAGGTTCCAGCCATAGACCTCATGTGACCTCATCTTGTTATAATAAAACACAAAAAATACAAAAAGTAATGTGATAAAACACATATAAAACAAATGAAACACGAGAAGTCATGTTAACATAAATAGCAGGCGCAGTACGGAGAGTCTAGTTAGTTACACGGACGTGGCTGTGTATGATTATGTTAATATGACTGGAACAAACCCACAAAGGGTCGATAAGTGAACTCAATATAATATGAATGACTTGACTTTTAAAGACAATAAATGCACTGCCTGTACGTTAATGTTGCAGCAAGCGAGGGCGGCAAATTAAAAGAAAAACCTGAATAAATGAGATGAGAAACATGAATGATTCCATATGGCCGTCCAACATAATACAATTAAGCAATTAACATCCCATATATGTGTTGAACAGACCTGGCTGACCTCAATTTTACACCAAGAGGAAATAATATAACGTTGCAAAGACCAAGATTATGTTTGGTCTGGTTGGTACGCTGGTTTGCAGAGATGTGGAAAAAAAAAAAATCACCTGATCAGATTGATCATTCTTTATTATTTTAATGAGTGGACGAGCGGCCGAATGCTCAAACCCCACAGTGGGGAGGTCCAGGGGTCTGTTATGCTGTGGGGACATTTTCCTGCCGTGGTTTGGGTCCACTCGTCCCCTTAGAGAAGGAGGGCTCACTGCAAATCAATACAAATTAATTCTGACTGGTCGCCGTGATCCTCTGATGAAACATTTCAAATCCTCTCCTCCAGAATACCAATGCCCTTGTCCACGTGGCACAAGGGGCACTGAGCGGCATGACGAGTGGATAACTGATGTAAATCATATTCTATGGCCTTTGCAGTCATGAGATCTCAACCCAGTACCAACACCTGTGGGAACGGTTGGACTGTCATGTGCGACAGTCATCAAAAACACCAAATGAGGGAGATATCTTTTGAAAAACTGTGTGTTCAGCCATCCAGAAACTTGAAGAAGTTTTGCCACAGAAGCTATTCTGGACATGTTATCCATCTGCATGATAACTAATTGATCACCTCCTGCAGGGACGACAAAACTACACTGTGCTGCTAATTAGTGACTATTGGTGAGACCAGTGCACTTACAGAGTAATGGTGGTTGTTCAACTGAGCAGACCGTGTCTTTCAGATTAAGTTGCCTATGAAGCCACTGCAGTTTAACCCGAACAGATAAATTGCAGATATAAGGTCTGGTCATACAGCTGAACACCTGCTCTGTTTGAATAAGATGTGAAAAGTTTTCTAACTATTTGTAAGACAAGTGGAGACAGAAACAACGCAGCCTGAAGCTGCTCAACATCCATTCTTCATAGTTATTTACAATCGATCTATAATTTTCTATTATAATTTTGTTGGTCTATTCTGTCTGTCGTCCTGGAAGAGGGATCCCTCCTCTGTTGCTCTTGAGCTTTTGCTGTGGATGAAGGATGTTGTATGTTGTACAGATTGTGAAACCCCCTCAGGCAAATGTGTGATTTGTAACATGAGGCTGTATAGATGAAATTGACTTGACTTGCCCGTCAAGCCAGTGAGGCCACGGCACTTGAACCTAAGCTGATACAATGCAGACCTAAAGGCCAGGTCAAGCCGCAGAGTATCTGCTCTTCACGTGGGTGAGAGTAGGAGTTAAAGGCAGCTTAGAGGTAAGTCAGGTCAAAGGTAGAGGATGGTGTCAGTCGAGTTATGACGGATCGGCCTGATAATATGAATTCTGGACTTCCATAGGAATACATGCACACTTTTTTTTAGCACATTTTACTGTGTATTGATTCGGGCAACGTCGTGAAAATTAGTGCAAAACAAGTCAAAACCAAATATCCAGACCCAAGATAAATGCACTCACTGTACTGGAATATAAAATCCACACAACATCCAATTTTACTACCTACTCAGCCTTACAGACATGACTCAACAGTTGATTACTGCAAACGTTAGAATCCTAAATTATATTCATAGAGTTATGAGACGAAAAGTTTAGAAGTGAAAAGGTTTATTCCAGCTCTCGTATCATGTCCAACACACACACACACACACACACATTATACATCTGGGTGGTGAAAAGAGAAAATCAATGTAGGAACAAAATAAGTCCCAAACACACACAGAAAACTACAACTTAAGAATCTGAATCTGAAATTCAATCATCTGAGGAAATGGAGCTTAACAACTTAATGGGAAGAACCAAAGGTGGCAATTATGGAGGGAAATTATTTGATATGCCTCTCTAAGAATCATATGAGGCATACGAGAGTGGGAATCCAAGATGATTGAATTACCAAACTCATAATTCTTTTAATGAATCAAAAGACAGAAGAAACTCTGAGTAAAGAACTTAGTTAACATACAAATTCAAAAAACTGGATCAAACTTTGATCAGTAATAAATCAGTCATTTTCAGTGGTTTTTAATATTTTATGGAAGTGTTGTCGCAAACACGAGCGCTGACATGAAAGGATGAGTTTCCAGTGAAAGTTCAGCAGCAAAGATCTGTGGCCTTCATGTTAACTTAATGTGGTCATGTAGAGGTGAGGGACAGACACAGACACACACACACACACACACACACACACACACACACACACACACACACACACACACACACACAGAGAAGCTGACAAAGGGCTTTTTCAAACTTGGTCTGAATATTTCTGAGTCTGAACCAGAGTTTGAGTCATTACTGTTCATTTTTTCACAGATGCAAATCCTTTCTTATCATGGATCAATTATACAACGCTCATCGATTACAACCAGCGTATTCATCCATCTCAATCACACGCTTTGCATCACGGAAGACGCTTGTCATTATACTTGGTAATACAAGAGCAGCAACAGCAAACACGTTTCTGGAGAACCTCAATGCCGCCCAATTTCATTTTCCATCAACATAATGATGATCTTTTCTTTTTTTTTTGTGATTCTTAAAAGTTTTTTTTGAACAAACTAAAGGTGATACAGACAATTCACAAAAGACCAAAACAAAAAGTCTTCACATGTGGAAGTAACCCTTAACCACCGAACCTGTAAAACAACAAAAGAGTAATGATATTACAAATAACCATGATGAGCAGATACAAAGTACATTATACTATTCATATATATATATATATATATATATATATATATATATATATACACATCTACATGCTAATATTTATACTGATCTCTATCTATATCCTTGATGGTGCTGTCCTGTGCTTTGTACATCCACCCTCACTGGGAAATACAAATTATTAGTGGACACACATTGGTTTTATGTTTCATTCTGCAGCCGAAGCTTCATATGAGGAACATTTCAACATTCAAACTGCAAATGAGAAACGTCGTATCAGACTGATGCATCATGTATTTATACTGCAGAGTTTGCTCAGTTGTCATAATGTGATCTAAGTGTAGAAGTACTCGGTACTCGGTTGTATATGTTCATACTGTATATAAAGGTGGATGAAATGAATGTAGTTCACAGCAACTGAACCTCAGACAATCACTTAAAGACTGGAGATGCTTTTCTGAACCACAGCAACTTCAAGTAAATGAAAATTATTGATCCCCCTTTTTTTAATCACTTAAATTAATTTCCATGAAACAACTAAAAAAAACCACACAGAGCAACAGACAGTGAGAGATAATGAGGGGTGAAAGAGACAAGAGTGGGTGAAAAACAGAGGAGGAAGCAGGTTCAGTGGGACAAGAAGAAAGTTAATGAAAAAAAAAAAAAAAGAAAAGGGGAAAGAAATAGGAGAAAGGGGTTCTTGTCCATTCTGTGATGCAGCAGGAAGATGAGAGGAGGGAGAAATGGAGGAGTGAGACACTGATGGGATGAGAATTCGAACTGCATACAGTTAATGGAAAAAGTGTGAGACAGCAAAAGGAGAACGGAGGAGTCCGAGAGATGGAGATAAGTCAAGAAATGAGAGAAAGAAAAGGATTTACGCTGACAGACGGATGAAGAGAGGAGGCGAGATAATTCAGGGAGGCGATGCAGTATTGAGCAGAGGTTCAATCTGAGCTGCCTCCTTAAATCTACACCTTATCTCTCAGTCTGAATCCAACCTTCCCTAATAAATAAACTGATTTTCTTCCTCTTCAGCTTCACCCTCCCCCCAAAAAACACAAAATTATAACTTGTAGATAAACGTTTTGCTGTTACCTTGCCATCTGTCACGATAATGGTGATGATTTGCTTTTAAAGTCTCGCTCGAGTTAAAAATGTGTTTTGCTTGATGTTACCCGGCTGTTTGAGCTTCGCTGTGCAGAACGATGTCTGTGCAGAGTTTGATAGGAGAATTATCTGTGCTCACCTTAAATGTGAGTCAAAGATATCAACAGCGTGATTTTCAATATCCCAATCAATATCCTGTATGTAGCTCACACACTGAGAACTGGAAACACCTTTCATCCAACATTAACCTCCTGAAATATTTACATATTCATTAGAATCTGGATTTAGATTTAGAATAAGAATTTCTAACAAGATAACTGACCATTTTTGTGTTAATAGCGCAGGAGGAGATCTTTAATTATGTATATGTAGCTTTAATTATCTTCTGGTCTTACAAATAAAAGCCCCTATTTCACCCTCCACTTCTCCCAATAGAAGTTCATTATTGGTTTACTATTATAACACGTACTTTAACATAATACGGAACGAGCTACATTACCTATAAGTGCAAATCACATCTTACACGGTCTTGCAATTAAACTGCAAATGTAACTCAGATAAAGGCTGTAAACACTTTTATTAGAGTGCAAATGGACGAGTCTGTTATAGATTTGTGTTTGTATTTAGTTTTCTCTCCTATACAGCATCTCCCCAATAAAGTGATGAATTTTAAGTTTAGGTTTGTTGTCATTGTTGCCTAAAATCCTTGGCTTTACTGAACTTCTCTGGGAAGTTCACGACACTGACCACTTGCTCCTGTCGTTCCTTCAACCTCACTTTCTTTTTTGTTCAACTTCTTTTTCTCATTCTTGGCCTCTCCAATAACCAAACACAGCATTTTTTGTTCTTTTGCAAATGGAATCCAATTAGTCCAGGACAAAGAGAGAAACAGCGATAGATCAGATAGATAAGACAGTATCGAACGGCAGGACACTGCGAGCGAGCAGCATTTTACCTTCCCCCTTCCCTTTTAACTTCTAATTCTCAAGAAACAAATGGTATTAAGTTGGACGTTACGATGTCCTGACACTGACGCGTCACATTTCTTTGTTGTGTTGACTGTGTCCTGTGGCAAACTTGAAACAAAGACCCGACGTCCAGGATGCTGAGTCTCAGCTTTAATCTAAAGGTGCTTACAGATCAACACCGTAGGAACTAGGCTTCAGTTTGTGATGCTGTTGAAGTGTATTGTGATGTAGTGAAAGGTGGTTAAAGAGGCCAAGTAACTAAATTAACTCTCTGCATAATGCAATACAGTAGGTGGGACTTATTGGACACTGTGTCTTATGATTACTATTATTTATACTTATATTTATACAACAAGCAGCTTATTCACCAAAAACAATAATAAAAAAGTGCCACCTTTGAGCTTTTATTCAAATTTTTGTATTCTAGCTGTCATAATTTGAATAAAAAAACCTGGATTGAGAGTCAGTGTTTGGTTGTTGCTGGTGTGCGTCATGGATCAGCTAATCATCGCATGCACAAGTGGTGGTTTTGCCTGAACTACCACTGAACTCCATCATCTGTTCGCCTCTGAACCCCCACACAGACAGCGGTACCTCAATCTCATGGTTGAGAGGGCGGGAAATGTCTCATATGCTTCTCGTTTCTTTCGACCCCCCCACATCCCTCCTTTATCTCTCTCGTCCTCACCAATGTGCTCTTCCATCTCACCCTCTCCCAACAGTACATCCATCCATAACCGAGCATAACTCTCTGCTTTCCTTCCACATGTCTAACCTCTTACCTATCGATCACTCATTTTTCTTATTTCCTCCCAGTTCACTTCCTATATTAATATTCTAGCATGCGCCTCACTCAGTCTCCATTGCTTACCTTTTCTTTTCTCATTCGTTTTCTCTCCATCAGCATCCAGGAATGATTCACCCTGCACTCGAACTCAATTTCCCAGATTTCCTTTGTCTCCTTTGTAGGACGTTACCTACATTTCTCTCACTCTTTTTCCCTCTCTCCTTGTCTCTGTCACCGTCGAAGGACTCCGAAGAAATTGAGCTCTTGGCACTGAGATGAGGAAATGGAAATGGAAAAGGATGTAATGAATCCTTTATCGTCCTCCTGCTTTATGTAACCCACCTTCAAATGTGACATAAATAAATGAATAAACAGTTAATTAAAATACATAAAAATGTTGAATCAGTTAAAAAAGTTACATTTGATTCACCAAGAGTTAAAATCTGATGATTAAACTGCATAAATAAGTTCATTTATTTGAAATATGTTCATTTAATCCATAGAAAGTCAGTTAAAAGCAGTGAGAAAGCTCCTTTAGTGGAAACGATTAAAAGTCTGGCTGTTAAAAATGATAATGTTCCTTCCCCTTTAAGAGATTCGCGGCCTCTTGCCTTTAATCAGAACGTGCACTGCGCAGCGGCAGAGAGCAGACGAGAGACGGAGACGAGAAAAGCACAGACATTACCTTATTACCTGCAGGGGTTTTTGAACAGCTGATACAAGTGAATGTTGTTTTGTCTTAAATCTGTGTCTGATTTAGTGAAGTGCCGGCTTTTGTATTTAAAGTACATGGTCTCTGGTGTAATTTTTATGTTGTTTCCCCACTCCTTCAGAACCTAGAACTGGTCCAGTAGTTTAAAGGGTTATATCACTGATACAAGTGCTACATATTTAGGTAGATTAGATAGATCAATTTACACTGACTTGGCTGAAGCTGGTAGAAAGGCTTTCTGCAGGGTTGGGATGTGAAATGATAGAGCACAGAATACATCAACTTCTGAGTGACTGTCGTTTCACTTTGACCAGCAGATGAAGCTTAAATTCTCATGGAATATTTTGGTGATTTATTATTTTTTTATGACACACTTTTTAAAAATATACCAAATCAAAATTATGCATTAGAGCATGGTCACTTTGATTGACAGCTGTCTGCTGGCTGTCGGCTCCAAACAGGGAGCTCATTCAGTCACTGAAATGTTGAACTGTGTGCGCGGCTTTATACAGTCTGATTATTATGTAATATTGGCAGAGACTCAAATGTGTAACGAAGGTACTTGTGCTTTACTGGAATATTTTCAGTACCAGAACAGAAACTTTTAGGTTGTCTCTGCTAATTTTACCATCATTAACAACTTTAACAACAAAGGAAGTTTTGAAAGATGCCTTTGATCTCAGCAACAAATCAGAACTACTAACATCAAAGCTTTTAAGTTACATTTAAAAAATAACATTTTAATGTCTCTTTCTGTTTTGTTTCTTTTTAATGTAAAAAGGGCCTGGAAGCTCACATTGTCAGTTTCCTGCTGCTGTTACTGCCAACATAGTGTTCCCTTCAACACTTGATTCCTACAACTGAATTTCATTTTAATTCCTCGATCAGTCTCACAATGGGGAAATTTTCATTCAGGCGACAACGTACCCCAGCCGGGAATCGAACCCGGGTCGCGGTGGTGAGAGCACCGAATCCTGATGACTGGACCACCACCAGGGTTTATTGTTGTTTGATTAAATTTTTTTTTCATTATTTCTTACAATAATAAATGGGGAACCGAAGCACTCGGAGTAAACCATAATGACAGACTGAACACGTGTGGACATTTCACAACAAGGGAGTCAAGGCCCAGAACTGAACCCTCACCTCATAGCTGCGAGGTCTCAGTGATGAACGCTGAGGCACCTGTGTGATCCTGCGGGACCTGAACGTATTTTGACGTCAAACATTCAGTTTTGCCACCGCGTGATCTCCCCACATAACATCCACAACCTATTTCATACAATTTGATAATTTCAGGACCTTCTCTGTCCTTCTTTTTTTTCTTCCTTGAGAACAGGCCAGTGAATCTTCCCCAGAATGGTTTTTTTGGTTTCCCTGTCTCAAGTTTTGTCGTTCCTGGTTTAGGCACCTGATCGGGTGTGTCTGGTTCAGGTTTTGTCCCTGTCTCAGACTCCTGATTAGGTTTCTCTGGTTTACTCTCAGCTGCGACTTTTGCTTCGAGCTCAGAAACTCTCATTTGCAGTCTGAGAATTTCTAGCTCATCTGCAACTATTTCACCAGAGATGGCCTGTTTTTGACACTCCATTTTTTTCAGTGTTTCCAGGAACTGTTTTCTTTCAATTTCCAGGGCGTGTAATTGCTTCTCAAGTGTCTCGTGGTCCTCGGGGAGACTTTTTTTGAGGCAATCACACTCCTGTTGGAGGTCGGCAAAGGTTTTCGACTCTGACTCGTGGAGTCGAAGCAGCGTGTTATATGTGCTGGCCGTGCTCTCGACCTCATACTGAGTCCTCCGGTTCATCTCGCAGAGCTCACTCATTTTCTGGACATTCTCATCCATTTTCTCCTGGAGCTGTTGTTCGAGCTCTGGGATTCTTTGGATGAATTTTTTTTGCTCCAGAAGCAAGTGCTCTCGCTGTAGCTGCTGAGATTCCTGGGTATACCTCAGTATCATGGCCTTCCTTTCAATTTTTCGGAGAGTGACGTGCTTTAATACTCTCTCCGACCTCAACGTGACCATATCCTGTTGTGCAGGATCACAGTCAGATAGGTCTACGTGAGGAGGGCCAGAGTCCTGCTGGGACATTGTGGCGGTCTCCTCCTTGCTGGTGCCAGCATGGCTGGACTTGTGGTTGTTTTCCTGCATGTTCATAGCTCCAAATTTGTTGAAGACAGCAAGCAAAATGTCATTTGATGTCAGCAACCTACGGACAGAACTATCAATGTCAGAAAACCGAGTTAAACGAGAAGTTAAACTAGAATGACTTGCGATGGTGGTCATATTTATAAACTTTTTTTGGCTTCGTTGTGAACAATCAAAGCCTCAAAATGTCCTTTGATCTCAGCAACCAATCAGAACTCAGAAATCAGTAACATCAAAGCCTTTTAAGTTACATTCAAAAGAATAACATTTTAAAGGAATAGATGATGTCATCTATTTCTGTCACTTTGTCTCATCACTATGTCACTTTAGATTGCCACTTTCAATGAGCTGTACATACTTTTTGTCCCTTTATATGGATACTTTTATACTTGTATCTATTTGTATTCTTTTGTGTGACACTCTCTTGTGCTGCTGCAACATTCGAATTTCCCCTCTGGGAATCAATCATACATACATACACACTAGGGGTGGTTAATCTGTCCGATTTCCTGATTCAATTCGATTACGATTATTGAGGTCCTGATTCGATTACCAACCGATTTTCGATTATTAACGATTTTCGATTAATGATTCTCGTTTACCGATTATTGATTTTCGTTTTTTCGTTTACTAGTACAATGTTTTTCAACCACTGTGCTGTGGCACACTAGAGCGTCTGGTAGCTTCAGTTATTAAAGCTGCTGAAGTCAAAACTTAATAACAAGTTATATAATTTGTGTGAATACTTAAGAATAAAAGGTCTATTGATGTTGGAAAATAACCCCCCCCCCCACGTTTGTTAACTAATGTTATGTAATCTTAAACTGAACTGTGTGTAAATGCAATAAAGTTTTTGTAACTTCAAAATATTAACAGCTCATTTCTGAATGTTTTCAGAAATAAAGTTAACCCAGATGTTGTTATTGGTTAAGCTGGAGTTGGTTATTGAAGCTAAACAGTAACATAAAATTTGACGATCCACGAAATCAAATGTAATTATTTATATCTGTAGTATTGCTAAAATAGGAATTTTAAGTTTATTATACTCCAGAAACTGCCTGATTGTGATCGACTGGAGGCTGAGATGTTGACATATAATGTTACACCGGCTTATTAAAGTACCGGTGCCGAAGCCGGCCGGTACCACCGCGTTAGCCAGCTAGCTCGGTGAGCATGTTTCATTAAACAGCCTCCGGCCGCTGCACGTACTTGAGGAACTGAGCGTGCGCGCGTGATGTTCAACTCCCGTTGACCGCTGGATATCATTTGTACAAAATAAAATGCCAAAATTATTTAAAAAACTTTTTATAATACATAAAATTTAATAATCGAGTCATACTCGTCCATAACATAATCGCGATTAATCGATAATCGATTTTTTAATCCTGACAGTCAGAGTGCTTCTTCCACTTCCACAAGTGATGAAAATTTCCCCATGTGTCTCCATAAACCACAGGCAGAAAAAGTTATTTCTGAACCAATCAGGTCCACACATTCTAAAGGGGCGGAGCATAAACTACATAGAATGTTGCAAGATCAAAGGAGCACGGCAACCAGACACACGCGCTCACAGAAATACATGCACACACACATACACACACAGACAGTGGAGACTGAGCTAAGCTAATGATGCTAATGGAGCGTCTGTTAGTTTCAGTTATTACACCTTTCCTCTGCTTCTCGCCACTCTGTTCTGTGCGTTAAGTTTTGGTTTTTTTTCGGCGCAGTGTCACTCAGGAATTTCATTTCAAATGTCATTAAAGGGTTTTTAATCGGCACACTTCGAATTATTAAGATGAAATTATTGCCAATTGATTTTAACTGACTCTTAATGAATTGTAAACATTTTAACTCACTTTTCACAAACATGTTAATGAATTTTAATGTGCGTTTCAATTAGCACATATCTGTCACACACACACACACACACACACACAGGTCTCACAGATGAACATGGCAGCTGGTCTAAACTGAAACAAGTGACTGCCCTTTTACTGACCTCAGGAGGAGCAGAAAAGCAAAGAACGACAAAATAAAACAGAAAAGAGAGAAGAAGAGGTTGCAGGTGGCTTTATTCTTTCAGACAGGCAGAGACAGTAAAAGCTGTTTAACTCGAATCTGAATGCCCTGTTGACTACAGGTCAACAACAGGTCCCCCTTTTGTTGTTTGTACAGACACACAGCAAATGCAGAAGCCATGACTCGAAAAGCATGATTTCTTTTAAATATACTGTATTTATATTTTTTATTATTGGCTCGTTAAGTGACTTGCATGCAAAAGTGTCCCTGCGTGAGTGCGACTGCCCTGTTTAAAACACTTTAAAGGGGAATGATGACAGCCGCTGCTGTGCACAGATCTGCTGTGGAAAAGTTTTGACTTTCAACTGTGGAGGACATGAGACTTTCGGGGGAGGTGAGGCACCTTCTGGCGGCCATACTGGAGGTCGAGCTCTTGGCCAACAGGCTGAGATGAACATTACATTTCTTAGCTAATCAGGCAAGTTAGCCACCTCTGTGTTATAGAATATATTGGGGATAAATAAAGTTCTTTGAATTGAATTTAATATATACTGTTAATAATCACTATTATCATTATTGATTATACTGAAAATGAAGATCTTTTTACATCAATTCTTAAAGACAGTACTGATGTTAACAAATGCTTTTTGGCATCTGAAAACATACACCTGAATTTAGTTTTCTAATGTTTGACCACGTATTAAAAGACCTGTTTGAGAGTCATGACCTAAATGTTTCTTTTGAATTTTTTGCGGGGTATTTTTTTAGATTTGAATAACTTGTGCTTTTTATTTTTCGGTTTTCAACTAAAACATATTCAGATAACAGTGTTATGCAATGGCAGCATATTCCTCCATGACCTCTGTTTGTCCTGAGCTCAATAAATAATGAATAAATAAATTGATTGATAATGAAACCTACTGTTTTAAAAGGCAGCAATGTTGTGTGACGTTGGGTGGTAATGTTTGTCAGTCTGCTGCTAAAATGCTATTTAAAGCATGAGTCGTCGGCGCAGACAATATTGTACACATTTTACAAGCAGATGCTGCAGCCTGGTCGTCTCACTGTTGGTGCAATGAGTGCAGCCTTTAAATGCAGACGTGGGCAGTGCATGGACAACAAGAGGGACGTCTTATTACTTTGAAACGATGACGTGAAGGACATATAAGAGACATTGAAAAACAGCAAGGTAGTTGAAGGGCAGATATATAGTTCACCTCCTATCACAACCCCTTTCAAGGTATGGGAACAGTCATATTTTTCATTCCCCTGCTTTTTTTTGGTGCATGTGTGTTAGGTGTGACACAGTGTACATGTGTCCACTCTGCTCTCTGTAAAATTGCTTGATTTTCAGCTGTAATTATGTGTGTGTGTCAACCACAGCTGCAGTATTTACCAAAAAGTCTATTAAACAACCAGATGGCCGCTGCTCGTCCCAAACAAACACACTCTTCCTGTCACAAACGCACTCACGCCATTGATGTGACATCATGGAAAATCATTTCTCTGACAGTTTTTGTGCACTAGGTGTCTCGAGATTCTTTTACATCTGTATGTAGGGTTTACGGCAGGTCGACGAGAGATGCAACAGAGAAATGATGAACAATGATATTGCATTCACCACACACATTCAAAAAGCTATAAGTGAGAGAACGATTACAGCAAACACACCAGCATGTTGTTCCTCTGTTACTCCTATACTAGCAAAGATTATCACAGATTATAGGTGCATTAAACATAAATACATATAAAGCATAATGACTTCATTACAAAGAGTAATTGTCTGAAAGTCTAAAGCCTTTCTAGCAGTGAGGCGAAAGATTATAGTCAAATAAAAAATTACAGGCATGGTCTGTCTAATGGGTCAACCCTGTAAAGAAAAACTACAGGGTCACCAAAATGAATTACAGAATTTCATGGGAAGTAGATTTTGACATTTCGGTTCAGTCAAGTCTAACTTTCCCAATAGGTGTGCAATCCTGAAAACTGACAGCACAATAACAGCAGAGCAAACCAAGATGAGGGGCCATCACAAGCGTAGGTTCAAATTTAAACAGTTTAAATGACTAATCTTGATTGAAGCTACAGTTTTATGACTCACCGACCTGAGGCATCCACACTTACCAGTATTCCCTGGCAAGCTGAACACATCAGAGGTTAATTATCAGTTACAGTCATGGATATTTCCAAGTCAGGGAATCGCAAATGCAGTTAACTTCGAGGTGATCAAACTCACTCTAAAGCACCTGGTCCATTAGGAGAGAAATCCCACATTTGCTGATTTTTAAAAATTCCATATATATATATTAGTGCTGTGATGGAGCTCTTGTGTGTGTGTATATATATTCACATATTAGGTGCAAGGCATTTTATGGCATTAGAATAAAGTCTTGCAGTATACCTGTCAGCGGAGCACTCAGACAGAGGATGAGTTTAATGCGGCTGTAAATACATCCCAGAATATTATAAACAACTTCAGTGGAGCTGTAAATATATGTCTCTAAAAGACAAACAACACTAGTTTTGTCTGTTGGAGCAAACTGAGAGACATAGACTGAAGACAGAAAGAGAAACAGAGTTGTCAGAGTGTGTTATCTGAGCTTTACGCCTGTTGACTAGACTGAACACTCTGCTACAGAGCTGGCAGATTGGGGTCTGTGTGTCTCGGTGTGTGTGAGTGTGTGTCCGCCACACTTTTCTGAGTCATAGATACTGTATATGTCCTGAAGCCATAGAGAAAATGAGACAGATGGACAGTATAGAGCCAGCACCAGTCCTGACAACACATCAGCTCCTACATACTGTCGAGTTGGCTCGTGACCAATTTGAACAAAACCCGGCTGCTGGATTCCTGTCAGCACAAACCTGCCGGTTTTCAGTGGCCAGAAAACAAATTGAAGACATCAAGTAAAACTGATTACAACTTGAATTTGAATGAAGTACTCACAGATCTGGCTCAGGTGATCTGGCTCCTTGAGGGCACTGATATGTTTCTTTGAAGCCAAACATATCACAGTGCTGATTGCTATCATAGAAAGAAAAGCACAGGTGTAATTAATTACATTAATAATGACTGTATTCTTTTACACAGGAGACATTTTGACATGTCATAGCAGGAAAAACACAAGTGTTACTAACAACATTAAGGATGGACACGTCTCATTCAAGTGACCAGGGGCCTGAAACTGAAGCAGCTAAAGTGGATTTATTTCATTTTAGTTTTTATGCCTGTTTCTTACTGTGACAGGTCAAAATGTTTTCTGTGAAAAAGGCCAGGAACTGCTTACTGGCATGGTCTACAGGGACAGTGATGGGATGGAGTCATCATTCATTTTATCAGTTTCTGTGCTGTTTCTGCTCTGACAAGCCAAAATGTCCACTGTGAAAAAGGCCTAACTATCAAAAGCTGCCAGCTGTCATTTAATCTAATATGACACGACTGTGTAGCAGTGTTTGTGGTCCGTTGTTTGCCATCACTGCATTTTGATAGAAGAGAGGAAGACCACACCCTGAGCTATGTTGGGATCCTTTTGCACTCATACAATTAAAAAAATGCCATAATATACAATACATTTACATATATATCATATATCAATACTACTTTAGGTCGAGATTGTGAATGTCTCAAGAAGCCAACTTAGAGAAGACCAACTAAAGGTAAGTTACAAGACACTGAAAGCCTCTGGAAGTGAGGCCTGTGATGGTAAAAATGCACATGTGCTATCAAAGTCATGAAGCATCCATAAAAATCTGTGCGAACATGAACATCCACAACTATTAGAAAACCTCGTTCAAAAAGCTCGTTCTCACAGCTCATTTTACTGTTTAGTTCATTCCTCATGTTTGATTGACATCTCCCGTGTTTTGATTGACGTCTCCCCGACTCCGCAGACGTCAAACAACCTCTCACGGCAGCTGTCAATCAAACATTATAGTGACTATTTAGGTCATAGATTTCGCTCTCTCCATCAGTGTAACGTAGTCATTCACTACACATAACTATTCATTATGGAATTCAGGACGGAATCATAAATCTTCTCAGTTGGGACCTTTGGGACAAAATCATATAAAAATGAGGATGCAGAGCCATATGGGGGTTACAATTTGGAAATTGTCATTAACGACTGCCTTACGGTGCAATAACACGAAGTCAGTACTTTGAACCATGTCTTGCAGGTGTTCCTGTGGAGATGCCAGATGATGCCAACGATGGCAGAAACACATGCTGTCGGATGGTTACACCAGTGTGTTGTATTAGTCCATAATAAACACTCTTATTTTACTCAAACCTGAACTGACTGCATATAAAACACCAGTATATATTATATACAGAGCTTTCAGATGTTCCAAATAAACACAGCACATAGGCTGCATATGTAGTACATGCAGTATAAGAACATGAATATATCACATGCCTGGATTATTAATGACTAAAGTCCTGTTTTAAAGGGGACTGCGGAGGTGAGTCAAGGATAAAGCCCACAGTCAATGTCAAGAGACAAGGTGATGAAGTAATAATAAAAAAACTTTGTAAAGAAAGTTCCAGATTAATTAACACTGTTTTGGGCTCAACTAAGCAGGGCTAATGGAAACTATTCACTCTCTCTTGCTCTCCCACTTTATTCCTTCTCTCCAGCTCTCTTGCCTCCCTCCTCTCTCCACCTTCCTCCCTCCTTTCTCCCCCCCTCATCCTCTTTTCTTCACTCATTCCTTTTCATACTTACACCATCTCTCCCCACCCGTTTCCTCTCAACCTCTCTCCCTCTTTGGCCTCCCTTTCTCTCTCTCTCTCTCGTCTGCCCTCTTTCCTTCTTTCTCTCCCATTAGAAACATATTGGAGTGACTTGGACCATGAAATTAAAATATTAGTGACATCACTGAATATTTCCAATTCTCTGGAAAGAAAGAATAATAAAAAAAGAATCTTTAGTGCCATTCTAGGAAAAGGTCAGATAGAGGGCAGACTAACATTTAAAACTTTATATTATCAGTGAAAGAAAATGAAAATGTCAGAAGATGCTTTACTTTAACTGGAGTATCTCTGCAACGTTAGAAATCCAAGAATGAACAGCACAACACATTTTATATTTAAATTATTTTCAGTTTTGGAAATAGTTCCTTTAGCTTCCTTCAGTCTATTTTCAGATAACAAAATACACTTTGAAATTCATGTTTAAGCCAAAAAGGTTTTATGTATTCACATTTTCCTCCGGTAAGTTTCGACAGATGGAAATTTTTTTGGGGGGGGATTTTCAGGACCACCATAAAAACCTGAAAATTGATTTATCTGTGTGTCCACCTATTATCTTATTATTTGTGTACCTTTTGAATACATATTTTTTAGGGTCATTGTGACCTCTGTTACATTAGAAAACTGTACATAACATGTGTTAAAGGTGGACCAGGATCAGAAGAATAGGCCAGCAAAGAGGCACAACACAGGGATAAACTGGCAAAAAATACTCATGTAATGAACACAACTAATGCAGGTTAAAGGTACAGTCCACAATTCACCAACAGAAATGACAACAAAATAATAAAGTGCTCACGTGACGTAAATTACAAGGTTGACAGTCCAGTCTTCCTTTTGTGTCAAGTCGTTCGATCGTTGGGGCCCAATGAAGGTGTGTCTTTATCTGTCCTACTGCATCGTGAAGTGGGGAAGGAAGTAAATCCTTAAATAAGGCAGTCTTTTCAATCTTTCCGAAGATCTCGTAGGTTGCCTCACCATCCAGTTAACTGGAGTCTCAGTTCTTCAATGGATCCTCTCTGAGTGGACGTCCTTCTGGATGCTGGATGGGTCCAGGAATTTGCCTTTACCAAAAACCTGAGCGACAGACACGTTGAATATCCACATATAATTACATCTGCAAATCAATATCAATTTAGGACATACCTCACTCCTAGGACTTAGCATGAATCATCACCAATAGCAGTATAACATCGATTTCAATTTCCAGCTGGCTCTGTTGTAATTATGATATCTCATACTATGCATACATACATACAACAGTATTCACAACACATATTTGCTTGTTTTAAGGTTAGATATAATCCTCATCAAATCACTGTGAACCATTTTCTTCTTTAAGGCACAATATGACATTTTACTACAATGACTACACTGTAAGCAGAAATAACATTCATCAAAACTTAAATTAAACACATTCTCAGTCACTTAAATACACACTATGAACTCAACAGAGCCATATTTAATCCTTCACAGTAGAATCAGTACAGTATATTATACATACATGATCATTTGTGCGTTGATAAATGTGCGCTCTGAATGCTAATGCCATTAGCGTACGCGTATGGCGTTTCACATTGTGTTCGTTAGCATCGCGGCTACCGCTAGCGGACTTTCTACTCTTAAATTTCTACATTTTCATATTTTCATATCAACGTTACTCACCACTGAACAGCTCCAATATCTGTATCCTCAGTCAGAACAACAGCGTAGAGTTTATCTTTGAGACCTAACACAGACACAGCAGAGGAGGTGAACACACCTGAAGCACGGGCACCACCTAAGATGGCTGACCATCTGACGTCACGCGTAGATTTCTGAAGAGCGATGGTGGCGCTGAATGAAGCCTGTTTGATGAAACGTGTCCACCAACATGTCAACATTTGAGCCTCCGCTTGATCACAATCAGTCTGGAGTGTAATGAACTTTTTAAATTAAATTTCTGTTTAAGCAATAATATTAGTAAAAATACTACATTGGTGAGATATATGTTGTACAAAACTTTGACACTTTGACACACTTTTTACGTTTGTTTTTTTCATATTATATTCCTGCTTTTTTTTCCACATGGAAAATATGAATATTTTCCCTCTTCATTTGTGTTTTTTTATTTTTCCACAAAGGCTTAAAGGTTAACTTCGCCCAAGTCACACAGGCACACACACACACACACACACACACACAACAAATATTATTAAACCACTAAAAAAGGTGGTGCAGAGAAAAATGCAAAACTTGTGGGTTTTAGTACATCAGGTTTTAAGATATCTGCTTAAACTTTTAAACTGTGGAGGCGAATGGAAATTAGTTTGTGGAGCTCAATATTTAAAAAATAACAACAACTCTCAAAAGCAATGTGGCTTTCATCCACAGATTCATCCATCAAATTTGAATTTGTGCAAATCCAAGTTTGCTGAGGGACACTTCAGTTGGTCCATCTGATCACAAATTTTACAAATCACATGCCAACAGGCCTGTGTGTGGTCAGCGAGCAACTTTCATTCAAAGGGGTCACAAAGCAGTGTTTAGTATTCATGAGTCAAAAGAGCATGTCCTGTTATTACGAGCAAAAATAAAGGTCAGGGGTTTCAATTGTTTTTGAGTCCATGTGCGTCGTGACACGTATGCAAACAGACACACATGAGCAAGATTTTAGATCCAACCCAGTGAGTCCAAAGATAATCCAGCAATATTAAATGTGTCTGACTGTTTCAGCTCCCAAGACCTTTAAATCTACAAGTGACCACAACTAAAAGAAACCCTGTACATCTGCTTCAGGTTAAATGACTGTTTTCTTTCTCTTTCTATCTGCATGAGTGGGTTGCCATAAATGTACGACCATGAAACAGTTCAGGATTTCCATCCAGTTTATCATCCATTCATTTCCTGGCTGGACAATTACCAATGTAAAGGAAGGAAAGAAAGAGTTCGAAAAGGGAATAAAGAATGAAAGGCAGAAATACAAAGGGAAAATGAAAGAAATGTAGAAGAGAAAGAGAAAGAAAGGCAGAAAAAAGGAAAGTAAAGGAATCACAAAAAGCAGGAGTGAGACGGCGGTCAGTCGGTCAGGAGCTGTCTTCTCTGCAGACTCCCTGGGGGAACATTTGGGGTGAACTGGCCAACACATGGAAACACTTTCTCTCTGTCTTTCTGCCGTTCGCTCCTTCTCTTCCTCTGCGGTCAGCACATGTGAGACTGACTGACAAGATACACTCACTCCTGTCTTTCTTCATTTCTGCCTCTTTGTCTGAGGTCCTCACTTTATCTCTGCCTACCTTCTCTGTCAACTGAGTGAACACAGCACTCGCTGACTTCACACACTTATCCGGTGGCCTTCTGTCCGTCTGCGCTGACTGAAGAAAGGAATAAAAGTCTGACGAGTATCTCTGGAGACTTGACTGTAAAAATGCTGGTTGCACTGAGGGTTAAAAACACAGGGGTTTTATAAGTGAATGACGAGTGTGGTCAACATATTATATATATATTATTTTTTTTAAAAGATACAAAATGAAAGGCCAACAAAAAATAATGAAAGAAAGGCATAAAAAGAAAGAGAGAGAGAGAAAAAAGAAGGTGTTGGTCAAGGGGTCAGGTGGTTATCGAGATTATTAACCATCCTCTGGGGACGAGGAATATCCAAATTCAACGGCAATCTGGACTGTAGTTTTGAATAAAATGCATCACTGAAATCATGGATCATGGCTTCGTCGCAAACATGCTGTGATTGTGATAAACCCATTATAACCTATGATATTTATTATTCCACATTAATCACTCACAGTCACATTAAACACCTGCGAATGTAAGAAATCACTTGCACAACATTTTGGGATAAAAATCGAAAGAGAGAACAACTGAGGAAGCTTTTAATGTGAAACAGATGAAAACAAAGTTTGAGTGTTTGACATCCATCACAAGCAAACTGACCTCTGAGCCGATCGGAAAACCAGGAGAGTGAAATATAAAACCATTAATACCACTTTTGAAAAAGAGGTCTTTAATAATAGCCTGACTCTTCATATGGAAAATAAAGGGCTTGGCCATTGTTAATGAACTTGTGCTACCCTGTTCTGAATCAATGAGCTTAGACTCGCTGACGACTGCGGTTCAGTAAAAGCCTGTCAATGGCGAGCGGGCAGTGTTTCAATTCACAGGCATCAATGCAGCAGCAAAGACAAATTCTCTCACTGGATTGTTCTGCACATTTGCAGCCCAGAATAAAGCCGAGCAAACACACAGGCTCTTTTCTCTGTGGTGAAATTATTAGCAATTGGTGATTTGACAGTTTAATCCGATATAGAATTGTTGTGTTTTTTTTCTTCTTTTTCTATTAAGAATAAAACTTGTGAAAGAACCAGGTGTTCCATCATCATCACCGACCAATCCAGCTCTTGTTAGCGGATTACAAAACCAAAAAATTGCTCTTTTAGTTGGTCAGGGACCAGTAAAAGGCCCCTGCTCTGCTATTTATGTGACAGAAACAAGCCACATGAGACAAGAACTCAGCGGAGGTGAAAGTGAAAATTGGCTCCACACTGTGTTTCAGACAAAACCACTGGCTGAGTCTAATTCAGATGTGGGCGATATCTGTGATTAGACGGTTCCATTCTCGGCACTTTGACCTTTGTACTTACTCAGCGTTGGACTTAACTGTCTCACTCACTAGCTCCTCTCTATGTCTCCACATTTATATGCTCCCACACTGAAAACACTATGAATTCACTCGTCTTATATCTGGGAAATTTAGCGGATGTGTGTTGTTGCTGAACACACTCGCCACAACGTCTATGTGACAGACTCCAAAATTAATATAATGCTATTTAATTTACTTCACTCGATGTTGAAGTTTTATCTAATAATCAGACATTTGATTTTACTTCATAATTCGGTCTGACATCATGTTCATGGTAATTCTTTGTTTGGCATCTTGTTGTGTTTTTTCCTGAATGAATTGGTAGTGACTGACATATTTGACCCCCAAAAGCTGCAGCAACTATCATACTGCTATGTCGTAGTAATAGTTTAACATGTTGGGAAATAAGCTTTATCATGTTCTGGTGGAGATAAAGAGATCCACTTTCATTTCAATAATATATCGTTACGTCAATCTCACCCAAGCTCGTCGCTGTTTTTGATTGTAGTTGTGAAGGTAAAGATCACAACATCCTCATTCTTTATTTATATTTTCAATGGTCTGGAAAGAGGTTCAGAAAAGTTTCCTGTTCCTGCAGGCAAGACACAAAATACAGTGATAATACATCTAAATGTATAGTTTATTTTTTAAGTTCCTCTCCTCTCTTTGCCTCTTTTCTATATCTCCAGTAAACTCCCCATCTCTCTCTCAGCCTTCCTGACTTCATCTCTTTCAACTTCTCCTCCTTCCCTGTCCTAGATGCCATCCCTCCCTCTCACCTCTCTCCTTTCTCTCCCTCACTCATCTCACCCGCCTCTCATTTCTTGTCCTTTTAACCCTGATGAACACCGTATGCCGTCACATCCAAATATGGGCAACACTATCTGGCTGTCGTCCATGTAGCCAATTAGAAATGCCAGATGAGTAGGAGTCTGTCCTTTGGAGACCGAGGTCACCCCGTCAACTATTGCCGTGGCAGACCTCATCGGGATACGCGCCCAGCCAATCATCTCCTCTCACCTTCATTAGGGATTCGGTTAATGTCAAACCAGCATCCGATTGCTCTCTAATTCGCTCTGTCATAGTCTCGCTCTCTCTTTCTAAGCGCCCATATAGACTCGCTCAGTCGCAGGGCTTTATCTCTGATGCACTCTCACACTTGTATGCACGGCCTCATTTTCTCCGCTCCCTCCATTTAGTTATTCCCTTTGTGCCGGCTGATGAATGAGCTCCCGAGATGCAACACTGACCTGCATCTGCCCTCTTTGTCTTCCTCTCTTTGCTCTCTCCTTCTCGGGCTCTCTGCATTCGATCAGCAGTATCTGTATCTGCTAATATATCTATGGACGATACAGTGAGCAAGCCTGAAGGCCTGTGCACCCAGTGAGCAGCTTCCAGTGGAATGAATGGGGCACCATCTCGGAACCAACCCAATATTAGTTATCTAAAACTAAACCATCATCTTTTCTTAAACCAAGCTTTTTTGGCGCCATTGTGGGTCATTTTCAGGCTACACATCTCGTTCTTGCCCATTGAAAGGTTTTAGACAAACAATGCAAAAGTTGAAACTGATTTAACTTTGAGTGCAGGACTGATGGGTTAAAACCAAGTGGTGCTCAAAGCCCAAGCTGCTGTGAGGTTCGCTGTCTCTCTCTTCAGGAAAACACTGGAGCAAGAGATTGTGTCACTGATCATGTGCAGAGACTCATTGCACACTTCTTGTCTTCAATTTTCAAATATCCCTTTTTTTTTAACACTTGTTGTGTCACCTCATTTCTGTCTGCTGCTCAGTGTATCCTTGGCTTCCCAGTCCTCTTCTCAGCTCTCAGCATGCCCACTGTGTATTACTAGTCATTAAGCCAGCTATTTTCTGTGCCATATACTTTGAAACGCTCTCGCAAATGAGACTCAAAGAACATAAGAATCCGACGGCAACCTTTCATTTTCTGAGAGTAAACATCTCAGACACTGAGAAAATAACTGGTTGATATTCATACTGGCATCCATTTGTGTTATTCACAGTGCATTATTGATGGGTGTTTCAGTCCCAGGGTCTTGAAATATTTTCAGTGTGTAGGCGGAAATATTAGCAGCAAAAGACACTATTCAAGATGCAACACACACTCGTTGGCCTGAAACTGAACACACTCTATTGCAAGGATTATTTTTTCACTTGAATACATGTGAAGAGTCTTGTTCATTGTGAAATAACACAATAACCATGTTTTTTGCATCCACAAACCTCTTGACTTGTGGAAATGTGAAAAAGCTCAAGCATAAATAACAGTAATAGATGCCAAGAAGTCCTCACACATAAACGACAAAGTAGGTCAGACCGTTTGAGTCTCTTTCAATCAGCCATTTGACTGTTAAAAAAACAACAACTCATAAGAATGTTTTCAGATACAGAAGATCAAGATCCAAAACTCAGTCCCAAAACCATCCAACAGCAGCTACCTCACAAAAACCTAAATAAATAAGTTAAATTTAGCCCAACAGTCTTCAGACAATGCTACAAGATAAGATAGTGGACAAATGGATGATATTTCTGCAACAATCACAGTGTCCAATAATAACCTGTTCAGTGTTTAGAAAATGGATTATCTGATTGTAAAATTGCATAGATGATGATCACAATCATAAAATTTAATAATGAAAGCTAATCTAATAAATGTGATCCCAGTTTCATCCAGTGGAAGAGGAAACGATACTGCTGAGCGCTCGCAGAGAAACGCAGCTTTGCATGATTTGCATGATAAGCAAATTAATGTAATAGATGTTATGTAAATTGCAGAAAGACGAGATATTAATCACTGGGCAGACTCTCCTTGTTAAGCAATGACTGTGTGTATGTGCGTGTGTCTCATACCGTCTCAGTTTGTATGTTTGATATCGGCTGCTGCTGTTGGAACAACACACGGGCAAACATGTCAGCTTGCACACACACATCGATTTATACACACATGCAAATGCAACCACATACTTTATATGTGACACTGTACTAATTGTACACGTCCACAATTAGACTTTGGTATTGAGTCCAGGTTCTGGATCAAAACTAGTTTTGAGTTTGCGGTCCTTGATGTGAGTGAGTGAAGCTGAAGCTGAAGCTGCTTCACAATAAATGGAAAGTTTAAATAATGAAGCAGCAACAGAGGATGTGTATTATGTTTGTGTTGTCTTTAAACCTGCACTGTGTGGCTCTTCAGCTACTAAATGCTCCACTATGTTCACCTGCTAGTCTCTAACTGCTGTTTGATGGTGAGCAGGTAGTGGACAGTGGATTCAGAGCTTTCTCTCACCTCCCGCTGAGGCTGAAAATGACACTATGAGAGCGGCGAGATTGAACCATAACAGTAAAGCTGCGGCAGCTAAACAATGAGCCGACACTCGCTATAAAGCCCAGTAAAGTCGAGGGGAGCTGCAGATTCAGGTGATAATTCTCTGTAGGTACCTTTCACATTGTCACGCTGTTTTCACATTGTCGTTTGATGCATTGTTATTATAAAAATATCCATTATAGCCACTTTAATAAAAGTCTCACTGCAGAGGAAAGAACAGGCAGCAGCTGCAGTGCTGCCTGAGATCAGTGGGGATGGTTGAGAGAGATGAAAGGTGAAGAATGAAAGAGGATATTGTGATTTATGATTGTTAATGGTGACTCAAAATTAGATAAATATGAGGGTTGTTTGTGCTTTCAACACATTTTGGTTTCTTTCTTGCTCGTAACATGCTAGAATCAGAAAGAAGAAATCAATAAGAAATGCAATCGATGAGCAGAATTGGAAATCTAAACACTGTCCAGATCATTTCTACACTTGTGTTTGTTTATTGACTTTACTTCCTGTGCAGCTTTTCACTGTACTATAAATCTTAAATTGTGCATCTTGGGTATCTTCCTTGTTCTGTCTCTCTTTTCTCTCATTTTCTCCTCCTCCCTCGGCTGTGCTCTCTCTCCCTTTCTTGCACGTTAACGTCTGATATACAGTAAGTAAGTGAGCGGTGCCGATGACTGAAGGAAGTGCAAGTATAGCATTACACACTGTAACGCGATGGCAGAGAGAGAGAGGGAGGAATAAAGATAAGAGACAAAACAGGAAGCGAGGAATCAGCATGCATGCGCTCAAAAAGCAAGAGAGGAGAAAGAAACACAATGAAGAAATCAGAGAAGCCTGAAAGCAAGCACAAGGCAGAACAGAGGTATGGAGGGAAGTGTTCGTCTCCGTTCCCTCCTCTCGGGTTGTGTAGTAAATCAGTTACTCAGCGGGAGGGTTACCTCCACTGGAACCTATTACTGATAGAGTTATCTGAAGGGAAGATGAAGAGATGAAAAGTGAGAAATGGAGAGATGGAGACAGAGAGAGATAGAGAGACAAAAGGGGGCGCTGAGGACTAATAAACTGGCTAAGGAGGGAAGAGGAACAACCTGTGTGTCTATTTTAGCCGTCAACTCTTCTCAGCAGCCAATTTGAGCTGACAGAAAGCTTCCAGCGGGCCGACAGCGGGGCTGAAGGAGAAGATACCGCTCAGACTCCAGACCAAGAATCTACATCCACACGCACAGGGAGACTGAAGCCACTTTAAACTGAGAGGGCGAATCAGAGATGGTGCTATTGAAACGTGTTGTGAGGTAAAAGGATGAGCTGGGGCACGAACCAAACTTGTTCCTCCAGTATGTTAACATTCATTAATCATTATCACATTAACTGGACTGAATTGATTGATTGATTTTAGATAAAGAGAAGGAATCTGTTGAAATGTTTTATGGTGCAAAGGTATATCGTTTTTGATGGCATGAAACACACATGACTTCAGTAGAGAAAGAGAGAAAATGACCACCAGAAAAAACAGACATACAAGCAGCAATGCACTGTTTGCATGTGGGTTTCTGGGAAATGCAGAATTTACAATCAAAGCTTCCACTTCCCACTGAAACGCCGTCTTATTGTTTTGCAGCATTGTTTCTCAAGTCTCCCTCGGATCATTTACATATTCATGTTTCCATCCGATTAAGCAGTACACACGCTCATATATGCCCTGAGGCAGATCAGACACAATCATTGTTGAGCTTATTAAGCTCTTAATATGCATCACACAAAATAACGTCAGAAATAGAAAAATACACTTTAAATCTAAATTCATATTTATAGTCTACTCCTAAGGTCTTATATGAGATTATGTGTACTGAAGGAAAAAAAAAAATCAAGGACCCTCGTATCAGATTTCTGCAGCTCCTTCTTGTTCCTCCAGCGAACACATTCATCATTCAATTACTGAATTTATTCATGAATCCCCCACCTCTTCAATAATGTGCTTCTTTTCAGCACTTGAAATAAGACACACAATACGATATTTGGTTTATTGCTAATTACCTCGTTTTACATTTTACAAGTTTGCCTTCATAAATATGACCTTTCAACTCCTCCAACCATTGTATCTCTGCAATGATTCAACACAGAGACTCAGGTGCAGAGACTCACACAGGACGCGAGGTAAAGTTCAGAAAGGTTAAGTCTTTACTGAGGAAACAGGTGCTCATACACAGGAGGTCAATCGATCAAGGCAAACAAATCCAGGCAGGGAGCAGGCAAAAATCCAGAAACCGAAGCAAAACTGAGTCAGAAACCACGAGAGCAAACATGTGGAAGAAAACTGGACAGCGATGAACAAAGACCTGGACCTGGACCTGGATCTGGATCTGGATCTGGACCTGGACCTGGACCTGTACATATAAAGGTTTGACTATGGGCAAAATCAGGGGCAGGTGAGTAATGAGACACAGGTGAGGATAATGAGGGAGGTGGGTTAGTTACCAAGATGAAATATAAATACAGTATGCAGATATTAGCAGGATGCTCTTTTAAAATGGTGGATGCATCACTTTTGTCCCAAAGTATAACCAGGGTATTGGACTATTATCATCGTGCAACATAATAGTCGTCCGTCTTGTTTCTAGTTGAATTTCTTTGCAATGTTACCACGATCCAGCATCTCAGCAGTTAACTGTTGTTATTACAGACGAGAGTGACGTTCAAGACAACGAGATCAAAGTTGTAAAAATACTTGCCCTTTAAAGTTTTTCACAAACTTCTGATGTAATGCAAAGCTAAACTTCTCTGCTCACTGGTGGGAGCTGGGAAAACATGTCGGACACTGATGAATGCAAGATTTGGAAGGACTCTTTGTACATTTGGTCGAACGAAATTTCAGCTCAAATGAAACTTGTTACGGAGGCGATTTTGTTTCCTGTGTGGTCAAAGAACTGCACATAAAAACTATTTCTGCACAACTCAGATGCAATTAGTCAGCAAATGTTTGTGCGTCTGTGTATGCAAAATGTGTATTTGTATATGCATGCATGTTTGTGTGTGTGTGTGTGTGTGTGTACTGTGTGTTTCATATTGTGTATTGTTTTGTATTGTGTGAACTCATTGTGTAGAACGGAGATGCCATTAGCCAGGAAACAGCTCCCATAAGACCCTTTTTAATCAACTGGCCCAATCATTGTTGTGGAAATAATTATAAAGGAGAGAGCGTGCGTGTGTGTGTGTGCATGTGTGTGTGTGAGAGAAAGAGAGAGAGACAAAAGACAGCAAAATAAAGAGATGAGAGATGGAAAGAGGAAGAAAGAGTGCAGGAAAATTATTTAGCTTTTCTCAACAGACGCTGCCGATGGAGCCAAAATGATGTGTGGATGGAGATGACGACAGCCCACACACACACACACACACACACACACACACACACACACATGCACACACACACAGAATTAATGTGTGCACAAATAATCCTATTTGTATGTGGAGGAGCAGGGATATGTCATATGTGTTTGAGCCTATATACATGTATTCAAGTGTGTGTCCGTGTGTCTATGCATTTTTTTTCTTTCTGCATATATGTGTGTGTGTGTATGTGTGTGTGTGTGTGTGTGAGTCAGTGTGGGAGCTGCTGTGATGTGTTACAGAAAGTGCTGTAGCCATTTCACTGAGGAATGACGTCAGTGTTTAACTCGAAAGTGGGCCAACACACAGCTGTGTCCGTGTGTGTGTGTGTGTGTGTGTGTGTGTGTGTGTGTGCAGGATTAACAAGGTGACTTGGTAGGTCATTTACTGTTTACTAAAAGTACAGTACATCTGTTTCAGTGTGAATTTGAGTTAACAGATTTATTCTATTAATTTATTCTGTTAATTCAAAAGTTAATCAGAGTTTGTGTAAATATGTACAACTAATACAGGAGGACTTAGAACGTATTGCTTGAGACTCTTTCAACAACAACATCACAGGAAGCATTAGGTATATGGGATATATGTTGGTGTGTGGGTGTTTAAGTGCCTCTGGGTGTGTGTTTGTGTGCTCACAGCAATAACTACACACATCAACCTTCTTCTGTAGCAGCAGACAGACTTTGCGTCAGGAAAATGATGCCCTGAGGCTAAAACTGTCACAGTCACCTTCAGCCATGCAAACTGGCATTTTCCCCCCACTGTAGGTACACACACACACACACACACACACACACACAAAACGCTCTTTCCTGTTTGTACACCACTGTGCTCGATGACCACTCCTGACGCCTTTTCCAGCAGCTGAGCAGTTGTTTTATTTCATGATTTATTGGGACGTGTGCAGCTCCAGGTCCTGCTGGTCCTCATGTGTGTCTTCAGGCTGATTTCTTTCTACTGTCCATTCTGTCACAGCTGCCACAAGGTGGAGCTCTAAATGTCTTCATGTCCGTGTGTCATGTTTCAAATGTGAGCATCCAAGAAAGTGAGTCCGCAGCTCCTCTGTGGTTTCATCAGCGCCGAGAGTTAAAATGAAGTAATGACCTTTTCTCCTGTCGTGGTCGTATTGACACATTTGGCACGTTTATGATGAAATGTTCTTTTATACATCTGCCCTCAGGCCTCTAATACAACAATAGGACGAGCTGTTTGTGTCGTCTCTCACAGGGCTGCATGTTGAAGCGGATGTAGAAATGTGCAGGTCCTAAAACGGCCTCCTGATGCTCCTGACCTGCTTCCAAAAGTTCTCTCTTGAAATTAAAAGGTTGATACTCCAGCTCCATATTTCACTTTGCGTCTTTTGTCTGATACCTTAAAGAAATGCACAGTTATCCCAAATAAAGGTTGACAGTTTCTATCTTTGTGTGTGGACGTCCTCCACCATTTTTAAACCCCTGCTTTTCTCTAATTCTTTGCTTTGCCGCCCTGTTTGCTTTTCATTCTCCGTCTTGGTGTCCTCTTTCTTTTCTCAGTCGCACTGTTTCGTCTCCATCAAACCTCACAGCGAGACCTCGGGTGCTGAGACGTGACCTTTAAACATGGTTTCTACAGAGCACAGGATACAGAGGGAGGAGAGACGGGGAAAAGGAATAGAGGACGAGTTTCACCACCCTCAGAGTGTGTTTGCAACACTTCACTGACCCCTAAGAAATCATCTTTTTTGCCCCTTGTTAAACTATCCACACCCACCGTGCCCCACATCTCTTTCTTTCTCGCACAGTCTCTCACTTTTTTTTTGCTCCCTCTGCACTACCTCAAATCATTTTTTTCACCTTGTTAGAGCAGCTTTTTTCAGACCGACACAGGGAGGAGAGGGAGAAGCGAGACAGAAACTGGAAATGTTAAAGCACATGAGCCCCATATATAAAATAATCATTTGCCAACAAGCAGCCAGGTGTGAAGAAGCCACAGTACATCACTAACAGCTCCCGTCCCGATGCCATGAAAGCAACAAACTGAGAAAACTGTCGAGCTGCGTTCCTCAGTCCTATATGCCTTTTCTTTTTCCCCACATAAATGACCTTTGTCTCTCGCCGCTCATGTGATGCTGATGCATTTGAGGTGAACTGAGCTTTATGCACGAGCACAAACAACCTGCATTTTCCATTTCCTCCCTTTTTGTTCTCTCCCTCTCTCCGTACCTTTCACTCTGTCCTCTCTCTCAAGTCTGCGGATCCTGAATATTCAGGTGAACAGGCAGGCAAACATTCAGAATGCTGCCTTTGTGATAACCTGGAGGCACAGTTCTCTGTATAAACAATATGCCGGAGTTCGGGTTTCCTGTATAGTGTATTATCAATATCCTGCAAAAAGGCGCGTGTCCACAGTTTTTTGAGGGACTGAGGAAGAAGTGAGTTAAGTTTTAAATAAAGTTTTGTGCCTGCTATGAGTTGCTGCTCCGCCATGACTCACAATTTCAGTCAGCTCAAACATTTTGCTTCAGTCGGATGTTAGAAGCAGCACAACCTCTGTGGGCTGCCAGCACTGATTTCAAGCCTTCAGACTTGGTCCCAGTTCCACACTGTGAGCTAAAAATACTTTTTAATAAAGTTGACAATGGACTATTTTACCACTTCAGACACAGGGAATTATTGGATTTTTTTTATATTTTGTACCAACAGGAATTCGAGTAAACCAATAATGGAACAAGCGTCACTCACATTTTGCTCCTTATTAATTAATTAAATTATTTTACTTTAATTATTAATGTTTTGTCATTATATTCATAGAAATTATGATCCAAGTGGCATTAATTTTCTTTCAAAAAGTAGTTGCTGTTGAAAATGAGTAGAATATAAATGCAATTTCTAGGTGATAGGACTGAAAAATTCTCCACATATTGGCTTTACAGCACATTTCATTTGTATTGTTATTGTTGTCAGACATGTTACTGGAGCCATTGACATTTTTTCATCATCAGCCTCAGCTAGTTGACCAGGAAAGTTTGTTTTCTGTAACAATGGTGATTTTTATATGCACAGTATTCATTTTTAAAGCCAAACTCTAAGATCCAAATGTAAACAAATCTACAGATTTCAAAAAAGTTGGGACGCTGTGTTAAACATAAATAAAAGAATGAGATCATTTGTGAATCCTTTTTGACATATACTGAAAACAGCACAAAAGACTGTGAAAGTTGTGGACTGATCCAGAAACACCTGTTTGGATCCTTCCACAGGTAAACAGGTTCATTGGTAACAGGTGATAGGATCATGATTGGGTATGAAAGGTTCATCCTGGAAAGACTCAGTCGTTCACAAGCGAGGATGGAGAGAGGTTCAACACTTTGTCAACACATAAAGGAGATTAACACATGAGCTCAGGAACAACAAACTTTTTTGAAATCACAATTGTGTCTAAATCTATACAGTAACTCACCAACTTGAATAATTAGTTATACTTTATTTTATAATTTTACCAGCATGAACACACTTGAGCCTCATCTTTGCAATTAGTCAACACATGGGATACAGCGTTTGTTGTATTTGACATTATAGACTATACAATAGTCTGGCATGAACCCAGAGTCGTTAAATGTTTAAATACTCATTACTATAATGTCAGAAACAAACACTATATTTCCTGCAGGGCACTGATAACATGTAAGTCAATTAAAAACCCATTCATGTCGGCAGCTTGCTCATATTTGCAGGAGGCGGGACGACTGAGCGGGGAGAGCGACTGCTCTGTAAACAAAAGGTCACCAGCTCTGTGTGCAATTACGGTCATGTATACTGACTCTGATTAAAAGGGCAAGAATCGCTACGAGGTGCCACGTCAGCCAAATTTATACAGTACTGAATTATGTAAATCAAAATTACCTGTCAGTCACACCAACAACTTGTAAGGAAATATTTACTCTGTCAAACGCGTTGGATGTAATTTCTACCACTAGAGGTCTCTCAATCAAAACAATAACAAAAAAGTTTGACGATGTTGTGAAGCAGTGCGGGATCATGGGAGTTGTTGTCCTGCCATTGCTGATGAAAATCTGACGTGACTCAGAAATCATGTTCATGGACGAGGTTTTATTCATGTTATCTCACCAACTCCCTTCCTCACTCTCTGACATATCATCTGCTGTTTCCCGCAACTCGAGGGGATCAAGGGGATATGACGCCACCGACAGGCGACCACATGAACTGCACGTTACCTTGAATAAAATTCTGGATTTGAACATTCTAGAAAACAGTGGGATTACAAAATTACAAAAACTGGGGCACAAAATGTCACTGAAACACAGACATTATCAACATTTTGTATGTTGTGGAGAAAACACACACTAACAAACACACACACACACACACACACACACACACACACACAAACAAAGCACAAGGCAGTTTCACCTGTTATTGACGTGAGTAAAAATAAATCATGTTGACGAGGCTCTTGTCTGTACAGGCGATGGATACAGCCTGAGGGAGGACGTGCGCACGCGCGCACGCACACACACACACACACACACACACCTGAGTCCTGCTCTCACTCCCAGCACTGTCCCTCGTCTCATCACTCTCTCCCTCCGTCTCATATGATGAAGTACATCGAAGGACGGACCTAATATATTTCTTTATCTTTCCGTCTGCTTGGCTTTCCTCTCTCCATCCTTCACTTCCTGCTCTCTCCTCTCGGTGCCACTAACTCAAAGGCAGCCAAGGTCTTTACTGTACATCTGGAGGGTTGACTCAACTTAACTTATGTAACTTAGTGAGACTGTACACAGGCTGCAGTTTTAACATATGTACTGTAAATCAGTGACATCAGTACTACACATGATGATTGTTGGCCTTTGCAATAAATCTTCTTGTCTATTAAACTAAGAGATGGCCAAAATACAGCAATACACAAGACCAGGAACTGATGGCTATAAAAAACATGAGCATGAGTTTCATTGCCTGTGAGTTCAACTTGTCATCTGAGGAGATAAGTTTTTCTTTTAAAAGTTAGAGTTTGGTTTCAACCGTCTAATCACAAGTCCCAGTAGTACTTTCAAACAACCTACTGTGAACATTTGACACCAGCATTTATTTAGAACCATCGACAGCTGAAGCTAAATCACGATTAAGCAACAAGCCAACTAATTCAAGTGACCTCTGAAAATCTTAATTCTGACTTCCAGTGGTTTCTCACCTCGCTGGACTAAAGTAGAAATAATCAGGGTCAGTTCAGCGTGACGTCACTGTCGGGTGTAGTTACCACATGAGCCAGAGGGGGCAGTGAAACGCTGCTTTTCACTTTGGTGTTACTGTTTACCTGTGATACTTTGGCACATATATTATAAAACTAATTAAACAAATGAGACGGTGACAACGAGACAAGCGTTATCTCTGTTCATCACACTGAAGGTTTCCCTCAAAGGTCCATTTCACTTTACTGAAGTTTTGTTTCAGCGATGAAAGTGACTTAAATTATTGTTGGTTTTTAAAAATGAGATGAAGTCAAATCTGATCACACAACAAAAGAAGGTTGAGACACTTTGGGTAAAATGTTTGTTTGCATGTCGTCAGTTTGGTTAATGTGAAACAACAACTCTTCTCTGAGGCTACGACTGTCTGCTGTGACCGCGTGTCTTTCAAAGTCTTCCCCTCCACTGGCTAAGTCTCACACACACACACACACACACACACACACACACACTTTCCCTGCCTCCTGAGCTTCTTCCTTCCATTAATCCATCCATCCGTCTTTTCCCAGCTGTATTCCCTGTGTGACCTTGCCACAGTGCACAACCTGTCAGCTTTACATTGACCTCTCTCTCGCAAACACACACACGGATACGTCGATGTCTTGTATTCACACGCAGAGGAAAACACACACAGATACACACTGAACAAGTTCTGATCTCACACACACACACACACCGAACAACACGCGTGTGCACGCTGACACACAATCACACTTTCATACGTACTGTACTCTCTCCACCACACACACACACACACACACACACGCAGGCACTCACACAGTGACCTGATCATGTGTCCCGCAGGAACACGGCCTGTTCCTGTTTGTCTTTCGCACTGTTGAGCTCTCTTCAAGTGAACAGGAGATGGAGGGAGGGAGGAGGTGGTTGATGGAGAGATGGAGAGGTTTTCTTTCCTTCAGCACTAACAAAGCAGCAGGTTATTGTCGGTCGGTGCCAGAACAAGACTGGATTTACCTGCTATACTCAACAAAAGGTGAGCTCTGTGTGTAAAATGGTTATGATTTCTGCAGAGCATGAACAACCTCTAATGCATTTAAAGCTCATAGATTCATTCTGACAGTCTTTATTTAATAATCTGCAGGTTTGGTGACAAAAATCAATAGAAAATGTTTCACTGACAAACATGAACCTTTGCACAGTCTTGCAAGAACAAAAGATCAAGGTCAGTATTTCCCCTTCTGGCTAAGATAGTGAAGATATGCTTGATATAGATATGCTTTTTAAAAATATATTTCCAACTTCTTAAACTAAGTAAAGGCATAAACGCAGAAAATGTTCTCAACAAACCTGTAAACTGAATAAGACCCAACCAAAAACGTTGCATCTACAAAAAGCTGTCGCCACAAAAATTACATTAGCATCACAAATTTGAACGAGAACTCAACAAAAGATGCCACCAGTCACAGCGGGAGAAAATTACACAGACTTGAGTGGAGGAGCATTTCACTTTTTGCACTTTGACATGTCATAGCAGGAAAAAAAAGCACATGTGCAAATAGAAACATCTCTAATGAATTCATAGCCTGCGTGTTCGCCTGTTCCAGGGTCCTGAGCTGTGCATGATGGTCTAATGATGAGGCTTCCAGAGTCCTCATCAATGTGATCGGTCCCACCTTTGCATTTCCTGCTATGAAAAGTCAAAATGTCTGACATGAAAAGGTTTATTCCCCTGCTCCCCCGACCAATCCCTCCGAATCCCTCAACCCTGACCCAAGTTAAAACTAATTAAAATATTAAAACTGCTCTTACAGTTTACAGGAGTCAAATCTGTGACATCGTTTAAAATGCAGCTTTCCAGACTCTCCTGCTTCCAACGCATGCTGAGGTGGTTTCCTAACAGAGAGACTAAAGGAGAAATCTCCTCTCATGTGTTCAGGGGGTCTGCAGAGCTGCAGCGCCAGGTCAGACATACCAGTAATCCACAGCTGAGTTCAATAGACCTCATTATCCACAGCCTTTGTTCAATCATACACCTGGCTGCACGGGTCCTGAGCCCCTCTCTCTGCACTCAGGTGTGGAGGAAGCCACGGAGAGCTTCAACACAACTGCACCAAAACAAAGCCATAAATTACATTCTATACGTGTAATGAATTTATAAAAGCATTTCTTTGAACTGTGTGTACTTTTACAGTGTGCATATAATGTGGTTTATACCAGCAGTGCTGTGCGTGAACATGCTCTTGTTTTTGGCGAATCCATTTGCAACTTGTGAACTAATGAACATGCTCTGTGTTTTATGGCACCCGGCACAGCGAATGCAACGGGCAAATCGGACACAGCCGCTGGTCCTGCTGAAGCCAGTTCATGTGAATATTTGAACAAATCCAGATTCCAATAGAAAAAATCTCATCTCTTATGCAAATTGTGCCAACTGGGTGTGAAAACGAGTTCGAATGTCAGCCACATCAGCGATGAATTTGAAACGACACATCAAGTTTTAAGCGTCGGACCAGTCCTGGGAAATCATATGAATGAATGATGATCACAAGAAATCATTAACAAAGGGTACGACCACGAGAAGAGCTCTGGACTGCTTGTAGGAGCAGCTCATTAAAAAAAAAAAAAAAAAGAAATGAACATGATCTAGTTCATTTTTTGGGAGTGTGAACTTTGAAAATTCAAAATTGTGAACGATGACTGAACGAGTGTAGTGTGAACACTGTGTACACACACGTGTTCATATCTATATTAAATGCAGGGTAACATCTCCCAAGAGCAACATTAAACATGTTCTGGTCCAATTAACAATCAGCATTAATCTCTGGTCAATAAAAAATTCCCTTTGAAATAAATTGAATCAGGCTCTGAATTTTCATTTAATTTGGTTGACGTTTTCCACTTTTTAAAATTTGTTCCAGCTTCATTTTAGAAGATTGCATTGCTGCTGTGTCAAAAACCCTCTTAAATAAATCAATTTTTATTCTACATTATATCTTTCAAACCTTTTTGCCTTTGACACACACTTTAAATTTTACTAAGAAAAGGACCTTGTCCCAAAGCCACACATGCTCAGAGGTCATAGCTGGTTATTGTTCTGTCTCTTTTATTCTCAGCATTAAAATCCACATCAGTTTGCTGCCGGTTAACAATAAATCTAATAATGAGGCAATCTGTATGAAACCACACAACAGAGCAGAGAGCCGGCTTCAGTCAGCAGTCATCTGACCTGAGGCGATGCCTTTCAACTTCCTCAGAGGTGAATTCTTACATAATCCTCCTTCCAGCAGTTTTCCTCATTCTGGTCTCAGCGAACAAGAGGAAGGAGAGAAGAGCTGGGTCGTCTGTGGATCAGCAGTCGTGGATTATTGCAGAACTGACTTTGACATTTTTACTGTTCAACATCACTTTGTTGTGTTCACACATGCCTGTGGAAGGAATTAATGAATGACAGCGTACGTCCACCACTTTGGTCCAGACTTTAAATATCTCAGCCACAATTGGAGGCACTGCCATTAAATTTTGTCCTTCAGACATTCATGGTTCCCAGAGGATGAATCCTAAAGACTAAGGTGATGCCTGACTTTTCTTCTTGCACTACTAGTAGGTCAAGAAGAAAAGATGATCACTCATGATTTTGTGATCTGCTGAAGTTTTACTCTAGCGCCACCATGATGCTGACATTTGTCTTGAGTGATAAAAAGTCTTAATAATTGCATTCCTTTTTTCAGTGTTTCAATTTTAATTGGTCCAACCCTTTGGTTTATGATGATATATATATATATAGAGAGAGAGAGAGAGAGAGAGACAGACAGACAGAGAGAGAGAGAGAGAGAGAGAGAGAGAGAGAGAGAGAGAGAGACAGACAGAGAGAGAGAGACAGAGAGAGACAGACAGACAGAGAGAGAGAGAGAGAGAGAGAGAGAGAGAGAGAGAGAGCGCTGCAGGCCTCAAACAGTTGTTCCAACCTGCCTCCTCCTGCTGATTTTGACGGAGAATTGTTCATAAATTCAAAAAACACTTATCGCTCTGCTCGTGCCACATTCTCATGCGAGTGCTCTGATTAATAAATGTATTCTTTGATTTGGAAACAGCCGCCTTAGGGCTTGTTATACATTTCTCTCTCTCTGCAGAAGCGCTTCATCTCAGCGACCTGCCAGCACTTTTCTACCAGAGGAGAAAACGCTGCGTGGACACACACCTTCATGTTGTTGTGATTTAGTCTTTCTGGCTATTGCACGGCTGAAATGTCGAGACCAAACCTCTACTTCAGCTTCTGCCGTCATCCACCAGACGACTGAGTGAAAGAAAAAAGACAAGATCTCTGATTCTGCTGTATCTATTTTGAAACTTTTTTCGGCCATGTCGTTTAACATCTCATCTCTTTTAGTGTCTAATAACATTATGTCAGCCTCCTTAACTGTTATATTCCAGGTCTGTTTCACCTGTTCTGTTTTTATGAGCCTGCTCTGAACCCATCTGTGTGAGCAGCTGGTGTTCCTGCAGGACGACGTCGCCTCCCGAGCAGCTCCGAGCTCCTGAGTATCACTTTTTAAGATGTTTCTCACATGTTCAGCACCAACTGTGGCCGGACGGTGTCCTTGAGTCTGAAAGAGGCACTTTTTAAAGCTGTTTACTCTAATCTATCTATCTATCTATCTATCTATCTATAGAACCACGAAGAGCATTTCTTTTCCATTTTGAGATCGTGACACACTTTAAAAACAAAAAGCCCATGGTATGTGCAGTTATTTAATCAATGCAACTTGTGAACACGTATTCTCGTAGCTTTGAAGACACCAGACTTTCATCTCGCAGGTACAAAGTCAGTCTTGCGGGATTTAAAACCTCACCAGCACGAGGTCGGAGGAAGGTGACACACAGAGGCTGGCTCCAGTGTCAGCTGGTAAAAATGTTGGTCGTGTTGCCACAGACTGAATTGGTTCGACGATCGCACCGTGTCAAACACACAGGAGGTCGCAGCTTGTTCATGAATTCTGCTTTTTTGGTTGAAAGTTTTCCTCTGTTAAACCATATTTTCAAATGAAATTGTTAAATGCAAAAGACTGACACGACACTGTTGGTCAACACACGGTCCACTTTTCATTATGTTCTCCACATACAACCATCTCACCCCACTGATTAAAATTTGGGCCTAACAACGACTCACAGACATATTATCACCTTTTAAAAGTGGCACGTTGGCAAACCTTTGCCTGCTTTGGCAACAATCACACTGAATGTGTTTCTGGTACTGGAGGGTGTTTTTTCCACTTAATTCCAATGAGTACGAAGTTGTGAAGTGTTTTTTTTTTTTTTTTTTTAAATCCCAGCATCACATTGTTAATTTGTGCAAAAACAAACACACTACATGTAGTATTTTTAATTCAATATTACAAAAATAATTTGCTTAATGCAGATTAAAAGTAAAGTCTGGTTTGGACACTTGTAGGAATGCTGCTGTCTGAGATCACACACAGTTTGCAGTCGTTTCCACATGGAGCATTCAGATCTACTAACGCTCACACTGATTAGTATGTTTGACATGAGAGAGTTGACCGTCTCTAACAATCTGCAGACAAATCCACAAGACGCCTTCATGTCTCATCATCATCTCCCTTGCAGCTTCCATCATGTCTTTTTTTCCCGACATTAACTTTCACCACCAATGTCAAACCACAGCCTGAGCTCACCGGACTCGCTGTACGTCCCAGGTAACATACAGAGCTTCATGTGTGCGGCTCCATCTGCTTGGAATGAACCAGAAAAATCTATGAAACACCCGCCGGTCACGTTAAGTCAGTGATTCTTGACCGTGACCCCGGCGCCGGCGTGCACAGCGTCGGCTGCCGGGCGCGAAGATGGTATCTGACAATGTCCATCCATTAAGACCCCCGGACGCTGCGACCACTGTTCTGCCAGAGCAAGCAACGAAGGTGAGGTGATAAGAAATGGTGAAGTAAATGTCAGTTTGACGTCCTCTCGTAGTTTTTGCTTGACTTTGCAGGTGCAAGAGAAAAAAGGACAAACCCAGCGTCTGTTGCTATGATTTCAATCATTCACGCTTTGACAGATAAGTTGTGAAATTATACAAACTCTTCATTCAGTGGTGAGTTAATTTTACATGGTGTCTAGACAGACTTTCTCTCCTTCTGTTCACACCTGCAGGCTTTGTCTCTCTCTCTCTCTCTCTCTCACACATATATCATGACGAGTGTGACGTCACAAAAACACTGAGCTAACAAAGGAATCAGCTTTACATGAATGACCCTGTTTTTAACTTACGACCTATCTGATGGATTTGCACTTTGTTAAAGATGAAATTGAGTTTGTCTTGTTGTTAATTCACTTGGAGCTTCCTCGTGCAGAATGATGTGTGTGCAGACTTGGTTTCACTTTCACTGACTGAAGAGGGAAAGTTTTTCATTATGAATCTTAATACAACAGGACAGGACTTATATTTTTTTTTGGCTGATGTGTTTAAATGCATAGTTTTAGTTTTTGGCTGAGAAATGTTGTGTATTCAATGAAGCATTTTGTGCTTCTCCTCCTTTTATTATCTCAGTTCACCGGCTCTTGAAAAACAGATTTTTAGGTAAGACAAATAAAAACAAAACACTGAAGTTCATGTCGTTCACCGTGCAGCTTGAAAAGGCAGCAAAGTTCAATACAAAACTGAATTAAATTGAGCACCTTGTCGCACAATGTTTGACTTTTCAGACTCTTTCATACCCAGGAATAGAGCCGCTGTGACCTTGTTAAATTGAAGATAATAATTAGATTTCACTTGCCTGGCACTCTTTCTGTAAAAACCTCACGACAGACTCACAGGATCCTCCGAGGTCGGCTTTATTTAAACTCCCAAGGCATTAGAGGCGTCTCCTGCAGAAAGGCGTCAGAAATTCTCCAGCTGGTTCTGTGAGTCTCAGCGTCGTCTCACCAAACTGTGATTCTGAGTCTGGCTTCGTTTTTGCAGCACATTTCTCTTGCTTATCTCTCATTATCTCTGTGACTCTTTTGAACTTGTGTTTCTGTCTTCTGTGAAGTTCCTTGGTTCTCACTTTGCCTCTATCTATTTCATTTAAACACAGGAACATCTCATCCTTTGAGCTGTAATAGTCTGAATGTCATATTGAAGTATTATTTGCAGGTAATTTTCACTTTTCCAGCCTATTCCAGCAACATGAATCATGCTCTGAGACACAAAGATGGCACCACGAACGGAGCTTTCACACTGTGCTCTTTGGGCCTCTTGCTGAGGAACTTCCTGACCTTAATCACTTTGTGACAGTTTAATTAAACAAAGCGCGCTCGTCTGAACGGCTGTTTTCTCGCCTGTCGGTCTGACTGCTCTCGTCTCTCGCTGTCACTAGAAAAGCCACTTGTTTTTCAGCCATTATTCAACCGCAGTTTGAGGCTTTTCTTCTGCTGGATTGCAAACACTTAAACTTTGACTACTGATCTTGCTGCCTGCCATTAGATGAACATTAGTCATGCAAGGAGAGAATAAAGGCTCTTTCACTTGCTGGATTGATGACACTGAACCCAACAAAGTGCAAGACTCTGAAGTGCTGATTCTCCAGCTGAAGCAGCGACAGGAAAGGTTACCGACAATTTGCCCAACAATACAGTGACATTTCACAAGTATATGTGTGACCTTGTTTGCCTTTCATTCCAAAGTAATTTTTCATTTTGAGAGACTTTGACAAAATAAAAATGAAATCGTGTGAATATAGTCGCCTTTACAACAGAGCTCGGAAATGTTTGCAGATTAAAACTTGTCACAGCATCGTCTCTCGAACAGTTCGACCATCTGTTGTGTTTCAGCATTTGAGTCAGTCCCTCTCATCGTGGCACATAAGTCACAGTTAAACCCAGGTAAACGTGCTGCAAATGAGCTGTGATGGCGACAAAATACAGTATCAACTCTCGCAAACACTCTAAGCACGTGACTTTAAATTTACTCTTTACTGTGAACTATAATCAATGTTTGGTGCATTTGAGATTTCAAAAGCAAAGAATATTGCTGAATGACAGGTTGTCATCCAGCAGAGTTACACCTTCAGCCTACAGAGATTTACATGGCGGCATCTTTTTGCAGTTTTGTAGAGGAAGTGTTCATGTGTTTAGGTTCAGTGTACATGAACATGTTTCCTGCTCAGTGTTACAGGGACTTTATAGCAAAACTATGGTATAAACAGTTGTGTTTTATTTCAGCCCAGTTTGCAGTCGATGATATGAAAAGTGTTTCTGCCCCTGTAATGAAATGTGCTGCACCAGTCTGGACCTGACAGTGTTTTATTCTGTTTAACAATATGGACTCTCTTACTCATCTAAAGGATAAAACACAGAGTAAATGGACGTCAACACTCGGTGCCAAGAGTCGCTGAGATCAAACTCTGGCAAATGGTCAAACAAGGTTGGGCCTCCGAACACTATTGTTTTTCCATTCTTCATATCTGACAGAGCTTGGATGAATCTTATAGCATCAACTAATTAGGCTTGGAAACATAATCAATCTAATGGCTCCCTAAATCACAGCCTCTGTTTGAAATGACTGTTATTAACTACTGTTTCTATTTCCAAACTCAAAGTGCTCCGTCGGACGGACGCCTCCATCATATTTCTATGCTCCGAGTGTTTTAATGTTGGGAGTGTGTTTGCCCAGAGGCTCGCTGTCTTATAATTCATGCTTTTAAATGCCCTTTTTCAGAAAAAAGGTTTTCACAGTCTGACTCACAACAAATCCAAATTCATTATTTGTTTATAGAATAGAATAGAATACATGAAATCTCGACACTGACATGGCTTATTTTTCAAGTTCATACTGTCAGAAAAACAAACTGAGCTCAAATAAACCAGAGTTTATCAGCGTTGAAACAAACCATCAGCAAACTGCATGAAAAGATCAACAGTGTCGAGGTTCGACTTTGACAATGTTACTCATATGCATTTTGTTAGTGTATAGATTTTTAACCAAGCACAGTTTTAAGGTTGTAATTTAATGGAGAATTTATTCTCATCATTGAGGAAAGGATTTACAACAAGACTTGAGAGCAACACGCTGTGGAGGCTTTTAAAGCACCACAGTGTTTCAACAGTTGGCTCCATATGCAGTTACAAACGAACGCTTTAAGGTGCTCTTACTTCACCTTCCCCGACAGCTGACAGCTTCAGAGGAGTCGGATGGAAAGGCCGTAACCTCTGGGAAGTTCTCCAGCTGAGCGGCGCTCTGACCTTGGTCACTTTTAGACGGTAATTAATTAAACCGCATGATTCCTGACTTTCGGCTCGGCCTCTACCGGCCTGTGTGTGTGTGTTTAATGTGTGTGTGAGAAAAAGGAAGAACACCACTGTTTTCACTTGCATGTGTGAGACAGAGTGTGTGTTTGTGTGTGTGTGTTGCATCAGACTGAGTGATATATGAGTGTGTCGGAGTACAGCAGGGCATCATCCGACAACTCCGTCTCTCCCACACACACACACACACACACACACACACAGAGCTGGGTCAGCAGCGAGGGGCCTCCGAGCCAGCGGCAGGTTAAAGTCTTAATGACGGACATTTCTCTCAGGAAACTTCTTTCCATATGTTACAGGGAGACTCCCTCAAATCATCATTTTTCACCTTGTTAGAGCAGCTTCTTTAGCTTAAGACAGACAGAAACAGGAGGAGGAGGAGGAGGAGATGAGACAACAGATGAGGTGAGTAACAAAGAAAAGGAAGGAAGGAAGGAGGTGTGTTTCTTTGCTTTGTCCTCCTTACGGACGGGAGGAGAGAGAGCAAGGGAGGACACGAGAGCCCAGGTGACAGGAGGATTGATAAAAGATGGAAGATTTTCCATAATTCACAGAAAGCCATATTTTCTTGAGCCTCGCTGGATTACAGGGACGAACGAGAGAGTCAGATGAGACGAAGAAAGAAGTAGAACGCTAACAGAGGTGAGGTGGGAGGAGGGGAGAGACGGAAAATAAGGGCAGGTTGTTAGATTTTCTCTATGTTTTAATCTATATTTTAAGGAGTATCTCTTTCTGGTGTAGCTCCCGAGCGACGCTGCGTTTCCCTGCACCTCAGACGGGATTATTCTGACGGATGACGCATCAGAGCACAACACCTGTCACAGAAACAGCTCATCTGACAAAAGCTCATCTGTACCACAGGAGAAAGAGCGCAGAGACTCTATCTAACCTGCTGCAGGCTGATCCGCCGCCACGAGAGCCACTTAAAAAAAAAAACTTTTCAACTTTATCTCTGTGTATTTGTATTAGTATGTACACCGCTGCAATTGTCAGCGCTCGCTGCGTCTGGTAGGAAGGTTTTATTCATCCCCGAAATCCTGCGCCTGATGATGCAAGCGAGGCCAGAAAGTGGCAAGAAAGACTCATTTCAGCCCCGAGACATCTAATCATGTCTTTAGCAGATAAAACTGCAGGACTTTAAAAAAATAATGTTTTCAACTTATCTGTTTGCTTTTCGCTTCTGCCGGGCCTGCGACTCCATCTGATACCAACTGTACGTAAACCGGTAATGTCGCGCTTTGAGAAGTCTTCCTCCTCTGCAGACAAAAAGCTGCAGTGAGTAATGTGGAGGATTTATCTGCTCAGAATCTGGCTCCTCCGAACACCTTTAAGTTAAACTCAAAGTGCTGCGAAGGCGTTCTTCTGCTCATTGTGGTTCGCTCCATCACATCAAATGGAAAAGTGTGAAGTCGGGAAGGAGGCCGAGGAAGACTGAGAGGGCTAAATCACATCTGCTGGCAAAAGTCAGGGATTGCATTCTCTACTTAAAACACATGTTGATGCCTGAGCGAGTCTCACTGAAGAAAACTACAAGACACAAGCCAAAAACTTTCAAAAACGTAAACCTCGAGTCACATAAACAGACAAACAAACCTCCAGGTTTCAGTCAGGTGAGAAAGCAACAGGTCGGAAGTCTTGACTGACACTGATCGCACCCTGAAATCATTTCTCTCCTTCATGCATCTGCTCCAGAAACGAAGCGCTGGGCAAGTTTCCTGAAAAATGGAATCGATTACTCAAAACATTTTACTCATTAAAAAAGCAATTACCTTCACTACTTCACTGACATTACTTGTTACGTGACTTTGTGTTACTAAGCTCAGCTCCATCAAAGGTGCCTTTCAGCAACTCACATGTCAAAGGGTTTGACCTTGAGGGACAAAGCTATGGGCCTCGAATTTGTGGAAAGACAGACTCCTTTCTCTTTTGGACATTTATAAAAGTGTATTTGGAAAAAAAAAGTTTTCATACAAGTAGAAAAAGAGCAGGAGAGGGAGAGAAGCAGCAGGTGACTGAGGGTGAACAGGTGGGAAAGATGCAAGCTCACACCCTCTTCTGCACCTCCTAAGGTCAAACCCTGCGATGACCCCTGTGAGGAGGAGGAGGAGGAGGTGGAGGAAGACCAGATTGGTGGAAGAAACAGGAAGAGAACAGAAAAGCGTTGAGCAGTAAACAGTGTCTGCAAACGGTTCTCAGTTTCCCACCAGCACTGATGGAGAGAGAGAGAGAGAAAGTGAGGGGAAAGAAAATTATTTTGATGAATTGCCAGTGTTTAATTCCAGGGCACAGCGGTCATGCTTTACTGTACTCTGAGAGATTTCTGGGATATGAATGGCCTCGATATGGAGCGAAATAAATAACAAGACAAGAAAACTGCAGATTGTGTGTGTGTGTGTGTGTGTGTGTGTGTGTGTGTGTGCCCACACACAGCTCTTAACAGTGATATCATCTTTCTCTGATTCAGTTTGTGTGTCGCAGTATTTTCCTGCAGTTCGGAGATAAATGCCTTGCTCAGGGGAAGTTTCCAGGAGGGCACAGCTTCCTATTTACTTTATCAAATCATTTTTTAAAGGCCTCCAAACATTCAAACTGACAATCTTCAAGCTTTGACTCTACTTCATCCCTCTGTCTCTGTCTCTCTTTTTTAATCTTTTTATTGCTTTTGTCTCCAGTTGCGGTTGTTTTCCAACATGTCGACACTGAACCATCCACCTCTCACAATCCTGGACGCAGCCATCTTCCAAAAGATTATGGTGATTTATTGTATCACGGTTGAATACAAGCAGTAAACGCCTCTTGAGAAAGAGAAATATCTTGATTGTGTGCTGAAAAGACTTTGATTGCACTACATGCAAAGAGCAGACAGAGGAGAGCGATTCATAATTCACATGTGATTCCACTTGTTTGATTCTTCTTTGTTCGAGTCCTGATCACAGTTACATTTTTCCCCGACTCCTTGTGACTGTGATGTTTTGCTCTGATGGTTGTTTCCTGCTCTCTGTCTTGTGCAGCCGCCTGCAGGAGTTTAAAACGAGTCCATGTTGTCCAGTTCATCTCTGCTCTTTGTCAGGTCTTTTCAGTTTTCTTGAGATGCGACAGTTGGACTGGAGCTGAAGTTTGACCGACCCGACCACTCAGGCCGTCACGTCAGAACTTCTCCCTGATTTAAAACTGTTGGGGAATAAAACCTTCTTTTGACTAGTGGAAACTTTGACATGTAAATCCTGATTTGCACCTTGTTCATATTTCATATATTTGTACTCTTTCCTACTTTGTTGCACAACAATTTCTCGCTCTCTCTTATCTTCCTTTAACTTTTTATCCTCTATTTCACTGTTGTGTATATCGATATATATATATCGATCGTATATGGAAGTGCCTGTTCGGATGAGTGGTGGATCAAAGAAACACATCGCCAACGAGCCCCCGTGAGGAAGATTTTAACGCTGCGTAACGTTTCAACCAGCGCTTCACACGGCATTACAATCCTCCCACAAATGAAAGCAGCCACGATTAAAGTAGCACAAACCACATTTCTGGCCACTAAAAGATGTACGTGTTTATTTAAAATGGTCCAGTAGAAAGGGATTGAGCAAACCGGCGAAACCTTTCTGGCGAGCCAGCAAGTTGAAAAAAGCCTTTTAAGATACCGACGTGTCGTAGAGCTTTATTTCATGAGAGGGATTTTGGATGTGTTTTTTTTTTTTGGCTCTTTCTTGTCCACTGTGGAGCATAAAATCCCTTTTAACCTCGTCTCTCTCATCATGTCCTGTGTTCTCCTGGCCAGCTCTCCACTCGTCCTCCTCTCTTCCTCCAGCGCTCTCTCCCAACTGAACCCATCCATTGATCTCCATTTGTCTAATCAGAGCAACCACACACCACTTTGCTCTCTCTCTCTCACACACACACACACACACACACACACACAGCCTGCGGTGAACAGCAGTGATAAATTATCACAGTTGTACAATTGACATTATTGAAACCATTTGTGTGTGTGTGTGTGTTGTTAAGGTGTGTGTGCAGCCGTGTTTGCATATAAACAAGCTGGTTCTTTCTTTTCTAAATATATGAACGTGTGCTCACATTTGCACGCAGGTATGAAAGTGTGTGTGTGTGTGTGTGTCATGTGAGCAATGAGAGCTCTGCAGCTACAGGTTGTTTTTGCAGTGTGAAGTCGCACAGTTTAATATTCACACACACACACACACACACACACACACGCCGATGCTCAGACAGCCAATTTAATCCATGTACCAACACAGTCAGTCAGGCATCTGTAATTTATTGAAATTTATGACAGCGAGTTTTTTTTTTTCTTGTTTGTTTACAGGTTGCCTTTGTTCCATCTGTCACTCCTGTGCTTTTCAAAGCTTATCTGCAATGAAATGAATTGACAAAAGAAATAAGAAACAAACAAAATGGAAAATGTTTTTAAAGGCCTCCGTCTGTACGGACCAGTGGACCAAAACTGGCCTCTGCTTTTGATGCAATGCAATAAAACGTTCGAACGGCAGCAGGAAGATATTTGCACTGAAACAACCTGCAGAACTGATTCATATCTGCCAAAATGTGCTCTTCTCATGTTTTGATGTCTAAATCCAATTTTCACTTAGCAGCCAGCGAATGTGTTCAGCACCGAGATGGACCACGTAATTTAGTTATAACTGTCTTGCACATTCACATCACAACAAAATCATGTGCATTGTCCCTGATAAAGAAACAAACAGCAAATACATAATAGAAACAGTCCATCAGTTGTTCTTTGCTCACATTATTGTTCGACCTCTGTATTTTCAGTGTTGTCTCTATGGGAGTTTTGGGATATAAACCATAATTCTAACTTCACATTTGTAAATTATTTATTGCTACATTATTTACTTGTCTGTTTTAGATAGACTAGCTTGTGTAGTAATATATATTCAGAAGATATTTCTTTTCATTAGCAAATGTAGTTTATTCTAATGACTTCTGGTCTTTGAAAATCATTGTTCTACTAGAAAAACTGTTGCAGGTCATGTGTCGTTCTTGAAAATGTTGATGGTGAACAGGACAGACTGAAACCACTAGGAATCAGATGTTTCATCAGTGTAAAGATATTGTATTGATCATGTGCATCGGTTGCTCATGTTTGCATGTCCTCTGCTAAACCCAAATAAATCTCTTTATGAATAAATCCCAAAGAAAAGTAAGGCGGCACATGTGGCTTCAGCCTTCAGAGCTCTGTGTCGATGAGAAGCTCTGGATGCATCGACCAGCACTGGTGAAAACACACAGCTGTCTTATTCCCAGCTTATAATGAATATCTGAAAATCCTTTTGTGCTCATAATGATGTACATAATGATCGGCAAGAGAATCAGACCCACTGCTCTCGTGATTATCCGAAGTTACAAGCTCCAGTTTCCAAATAGTGATCTGGTTGAAGCTGGAATCTGTGGCTCAGAAAAGTCAGATGATGGAGGACAAACAAGTGTCTTAAAGCAAGGACTTACTTTTGGGCTCAATTAGCTAAAACACTGTTGTAATTTTTCTTTTTCCAGCAGAATCGTACATCATATGTTGATCTCAGCACAAATGCTGAGCGAAACTTCAGTTTACAACCAGGCTGCACTAAGCGAACAGCAGAATCCATCGAACACAGTCTTGAAAGTTGATTTTAGCTTCAGGCCAAGTCGAACAGCTGTTAATGCGTTCTCAAATGTCAAACGTACGCAGGCAGCGATGAGGGAACATAATTATTGTGTCATCTTTGGATGCTACACATTTTAGAATAGAAGGTCTCTAATTGTAGAAGAAAAGTGTAAGTTGTCGTTCTGCCTTTATTTACCTGCTCCGTTCTGCGCTTCCTGCTTTGTAGCTCAGATGATTAAATCCTCCTTCTTGTTGGGAGAAATGGAAATGTGAGGGCAGAACTGAATTCATCCCACCATTTGTTGTATTCGTGATAAATGAGAGAGTGAGCATTTCATTTACTCGACAAACACCCTCTTAATTTCACCATATTTTCCACTGTGATATTCTCAGGAACACGTCGTCCTACTCTGCTGTGCTCAGTGTGTGTGTGTGTGTGTGTGTGTGTCCATATGTACTATATATATGCAGATGCGTGGATGCATGTGTGTCTGTTCAATGAGATGTCCTGGAGGGAAATGTCAGAGCTTTCCAATTTCCTGTTTGTATACGTCGGTGAAAGCAGAATGAAAAAGCAGGAAGGAAACAGAAGACGTGGAGGAAAGATGGACATCGAAACTGTTTAAGATAGATGTTCAAGATTCAGTTTTTGAACGGTTTACACAAAATATTTTACTGGCGATGCAAAATTTAAGATTAAAGCGACTGTCACAAAAGACAACGTCATAACATCCAAAATCTAAAAATCATTTAATAAAGATGATCTTTTGAATTAGAATCAATTTACCTCAAAACTCTAAAATACAGAAAAGCAGTTTTTCATTGCTGTGTGTAAATGATTAGTAAAATCATCCTGCTGTAATGGCCATTTGAGACTCACAGCCAAACAACATGTCTCGATGCAAAATAAGAAAGTCATAACGGCATTTAGAGCCACTTCAGATGCCGACAAACTCAAACATGTCTTGATAAATAAAGTGTTTTTTTCTCAGTGCACAAACTAATGATCACAGTGGATGTTTGATGAATCAGACGAAGCGAACACTGACACGCTCATGAAGCTGACAGACGGGTGAGATATGGCAACTGACAGATAAACATGATACGTGAGAGTCTTATTGGGTGAATGTTTTAAAATAATATCAAGTAAAAGTTCAACATGATGCCGAACGTCAACGAGCACAAATGGCTAAAAAATGTAATGTGCCTTCATGCTGCTCCAGTCAGCAGCGTTATCAGTGAGCTTTAGTCTTAACCTTAGTTTCACATTAGTTATTGTAAACCTGTGTGTGTGTGTGTGTGTGTGTTCTTTAAGTGGGGGTTGGCAGACTGTCAGAGCAGGAAACGTGGAAAGACAAATGAGGGGATCGTGGGTTCGAGCCCTGGGCAGCACACGAGCCTGATAGATGGGTGAAGACTGACTTAAAACGTCTGGGTTATTGATGGTCGCCCGCCGGCGCTAAAAATACAACGCAGCACTGACCTGAACACCCCCCCCCAACACACACACACACTCACAAAAAAACTGAGCTGCTTCTCGTTTTCTCATAAATTGAACTTTAAAATGTTTTGAACCTGATGTAATTTTATTTTCACTTTTCACTTTTTGTACAAATTCTGAACCAGGCTGTGTGTCTGTGTGTGTGTGTGTGTGTGTGTGTGTGTGTCTTCTCTCTCTTCCATGTATTTGCATCCTGTAATGACTCTCTGTCATAGTTTTCACTGTTAATGTCAGAGTCTCCTGCAGGAGCCAACATTCAGTAACGAGTTCAGTGTAACTGCGTTGGACGACATCGTCGACTGTCTCCTTTAACATTTAATTAAACAATGAGGAGCAACAAATCCTCTCAGAGAAGCTGAGAATTCTGAACCTAAATCTGGGACCTGTGTTAATAAAAGACAGCTGCTGTTACCAACAATGACCACAGGTGTCGCCAAATCAGCCAGAACTGAAGAGTGGAGAATTAATACAAACAGTTACAAAGACAGAAAAATGCAAAATAGTAGTTTGCATCGAAACTATTCACAGCAGTAGTGATGGAAATTTGTGACCACTGTTTGAAATGATTCATCTGAAAACCATGTTTATTTGTAGGAGGCAGTGACAGTGCTCACATACACACTGTTTTTACACAACAGAGGCGCTGTGTGCAAAGTTAGCACGAACCACTGATCCACAATAGCATCTGTAGTTTGATGAGTTGCAGTTCAAATAAAAAATAAAACTCTTATGCCTCAAGGGTGGATTGATGCAATGGTCTTTTCACCTTAAACCATGAACACGTGGGACAGAACGAACCACAAACATATGTACGGTCTCCATAGTTCCACTTTTCCATTAACTGGAAAAACAAAAGCATTTATTATGTGTTGTTTGTCTTTCACAGAAAAAAAAAAGAAAAATGATGATTTGTGGTGGAAAGAAACTTTGTGAAATCCACTCAACTAACTCTTTACAGGGAAAGGTTTTTGAAGAAGTTAAATACTTTAACCTTCACTGACACACACACACACACACACACACACTCTTTAGACACTCCTTGTAGCTTATTCAATTAGCCTGGTGTGTGAATGTGTGTGTGTGTGAGGGGGTGAAAGGTCACACTGAGGGGCTTATTATTGTCTTTTCTCAGGACACACTCACACAGACACACACTGTACAGACTCTTATTTACACAGACATGCACACAAACACGAATAATTTCTGTCACACACACACACACACACACACACACACACACACGCTCAGAGGGAGCATAGGTTAGCCACTGAACTGTAGAAAGGTTCAGCGAACTTTGACTGTTAATAACAAGAGTCCACGTCAGATTTCATTTCCTGCCTGACTCTTTGCCCTTTTTCTGTCACTTTCTCCTCTTCTCTCCTTCCCTCTATGATTTTCTCCTCTTTCTTTCTTCTCTGCTTATTATCCGAAGTAAAGCCTCCATTTGCAATTGTGATCTATTGTCTGTTTTTTCATGGGTTACTTAGATTCACCTCACCTCTGCTCCCTTGAGTTAAATAGAAATCACAAAAAAAAAATCACACGCTGCAGTCAGAAATGTGCAAATCAGAGTGTTTACAAATCTAAAATATATTGAACTCAAGTATCGTTCATCAGTTTTAAGTAACAGAACTAATCATTTGGCAGCTGTCCTTGCATAATAGTCATGATTATTAGCTTCACTTCAGCACTGACATCTCTATTCATGCTTTTCTGGGTTTGGCGTTTGTAAAATTAAAAAACCAAAAAAAAACCAGGAAAATATTGAATCATAATTTAACAGGAAGAACGGACGCTGCGACTGTTCAGCTTTTTATTTCAAGAGAAACAAAGCCACCTGTTTCTGGGGCAAACATCATAACCTGGGTCACACACACACACACACACACACACACACACACACACACTATGAGGAAATATGTTATTTTGTGATTTCTCCATCTGACTCTGAGCCTTATTAAGTTATTGGTAATAAAGTGGGTCGAAGTGTCGTGGCTCAGAAAGCCAATTATCTCCTCCCGTCTTCTGAGACCTGTCTTTAATTATCAACTTTTTATAACTCGGGTCTTAATGATATAGCCGTCGGTGTCTGTGTCTCTCTGTCTGGATTTCTTTGTCTGTGGTTTGATAACTCTGTTTAATGACTCCGCCGGCGGGTTGTGCCTCTTCGATCTGACACTCTAACCTTGTTTCAGCACATCTCGACTTCTGTCCCTCTGCACTCAAAGAAATGAAAACCAGACCTCTAAAAAACTACAATGACAAATTCAAGACAAATGTCAGAATGAGAACGATAAAACATGAACAATAAACTCTGACTGAAATATTTGCTCTCTGACCTGATGGATGCAAATACTCTTTTATTTTATTTATTTGAATGTGTCTTTCGTGTATTTCCATTTTTCAATCAGTTCCACAACTGATTATGCTCAGTTTAATGTGATTTTTAAAATTAATGCCTTAAGTGAGCTGTGAGCAATTACCTAATACAATTTAATGGGAAATTGTGAAATATGGAAATTTTTTAACACAGACCAAAATATGTTTTTTGGATGATCTGTGTCTCAAATGAAATTGCAAATTTTGAAGTTTCATGTTCACATTTTTATCTTAATTCTTCTAATATGGTTTATACTAGCTTAAATTAAGTGTCTTTATGTAGATGCATTCTTGGTCACATTTTATAAAAAGGGGACAAATTCACCAGTGACTAGTTGGAGACATATAAGTAGCATATTGTCTGTGTTGTGTTTAATCCACATAAATAATAAAAATCAAAATCATATCACAAGATGTGCTGAAAGCTCAGGAAGAAGCCATATGAAGAAATATGTTTGAGGCCGACAGAACAGCAGATAAACGCATGATTAATATCGAAACACAGAAGATGAAAATCAATTATAATCAAATTAAAATGTCAGCGTGTTGAAGTGATTGAGTGACACCAGAGAGTTCAAATACCCTTTGTAGGTTTCTTGAAGCCAGTCTCTAGAGGCCATTACAGGAACTACATCTTAAACAGCCTATATAAACCACAGGTGTTCTTAAATATGCTCAGAGGCTTTGGAGGATATTACTTTCAGAGTCTTTAAAATTAAAGTGCCACAAGAGACACATGAGGGGAAAAACACACCTTGCTTCTTATCTGTGCTCTTTGTTTACTGTTTACTCCAATACATCATGACCATAAACCGAGATCTCAGCTGCAGTCAGAAATGTTGTGTGTCAAAAACTCTGAATAGGAATAAAGTAGGAGGGCGACATTCACTCAACTTGCATGTGTGGAGGTAACGATGCCAAGGATACACTGCTGCCATATGAAGACACACACAGGTGCTCACACACATACAAAAGTGACGGGAGCCCAGAAAAGAGGCTCGATGAACCTGTCACGTTTTTAAGTAAAACATTTTTGGATCCTCTCTCTCCATCTCTCTTTAGTTGCTCTCTGCATCCCACATGACAGATGACTGTAATTGGCCTTTGGTGTTTAGAAATTGGCCAACCAGACAGCAGAAGGATTCAAACCTTGCCAACGAGAACAACCAAACGACCCGTGCAAACACAGAGTGTGACGAGACGTTATGATGATTCAGAGCTCAATCTGTGTGAAAATAATCCGCTGCACTTTATGAGACTGTGAAAGGATTCTTCAGCGCTGCATCCAAATACAAGCAAACATGCGGCCTAAAACAAAACTGGTGTTATGAGAAGTTATAACTGTGAGCCAACTTGGTCTTAATTCAAAACTTGAGATCGACAGAAAGCAAAACATATTGGTCTTCCAACATCTTTTTCAAGAGATATGCTGGAGCCAGAAACCAAAGCACGGTGCTCGGACAAGCATTTATTTAAATGTTTCCAGATGATAAGATGTGGTTAATAAAGAAAACATGTCGAGTCTGTCCCGAGAGAGACAGAGACACACTGAAGAAGCAGGAGTCTTCCATTTTACTGGCAGCTGAAGCAAAATGATCTTGGCAACAATAAGTGGCCATGTCATCAAAGTCTACTTAGACATCTGGACTGTGGGCAACAGGAAGCGTCGACACATGGAGAAGAGTCACTTTACCGATGTTGATTTGTCATTATCCTTCTGATGCTGATCAGCAATAGTGACTCACAGTGACACGTCCTGTTTGATCTGACTCTGCCTGAACAGCGATTTGGCTGCAGAAAACTTCCCCAAAATGTTGCTCACTTATCATTCAAATTAAAGGAAAAGTCCAGAAAAATTCTTTTCAGGATAAAACTGGATGAAAGCTTGAAAGGAGGAACTGAAAAATTTGTATTCTAACTCTGTCGTGGAAAGCCAGCACCAATGAAAATCAAGTTTTTAACCTTGTCCATTGCATGTTTTTTATATGCTAAAAGACATCATGAGCAAAATAAGCACCACGGCTGCACATCTTCACTTTGGATCTTTCATACGTCACATACCAAAGGAACCAATAATGTCAACTTGCAGGGTTTCCATATCATGATGACGTCATAAAGCTCAGTTCATGTTATCTATTTCTGTTCACTATAGAGACCAATACATGAAATACATTATCATGCCTGTGCACTGACCTGTAGAGGACCCTGTGCACCTACACCTTGCTTTGGAATCACTTTCCAGTTTGAGCATGTAGCCTGAATCAGTCTTATATCACCACTTCCCTTCGTGCATCATTCAGTAGTTAGTAAAACAGAATCAAGCAGAGGTTCGTGTGTTTGACGAGCAGCTTCGTCCTCCTGGTCCAGAGATCGAACCAGCAACTGTTCAGTCTCTTCAGGCTGCTGCTACATCAAGTGTTTCACATGTACTATTTAGTGATTTATCAGAGATAAAGAAATACATGAAGCAGCTTAAATAGCTCATTGAAAGTCTGAAGATGCAATAAGACGTCAATTTTGAAAGAAAATGGGGCAATTTGGCTTCGGCTTCGACTCGTCTGTACATTCGTCTCCCTGCTCATCGCTCTCTAACGGCGCCCAGCCGCTCGCCGAGGCTCCGGTTCAAGTCGCCACCAGTGGAGTCGGGCTCTCAGACGCTCTTGAAGAAGCTCTTTGGCCCCGGAGTCTGACATTACACGATGATATGTGTCAGTCTCTGTATCGCTCTGACTGTCTCTCGCCAGCTCCTTGGCTCCGTCCCGCAGAAGGAAACGACTGAGAGATTATTCATTGCAGGATAATGACGGTACAGCGGCATCAAGTGCCAAAGGCTCTTGATGGACTGCCAGACAGAGCAGTCTGCATCTGTGTGTGCGTGTTGATAATAGTTTACTGAGCAGAATGACTGTCTGAAAGAGTTGGAAGTGTCTCTGGCTGCACTTGAACATGATTTGGAGCTCATTCAGACTCAATTTGCTGCAGAGCCGGAGAAAGAGAGCGAGAGAGAAAGAGACGGAGGAGCACAAGAGCAAGACAGACGGAAAGGTAGACGGAAAGAAAGAGAGAGTGGAAGAAAAATATTTGTGTTTGAACTTTAACATCTTCATATCTGACGGGTTAAACAGAAGCAAGTGCTTATCAGAAACGATTCTGCATCCGTCAAGTGTCGAAATAACATCGACCCTCCTCGACTTCACCGTCCTGCTCGTCCTTTATCTGTTCGCTGATTCTCTCCAGGTCCAGTTTTTCATCTTGCCAAGTTCAAGACTTTTAAAATGGATTTATCTCCTGATGCATAAACATGTGAACAAATAGTGTAATAAAATACAAAAGACACAGAGTGACAGACAGGTGAAGCACTCAGCTTGTCATTCCAGCAACTCATTACTTCCTAATGAGCGACGCACAGGCAGAAATGGTTGGATGTACGTCAGCGCAGGTGAATGCAAACACGACCAAATACTCTATTGTCCTTTCCAGCTTTTTTTTATGAAAGAAAAATTATCCACAACTTTACATTTTGTGGTTCAATTCTGCCTTATGACAAAGAACGTCATATTACAGAGCAGCAAATATACCAGCGAGTCCTCAGAATAAATTGACCTTTTTTTGTGGCTCTATAAGATCACGTCACTTCCTCTTCACTTCCCGATGGAAAAGAATCATAATTCCTATAAACGCTACAGATTTTGCTACTTCAACATAAACATATGTCTTTTGAGCATCTGCTAAATGAGTCATGCCGTCGTTGACACGCTTTTTTCTCTTGAAGCGTTGTTAAGTGTTCGCTGTTCGCAGGCGCTGAAGTGCATCACGTCATGAAGAAGTAAGTAGATGCAGTTTCACTCACAGGTTTATTCATCATTTAAATTAGAAAATAGAATTTGTAGACAAACACAAAGTACATTTTCTTCACATTCTTGACATCAGACTATCAAATCCTGGTATGATAGTGAAGTTATACAACTCTCCAACAAACAAAACTTCTCTGTTCTTATTTGCAGTCCGACGCCGTGCCTCCAATCATTCCTCAGTCAATGCTGAAATGCCAGAGGAGACACCTCACAGAGGTCAGTGTATTTGGAGATTATACTTTAATGAAGTTGAACTTTGGGCCAGAACCTGAGTAAATATCAAGGTGATGTACTTCTTCCTACAAAAGCTCTTTAGGGGAAGACGTCTTCAATAATGGCCGTGATCACTTGTTTTAAAAGACGCGTCCTGCTCTGCCTGTAAGTGATCACACACGAGTAATATTAATGTATAGATCCAATGTGATGTTTTTCAATCTCATGCAAACGTGAGAAATTCTGCTCTTACTAACTTTACTTTACTCTTAGCTCTTTGTTTTCAGAGGCTATAATGTGTGCACACACATACACAAGTTTACTTGTGAGTGTACACTTAATACATCCCCTTCAACACAGGTCAGGATGGCCGAGCGCTGCGTTCAGGTTGCAGTCTCCCCTCGAGGCGTGGGTTTGAATCCCACTTTATCCCAGATTTTGTGAATCTTATCTTATCTTCCCTCCTTTGTCCAGTGTATCTGAGCCTTTATGCTGTAACGTAAAACTAATTCTCAGCTCAACCCTAAAATCAAGTCCCAAACCTCCAGGTCAGACAAGATGCAAATACAAGAGAGCACAAACATACAGGCCATGAGGATGAACACAGCAGACAGATAGATAGCATGCATATATAAATAACCACAAGCATTTAGCATTTTAATCACTCACATCACACACATACATGAGTGCACACACTAATGCAGAAACACTCACCTTTGCCACAAAATGCTCTCAGTCACAAGCCAAAATGTGTGAGAACACACACACACACACACACACACACACACTGTCACACACTCTGTCCTTGTGAGGAAGGTCAGGACGGCCACCCCGCTGTGTGTATGAAGAGTATAAATAATGAATGGAGGATAATGTATGATAAGCAAAGCATCTGACCAGGCCAACAACAGCTTCTCTGCCGTCTCTCTCGCTTCCTTTTCCTTCTTATCTCTCTCTGTCTGACGCTCGTCCTCAGCCTCCATCTCTCTCCGTCTCCCGTCCTCTCACCTTTATCTTCATCTGTTTTTCTTCTCTCACCCTCTAGGTGTGAGGGTAGAGGGTGAATGTAGTGACATCGCCTCCTTTAACCCCTACGCAACCTCAACGTTGCCTCCTTATCTTTTCATACAACACACGCTGCATTATTCATCACACACACACACACACACACACACACACATAGACAGGAAGAAAGAATGATGGTTGGATAAAAGAACAAGAAGCAGATGTGAGGTGGAGGAAGGGATGAAAGAGAGATGTGGCCTCTGTTCGTACATCAAGCGTCCACCTCTGCTGCTCCTTCATTACGACACCTTCATGTATGTAAACTACTCGACACACACACGACAGAACTCTCTGTGGTACAACGCATCTGAGACAAGGCAAGAAAAAAGAGGGGTTCTCGGCCGCTGGTTGCAGTTTAATAATGCAACACGTACATGACTTCTGTAGCCTTCCCCACATCACGTACATTAAAAAAACACTTTATTCCAGCTCATTCATTACTGCACACGCTGCTGGAGGTCAAAGGTCACAGATAAAACCATTAATAAAGAAGCTGGACATTGTTGTAGGAAACCCGTTGTCCATGTAATTAGAAATGCATCAAACAAACAAACAAAGAAATATAATCTTCATACTGCTTTAGATTCTCGCTGTTTAGAAGAAGAGCCATGTTCATTGTTGTCACAGCTCTGAAAGCAAAACACCAAACTATAGACGTTTTTAATCTCAGTGAGACTTATCGTGTGTCTGATGAGTCAGCAACGGGTTCGACTGCAGAGATGTTCTCAGTAATCTGTAATGGACATGTTTACTGAGTGATGCTGCTATTCCTGGTTTGCCAGCACATTACATACATATTTTATCACGAGTTCATACATAATGTGGACGGTTAAAACAGTGTGTGTCAACAGTTCCTGTGGAAAATGCAGTGAGAGACGTCGACTGGAGCCTCGTTCATTCATAACGATGGCCGATCATCAGGAATCAAGTATTTTATATGAGGCCCAAAGTAAAGTAACTGGTTTCTGATTTTGTGATTTGACGTAGGCACAATTCTCAGCTGCTACTGGATTTTTCCTTTTTTGTGATTATCATGTGAAATTTTGCTGCCTTCAATGCTCAGTTATTTTCTTCTCTTTCTGTGTTTTTAATCATGAGTCTGGTCCTTGGACTGAGCCACTGGATTTGACAGACCGTCTTTCTGAAACCAAGGAGGGAATGTCCAGTTATTTTAGAAGCACCCTGAAGTTAAACTCTGTGTTTAAAATAATAAATAAAGTAACAAACCAGAGATCCTGTGTCCTGTGGCCTGTTTTAGAAAATAAAACCAAAGAGTCATACTTCTGTGTTGCGCCTTGAAATTTGCGAGAGAGATCGTAACAGTGTGGAAACTTGAGGTTTTCGAGGAGGTGTTTGTTGTTCCTGGTTTAAATGTCAAAAACTGTACGAGGTCGGACAGATAATGTTTGTGGAGGTTTTGGAGATACAAAGATCTACGGATGCTGAATCATGCACCTAACGTCCCCCAAGGTCAAAATCTCTGTTCTTGTGTTGATTCATTCATACAAATCTAGACCGGCTTCAATAGATGACACCTGAATGTTAACTCGGTTTACCCCTGACACAGGTTGCAGCAGGTTGAGCAGTTCAACCAAAGAGTGATATTTCCTTTAAAACGGTTTCATTCTAACAGATTTAAGTCGCCTGAACAGGTAAAACTAATTCAAAACAACTCTGGAGCAAATTGTTTCATGTGGCAGCTTTTTTCCTGTTTATAATTTGCATCGTGTTTGATGTATCTCACAGCCCCTGAGGGAAACATCTGAGCCGGCGTGTTAACATACATCATGCATGTCATAATATGTAATATGTGTAAGCAGAGGTTATGGAAACACAAACCTCCTGTGTCCTGAAATGACCCTCACGCTGCTGCTCTATAGTCTGATTCTGCTTAGACAGACCAGCGTTAACGTGTTGATACTAAATAATACGACTCCTTTGTGGAAACTCTCCTCTAAATTAAAACACTCCCACTCCGGCATTTGAATGGGATCCTTTTCAGGCGGAGGATCAGATAAAGGATTGCATGTTAGTGGAGGGTCTGTGGCCAGAGCCGAGCCGAGGAGCTGAATGTGAAGCGTCTGCCAGTGGAAAGTGACCAGCGGTTACATCAGAGCCCACATTATTCTGTGTTACACCGACTAATACGGTGTTAAATTGGATAATGTGGTGGAGGCTGTATCCACACGGGGTCACTGTAGTATGTGGAGTCTAACATGGCCGCCGCTGTGAGACCCAGCCTTCGTTTCGTCAGCTTTGCCAAAAGATCACAAATCAGATCTTTTTCAAGTCCCACGACTGGAGCTAATTTCTGCAATGTGCTCAGTTCAGTTCAGTTCGTCCCTCTGAAGTCGCCACAGGTGAAAACCCAGGCTCACTTTTGCCAGAGAGCCGCTGAAAAGACCAAAGGACACAAATTCTGCTGCAGTATTTTCTCTGCAGATCCACATTCGCATGCTTCGTCTGCTGCAGGATCCCGGATCCACGCAGCCACAGAGAAACACTCGCTGTCTCACTAACGTCAGCGCTGCCTGTTCTTTTCAATGAGCCGCCACAAAGCCGGAGGTAAGACTGTCTGGATGTGTGTTTTCACCTGTGCACGTGTGTGTGTGTGTGTGTGTTCCACATAATGCCATGACGGCAGGTTGTTCAAGTTGAAGTGGCTTAACTGTCAAACCGCAACAACTACACGCCTGAGCAACAAGACCCAGCTGTGTGTGTGTGTGTGTGTGTGTGTGTGTGTGAGAGAGAGTGTGTGTGCTAAGTGATGATGAAACACGGGCAGGGTGCTGTAGTGGGCTGCTCCCTACCTTTCAGAAAAAATCAAAAACCCTGCTGTCTTCATGGCAAGCTGCGTACACACACACACACACACACACACACACACACACACACACACACAGCGATCCTAATTGCTGTCTCTCTCCTGCAGGGTGAGAAAATAGGCTACCTGAAGGCATCTCTCTCCCACTCGTTTCCTCCCACCTCTTCTTCTTCTTCTTCTTCTTCTGCTGCTGCATTCCCTCTCTTTCCTTCCTCCTTTCTCTTCTTGCATCTCATTTCTTGTTTCCTCTTGTCTCATAACTCTGCTTTTTTTCCTCCTCATATTTCTGTTTGTCTTTCCTCCTGCTCTTTTTTCTCTCCACATCTTGTCTTCTATTGGGTGATACACTGAAAAGGATGCGAGGAAAGGAAGGGAGCGAACAAGAGGACGTACAATCTTTGATGCAGACACGTGTGGCAACAACGTCCCAGCTGTCATCGAATGCTACTCAGAAACTTGTGCACGCGATGACTTGTCAGATTCACAAAGCAAAGAAGGGAGAGAAAGGCAATCTGAGGGAACTGCACCTCTTGTCTTCCCTCCTCTGGTTTCATCAAATTTCCTCCCTCTTATCCCCTTTTCCTGCACCCATCCTCTCGAGGTGCATCGATGTGATCACAAGCCAACAAAAAGACATTTTTCAGAATCAAATAACGCAGCAGAAGCTATTAAATTACACTGAAGCACGCACTCAGGATGTTAGAAGAATATTTCTTGATTAGCTTTTTGTTTTGCCATTAGAAGATTGGCAGAAACAGGCAGCTCTTTAGAGATGATTACACCACCCACTGAATCTCCGCAGCGTGCTGTTACACACCACACGAGCAAACTAACAGACGTAGAACAAACATCACTGCTCCCTCACATGTTTTTAAGTTGATTAAGGAGTGTATTATTTTTAATTAGGATCATCTTCACTGGGGGATAGAAGTGTTTCGCATCACCACGTTTCCTCTGAACTCATCGTTTCCTTTATTCGTTGTTGCAATAGTTTGCTCGGATCGTAATAAAATTTGCTCCACCTTTTCTTTTGCCAGTATTTCACATTTTTATTCGATCTCTCTGAGGTGATGGGAGTTTTGCCACATCGCTGTGATGGACCGTGACAGAATAGGAATTAGGAATGAAAGTATTTGTGTTTTGGTGCAGAAGAATAAACGTAGTGCAGCGTCGTGACGACTTTACAGTTGAATTTCTGCACTCGTTAGTTGTTCCACCACCAACATAAACTAAATTAATCATCAAATTGACAAATGTCATGAGACGGAATTGATCTTTTTTTTCGCTGCATTGACCTTTGACTTCTGTTCAGGAGAAAACACACGGACGGCTTCCTGCTGATAAATTTGGATATTTGATAAAAGCTAAATGTCTAATAACTGAATAAATGAAGGATTAATAAAGAAGATGTTGAAAAGCGATATCAGCTGGTGAGATCCAACCTTCCTCAGCAGACTCAGTGTGTGACTTGATTATCAACACAAAAACAGACGCTAACGCCAGGGACAATTAACTTCTCTAAATGAGAATTATTTTATTCTACATCGACTCTTATCAAGGCAGCAGATGGATTTTACCCACTTGTTGACGCGTCGGCAGAGATGAGACGTTTCTGGCGGCTCTGAAAGTTTCTCTGCGTGTTGACTCGTGCTGGGTCGGGTCGGCCTGTGGCCGCGGTGTGAACGAGCCCCAGCTGTCGGTTCAGACCTGGAGTCGACGGTTGGTCGAGCAGATGAGCTTCGGAGCCGCTCTGGTGACGGCAGAGAGTCTGCCAACAACTTCAGCGGCTCAGAGTCCAGGAAGTCAGACTGAGGCCTGCAGCTCCTGTAGAGTCCGTGTGATGATGTGATTGAATGAGGAATAAAACTAATCAGGATTCACTTCTTCTACGACAGTTTCCATTGGCTGGATGAAAACTTCAAGAACAACACTACAAAAATGGCAACAATTTGAAAGAAGCATTTCTTCAGTTTGGTTCTTGCTTGAGTGAGTTTGAGGTCCTGCGTCAGAGTTTTGGACATTTCACACCAAAACTTCTTTTCCTTGTTCAAACTCCTGATTATATTAGTTTAAGTTTTACACACAAAACTCACTGAAATGTCAGCATGGTCAAGCAGTGGTGATGGTGATTCAAGACATAAAGTGCCAATATAAACCTTCAGGAGAACTATCACAACATGAGCTCGACCCTACTTATAGGTGACATAAGGTTAACATGTCACCCTTTTTTTCCAAACTGTCACAGAGACATCTTCTGTTCTCAGCTGCAAAGTTGCAAATGGAGAGGTGGTGAGGCTTCCTCTGTTACTAAAGGATCGGAATACAAAAGCCAAACTTCCAGAGAAAACTCAGGTTTGCATGATTCGTTTTCTGGAGCACTGTTTTGTCAAAAAACTTATATTGACGTCTGACATTGTTCCATTCTTTCATCCTGGACACGATGAGTACGAGCTAACATCTTAACTTGTGTTTTATCTGACTGTGTCCAGACAAATCTGTACATAATGGTTCATATCAAATGCTGACAGGACACTTGAAGATGCAGGCGAGTGGCGAAGGGGTGGGTGGAGTTAGAGGTCGGCACTATTTAGATTTCATTTTTAATTCATGCATACTGGATGGCGGCAACGTTACATGTGAGTCAATGTGAGACATGAAGGGATTTTGTTCCTGAAAAAAATCTCAATATTTGCAATTTTAATGAACTGAGTTTAGGGGTTTAATTGATGCCAGGAGAGGAACTTTAGCATCAACAATAACAAGGGAGCTTCAATAAATAATCAAGGTCATTTGTCCATTTCCAAAAAAAAAACTTGTATGATGTAATTTTTGATCTCATGTGCAAAAGTAGAGCTGCTTCTCTTCACCGACAGATTTTCAGACACGTGGATCGGAGCTGTCGTGATGCAGCTGATGGTAATAAACTGCTTCGCTGTCGACAATTAACAAGGCCGAGACGATGGCAGTAAATCCAGCGATGTTCTCTCTGCTTTATATTCCGCTCACACCGGCTGCAAACTCAGTGTATCGCTTTCTCTCCCGTCCCACCCTGCTCCACATTCTTTTTATACTCGGTGAAAGAAAGAGAAAGGCAGAGATAGAGGGTTCAGAGGGCTGCCCTCAGGCGTACACACACACACACACACACACACACACACACACACACACACAGGTTATCTCAACTCCCATGCTGCTTTATTTGCTTTATTCACACAGGCTGCCATATTGCCTGACTGACGCAACAAGGCGGCAGGAAGACGAGGCAATTTTCTAACTTTTCTCTAAACGTACCACCTTTAAAAAAAAAACTCAACTTAGACATGATAACGTTGATCGCAAAAGCAAGACGGCGAAAAGAGATGGAAAAATGTGATGTTTCATTTCTGAGAAAGAAGAAGATATGATTGTCAATATGTAAATTATTCCTGAACAGACTGAAGTCATAGATTTCTGATAGCCTTGAAACGTCGTACCTTAACATGGGTTCACGGCAGCACTTGTGAAAATGTTTCCTGTCTAATTTTAAGTTCTGAAGAGATGGATCTTTGCTCCCTTTCACAACCTGCGGCAGCCTGATGATGGACAGAGCAGGAAACACCCTCCACAGGCCGCCCACCCAGGAGACATGAGTCACGCCCACGCTCAAGATTCACAGTCTCAAATTAATCCACTTGAATTGTGCGAGGACTCTCGAGCGCTAAGCGCTGGTTCAGATTCACAGGTAGCCGAGTCTAATTGGGTGCAGATGCCTTTCCAGCGCCCGGAGGAGCGATCGTGAACTGGCTCCGGCCCATGTACGGCTGCCAGGTCTGGACAGGTTTCAGGCACAAATCCACACAGTCTGAGGAGAAACACTTCAGCACGAGGTAATTAATCCAAGGTAAACTCATTAAGTTCAGATCAAAGGTGAAAGTTATTATGAGCTTTTAGTTCGACTTTGATGTCTTAAACATTGTCAACACATTTTTAAGTTTCCATAAAAAAAAAAAATCCAATTTTAAAATCACGTCACGTCATATAAATTCATATAAACTCTTTAAAGTAGAGATTAATCAGAAAGTAACTGACGATCATGATGAAGACTGAACTTACATATTCTGGTTTGGACTCAGTGTTTGCAAACATTATGAATTAGTTAAATCGACTTTCAACAGTACGTTGACCATCAAACTGACACTGTGACATTTTCTTTTACTGTATATATGAGGGGGAAAAGGGAGAATATTCCTTCAGCTGATTAATTCATGCCAACAGTCCCCGGGCACCGATCACACATGTACACAGTTTAACATGAATAAACCCTCAGCAGGATCATAGTTAGTAGCTGAGTTACTCTGCAGCCAATGATAAAACATGGATAAGAAAATATGAGGGAAATAGAGACTGAGACACATGGAGCCATGCAGGGACATGTCTTCACGCCAGCGTTCACTTCAAACCTTGTCAACATGAATTACCGACAGTGGAGGAGAGGAAGACTTCACACACACACACATACATTCTCGTACAGAGAGAGGACGGCAGTAAATCCTCGAGAGGAGGAGGAGGAGGAGGAGGAGGGGAAAGAGACGAGGAGGAAGAGGAGTAAGAGCAAGGCGGAGTAGAAGAAGAAAAGGATGAAGAATGACTTAATGTGCTCTTTTCTGTGACTCATCACGTTGGATGGCAGATCCAGCTCTGGGATCCAATCAAAGGCTGCAAAACCAAAATAAGCTCGGTTGTCACAGAAAAGCCGGATTTTACCGCATCAGTGCTCCATGACAGCTGTCAATATGAAGACAGAGGAGGAAGAGGAGGAGGAGGGAAGGTGTAGGACTTGGCGAAGGGAGGGAAGGACGGACGGTTGGAGACTGTTACATCACTGATGCTGTGGGACAGCTGTCAATAAAGAGGAGAGAGAAGAAGAAATGAGGACGACTGCAGGGGAGGAAAGCAGGGGAGAATGGAGAGGTGACAAAGACAAAGTGTCAGCGACTGAGATCCAGAAAGAAAGTGGCGAACGAGGGGAAGAGAGAGAAAATGACAAAGCGAAAGAGAAAGTCAGTGGAACATAGTGATGTTGTTGTCAGTGTCACTGGGAGAGAAGTGAGGACGACAGAGAGGGAGTGATGCATTTGTCAGACGGTGCCAACTTTCTGCTCCGACTGCAGCAAACACTCGTGTTCTGCTCTGCAAACAGGCAGAGAAGTCGACTCCGACACAGAGAGGACAGACGTCACATCACAAACAGTATCTGCGTCTCCTTCCTGGCTTTCTAACTCGTTCGACCTTCCAAACAACGCAACTCTCTGCCGACTGGACACTTTTGTGAAGGTACAAGCTCATTCTCGAAGCTCCACTGAACAACTGTCGCTAATGATTCAAAAGCTTTTGGAGGTCAGTCAACAGTCGAACAAGAAGCACGAGCGCTTTTTGTTTCACAGATTTCTTCGACTACACACGAGGTGACTGAGTAACAGTAACAGTGAAGGAGAAACAAAACTTTTATGAACTTTTTTTTTTGGTGCAGACGAACAAGCTGAAAACTGCAAATCTCAGACACCTCGTCTCGTTCACATTTTGGATGAAAACAGAAGCCTCCTGCTGGAAACCAGTTAAACTATGTGTGGGTTTGTCACTATGAACGACCCCTTTCACAGTTGATCCGCGCCAATTAAAGACATATGGATTAGTAGAGTCTAAACTTAACTTTTTCTGCTTTGGGCTCAGTGCTTGCAAACATTATAAATTAGTTAAATAGACTTTCAACCGCACTTTGACCATCAAACTGACACTGTGACGTTTTCCTTTTACTGTATATTCGAGGGGGAGAAGATAAATATTCATTCAGTTGATTTATTCATGCCAACAGGGATCCACAGTCCCAGGGAACCAGTCGTACATGTGAACAGTTTAACATCATTAAAGCCTCAGATGCAGAGCCGCTGCGTTTGGTTTGACCATTCTGTGAGTTTGTCGCTATGAGCTTCCTGTTTCACATTATTCAGTGTCATGTTAATATCAGGAGTCGAAGGTTTGTTATGCATCAATGGTGCTGAGCTTGAGTTAGTCTGGCCTTAGTGCAATCACCTGTCATTCAGTGAAATCATCTGAATATCATCTTGAAAGACAAACAAAGTCAATATAGTATTTGGCAATAAAATGTGTCACCTATTCACTGTTTTTACATCCATGATAGATGATGTCTCAAACTACCTGAAGACACTGAAGCTCCTGCATGTGAAGATGAATCCAGCCTCTGAATGTATTGAACCAGCGTTTTTGCCAGTTTGCTCTCAGAGGGACACTAAAGCAGATTGGTTTGGGTTCTGGTCGTGGCCTGACTCTCGCATAACATATTAGACAGTGGTGCTGTGCAGACCACCCTCCCTGCACCCCCCAACCCCTTCACATCCTCTGTCCCTCTCTGGAGACGAGAGCCTTCATTTTAATAAAAGCTGCTGCGGCTCCATGGTCTGCAGAGAGAGGGAGTGGGTTTACTGGGGTCTCCATAAACTGGGTCACCTCCCATCACCCTCCATAGGCACATTTCAAAGCCTGCGCACAAAATGCACATTCATCCAGGTGTTTTCTTTATTTTCTCTCGGAACATGTTTGTCAGTTAATTTCAGCGATGTGAGTGGGCGGCAGATCTCATCATATCCACCACACCTCATCATCTTCCTATTATCAACATTTTTCACTCAACTCAACTAATGGCTCTGCTTTTGAACGTCTCCATAAAGCCGACACAGAACATAATGAGACACGGGAATGAAAAGTATCTATTCAGTGGTTTACAGGGTCCAGTCCACAGCATGTTTGTGCCTTTGTCCAGAGAGGAAGAATCAGTGGATGAGCGTCTATGTGGGTGCATGTGATGCTACATGTGTGTGTGTGTGTGTCCTAAATGTGTGTTTACAATGTAAATTAAATTAAGATCCAATTAAATCGATCGCAGCACATTTACCAATGTGTGCAGTTGATCACATTTAACAAAGTAAGACCCTCTAATCTACATGTGGCTTCTTGTTAATAGAAATCCCACTGGCACAGTCTCTGTTGTGTGATCGGATTCGCAGCCCGGTTGTGTTGAACTCATCTTGTTTTCCGGGAAAGTGCTTCAGATTTGTAGAAAGGTGATGATGTGCAAGTACGAACATCAGAACACAGAAGAGAAGCTGTTCACTGCACTAAAATCAAACTGTGATATCATTTCATAAAACACACAGATGATGATGATGATGATGATGATGATGGGTCACATGCAGTTAAAATAAAAACCAATTGTTTAGACTTGTAGCGGCTTCATTTTGTATGATGAAAGCACTTTAAATACAAGGATGCATCACTCTTGGTCTCTAATTAGAATCAATTAATCAATCAATCAACTGGAAATCCTGTATACATGAGCAAGAACTCCACGGTTTTTGGTTTCAGCTTATTGAAAACTGAATCCAGGACTTGAGTGCATGAAAACACACCGTCTCAGTTTGTACTGAACTGAAATTAATTTAGGAAAACACACAATGTAATGAAGGTTTTAAACTACATTTTGACACATGGTGCCTTTACTAAACAGGGACTCAACATTGAGCGGTGGGCTTCACCTTTAAACCCTTTTTCATTTCAGTTCATGCTACGCTTTTGTTGTTCTTATTCCCAAACAAATTTTCAGTTGATCGAGTTACAACAAGCTGATTGACACAGTAAAGCTCTGGCTCTCGGGGCCCCCGAGGGCCTCGAACAGTTGCCCACTTCGCCCCGTTGGTGATTCAGACACCGGAAGAGAAGACTTGGAACTGACATGCAGTTTGTTTATGACGACCTGTGACTCGACTTGCCCTGAGGGACTCGACGCTTTGAAGTTTGGATCACAAGACTGTGGGAAGTGAAGGAGCCAAATGTTCAGAAAGTCTTTCATGACTTACATTCTACAGATTTGGATTAGTTTGGTAGAAAGAAACAGGCATTAATGGAGGCGAGTTCAGGACATTTCAGACGCAGCGAGGAGGCAGACGACCCTGATGGGTGTGTGTGTGTGTGTGTGTTTGTGTCCTGGCATCTGTATTTTGAGTTGCAGAGGGAATCAGGGATTACAAAAAAAAAAAAGCACAACAAAGGAAACAGAGTCAACAGACAAAGAGACATCGACATCATTTTCTCTTTTCTCGCACCACTTCTTCACTTCCTGCCTCTGTTTCCACGTCCTACCAGCCGAGCTGTGCTGAAACCCTCCAAACAATTTTCCTTCCATGTCAAATTTCACAGGAAACAACTTGAGAGGATGGAGCGCACACTGTGTGTATACGTGTGTGTGTGTGTGTTTCTATCCTTGTATGAGACACAGAGATCATGTGAGAGGCTCAGCACTGTGGGTTAGAAATAGCAGAATATGCCCTGAGAGCTCTTTCATCCCGAGGCATGTGTCTAGTTAGGGCAATTCTTCTTCTGATTGACTCCGGAGGTGGTGTGTGTGTGCATGTGTGTGTGTGTGTGCATGTGTGTGTGTGTGTGTGTGTGTACGTGCGTGTGCATGCTCTTATTTATCCCAGCCTTCTTCAATCGACTCCGTAGGTGACGGCACATACTGCGAGTGTGCGTATCACTCTGTGCATTTGTGACCTATTTTCCAGCTATTTCCCTGTTTTTGAATGTTTTGTTCGGCGGCACAGCAGCAAACTAAACTGGTTATTAGCTGCTGCTGAAAGTGACAGCCACTTTTCCACCGTTGGGTGTCTCTGCGTCCCTCTCGTTCTCCCTCTCAGTCTCCATTTCCCTCTCTTTACCTTTATCTGTGCTGCTCTTCCTCCGCCTGCCTCTCCTCACATTTTTCATCGCGCGGTCTTATCAACGTTTCCTCTTGACTCTCGCTCTCGATTTCAGTTTTCATTTTAAATAAATTCATTGCTATAACTGTCAAGCACGAGCTGTAAAACGCTGCATTTCAAGACATCTAAATTATTCAATTTCTACATTCATTTGCTTATTTTGATTGGCTGTATAATTACATGTTCTGACATATACGTAATAAGAGTAAACAAGATGTTTACATGATAGATGGATCAATGAGATATTCTTGAATTAATATTTCTTTTGATATTTGTTCAGTCAATAATAGTGCTTTTACATTTTCAATAAACGTCGGAGGAACAAAAGGAACATTTCAACATTTCAAGAAAACATTTCAGACGTCCTGTTCTGTCTTGTGACTCTCAGCTGACCCTTGGGTTCATGGTGGTGGAAGGTGTTTGCTTTCCTCTCTCTTTCAGTATTTGTGCTCACGAAACATGACATGGAGATAACACTGTGTTAAACAAACGGAGGCGTACACGGCTGCGCTCTGTTTGTAAGACAGCAGATTTCACTCTGAGTGTGTACTTCAACACACTGCCATCCTCCTCATTTGGTGCGACTCTTACAAAGGTGAGTGTGTGAAGGCAGAGCTGCCGTTTGAAAGGCCGCATATTCACACTATGCTACAAATGCCAGAATCGTGACGAGGAGCTGAGCGCTGCTGAAAATTACGTTCATCACTGTCACTCTTTACCCAGCTGTCCAATCACAGCGGAGAAGGGGCGGGCCACATCCTGCCTGTACAAATCCTGAACAACCACCAACAACAATGGAGGCGACAATGATGAGACGCTGAATGTGACACATTGGGAAAAAACACAGAAGTCGTCTTCTGGCACTGGAAAGGACTGAAATGTTCAGTTTAAAAAACCTGCATATCCACGATCATTGTGTTGTACTAGTGGTTTTAGTGTGTGAAGCTGAGTGTTCATGAAACAACACATGCACTTAGCAAAACGCCCCTTGTGAATAAGGTTTAAAACAATCGGAGTTGACAAGCTGGTTTTGTTAAAGTAGGTTAGAAACTCAACAAGCTCTGCATCTTTTTACTCGTGTTTCATAAATGAATGAATAAATGGGGCCTACGAGAAATTCATTTCAGCTGAATCCCCTGAGATAATTATGTCCTCCACCGCTCGTCCCTCACGTGTGACGTCTTTTTGCTCATAAATGAATAAACAACACTTCTATTTGGGGCAATAATTATCAGTTTCCGCACATCGTCAGTCGTTGCAGAAACGCCGTGCCGCCCTGTGAAAATTCTAAATAGGTTTTAGAACAGCCGTCAGCGAGACGGAGGTGAAAAATGTGTCCAGACGAGAACTAAATTAGCTAATCTAGTTGTATGTGCTCGCACGTGTGTCCCGTGTCTGTGTGCGTGCGCCGCTGTGTATATTTGCCCGCGCGGCAGCCAATGGGCCTCAGTGCGCTGTAATTGAGCCATCGCTTGGCGGATGTTGCTTGAGCACACAACAGCTTTCGAGCTAGCTCAACAGCCGCTGTAATTGAAATTAAAAGGTAACCACATTCATCATGCTGAGCTCGGGTTTAATTGAAATGTATGTTTGTTTGTGTGCATCTGAGAGAGAGAGAGAGAGGGGGGGGTTAGAGAGACGGCGGAGAACAAAGCGATAGAGTGAAAGATGGTGGGAGACAAAGTTTGTGTGAATGTTAATGAAAATGTGTGTGTGAGTGTGTGAGAGGGAGAGTGACTGTGTAATGAGGCCGGGAAGCTCAGACTCCATATCTGGACCTGTCCTGGTGATAAATAACATGGGAGACAGATAACATCCACCAACACCTCACCTCCCTCTCTCCCGCTTCGTCCACACTCTCTTTCACATATTTGTTCTGTGCAACTTCTCGTCTCTGCTCTTATATATTTTATTCTATATGCTGCTGTTCAACACTTTAACAGGGTAGTTCATCAGGCTTATTTGTCGCCTGAAGCAACAGCGAGTCTGGTTCATAACAGCTCGATTTACATGATGTGTCCTGTTTGTGCTTTAAGGGCGAATTACTGGAACTGTCTTTAACACTAAATTGCATTGCTACCTTTTACTGAACGGCAAACTGAAATCAATCAAAGGAGTATCATCATCAGAAAATGTGTCTGTCAGCTTTAAACCTCTTGGTGGACATGTCAGTTTACCTGCGTGATTGACAGCTGAGCCGAGAAGGTCACAGAGAGGCTTAAAATCCAGGACTGGTTAACGTCAGAACTGCTTTCGTTGGGATATTAGTTCTTTAACACAGAGACAAAAGATTCACATTATGGCCTCATTAGCCCGAGGTTAGATTCTAATTGCAACATGAGACCAACGTTACATCCTAATATGATGCACATTGAGAAGGATTTAACCATCTTCAGCCTCGGGCCAATGCCAATACTCTTTCTTTCCTGCTGCTAAAGGAGCGAGTGAAGAGGTGGGATGATGCCCTTCAAAAAGACAGGATTTTTTATTCTATCACCTCGAGTCACTGCACAGAACTAGTTTCTACCAAAGAAGTTTTCCCTATGCGAACTGTTCTCTACCTTTAAAGCACCTCAGGCTTCCTTTTTAACACCTATTAGAAGCTAAATGCCCACTTTTGTTGAATCCATGATACGGTGTCAACTCTAATATAGCAGGCCAGCACAGAGCTGCACCGGCACAGAGTCACATTCAACTCCTGCAACTTGAAGATTTAAAGTACAGACTGCAAGGTGCTTCTCAGCTGCACACACTGATGTTCAATTTATCACTCACTGTCACCGCGCTCCCGGCTCAGGGCTGCCGCCGCTCCCTGACAGGACGTCATTCTCAACTTCATTGACCTTACTTCTACTTTCCAAGGCCCCGGCTCCTGACAGCTGTCACTTAATTTACTGCTTTTCTATTCAGAACCTTGCTATTATATAACCACAATTTTCACGGGCTTTCATATGGAAAGAATATTATGCAGTGAAATACTGCGGACACTTCAGCCATAGTTAGCTCCCGTATCGTTCAGCGAGCCGGATAAATGGCCGAGGCCGCCAAAAGACCTTTTGTGCAGGCGATGCAAAAGTAAAGTTAAAGGGTCAATACACCAAATGTACATATCAAAGTCAATTTACTGCTTATGGTGAGCACAATTCAGCCTGTGAAAATATCTCCTGTGTCACATCTGACAAAATAACCCCGATCACGTCACTCAGGTCTTTCAGCTCGTTCTTTAAGACACATTTTGTTTTCAACAGAAAACCTATGTTACAAACTGGGGGTCTGAGTGTTATTCCAGACAGAGAGGGTCTAATGCAAGACATTGCTGAGTTGCATTATGGGAAATGTTGGATCCACTGTTTTTGGATTTTTTTTTTTTTCCATCTGTCTCTAGCAAATCCTCCAACTTTAGGAGCTGTTCAATATGAAATTGTTGTAATATTTTATGGATTATTGAACATAAAGAAAATGGCATTATTAAAAGATGAAACAAGCAATGATACAAATGCTAAACAGATCTGACAGTTCACAGTGATCCTGCTGATCGGCCGAATATATTTTGACCACAAATAATAATTCACAGCTTAATGTACAAAAATTACAAACCATGTGGATCAGGAAGTGACACGTTGCCTAAAACCTGAACTTTGAACTGACAGTCTGTAACTTTCTGCATCATGTTGAAGCATCTGACCAGCACAAAGACAGGAAGTCTTTTAACACACACACACAAACACACATTGGCTGGCTAGGGGGCGCTGTGTCACCTGAATGGGAGACAGTGCATGTCCGGTCCATATCACGCTTCTCCCGCCTCCTCTCCTCCGCTGTGATGTGTTTCACAATATCAGCGATGTCTGTGTTTGTTTATAGGCGACAGAGAAGAAACGCTGAATCACCTGATATGATGCACTGATCATGGTAGAAAAGTTTAGACTGAGCAGACTAAGTCTTTGTGATTATATTTACAATTTATCCACCAACTCTGTAAAATCCACTTTAAACAATGACATACAGGCTTTAAACCTCCAACATGGTCGGAAACAGGGAGACAGATTGTGTTTTCTGTGTTGTGCTTCCAAGGGACCTGGATGCGTTCACATTATTTTCATCTGTGCTGTTCAGTCGTCGCTGCTCAGATCTCTCAGTAAACTGCCAGCATGTAATGAAGAACAGGAGGGAATGGAACGGTTTGAATTAAATTATATTCCATCTGAAAACCCCTCACCTTCTAAACTGAATGACTTGCCTTTCATTTACAGCCTCATGAATAATGATGAGAAACAAAACCATCAAGTGAAATGATCGGAGAATGACTGCACTTGTTCACAGCTTGTACAAAATGCAACATGAACGCTGACGTCTGACTTGATCATATTTACTGTTTCAGCATGTTTTTACTTCGTACATTGCGCAACTGATTCCAATCTTATCTCGAACTGGTTGCGTTCAGTACAAATACATCCCGGTCTGTATAAACACGCTCAGCTCAGTATAAACATGCAGCAGATTTCAGGCGAACATCCTGTGTAAACTGAGCAAAACGTATATTGTTTCGTTCATTACAGGTAATTGATTGTGTATGAGTCGTGTCATTTCTTCGCTGCCATGTGAGGAGAGAGGAGGGTTGTGGAAAAAGGCAGCGACCGACAGAGATTTGGGGAAAAACAAGTGAGAAAAGACGATGGAGTTCATGGTGTAAATCGATGTTTGTCACTTCCACCTCTGCAGAAACTAGAGCCTAATTACCAAATGTTATGAAGTGACATTTAAAGGTGTTATAAGAATTTACTGTTTCGGTTTGTGCTGTTTTATATTGCTGACTCGCTTTAGTGCAACTTAAAGAGGTAAAATATAGTTTCAAAAAAGTTAAAAGGGCATTAATTAAGAAAAGAAGATTCATCTGTGTGGATGATAATCAGTTTATTTGATGTGAAAGGTCAGCAGACTGATATTTTCTGAAGTTATTGTTATTTATCTTTATGTGAACCTTCATTTTTCTTAATACATCGTTTCCTTTTTTAAGTGTCTATTAGCAAAAACAAATACCACTTTTAAAATGGATAAACCAACATCAGTTTGACTGCACATTAGAAAAATGAAATGATTTATGAAATGAAATGTCTTGTCAAAATGATCCATCATCAGTTGCACAAAGATAAAGGCTACAGAAAGTGTGACTGTACAATCAACTCGATGAATCCAGGTTGTGAGTCAACGCGGCTGCTGTGATTGTTTGACTGAGGTGAAAACATCTGTTCCTATTTTGCGATGATGTGTGGTGGATGTTTTCATCTGTGTGTCGGAGCGAGAGGAGAGAAAAGGGGAAAAAAGAAAATCTTACTTTACATTACTGTGTTGCAGTACAAAAAATTGCACCTGTTCGGAAAATCATTATTATCATTTCGTTAAATTCAAGTGCAACACTTCATATTTGATTCTTCTATATTGGTCATATATCTCATATTCATCTCATATTCATATTCTCATGTACATCTATGAAGAATCCTGTGTAAATTTGTTACTAAATACTTTTTTCAGCTTGTTTATATTCATTTTTACTATTTAACTTGTTCTATCTCTTTGCTGCTGTGCAATGCAAATTTCCCCACTGTGGGATGAATAAAGATTTATCTTATCTTATCTTATCTTATCTTAAGTGCTGATGAAGGCCTGCAGGTCCGAGTGTGGACCTTCACACTCTCTTCAGATGGATTTGACGTTGTGCATTTAGGGGTTGTGGCGTACTTTTGGAGCCCTCGCTGAATCACAATCGGTAACACACATGTAGCCTCTGAAAACCTTCTGCTCCCTGTGCTCATTTTCTCACAAAGCCAATTAATGTTATTGTGCGGTACATGATTAAAGCATGACTTCGCCCGATCACGTCCAGTCTCTGCTCTGAATGGAAATGAACAGCACCGCTGCTCAACTATAAATGAAAGCCTATGCTCCACGTATCTACAAGGGACTGACGTTAACCCCTTGGGTCAAGTATAGATCCTCCTTTGTGCAGAGCTGAGAACAAAGGATGAGTTTCTTTTTTAAGTTTTCACTTTAAGCCAGGAGCACATGAGAGCACACTGAGGAGGGAGGTAAAGGGGGAATAGGTATGAGGAGGTCACAGAAATATGGGCCAGGCTCTCAGATGTCTCACGAGCAGCATTTCGGCGGGGCTTCAGCAGGGGGCCGAGGATGAAAAGGAGTCTGAGAAAAATTCTGACGCAGTTGATGGTATCTTTTACCAAGCTGACATTTTGATGTGAAAACTTTTATCGAGATGTGCGAGACTGAAGATGAGCCGCGGGTCGTTGTGAATCGGAGCTCACATGCAACATGCAAACAGAATCAGCAGCGGGCTCTGAAGAGGCTGCCGAACGAAAGCAGCTTTGTTGCTTGTCAAAAAAAAAAAAAAAAAAAAATCACATAAGGTGATATTTGAAAGTGTCTCCTTTTATATGGTGGAAAGCTCAGGTTGTGAATCTCAAAGCTGTAAAATGATGCATGATTTCAGTGACTGTGTTTAACCGGTGTCTTGAGCTCATGTGCCCACAGTGAAACTCAATCCACACTCCAAAATCCACAATCCACAATCTACAATACTAAAAAAAGTGACCTTAAAACTGATTCAAGCTCTTTTAAAGCACAAACCATGACGCACAACTTTGCAATGCAATGAGTGACTGATCAATATTTCATAAAAGGCCAATAATGGATCAGCATGTTGATGTCAACTCAAATTAAAACCCAGAGTGTTTAAATCTTGTTGTATTGAATGAAATAAAGATCCAACCACACGTATCCAAACTCATTAACTAGTCAGTAATGGTTTTATTGAACAGTAATAGTCAAAGGTTTGTAGCTAATAATGTTAACAAAGTTGTTCCTGGAAGAGGCAGCGTTGAACTTTCCTTCACGCTAACTTCCAAATAGTGAAGTGAAATAAGGAACCAAACTTGAAAATTCTCTTAAATATGTGTCACAGATTCCTCCTGATCGTGGCAGCTTCAGGCTTCAGGCAAATCAAATCCATCACTGTTTGAGTGTGATTGTTTTTCTTATTCTGTTCTTTTTTTAATCCAGAACCACATGTTTACTATTTTCTCCCTCAGGTTATTACGCTGACACACACACACACACACACACACACACATACAAATGCCGCCGACATCCACACACACACGTGAGAAGCCACAGATGTACAAAGGGACACAAACGCACACAGAACGCTGTCTGAAGAGACATTAACTTGCTTCTCGTGGCTCCGTGAGTCACAGAGCAGCAGAAGCAACAGAAGGACAGAATTCAATAAGGAATAAAAGCAATAGTGACAGGTAATGCCCTCACTACACTTCACAGCCATTAGTCAATAAAGAAGCAATTACTAAAATGTAGCAGCCATTTGTATGCTGCCTGGGGATGGGGGGGGGGGGATTTGTTGTGCTTGTCAGAGAGAAAACACATATAAATGCACATCGAGGGAAGCAAACACATTTATATGCACAAAGACATGAATGCAAAGAAAAGCAGGAAACATGCACATGAAACTGTACGTAAAACTTTATTAACATAAACCACACACACACACACACACACACACACACACACACACAAACAGTCAGGATTTGTGCTCAGGGCTGGAAATCAACTTAACAAATGAAGGCAATAAAGATTGATCAATACACAGCGATGCCATTGACCAGTTAGTGTGTGTTTGTCTGCATTTGTCTCTTTATGTTCGTCACGTGCTTCAGGGTTTGTATGTTTGCATTGAATGAAAAGAAAAACAAAACTGTTGTCAGGTTCTTAAGATTCGGTTCTTATGGATGAACACGAGCTGGTTTCCATCAAAATCGGACCTTTGCTCATATTAGAAATGAGGAATCATCTCCTACCTAATGTTTGTTAACCAGGACCTAAACCAAGCCTAACTTTTTTATCATCGCTCACTTGCCGACACGCAACTGTGGATTGTTCATTTCCATTTAAAAACTGTAGCCGCAGTTCTTTTCAACCCAAACACACAACAACAAATAAGTTACCCATCAAACAAAGCAATTTCCAGCCGGTTACAGGAGTCAGACAAGAATCCAAACTCATTCAGACAGACTGTTATTCGCCCGTCTGCCGCGCCGCTCAGTCTTCCTCCTGTTTACTCGATGTTTGATAGCCGAGCTGTTTTTTTTCACATGATTCTCATTAAACCCAAAACACTGTTCTGCATGAACGAGCAGTTATTTAAGAGAACCTGGATCTGGCTCAGCTGCCACCGAAGCCGTTCCCTTTCTGACATTGATTTTAACTGAATTTCATGATGCCTATACACTTGTTTCATGTAGCTCATCGTGGCTGCGTCGCTCAGCGTCTCCAGCAGTGAAATATCCTCACAAACAGGATAAAAGAGCCTGATAAAAACTGTTGAGACTGAAATGTTGCTACGTTGCATTTCAGGAAAATCCGCCACTGCTGGTTTGGTGTTTTTATGTAGGAGACCTAAAAAAGTTTGGCAGTCACTAGGAAAGTTTCTGATATTGTTAATACTTCCATCACAGTAATTAAAAGTCTCAGAGAAACGTTATTAAAGCAGAATACTATTAAAACAGGAACTGAGGGTTAAAACTTGGAAAAAAGTTTTAAAAAGGTGCAGGTTTTAACAGAATCATCAAAAAGTGGCTAAAGAAACTGCACGTTTCCATCCACTACTGTGACACAAATATTCAGAGCTGGTTCATTGAGATAAGCAGCAGGTGGCGCTAATGTTCCTGTCAGGTGACATTACACCACTGAAGAAGAAGATGGAACGACGACAGAAAAACGCTGAACACGTGATTCAGGTATGAATCTGAGGAAGGTGACAGTCGCCCCATCGCTCCACAAATCTGATGTTTCATCTACGTCATCTCTCAAATCTGTTTCCATCGCACTTTGTCGCATTTTGCTTTTACTGATTCACCAACTTTTCCACCTCAGCCGAGCCTTAAAAACTTTTTTTGCAATACTTTAAATGTCAACTTCTTTACACTTTTTTTTTTGGTCATCATTGACATTGAAGTCCACAAACTAATAAAATAAGAACTAGACGTTAACATCCACCTATAATGCGTGTTAGATTTAGCAGTAGTGGTGAACTGAAAGCCAAGTACCGTGATAATGTACCGGCTGCTCACTGAGACACTGTGGAACCGGGCTCAGCTGGTAAAGTGGTGACAGACAAATGCCAAGAGAAGTTTTCATCTACACATGAAGAAGCTGACAAAGAGAATTTGACCTCAGGAGTTCAGGTGTTGGGATGAAGAGCTGCTTCCTGCCACAGGGGATCTGCTGCCTGCGATGAAAACAGGAGTTTATGACTTCAATTTGAAAACTATAGAATCAGATTCTCCTTCCAGTGAGTTAGTGGAAGTGAGAGCACTGAAATATGACACTAAAAGGAGCCAGGATGGATTGAAATCTTTTTTGACAGAAGCGTCAGTGTTGAATGTTTTTGTAAATTTCATTATAAAATTGAAGAAAAACAGTTTAAAGAGCTTTTCACAGACGCCGTTTGAAGAGGGGGAAATTTCTCATCCTTTCCTTGAGTGACAGATGTCGCGAGTGTGTGTGAGTTTGTTTGTGTTTGTGAGCATATGTGGTGGTGGGGGACTGACGTGTGTGTGTGTGTGTGTGTGTGTACTGATTGATGATTCAATGACAGTGTTCACGGGGGCTCTCTGGCTGATTGGACGCAAACACACACACGTACACATGTTCACGGCGGTGTCCACGGGGGTTCTCTGAATGATTAGAGACACAGACAACCTCCACTGATTGCTCCTTTCTTCATGATTACCCCCCTCACACACACACACACAGGTAGGTTTAATCTACAGTGTTTGTTGATCAAAGTTTAACTCTTGCTGTTGCTCTTCTGGCGTTTTGGCGGCTGCAGTTTTTGCTGAATTGTTCCATTTTATAAAATGTAGCTGAGCATCATTTTACATAAATGGTGGAACAAGTAGCTTTTTAATTTGTCAGGAAGTTGGCACAAATCTGGCACATTCTCATTTTCACCTTCGCCAGGTTTGTTGTGTCACTTCTATGTTTTCAGCTGTTTCTCGTCACTGTATATAGTTTTTTTTTTTCATGCATACTAAATAGAAGTAAGTGTTAAAAACGAGCTACAGGTTTTTGGCCGCGTGCCCGACTCCACCGGCCGCCGTGTCACAGGACATTAGCTCCACGAAAATGACATTTTACAGGTACATGACATCAGCTCACACACACACACACACACACACACACACACACACACCACTGCTGTGCTGTGTCCACATTTGCAAACACACACACACACACACACACACAATATCCCAGAGACAAACGCCTTGTCCCGGCTAGTAAAGAGTTGCCAGGTTATGAGGCCCAATAAACATGTCAGACTCACCAGATGGTCAAATAAAACAGTTTTACAGCTGCTTTGTTAGTGTGTGTTGACGTGTTTACTTCTGTGGGAGTTTGTAGGTGTGTGTTTATCAGAGGCTGCTTCACAAAACCAAAGTTTTCTGCAGGTGTCTGTTGTGCATGCAGGCGTGAAGATACACACCATCTGACCTCCACTTATTTTAAAGTAATACAGTGTGTACAAAGGTGCACACACACACACACACACACACACACACACACACACTTTACTCTACAAGTACTTTTTGGAGTTTGCGCCCACTGATGAAGCTGCTGACTCACATACTCGTTCAAGCGACGTCATGTCTGGTGAATGCAGTAACTGTTGTTGGCAGGAATCGACTGTAAAAAGGTTCAAATGTGCCAAAATAATGAGGTAGGTGGAAGTAAGAGATTCAACTTTTGAAAAATGTCACACAATATGCTTTGGTGCAAAATGCTGAATTTAAAGTAAATGATGTTCGTTTAAATGAAAATGTATGATCAGATTAACTCAGGCCAGAAGAGCCGATGATGCTTTGTGTGAAGGTTTGTGTTCACGTCATCGTGCAGATTACAGCCTTTGTAACATTTAGTGATCACAGGAAAGGTTAACACACTCTTTACATATGGTAGCTGTGGATTTAGATTTCTTATTCTCTCAGTCCATGAATCCTTCTCAGCAGTGACACAGAATCTTGTACAGGTGTTTATTGCTCTGAGACGAGCTGCTGACTTTGGTTTCTGGCTTCCAGTGAAATATCTACTGGAGCATTTGGTCGACACATTCATGGACCCTTCGAAATGAACTGTAAGAGCTTTGTCGATCTTATGACTTTTAAGGGAAAAGTTTCAATTTATGAGCAAATACCTGCAAAACTCATTTACATCAGATTCAGTTGTATTTTTTTGTTTAATGCTACTTTTGCAATTGTTAACAAGCCAACATGCTAAGCTAAGACGGTGAGCATGGTAAATATTGCTGCTTATCATCAGCATGTTAGCTTTGTCATTGTGAACACGTTGCTGATCTCCAACCTCACAGAGCTGCAAACATGTCTGTAGTCTCTCTTATTTTATCAGTGCTTGAAACTGCCTGACCCTCAAACAGATGCAGAGAGAGAGAGAGAGAGAGAGAGAGAGAGAGAGAGAGGCAGAATCATAGTGGTGCGATAAAATGAAGGTAGATGGGAAAAGATGGAGGGAAGGAAGAAACCAGGGAGGGGAAACTAGAGATGGTGTGATCGAGGGAGAGAATTAACTCGTCTATGGAAAGCTGATTTTCTTCCAATCTATCATCCCGCTTAATTCCCTGACTAATAGAGATATAGGTCTGACTCCAGCAGATGAGAGGAGGAGGGAGAGGGAAGAGGAGGCAGGGACGAAGGAGGAAAAGTGAGCATGAGAAGGAGGGAAGGAAAGGAGAGGAGGAACGAGGCGATAATTGGAAGTCAGCGTGGCACTTTGACAAATCCACCTTCTGTAATCAGACACACACCTGCAGGCGGAGGAGAGAGAGAGAGAGAGAGAGAGAGAGAGACGATAAGAAGAAAGGATGGAGGGAGAAACAGCCGTAGGACGACTGAGGAAGAGGAGGAAGAATTAAATGATGAAAACATGAGAGGAAGAAGAGGTAATAAGCAGCTTTCAGTCGACAACAAATGAGTCACAGGCAGCAATGAGATTAAATCTAACTGATTGACTGAGAACATCAGCAGGAGAACAAACTGTCCCATCGATTTTGTCCTGATCAATATCCCTGAAAGACCAGGGATGAACAGCCCGCGCTCTGTTCCCCCTTTACACCAAACAAGGCCCTAATTCACCTAAAGTAATACATTTGTAATTCATTTAAGTGATGAACGTTTCATTTCGGTTAATTTAGCCGCTCTGACAGAACTGACAGCTTCTCATTAGGCGGCATCATTTTAATTAGAATTTGGTCTAATTTTATTGTGCTGTTTTGGGCGAATGAGGATGTGCTCGTGCAAACAGCCTGGATGAACGTCGACAGGGGGAGAAATGGCATTGATTAAAGACAATGGGTGATAAAGCGCGGTGGAAATGATCTCTTCGAAAGACTTTGATTAAATATGAATACTCGAGCACAGACTTGGAGAGCACATAAAGTCCTTTACTGTCATCTGGTTGGCTGGTGTACAAATGACGCCCGACCACCAGGAATGTGCTCCAGCTTAAAATCCATAATGTCATTAATAGTTGTTATTAAGACAGCCGCCAGAAGACTTTTGATAATGCAAAGTAATAATCAGGGAAATCCATAACCCATCACAATTTAATGCTCACTGAGGGAAGGGAAACATATTTCTGAGAAAAAAATGACCAAAACATTTTTGAGTTTCAAAGCAAAATGCAAAAGAAATCCTCAAAGTGAAGCCAGTTTCTTTAAGCACTGATGAGACTGAGAAAAAAGAAATACAGACGTGTTTTTGTTTTTTGTCATTTTAGATTCACAGACTGATGTTTGTAATGTTGAACTGACCATGAATTTTGTTTGTGTTTGACCTTGGCGACGTCATGATTTTTCATCTAGTTTCCCTCTTCAGAAAATCTTTCATCCATGATGAAAAAAAAAAAAAGATTTTTAAGGTTTTGTAAAAAGCCAGATTTCATCAAATTTGCTGCAGTTCTTCAGAGGATGAGCTTTAATATTTCAGTGACTCCCTGACCTTTCCTCCGGCTCGACCGTCAGACCTCGATTCTCACAATCAAACACAAAAATCCTTGCTGAGCAATTTTGATGATACCGACGAGACAAAGCTGTTTAAATCATCCAGTGGATTTTTCTTCATCACCTTCAAGACAACTGGAAAGGTTTAAATTAATAGTCTCAACATATCGTCCGTCCTTTCATGAATTTGACAGATTCATGCTTTAATGAACGTTTCTGCCTTTTGTTTTGAAAAGCTCGAGGCAGAACGTGGTGGCAGGGTTTATTCTCATGTGCTGATTATTTCTGACTGTGGTACTGATGATGCTGCTGCAGAGGCCACCGGCCCAGGAGCAGGTAGAACAGGTGTTTCCACTTGTTTTGCTTCATTAGATCTCCTCTTGTGTGGAGGATGTTTGAGTGACTGACATCTCCTTCATGCACCTACCACATTTTGCTGTTTTGCTGAACCCATTACTTCTGTTTGTCATTTTTTATTAGTTCCCAGTTCTTTGTTATTAGCAAAGGCAGCTTCAGCTTAAGGTCTAATGGAACACAAGTGGAAACACCTGTGTGCGGCGCCTCCACTTTTTTTTTTTTTTGTTTACTGAATAAAAGCATGTGACAAATGTTAACCCTCCAACACCACATTGCCACAGGCTTGGTCACACACACACACACACACACACACCTGCACACACACACACTGACCCGCTGAGTTATCGAGCTCATGCAAACTCACTGACGCAGGTCGGAGCTTTATCAACGCTGAGTCGGCGAATTCAGTTTTTGTCTTTTTGTTGACGCTGCATAGGAAATCAATGATCCCTGTTTGTACACAGCCGCGATCAAAGGTGGTTTATAAGGACGTTGTTCAATCCATGACAGACCAGAAGATCCTCTCTTCAAAATGTTGCTGAAACCCTGCTCGCCAGGCAGGTTTGTAGAATTTGTATGTTGAAAATCCCTCACTACAGTTACGCTAATCTGCATTTGTTTGTAAAAAAAAGCGACACGGCTCAATGCAAAATGTCCAAAAGGTTAAAGCGACAAGAAGCCATGTAAAAAAAAACTAATTAGACGACTGTCAAGTGAGAGAGAAAGTAGCTTTGAAAAATCTTATTTGATTTTGCATCAGACACATTATATATATATTCCTCCATAGAATATATATGTCTGACGTGTACAACATTCATTTTTGTGCTCCTCCAATATTCATTCTGCTTCCAGCTCTGGTTTGTTCTCCACCAACTCCTCGTTTGCTGCTGCCAGAAATAATGAGCTAAAAGGGGCTAAAAAGTTCTGCACAAGCTGCATCACAAGTGACACCTTTGACATTATGATTCTTTGTCGATATAAAGCGACTTTTCATTCAATAAATCTGATGAACTTTTCAAACCCTCATTTGTCTGAAATTGATAACGAAGCACGGAGCCTTAAAAAAGAGTTTTTAAAAACATATTACTTCACAGTGTTTCTCCTTTGTCTTTACATTTCTCTCCTCTCTCCATCTGCCTTGACTTTCCATATCTTCCTGCCACCGTGTTGTTCTTTCATCACGTGCACGTGGAGGAGTTGACGGATGGAAAGACCATTACAAGTAGCAAAATTTAGCACTTCTCCCTCTTCCTCCTCTTTTTCTGCACCCAATCTCTTTTCTCCCGTCCCCATCGCTCCCCATCGCTTCTCTCCACACTTTCACCTCGTCTTGCCCTCTTTCTCTTTCATCGCTCTACTGTAGCGAGAGGGAGGGATGTTTGAGGGATGATTAGAAAACGAGGCAAAGTTTTGGGTCTGGTCGCAGAGATCACCTCTGTTTCTCTCTCCCAGCAGCAAGGGCTAATGGATTAGTTCAATGTGCTGATTTCTGCAGAAAACTGCCAGGAAGTGTGTGTGAAAAGTGTGTGTGTGAGTGTGTGTGGTGAAAAGTGTGGCGACATTCCTCACGTTTCCTTTCTGACGTTGAGTACATCACTTGTTGGAGCCGTGGTGAGCACGAATGCGTGTGTGTATGTTTGTGATTCAGCGTCGGCCTCACGTCGTCCTGATGTGTGTGTTTAAGTGACAGAGATCTCGATATAGCTCCGTGAAAGAGGCAACACTTTCCCACTTTGTTCCATTATGGCAGAAACACACATGGCCATTTAATAATACATACCAGTTGCCGCCACCTCTCTCGTTCTCTCAGATAGAGCGAAGCGACAAATGACAAAACAGCGATGAAAGAAACAGGGGAGAGACGCTCATCGTGCCACTCTGCTGGAAACTGCTGACACTTCAGATCAGCAGATGGACCAAAAAGGGCCTTTTATAATCCTCTTTGTGTCCTGATTTAAAAGCAAGTTGCTTTCCCCTCCACGTCCGTCCATTTTCTTTAAAACATATAACCAAATGGGTCACAGTGAACTCAGGGTCCGGCCATTTGATCCATTAGATCTCGTCCACACACGTTAACAGCAACAGAATTTAGCTCAGCTGTTGTGGACAGCAACATCGTCGAGTCATCAGAAAGTCAGCAAAGATCTGAATCTCCAAACTGCAGAATGAACCCAGACAAAATGGACATTGGCTCAGACAGTCAACACACACTCTGTTTAAACTTTGGTGTCCACACATGCAAACGAATGACACATCAAAAACAGAATCTTAGACAAAGTATAATTTCCCTGATTCCTAAATGACTTGTCACATTTTTTTGCAAGACACACTTTGACGCACTAGTTGACATGAAGAACTTTCCAGTCAATGTTCTGTGTCCTTTTATTTGCATTACACTTTATTAATACTATAAAGTTCTCTCTTCTCTTGCCTTTGGACGTTTCCTCCTACGCACCTGTCGACAGGAAACTGAAGGTGTGAATGAGCCTTTAAGGTCGTCACTTCTGGTAACTTTGCCTGTTCTTCAGGACAGTTTCACCACGAGTGTCAACAAGGTAGTTAATAATCTAATAAAGTAAATAACTGGATTTTATATTTCTGCTGTAATTGTTTTGTAAGTCTATATAATGTTTTCTCGCCAAAGTGAAGATGTGAAGAAAACATTTCTTCTTCTATAACGAGCGCTGAGATGGTCCTGGTTTTCTCAGGGTTTCCCCAGGATTTCAAACACGTCCTCTCAGCTGTGTCTCTCCACAGGTGGTGCTTTAATGAAAGCAGCGCATTTTACAATCAAGGCTGCCTGTTTCCTGATCCTGTCGCTCTCCGGCCTGTTGCTCCTTTATGTCCTGCGAAGGCCGATAAACCTCTTCCTGTGGACCCAAGATGCTCTCTGGGAATTATTGTGCCACAAACAATGTGTTTTTTAAAGAACTTACATCCCACTCCCTCCATCTCAAGGTCCGTATTAAAAGAGAAAACAAAGACGTGCTAAAAACAGACAGGAGGTGAAGGGAGAGATAAAAAACATTCCAGAGAAGAGAATTGGCTTTTTCTGCAGAGACGACAAAATTAGGGGTCACTCACGCAGCAAATTTTACTTTTAGTGTTTTCAGTGACAGTTATATCAGGACACCTGTTCAAGTCTATCGTGAGGATAGTTTTAGTATCCAGGGATTCATGGATTCACTCGGTCAGGTGATGTATACTTGTAGCTAAAACACTTCAGGAGTCAAAACACCACACATAATTCCCGGTACTTAGAGAGGACAGACATAATTTCCCCTGTAATGGATAGATAACATTTTGCATTCACAGCTCCAAGAGGGGACAGACATCCATATTTCATCCCATAGCGCTGCACAGCTGAGACGCTCGGTAAGTGGTGGAGAGAAGAAGAGGGGACACGCATCCATATTTCATCGGAGAGACGCTCGGCTAAAACAGCCGGGAAGTGGTGAAAAGAATGGGACAGAAAGAGAAAGGACACACATTCATATTTCATCACACGGAGAGACACAAAGTTAATAAAACAGGAAAACAGTGGAGGACGGGGACATGCAGCTACTAAGTGATCGCTCCTGGGATCGTCAATGAATAGGCATGAGGGACACTTTTAGAGGAGGAGTGAAACAGAGCAAGGCACACATCCATATTTTATCAGAAAGAGGTGACTGAAATGGCCGATAACAGGTGGGTATCAATATAGACGCATCAAGACCACTTACGGCCGAGGGAGAGGGAAGCAGAGAGTGCTTCGCTGAGGCAGAAGCACATCTAAAAGCTGATAACTGCCTCTATGAATGCAGACACATCCACAGTGACATTTATAGACAGCCATTAGACTCCGGGCTGTTACTCTGTTGACAGTTTAAGACGTCCATTTGCTCCAGCGCTCTGTATTGTTTGGTGCTTTGCAGAGCTTTAAATGTACAGAGGCCATATGGGCGCCCGTGGGTTAACGCTAAAGTTTTATTTGCGTTATTTAAAAGCAGAACTCAGAGGCCAAACAGGCAAAGTCACATCTGCAACAGTTTGCAGGGTTGTGAGCGAGAACTGGCTTCGTCAAATGTCAAATGACAAATTATGACCGTAGATTCTTTATGTGTGTGCATAGATTCGCGGATAATGATGTTTAATTTAAAAAAATCTAATTCATGTTTATTTTGATTTTAGTTTTCATCATCGTCATCATTACGATAACGACGTACCCACCGAGTTAACTGCTGAGGTATTTGAAGACGGTGATGTGGCAAAAACAAAAGGTCTTTAACAAACCAAACATCATTCCAATTATTTGGAAGAGAAAATAGAGATGACTGATCAATCAAAGTTGACAGAATTACATCCTGGTTCAACTTTGACCTGGAGGATGGTCTTATGCTCCTTCATCCCTCATTTGACCTTCACTTCTATATAATTCCTTATTGGGTATCCATTAGAGTCACGTACTGAGCTCACATACCTTCACATGCTGGCTTTCTCCCACACACCCACAGTGTATCACCATCAACACTGGCGAGCAGAACAGATCTGCCGTTTGAAGTAACACCTCTGCTTCCAATCGAACAGATAGTTCTCTCAGTCCAGCGTTCACAGTGGGTTCACTTGACCCGGCTCGGGGCAGAGTCGATTTTGAGACAAACATTCAGCCTTTTACTGAGCTCTCAGGGTGCTAATGTATAGCCATTAACCACGGTCCAACACACAGACGTACACCAGGGAACACACACACACACACACACACACACACACACACACACAGTCGTAAACACACAAAATAGACTTAAGACGTTTCTTTCTGTTAAATGACACCGATCCCCAAACAAACATTAAAATCTCACACTTCATAAATGTGCAAGTGCATGCAAACATCCTCCATCTTCCTCCTTTTCAAACTCGCACACACGCACAATCCCCAGAACTTGAGATTGCCTTCTCCACTCCAGTGCATTGTGGGTACAGGATTGACTAATCGTAGTGTCACGAGTACACCGTGCTGCATCTCTCTCCACTAATGTAACGGCTCTGTGAGTGTGTGTGTGTTTCTTTTGTTTCACAGGTCTAGAAAGCAGCGACTCGACTCATCGTCCAAATGTAATGTTTCTTATTGTGCGTGCGTGTGTGTGTGTGTGTTAGCGTGCATTTATTTGTGTGTGTCAGTGTTTAGGTGTGTGTTGGGAGTGTGTGTGTGTGTCATTGAGGGGAAATGAGGGCTCCTTATTTGGCCTGACAGGGCAATGAGCCGCTGAGACGAGATGAGCCTTATTTATCGGGCTCCAGGCCGGTGTGTGTGTGTGCATGTGTGTGTGCATGTGTGTGTGCGTGTGTGTTTCCCCCTCAGACTAAAATGATCACAGTGGTGCAGTGGTGCACTCTCGTCACTGTGTGTGCTGACAACATAATTGGTTGGCCTGGCATTTCAATTCACCACCGTTAGATTGCTGTGGGGCTACTCCTTTCTCTGCCCTGTTAGCCACCGCCGCTAATAATCCGAGAGAGATGGAGGCCGTGGCGGCGTCCTCGAGCTCCGGTCTACACACACCGCTGAAGCTGATTTAATGTGAAAGATATGGAATTTAAATCTAATACAGTTTTCACATCAAAACTTTGGTTCGGTGGACTTTTCCCGACATGAAGTCGTTTGAGTTGACTGAACTTAAACAGACTTTAACCAAGCTTACAACAACTTAACTTTAGTTGTGAATAAATAACCACATTATTTCTAGTCACATTGAGTCTCACAAATTGTCATTCTGTGCCTCTTTGCTTTTGTCTGTTTGTCATTTTGACTTTCGTTGCAGTTGTTTTGCAACTGCTTGTAGTTGTTTAATTGAATTTCCAACAAGTGATGTCACTTCAAACTGGTCTGGTCTGACTCATCAATCCTAACTTTTTGTTTCTGAATCTTAAAATGTTATTATCTTTTATCAATAAGTGAAGAAAAATATGCAAAATACTCTGAAGAATCTTGTAGTTATTAATATTGACTATCATTTCTTCGACACCCAATTTATGTATGAAATTAGTGAAACAAGGAAATATTTCACCACAGAGGCCATTTTTTTCTTTTTAGTTTGAAGAAAGATGATTCTTGAAGTCTGAATATGAAGCTTAATGACATGTTCAGTCATTCATCAGCTCCTCAGTACATTGAGCAGCCTCAGTCATTCGTCCTCTGCCAGTTCGTCTTCGTTGGTTTTTACCTTCCATCTATTTTCGACCTGACAGCTTTTTAGACACGTCCGCCTGTTTTCCAACTTCGATCTATTAACACCTTTTCCCGTCCAACTCGTGCTGCCCTGTGTCGGCTCCTGGGTCCTCAACCTGTCTGTCCCGTCCTCATTCTTGACATAAAGAGCGTCGACGCCAGCGTTTGCTGAAGGGAAGTGCTGTTGACTGACACAACACACAGACGTGCACTCAATCCCTCAGCACACTCTCCCACACATGGACTGATTCCCATGATGCACTGGGCTGAGCTGCGATCATATTTTAACAGCAGCTCCGACACTTTCTTGACCTCTGCAGACCACGAGAAAGGTCCGTCTCTTCTCTTTCACTCCTCAGGGCCTTAAATAAATACACCATGTTTTGGGAAGATTGACCAACGAGCATGTACCATTACTCCTGTGCTCCATTTCTTCCATCGCACTTCAGTATGCTGGATAATGGCAGGGCTGCTTTTTAAATAAAAAATAACATTTACTCACCTTTTTATGACGGTTTGCTCACTTGTCACTGCACAATTTTTAAAAGTTGAAGTCAAATCACCTGCCCCGTCCTGTCTCCCTCTCCTCTGTGGATGGCGTAGCCTCGATGTCTGCAGATTAATGAAACAGCTAATGGCTTAAATCAAAGTGCTGCGACATGCAAAGATCTACCGGGTCAGGACTAAAGGACTAAAGGGTAAATAGTTGTTGCTGGTTTATCTATTACTAAAATCAACACATAGAACTCTAGTTATCATTATCGAGTGTGAAGCTCGATGAGCTCAATCATTTACAAATGCATTAGCTGACTAATTAGGAATTGATCGAGGTCACATATGTGATTGTTAACATTGTTAACATTTATTTATTTGGATATTGAATTACATTTAATGCACTTTGTGTCCAGAGAGAGAGGCAGGCGATGATCAACAGCTGAGAATAGTTTGAATAGTTTTGACAGTTGAAATCCAATAAATGAAATGATGCACAATTGTTGTTCATTACTTAGCCATAATGATTTGTATCCCAGACCAGCCATATGGTTTGCTGATCTGATTGGTTGTTAGCCTGTGATAGATGGTGATAGACAGATGGTTCATCCAATCATCTGTCAAGTATTTTGTGCCCGTCCTTTTCCAAACACTTTCCGAGGACGACTCCTCAGATGGTTCTGCGTAACAAACCATCTGGCACGTCAGGTTATCTTTATGGTGCAAGTTAATAAACACAACCTAAAGTCATCAAGTTAATAAGCTGTTCATGTGATCTTAATCACGAGTCTCCAAACTGTTCCCGCAGCTTCACAACTCTTGTTCAGTGAGCAGCGTCTGTGCAGTCCTGTTTTATTGCCATCAACACTTCTGCTTTTCATAGGGCTTCAATGAGCGTTTGTCACAATCTCCAAAATGTCTGGTTTGGTGTCAGATAATGTTTGATGAAAAGGCTCAGTAGTTGTCTTGATATCTGTGCCCTCGTCTCTCAACACCTCAGTCTGACACCAGCAGAAAGTGACTGGACTAGATCTCCAGTCACCGTCGTTATCTGTAGCTGACAATGTAGATATCTTTGTTTCTGTGCTTTGAGAAACTGGGCTCCTTCTCTTAAAAGCCTCAAACCTTGGATGCAAGTATCTTAATGCCTTTCCATCACTGTGCATGTGTCAGTGTTTTGCATTGAGGTTTTAAAGCTGATGTTAATGTTAATATGCAGCTGCTGCTCCCTGAGGTCAAACTACAGAGAAGAAACACTCAGTTGATGAAGAAAGTCAGGTTGTTTCCTCCATAACAGCAAAATATCACTGATCTGCTGCTGCACAACTTTCACCTGCATTATTAACAACAGTATTTAAAGTACAGACGTGGAAGATGAGAACGCTTTGTTCTCAGGAAACAAACGGAAGAAGCCTGATGAGAAAGAGACACTGTGTAACTGAACAGGTCGTCGACAGAGCAGGAAATGACTGGAACGATCAGAGAGACGGTTTGATAGACAGAAAGGCGACAGAGGAGAGAAAGAGAGAAGGAACCTAACAATGACGAGAGAGGAGGAAATGAACTCGAAGCAGAAGTAGGACAGCGTTGGAGAGGCAGAATATCCCTGGGCAGCCATGCGTGTCTGTGTGTACGCTGTAAAACACAGTAAACCGCTGCCAAGTGTTGTAAAATTCATCAGGTTTGTGTTTGCGAACATCGCTGCCTCGGCCTCTCAATTATGTACAACCGGAATTAGACATGAATATAAAATGACCTGCAAGTAAAATGCAGATGAAGACACACATGCAGCGTACGGCTGATTTCGTACGAGGCACCGGAAACAAAATAGCAGTCGGACACATGCGTATTTAAAATAGGGAAACACAGACACACGCGGGGATGAAGTCAGTGATGTTTTCCTCTTCTCACCAAAGGCAGAGCGGCATAATTTTACAGTTAATGAGCTGCAAACACACAACTACAGGCGGCACAACAATGACTGCTTTGACTACGTGTTGTCTCCTTCTTAAAGTGAAGACACTAACATGGAAATGTGCAAACAGAAGTCGACAACGTTTGCAGCAGAGTTTGCAGTCAAGCCGTCGTCACTACAGAGAGTCAGCGTTTGGACCTCGCACTCTCAACAGCTCTTTACGTGAAGGGTCAGGAACACGAAGGAGTCTTTATGAGAGCTGTTGTCATGAAGTGTCATTCAGTCTTTTTTCATTATTTAATTATACTTTTACTCAGGTGGTGGAAGAGTGAGCAGAAATTAGCAGTTACTTCCTCCAAACTATATTCTGCCCATGTTTCCTGTGGATTCCTCCCACAGTCCAAACACATGCTGCTCAGGTTAACTGGCGACTCTAAATTGCTCGTCGGCGTGAATGTGAGCGTGTGTGGTCTCCGTGTGTCGGGTCTGTAATTGACTGGCAAACTGTCCAGGCTGTAGCTCGATGTCAGCTGGGATCATCTCAAACCCTCCACAGGATAAGCAGGTACAGCTCATTTGCATCTAGATCTTCAATTGTATAGTAATACAGTCATGGACGACAGATGCTGCTTGTTTTCTCTCAGTATTTGATGACAAAATAGTTAGAAATAATAAAACCTGGATTCATCCAAAAACACTGGTTCATGGTGCAACTTTCTCCCAAATTTTATTAAAGTCTGTTAACTGGTGTTTGAGGTGTTTTGCCAATGAAGTGGGAGAAAAACACACAACCTATTGGCAGAGGTAATAGTGCTAATCTGTGCTAAAACACACGAAACACTGAAATTCTTTGTTCTCTTAATTCACTTTGGACAGGAAGTGTAACCCCCGCACTCACCACACGAAATAATAAACGACTGAATTAACGACTGAAATTGGATCGGGATGAAAAATTTTGACAAGTCACCGACGAGCTGCCATCTTGTCACCCTAATTCCTGCTCGCTCTGTGTGCGCGTGTGTTTGCGCGAGTGTAAAATGGATCGCTGTTGTCAGCCCAGACTAATATCAACTCCCACGTGAACTGTTAATGCCAGACCAAGGACGGCGCTCGCACACACACTCGCTCGCACAGAGTCGCAGACATCATCTCACACACAATATAAAAGGCAGGAGATCATTAATCCACTGCGCGGTCTATTTGGAGGCCGCTGTTGATGGAAAGAGGGAGAGACAGGGTGAGACGGAGGAGGGAGAAAAGATAGAGACGGGAGGAAACAAAGAATGAGTGAGGGAGAAAGACAGAGAGACAGTTATGAAATACCAGCCGAGAGTCGCTGGTGTAATTTACTGGACTCAATTTACAAACGCGTCTCAGAAGAAACAGACTGAGAGGAGAAGAAGAGAAAGTAGGATGGGAAAGAAGAATGATGGAGATGAGCCGATGGTTGATGTTACAGCCTCGTTCAACACAAATTATGGCCTCGCAACATAATATCTAACCAACATTGAAAAACATGTCTGAAAATATGAACATAGTTTGGCTCAGAATCTACAAGGAGACGTTGATACAGACGCCACAGATTAAATCTTCTAAATTCATCCTCAGTGGTCAGTAAATTTAAGGTACATGGAGGACGTAACCTCACCACCATGTTTCTCTTCTTTGGCCCCGTGTGTCCAAGTTTAAATATTGTCTCCATAATCACTCTCTCATGCCGATTATCGTCCGACAAGAAGAGCTGATGTTTTTAATGAGCCCGGGTCAAAGGGCGAGATTAAACACACTCAGCTCGAGTCCTCAGTTGATAAAAGTTTATGACCCTTAACACGGATCTTAGAATTAAAACTTTTAACGAGTCTGGTCCCGGGGTGTGTGAGACGATTCACTTCCATGGATTTCTGGCCAAAAAAGTTTAATAAGCCTCCCTGTTCTGTGAGTCACTGTTTTAAAGGTCTGTAACTGTACCGAGAGCAGATTTACTTGTTTGGAAAAGAGCCACGAAAACACATAGAGACAGATGAGAAAAGCAGCAATCTGTGGGTGTATGAACTCATCAGCATGAAGCCTGTGAGAAACAAACTGCACAGAGACAACAAAATGCTGCTGTTCACAAAAGGAGGCTCCACAACCAGGACTCATTAACGCACCTGTTCTCCACCTTCTCAGGTGTTTTCACTTTCACCTGATGAGACGTGTGCTGTCGACTGTGTGAGTTTAATTTCATCTGTTAGGATTCAACAGTTTCCTCTTATCCGTGCTGACACTTCTAACTCTAACTTGAATTTCCTCCAGTCGTTTCACAGCTTTTAAGGGTTCGGCTCAGACACTGCAGCACTTTCCCCATTTGATTTTAGCTCTAACAAGCTGTGTGAAATAAGTGTTGTTTGGTATCACAAGCCTCATGAGCAGTTTTGTGGAGAGAAAATAGTCCTTTGTCATTTTTGACTTTTGATAGCGAAAGCACAACATTGACATTAACAATGACTCAGTGTGACAGTGAGACAACATGAACAATATCATTCAACCAAAGCAGCTAAATGGATTTCAGCCATTTTATTTACATTTTTTATTTACACCTAATTTTCTGACTATGTCAAAATATTGATTTTAATATTCTTGTCCTATAACTGCAAAATAATACAAAGACCACAGAGGAGAAGGTGCTGCTCAGAAACGCTTTATAATTTAGCTTAAAACAAACTGTGGGTCGACTGGGAACTCAGGAGATCCCACCCACCAACAATCCATGAATGAAACTCACCTAAAAACATCTAAAGATTCATGAAATATCAGCAAAGAAATTAAGGAAGGATTAGTTAAGTAATAAATGTTGATTACAAGTTTTAAAACCTGTGAAAAAGTGATTTGATTAAAGTAAAATCTTTATAATTTATTGGTACGTCTCCTCTGTCTTACAAAGTCACATGTAGAGAGCGAACACAACGAACATCACTGCTTCACTTTTTAAAAAAATATCTGTTGGCTCTCAGCCTTAAGAGACGCCGTAAATTCAAGCATCTACAAATCACAGAGAGACGTTTGCGTGCAAGGCCCGCTGCTGTAAAAAGGCATATTTACTATTTGCTTGCTTTTACTGCATTTTCCGTAATGAGGAATTAAACTTTTCAAATGTGTTTACAAGTTGTTTTTTCCTGCTATTAAAGTCCTGAAGCGTCAGACTGAAGAGGACAAATGACTGCGAGTGAAAACCATTGTTGCATTTCTATTAGTGCGGAGTCACATCGCGAAAACAAATCCACATCAGTTTTACGCTCTAATGGCATCGTCTCTTCTCAGAGTTTGAGGAATTACAAACTTTGCACTTTCCTTCAGACATTTTTCTCCCTGATCTAATGAGTAATCACATATATATTTTGCACAAACATCTAATTCTCCTGCTTTGATGTGACTTATTAGCACAAATTCAGTGACTAAGTGAAGCAAATGAAACATGAAAAACAGAACAAACACCCACGTACACACACAAACACTTCTTCTCTTTTGAGGGTCCTTGTTGAGATAAAGCGTTTGGAGAGAACTGAAGACCAACCACAATGTCTCCGCTTCCGAAAACGTCTTTAATCCGTCTAAACTGACTTTGATCCTCGCAAATGTAGCGCAAGACTTGAAAGAAGCAGATCACACATACACAACAGGCATCAAGCAAACACACACCCAGATATCACAGCTCCCAGGTTACTGGAGTGTTAACCTGTTAAAAATGTTAAAAAATCAAAGCCATTTAATTCTAATTAAACTTGAATGAAAAGCTGTTTCGGTGCAAATTCTTACTCCGTCTCATATGAGCCACATACATTAACGCCACATTCCTCATTATCTGTTTACGCTCAGTGTCGGTGCAAGTGATATGGAGTGATGCTGAAAACTGCAGAAAAGAAAATAAGGGTATGAAGAAGCGCAACAGTTGAAATAGACAGTGACGTGACGACTGAGTAAATATTTCCCAATCAAGATGTAATACAGTCGAAAGCTCTGGAACAAGCCAGTAAGTTGACCTTGATTGAAGACAGTTCGGTCAACTGATGTTTCCAAGAACTGTCGACATTATGTTTTATTATTTGAAAGTGCCATTTGTAAAATATAGACTCTTTAGTGCTCTCTAGTGGCGGCTTTAGGAAACTACACAACACTCAAAGTTGTGTATGATTTTAACATTTCTGGCTTTGAAGATGCCCCATGAGTTGCCTCATTTTTCTATGAACAACAAATCTCAATACAATAAAAAATACTGATGCTGTCTGTAACTAAATTCAGTATAAATAAAGTATAATTTAGTAGAGTGAAAAATGGACTAAAGGGACTTGAGCTACCAATAACACTGAAAGTCTGAGCGATTGCATGTTTATCATTTCTGTATGAATGAACTGTGTGACTGCCCTCTTGAGTCATTTTAAACAGCTATCTGAGAATTTGAAAATGAACGCAAAAACATTATTTTGTTGAAATCATTTCTTCAGACAGAAATTTAATATAGCAAACACTTTTTTTTCCCACACTCAGCAGTTATGGAGCAACATTAGCATTCATTCAGAGTCGGTCTTCACTTGACGAATCGAACTCCAATATTCACTCTCTTTTAGCTCTGTTTTTGGTCTCTACCAAGTCCTGAGGGAAACATCTGATTCTTTAGCTCCTAAATTCTTCACTATGTTCACCAGCTACTTGGTCTGTGAGCAGGTACAAGCGGCGCCTGCAGCCAAACACAATACGAACATGCAAACTACGAGAGCAATGAACCAAAACAGTGAAGTTGCAGGTTGGGCCTGAAACTCACAATGGAGATCTGTAATAAACGAGAGCTGCAGATTTAGAATTCTCATTGCTTTCACTCACTGTTTTCACATCGTCATTGATCATATTGTTATTATAAAAAAAAAAATGTATTAGAGCTGCTTCACGTTGAAGCCATACGTTGCTTTAATGCTTTAATTTCCTTATGTGCTTCTGTCTCTCAGAATAAGTTGTGTTTTGTTTTGAAGGTTTTCTTCCGTCACACAGGTTGAATGGCGCTCGAGCAGCCTGGACTCTCCACGGCTGACGGCCTGCAGGAGAAATACTGGTCTACCTTACACAAGTCAGTGAGAACTTTCCAGCTCCCGGTGAGGCTTTGAAGTGATAATAGCCACCGTCCAAAGTCTCTCTCTGCTACAGGTATGTGGACTCTGTGGCAGGTCATTTGTTATCAAAATTGCTCTCACATCCTCCTCTTCTCTTTCCTCTTCCTCCCCATTCTTCCCTTTTGCCACTTCACCCTTCTAACATTTCCTCTCCTCCTCCTCCTCCTCCTCCTGTCTCTCACTGTCCTGCCCTCTCAGCTTCCTCCTCCACCTGTCTTTGTTGTTAGTCACAGTGGGATATGGCTTTGTGTCGGGTCATGTGTTATCGACCGCACACAGACCCACACACACACACACACACACACACAGCAGAAATCTAATGCAGGAGTGTGACTGCAGAAGTCTTGCTCACTTCTCTTGTTAAGTTTACACCATGACCTCTCAGCGTCTCTCTCTCAACTTCTCTCTTTGAACCTCAATTACTGCCTCGCCACGGCCCGAGAATCCAAAAACTTTTATTCAAATTTTTATTGTTAACAAGGTTCATAGTTTTGAAAAACGCCTTCCTTTCTCTGTAGGAGCCTGCTCTCCCGAACCGAAGGTCTTGATAATTTGTTGGATATTTTTAGCAAGAAAGTATTTTTGTCCTGATGCGTGTATTTATCTCTGCTCTGATGAAATATAGAGTTCAAAGAATTTCACATGATCTTTTTTTAGTTTTTAATGCTGGTTTAATGAGTGATTTTTTTAATTTTCTAATTCACTAATTCTTGATGAATGAATTGAAAAGAAAAAAATATTTATTTTGCAAAACAAACAAACATAAAAACAAACAAACACAAAAAAATGGATGCAGTGGAAATGACTTTTTTTTAATGCTGACATGCTGCAATCTTCAACCCTGTTCTGGCTGATTTATGTTCCTTGTCAGTGATATTTATTTTCTTTATTCTTTACATTTGACTTTTTTACATTATTCCATCAATGAGTCTCTCTTCACCACCTTCACATGTAGATTCACTGTCGACGTTATCGCCGCTGTGGTCGAGGATCAGATCTCTCTTCAAACTCCCGTCCCACTGTACCTATCCTCTCCGGATCAATGCCTGCCCTCATCTCAGCGTGCACACTCACACACACACACACACACACACACTCACACACACACACACACACACACACTGGGTGTGAGCAGTGGCAGGTCGAGCGTCTTTGAAGTCCTGTGTGTGTCTCCTGTGGTCTGAGCCATCAAAGTTTCCATTTATTGGTTCCTCTGTGACAGACTTCTTACTCTGACACACCGTTTCTCGCTCTCTAATGCACACTCACCTGTGTGTGTGTGTGTGTGTGTGTGTGTGTGTGTGTGTGTGTGTGGGGCCATGTGAATTACAGTATAACACTGAGCCACTTTGACCTTCAACACTTGCAGGTCTCAATGCACCACGACTCAGGACAAAGTTTAGTGACAGGCCGGCGTCAAACAGAGAAACTTTGGACTCTAGGTTTCAACTTTGAAGCTTGTTTTCTGGACAAATGGAAACTTTTCATCTCACAAATTGATGTTGTCTCCATTGAATATGAGTCAGCAATGATCACTGATTGTTAACAATCATTCATCCTTCCCATTATTGTGACAGATTGGTTCATATCTCTAACTCGACTGGTATCTAGTGATTAAGTTTTGATTTGGAGTTCAGTCAAAAACACATAAAAGCTTTTCTTTAAATGAATAAACCGAAACCAGTTTGACTGATATTGCAAAAAAAAAAAATTCTGAAAAACAAATCAAAGCAGAGAGAACTGCTTTTACAAACGAAGCCTTCTGTCTCGCAGATTTGTGCCAAACAAACACAATGAAGGTGAAAATGTTAACTACAGATAATCTACAAACCCGACTGTGAAACTTTTTAATGAAACTGCCTCCTTTTGAAGAACTTTGTGTTTCTTGTGAATTGAGTGAACTGATCCTTTAATAAGAAAACATACATTTAATATGAATAACTACATGTTGTGATTCAAGATACAAAGTTTCAGTGATCGGCCTCAATTAATGTTTTTTGGTTTTGTTTTATCAATTGAATACTTCAACTATGATACTCAACATTTTCTCTTGATAACTAGAAAAAAAAATCCAAATCCAAACAAACCAATGTAAAACAGTTTCCCAGGTTATAAAACATTTCTGGTTCCTGTGTTTTGTTCCAGTTCAGTCACAGTAATTCGTGTTTGGATTCTCTTGCAGCCAAACTTTTAACAAGACACAAGGAACAACACTGTTTAGTTCCAGGGCCAAAATTTGAAGTCAAAAAAAAAAAAAAAGGAGCCTTATCTAATGTTGTTTTCTTGAATCTGCTTCATGAATGGATTCTCTCTCTCTTGAATAACGAACTACACAGAGCACATTTGTTTCCAAAGCCTCCAAGAAAACAACGATGGCAGGGGAGAATCGCACTCAGAGCTCGGCCGGCACTGCTTAATTAGCCGGCCGGCGTTGGCTTGGAGAGATCTGTGTCTCCGCTCTCATTTCACGCTGTGGAAATGGAGAATAAAAGACGCTCACACATGTCGGGAATTCATGGAAAGCTAATTGTCTAACGCACTTTGTTGGCTTGTTAGGCCTTTGATTCTCTCTCTTTCTTTGTGGGGCTTCGCTTCCTATCTTTCATCCTTCCTTCCTCCTTCCCTTCCCTGCCTCCCGCCCAGTCTCATTTCTCACCATGGAGAAATATCAGAGGACGAATCAGCATCACTGTCATTGTTTTTCAGGCCTATTTAATAGCTGTTGACTTGACAGCACATGTAATGATTTCTGCCTTATTTAATAGCTGTAGCTGTGATCATTTCTGTTTCTTTTTTCTTTTTCTTTTTTTTAAAGAAGCGGTAGACTTGCTGTAGATGTAATCAGAGACTTAATGATGTGTGAGGTTGTCTGCCGACTGGCTGGTTCATTTTTAGAACAATCACGATGGGCTTTAATTAATAGGCTGAAAGAAGAGTCTGACAGAGCTTGAATGCGAATCCTGTTGTCGCCGTCTCTCTTTGTCTCCGTGTCTTTTCTTGGATTCTCTCTTTGTGTCCGATTATTTTAATTCTCTTTTTTTTCTTAAATGTCTATCTCCATCTTCTGCTCTGTGTCAGTTTCTCTCCTGACCTTTGTCTCCTCGCTTCCTTTCACTCCCCCTCCTCTTCATGTTCCATCTCTTCTTCCACATTTCTTCCTTTATCTTTATATTATTTCTCTCCTATTTGCTCTCTCACCTCTCGTCCCCGTGTTTATGTTTTCGTTTCCATTGTGAGCAGATCATTAGCTCCGTCTCTGACGAACAACACCGCACTTAACATTTTGAATTAAAGGCAATATCTTTGTTATTGAAATGTCTCCATTTATCCAGCCCACCTGCGTCTGTGTGGAGCAACGGATGTATATGTAAGTCAGAGCAATGTAGATGTTCATCTGCGAGACTGGATTAATATACATTCATTACTTTGATTTTGCTTTAGTCCAGTCGTGCATGGTGGCTCATTTCCTGCTGTACTATCATGAAACATTCACATCAATAGGAGCTGAATCAGAGTCACACTACTGAGCACAGAGCGTCCTGTTGGACACGTGTTCACAGGCATCTCAGACTTTTCCTGTGTCTTCCGAAAGCTTTCTTTTTTAACTTTTAGTCCCAGGAAACACTTTTCAAGGAACTAAAAGGCTCTTTTAGTCCATTGGTGTCTGCATTCCCATCGAGGTTTAAAGACCATCAAAGATCAGGCAAATTAGCTCACTGACGTCTGAAAAAGCGATGACTGTTTTCACCGTTTATTGTTTTTACAGCAACTGTTTAAATGTCATTTTTTAATGACAATCACAGCCTGAACTTCATCATCTGTCCATCTATCATTTGCTTTCCTCTGTGGCTCCGTGCTGACGTGTCAAAGCACAATGAAAAGAAAAAAAAAAAAGGTTCGCAGCTGCAGATTTTTGAAAACGGTGTCTGAAACAAAATGCCGCAAGTTCTCGACCAATCAGAACGCCCACCCCCAACGTTCCTGTTTGTCAAAAGCACAGGAACCCCAGAGAGCTCCTGTGGTGGAAATGCAGCTTTAACTATCTTTCATCCCCAGTTTTCTATAACAAAATACAATCCTGTCATTGACATCCTGTTTTCATTTAAATGACTAACAGAGTGTAAACAAGTGTGAAACAGTGATTTGTTTGAGCATCTGACTGCAGCGAACCCAAAACTACAATTGATTCCTCAAACAGAATATTTCACTCAAATGAGGACGGGTCTCCAAAACTGTTCAATGAACGAGTTACCTGCAGGTCACTGGACGACAGGTGAACAACACTTGGTTTGTCTGAAATAAGAAATAAGTGTGACAGAAACAGAGCAGACCTAAAAGGCCAAAATGAAGCAGTGGTGAAAACACAGGCTCCGTCTTCGGCTACATCCACATGAGGAACAGGAAGAGACAGTCATTTGCTGCTTCATTTACCATAGTTAGCTAATTTAAACACACACACATAGACACACACACATCTCTGTCAGTGAGCATGATTACATGGTCAACAATCATTTCACGTGGGTCAGGTGAGAGAAACAGCGAGATCGAACATGAGCGGCATTGTCGGGCTGAATCAGTCAAACCTCCCAGAGCGATGTGACGCACACACACACACACACACACACACACACACACAGAAAGGACAGAAATAGATGAACGCAATTTGTAAAGATGCTTTTTAAAAATGTTTGTGACGTCCAAACAGACAAACACACACTATGAGTCAGTGTCAGCTGCGTATGCGTAACATTTCAGTGACACGTGGACCGACGCCATTTTTCCTCACGGTGACTCACACATGAAGACTCACACTCAAAACCACTTTCCAATCCCACGGGGTCACATGTGAAATTTCACACATGGGCAGCTAATTGGCTGTGGGGCTGACAGGTTTAGCCAGAATGTGTGATATCAGCTCATGTCTGATGTGAGGCTGAGTCGGTCTTCTCTCGGCAGGAAGCCAGGAGCCGGCGAGCCACCGCCCGCATCTCGCCGAAGAGGAAGCGAGGCAGATCGGCAGCACACTGCTGTTTAGGCCACCCACACACACTCGCCGATCCCTCAGAGACTTCCAGGAAAGCTCTGGGTCAACTACTGGCTACATCCTCAGTAGAGCATGCTGGGAAATGTGGAGAGCTGGCAGGGGAAAAAGGCAGCGGCAATCTGTCAACATCAGGTGAATGTGTTGCTGGTGCGAGGCGAGCATGATGCAGAACTCTCCCCAGGAGGGATCCCATCATTCCTGCACTGTCTTTGAAAAACACACACTTCTGCTACATCCAGAGTCTGGCTTTACTGTAACTACTGCAGAAAGAACGAGTGAACGACCTCCTGGATTCACTCTGTATTCAGTTAAAACCACAAGTCAAGTTCAGTCGTCTCCATTTTGGTGATGAATCCAACAATTTGACGCCTATAGAGCAGCTTCTTTTAAAAGTATTTACCATGTGACCGTGCATCTGTACCCTCCAGTTCAAGCTTCCTATATGAAGGCAGAGATTTAATATGAGGCAGGTGAGCCTCATTAACCGGCCGCAGCTCTGCCGCCTCAGTCCTCCATCACCTCTTGAGCTGCAAACCACAGTCATATTACTCCAACCGAAATGAGGACGGCTCCTCGCTGCCATTCAAATGCTCTGCAAGTTAATTTAAATGCTATCTCTTTACTTAACGGGTAATTATTGGCCTGCCAAGTTGAAATCTGTCTACGATGTAGAAATATATATATAAATATGAACATGCACACGTACGCACACAGACATGCAGGTGGGTTTAAATGAAATTACTGAGAGAAATGAATGCACACAAGATAATCACCTTATATTTAGGTTGGGAGGCGTCATGTTGCACACACTTACTATCACTGTGGGTCAGTTTTAAAAATGACCAAAAAGACAAGATGTTAATTACATTAAATAAAAAACAACATTGAAAAAACAACTTTCCTCCCTGTGTCTCAGATTTGACTCTACACGTCACAGCATAAATAAACATCATTTCATCCTAATGAACCATTCAGTGACCCCTCATGTTCATGTCCATGGATGGGGACACTGTCACTAACTTAATGTACTGAAACCCTGCTACAACATCCCTGTCTATGTTATTTTCCATGAACTGTCACGTCCTGTGTTGACATTCTCAGTCACCTGAAGAAGTTTTCCATTTTTTCTTACAAATCTCAATATGCACAAGCGTCACGGTCATCACATGAACGCCATCCACCACGATCCCCGACCCTGTTTCCTATAACTCTTAAATCAAATGTCGCTTTAGTCACCGTTTCTATTGAAACTGGAGCCAGATGACTGAAGCCATCCGTGCCCCAACAATGAACCTTCTTTCAGAGCCGCTTAGATCGTTTCTTCTTAAAATCTTGATACAAAATCAGAACCAACTTGCTCAGTATTTCAGGATGTTAACTTCTCGATTGAACCATGCAGCGCTCCCATGTGGAAGCATCTGCATTTATTCAGGTTATTCCTTTAATGTGTCACCTGTCTGTCCATCACAGGTTCATATTCATGTAATCTTTCACAGTGTTGACAGTCTGTGAAAGTTTTCCATAGCTTTTCACAGCTTCCCACGGGCAGAACAGTGGGTGGTAAGAGGTCAGCTCACCTTTTTAATGTCTACGCTTTGTTGAAACAAGTCAAACTTTCTCTGTCTGTCTCTGTGATAAGTGGCATCTGACGCGTCTAAAAAAAAATCTACCCAGAGAACATTTCGTCAGTCTTACCTTCACTCAGTATTGAGTCTTACTTCAGGCTTGTATGACCAACAAAAATCTTTACAATACTCCCCAAAGATTCACCTCACAACAAGGTAAACACCTTCCAACTCTCACTTTAACAACCCGCCCACAGAAAGTATTGACCAAGTGTATTACACACCGTACAATTTGTCTAACACAGCCAATAAACACTTGCTTGGTAATAAACACTTGGTAAAATTGACTGAATACATGCACGATCAGATACATCCCAAAAAAGAAAAAAAAAAGACAGAGTATATCCTGCAAACGTTGACATGAATTTTCAACATGCTAAATGTTTTCAGTCAAACTCCTCTGATCAGTTCCGTGCAATCGCTCTCACAAGCTTCAGTTTTGCAGTTTATGTTGTCGGGGTCGGTCGTCTTTTCGTCTCCACCGCTGCAGTTTCACTCTTTAACTGAGCAGAGACTGTGAAAATAGCTACGGGTCAGAACAGACCATAATAAGGAGCCTTTTACTTGTGCTGCATCTCTCAGCGAAAACCAAGCTCTGTCTGTGAAACTCAGCTCAAGCGAAGGTTTGGAGGATGTAAATCTCTACATGCAGGTCACAAATGTAAAGTTTCATGTTCAAAAAGGCAGTAATTTCTTAAAAGAGCTGGTTTAACAAATGTTACTGAAACAGAGGAAAAATACTGCATTTTGGGGGATTGTTTCTTCTTAATCTGTGGATTAATACACATTTGGTGCTCTAATATTTTTTACAGCAGGACACTGTTTGTGGGATTAGGTTCTAATAAACTACAGTTCCCCAGTGTGCAGTAATGAAGGAACACATCACCCAGTGTAACAGTGGGACCAAATGCTGTGTCCTTAATAGCTTCTGGACAACAATGGCACAGATGAAGAAGATAAAACACTGCTGTTACTGGGAATTGTTGAAAACTGGTCATATATGCTGCAAAAACTGACGAGTTTTCTGATCTTTTTTCTCTTTTTTATCCAACTATTGACGGTGCTATTTATTCCTCAGATCACCGATTGATCTCTGTGCGTGGCCTTGTGACTTCAGGTATCAGAAATAAACATTACACACAAGTTCGGATGATTTATCTAACAGAGGTGTGGGTGGACGGCCTGAGGTCCTACACCAACACGTCAAACATTTAGAAAAAGAAGACTAATGCCAAAACCAAACTAGTTAATGTGCCCATATTTGCCCACAGATCTGCTTCATAATTCTAATTTAAACACATTAAAATGCATCTTTTTTAGGAGAAAGGTCAACACAGCCGGTGCACAGACTCTGGAGGCTATATCTGACTGAAGTGTGTGAAGCTGACACACTGAACCAGATAAATATGGATGATAACCTTGGATGCGTGGAGTCGGCTCCACCCCGTCAAATATGGCCTAAAGGAGACGGCACGAGCTTCTTCATCTTCATCATTTGAGCATTGTATTTTGGATTTATTTGTCCTTTCAGTTCATCATTATTCCTAAAGTCCTATAGAATAGTTATTATGCACATATGAACATTTGTGTGTAATTAGAAATGGAGGCTCTTTCACAGCAGGCTCTGAAAAGCCGTCACACACATGGTGTCGAATCCTTGCTTTTCATGGCTATAACGGGGCCAAAGAACCAACCCCAGTGGTCATGTTTGATACCTTTCCCAATGCACACCATTACTAGTGGGATTAACTGGATTGTGGTTTAACACACACTCAGAGGGCGAGAGAGGCAATGTGAGACAAGAGGCTCTGGCAGTGGAGGACAAGTCTGATGCCAGTGAAGCACTTTGAAATGAAAGAGAAGAACTGGAACAAAATAGGGCATAGAGGGGGACAGAGAGGAGGGTGGGGGGGAGATAAAGAGAAAAGGAAATTGGGAAGAACAAGGACGAGACAAGTTGGATGACAAATGCCCAGAGCTGGAGTCAAACCCACAACATCTTGAGTACATGGTGTGTCTTCGCCTGCTGCCGCACGGAGCATCCCAGTGTGTCTAACACGCTTTGGTTTCAGTCCATTTGGACACGAATTCAAAGCGCACAGACCCAGGCGGCCCAGTTGTGTGAAGTGTGTGTGTGTGATTTAAGAGCTGCACAGTTCTAATAGGTTGATCATTGTTTCCATATGATCCTGTGTGAATTCAGCCCAGTTTCTTTTATGTGCATTACTCTCTTCATGTATAAAGACATGGCAGAATTGTGACATGAACTATTTCTAGCCCAGATAAAATGATGGGACCTGGAACTTTTGAGCCTCTACAGCAGAGCCCAGATCCATTATGTGCTCAAACTGTTGGACGGCGTTTCATTCAAAACACCTGAGCCAATAAGATTCATTAGGAGCTGCCAGGTCATCAGACAGGTGGCACCTTTTCCTCAGTGCAGATGGTGCTTTTACGCTGTGTTTGTGTCTGTGTATAGTTTTTGTGGTGTGGAAATGATTTTTTTAAATGCTGGGTCGAAAGCAGCCCAAAGACAATCTCTGTAACCTGGTGGTGTCCAGCTTTCATGGAAACATAAACAAAGGCAACGTTTCACTTTTCTTGGAAAAATCGTCAAATTCAAGTTGAAAAAAAAGATCATGAGGGGGAGTTTTCTTTGCTTGTTAAACATAATGACCAGTCATTTTTACCCTTAAGACATCACAAGGGTTAGTACAAGGGTTAACTAGTATTGCTTTGCAGTCAGCCACTGTGTTTCATGTGTTTGACATTTACACATCAAAGTCTGTTTCCAGGTTTTGAGAAGCGCACGTGAAAAAGTTGCAGCTCTCGAAGGAGCTGTGTGAGGTTTGATAAATGGCCTCAGGTGATGTCATATGAGTCAACATCAGCTGACAAGCATAACACATTCAAATCTGTACTGTTGTGTAAATTGGGCCAAACTGCATTGTGGGTAATCAAGTTTTGATTTGTGATTTTGAATGTAAAAGTGTGCAATGCTGAATCGTCAACAAAGGGCAAAAATTCCAAGACTGTTTGAGAAGAGGAGGAAGAAGACAGAGAGGACAGGAGGACAGAAGCTCTCAGACCTGGTGGACACTTCAAAATATCTGATGAAGAACCTCGTCTGACATTTCCTGTATTTAAAATAAGTCCCCCTGCGATGTTTCTCTGGTCAGTTCAGTACTCACTGAGATGTTTAATCTGCTCCACACACACACACACATTAAGGCTCCTTCCACTGATTTTAATATTGATAGACGCAGAAACACTTTGTGCGAGTCAAAGTGCACATGTTGCAGAAGTATCTCAACAGCAAAGCATAAAAAAACTACAACTAATTGGTTCTCTGTGGGCCTCGGCTGACAGGCCCAAACATTAGGGTTATACAGCGGAGAGAGACGCAGAGTGAGAGCGAGACAGAAACACGAAGAGAAACGAGAGAGAAAGAGGAAGTGTTGTCAGATAGAGAACGCAACCTGGAGAAAGATGTGGGAGAGAGAGAAGAGAAACTCAATGCAAACCTGTGACTGTGAAAAAATGGTGCCGTGTAAGAGACAGAAGGACGGAGATTTTATGAGCTGTTTGGGGTTTTTAAAGCCCTTTGAGATTTCTTGTCTCTGAACCTTCTGGATTTTGTCGTTTCTATGTGCAATTTTAGAAAACCTAAAGCAAGACGAGGAGGAGAAAAGATAACAGAAGAAAACTTGCTTGTGAAAAACGTCGATTCTTTAAAGAATCCCTTGATTGTCTGTAAACGGCTTCTGGTCCTTTCACATCTCCGAGTGCCTCTGAACGTCTCAAACGGTCTTGTGTTACTCTTCCTTTTGGGTGCACTTGTCACTTGTCGTCACTTCGCGACGCTGTGTTAACAAGGAAGATTTCCTTGTACACGTTACCACGCAGCCGTCCTGACGAGGATTATTGGTTTAAACATTATTAGATTCATTCGTATGTATGAAAAATATGATTATGAAGAAACAGGTCAAATTTGATTCATGAAGAGCAAGTTATTTTTTGTTTGACAGATTTTGTAACATTTTTTTATTTATTTGACAAAAAAATATTACTTCAACAATACTTACTAGCTTTTTTGGTTATTTTAAAGTTTTTTTTTTTTTCTGTAACATTTCTTTAAAGATTTATTTAGTATTATCAGGGAGACCCTCGTTCAGCATCCGCAGCCAATATGTGTCATCAAATCACGAAACGACCTCAAACTACAGTTATTGACATTTGAATATGTTGAAACACGCACTTCGTGAATTGATTGAAATTGATCTTTTGACAGTGAAAATCAATAAGAACTGAAAACACAGAGACTCAAACACATCAATGAAAGATCCAACAATAAGACTGAGGTCAAAGAGCAACAGAGAGACTTGAGTCGATGTAATTGGTCATAAAAATGCAGATATCCTCAAGCACAGTCCTGAAAATATAACATTTTCATAGTTGATCATAAGAGCAGATTTTGCTTGTAAAAAACTTTCTTTTCCTCCGGGCTGATAATTTGACAATATCTCAAGTGAAGTGAGCTTCAGAGATTTACATTCATCCCCACTGACATTTCATCACCTCGTCACTCCACTGTTCAGAAGACAGCCGCGTAATAACTGTTTTGCCTTTGTGCCTATATTTCCCAAATATATTAAAAATCTTTTGTCCAAACAATTAAAAATTAATAGAGGAATGAGCGCTTGATGTTGGAGAAATTAAAAATTGAAGTTCCAGTGCCTTCAGGCCGGTGTCCTTTTAGTGCTACAGGTCAGAAAACAGTGCAGGAAAAAAAGCCGACGAAGCAAATCACTGACAAGTATTTAATGCAGCCACATTTTCACACCCACTCTCACACCTTGTTCTTCTTATTACAATGCTAACAGTGTTGGGGTTGTCATCTCTGAGCCTTGAAAACGTCTGTAAATGTCTAATGTATACCGGGCGGGGCTCGGCTGTGAGGCCGGGCCGGGGCCAGAGGCAGAGGGGAGGATGAGGACGACTGTAAATCAAACTCCATCCTCAACAACATCTGTCATGTATAATGAGCCGGTGGAGCTGGTGGAGCGTGTTCAGCCTCTTTATCAGCACAAGATGCAACATGCAGCATTTTAGTGTGTTATAACGCCCACATGGTGAAGACAGTCCACCTCCCCAAAAACCAAACCAGACTCCTCGTCCTCAGCCGTGACGGACTTGATCTTTGCTCTTCTTCTTCTGTCAAAATACCACTTCAGCAGTTGCGGCTGCAGCTTGATCTTTTTCGAAAAGTAGCCAAGAATTTCACCTCATCTTGACTCTGAGTTAGCCCTGCTTTAGTTTCTTACGCGGAGCTTTCCAAGCTTGAATACCTGCGGGCGTTGAAATGTTGACATCCACCTCCAGAGTTTGAATACGCGACTCCAAACGCGCCTGATATGAATGTGCTCTGAGACAATCTTCGGTGCCATGAGGACTCTTCAGTTCTCGCTACTCAAAAGGCTCCGGTCTGAGCCAACGAGGTGGGTGCTGAAGCCGGACGCCTGCACAATCTATACAAACCGTCCTCGACTGCTTCTCACATTTATAAGTTCCAGAATAATCTATATGACATCTGCCTGCACTGTTTTCTGATCTGTTGGTGGTTCTGCACATTTTCTGCCTCCGAGTCAGGATGTGACACTTTTTCTGTACATGTGGCCTCGTCCATAAATATATTCTAACGACAGTAATGATGCAGCAGACAGAGGACAACTGTGGCTTTATAACTTCTCTTGAAAGTGTCACTGTCTTAAACATATTCACAGAGTTAGCGTATAGTTTAAAGCATTTATACAAGTTAGTACTTTAAGATTTGTTCATGTTTATACAACATATTCTGTGAAGACCTTGAGTTTTTTTCTTACATTTTACACATAATACATTCACATTTTTTTCTTGCTACAGGAACCAGTGGGTGGTATTTGCAATTTTTTATAATGCTGTAGTACATATACATGTCTTTACCTCAAACTTACCTCCTAAATATTCCATTCCTAAAAAACTCATTTGTACTGGCTCATATGTTTTATGAGGTAAAGGGGGATACTACTACCTATGAATGATTCCACTGGGAACATGTTTGGGTACCTTTAACCTTTTAATAATGTGCAAGCAAATCAAAACACTTGATGAGTGTAGAAAAGATTATGGATGGCTTTCCTTTAACTTAATCTACTGATTTCATTGTTAAACCGGATGTGGGACGTGGAAGCGGTCAGCTGCGTCTAACATCACGTGTTTTGTAATCCGACCACTCAAAGACCTGTCTCGAGCTGTGGCATGAAAATATTTCACTGCACTGGAACAAAATGCTTCCAGTGAACAGAAGTCTTTTCACTTTCCTCCAAAGCTAATTTGTTAATGCAAATTAGCAGAGTATAATGTAATGTGTAGGAGTCTGGGTTCATTTTGTTGTAGTTTCCATCACATTCTCTCCTGAGCACGTTGGGGTATTTGATCAATGCATAATGTTTGTTCTCTCCTCTGTTACTGTACATCCCGTTACTTATTGCTGTTGAATTGACCTCGTTAATGCGACCTGCCTACGTTCCCTCACCACATTCCTCCCCCTCTCTTCCTCTGTCTCTCTCGTCCTCATGGCAGCACAGGACTCACCGTCTGATTCTCTGTTTGCTAACTTTACACAGCTTTTTCTCCCGACTCTCTTTCTCTCTGACGCTCTCTTGTCTTTTTTTTTCTCTCCCTCCATCCTGACTCGTGTTTTTCATCGCCGAACCTCCTGCCCTCGGCCCCACCCCACCGAGCTCCTCCAAATGTCACTCCTCAGTGGAAGAGGAGGCAAAACAAAGTAGACATGATTGTTCCCTCTCTGCGTGTGTGAGACCGCCTGCCTGTGATTGTGCGTGTGTGTGTGTGTGTGTGTCACTGTCTGCCTCTGTCTCTGTGTGTTTTGTGTGGGTGGATGATTGTGTGCCTCCATGTATCTGCAGAGATGGTGTGTGTGTGTGTGTGTGTGTGTGTGTGTGTGTGTGTGTGTGCCTGTGTGATCAACTCAGCTGTGTTTGTGCTGACGTTGTATGACTTCCTGTGTGTGTCAGCTCTGCTTCTCACCTGGATTTGTAAGACGACCCGTTTATATTGTGTGTGTGTATTGTATGTGTGTGCTTCTTTAAATGTCGGGTCAAGTAGAAAAAACAAACAAAAAAAAAAAAAAAAACTACATTCATCATTAACAATAGTCTCAATATACTTTACAATAGAATAAAAGAACAACAGTAATTAGAGTTTACAGTCACGTTAGCGGCTGTGTGAGGCTTCAATAATAATATGAATAAAGCAAAATTCAAAATATAATTTAATCAATTAACTGCAAGATGTTTCATATCAGCTGTACGCATCGTAAATATTTTCTTGTGCCAGGTTGGTCTCACTCAATAGATCTCCACAAAATCACATTTTCTTTTCTTCTTCACAGTCACATCAGACATTAATTAAACATTGACAATCTGCCTCCTGGTTGCCAAAATGACATTGGGTGTCCCTGTTCAAGGGTAACATATTTGGGGGTCCAAGGAGAAATTAGTTGAAATTTGGTTGCAAAGCGTGATGGAAAACTAAGGTGGAGTGCTTTGCTTTCACTTGTACAGGTGTTGAGGAGAACAGCTGCAAAATATTGTCCTTCCTCTGCTTCATGCTGCGCTTGCAAATTTGCTGTGGAAGCCTGGTTTGAAAATGTTACAGGCAGAATCAGATTTAGCTTTTACACATATTAAAGAAGCATGAACTGATTTTCAAATGTTCTTAAACACAAAGAAAATCTGAAATAAACTAATGAGATCAAAGGGGACGATGAGCTTCTTCTTCCTAACATTTATATATCTTTGAACTTCATTTTTTTTAAACTAGCAGAGGTCGCTGGGCTTCAGAATAAGATAAAGCTGGATGTCATCTGCATGGCAACAATCAGGAAGACTGAGAAAAATGTGTCCAAGTAACAGCTTATGAAAATATGTACTGGACCAAGAAAAGCATGTGTACAATCTGTACAATGCGTGTGTGACATCTCTAGGCACGACCTGTGGTTTGCAAAGAAGTCGTCCTTGGCACATAAGTAACCATGTTTCTAATATGTCTAGTCTCTTATACAACCCATCTATTATGTGCTTTTAGATGAGATGCTGTATAATTTGCACTCATCTTTTCGTCCTTCTCATTGTGTCGTTTAGTGGATGTGTCCAAGCTATTTGCCTTTTTATTATTATTATTTTTCTATATGTATTCAACGTGATATTCCTTCACGGAGATTAAAACATTCAGTTATTCATGCTTATACATTTAGTCTTCTGCAATTCAAGTCATTAACTATGATTCTGTGATGTTTACATGAAAAGTTATTTAACATTAAATGAGATATGAAAAACCAATATTCCCAAAAGTGCTACTGCAGAAATATGTTGCACTGGTTTGCTGTGTGTCTACATTTGTTTGTGTGTGTATATGTGTGTGTGTGTGTGTGTGTGTGTGTGCTTCAACTCTCAGCTGTTTGTCTGTGATTTACTGTCTGTGCATGAGGGGAGTGTGAATGTGGATGAGTGTACGTATATGAGTGTGTTTGTATGCAGTGTAAGTGTACGGTCCTCATGAATTTTTGTGTGTTGACGTGAGTTTGTCTTCTTCTGTGTGTGTGTGTGTGTGTGTGTGTGAGTGTGTGTCAGTGGGTGGTTGGGTGGTTGGGTGTATTCACGGCGTAAGTGGAAGTCACGACTCAAGCAGCTGCTCTCAAATTACCCTGCAAAATCACAAAATCAAGCCTTTGTAAAACGCCTCTGCACACACGCCAGACAAGCCTTTTGTGTGTGTGTGTGTGTGTGTTTGTGTGTGTGTGTGTGTCGAACAGCTTCACCTGTGAAGTGAGTGCCAATGTTTGCTCACTCGCTGGCAGCGTCAAAAACAGAAGCCCAAAAAACGCTGCTTGATTTCACACTAAAAAGATCACATTTATTCATTGTACATACATTAGAGATATTGTTGAGGTGGATTGTTCCCAACCTCCATTCTGACATTTTAAGATACTGCAAAACACCCAATTAACACACATCAATGACTGAGTAACGGCCCATTTAAATAATAATACAGGAGCTGAAAATCAGAGCAGGTTTCATGCTTTGGTCAACAATCCACAGTCTGTAGTTTTGATATTAACATGAAATGAAACGTGTTGGTGTTTTAGTGTCCGACCCACTGAGAATCACAGTCTGCAGCACTGTGCCACATTCAGCCTCTTTTACCTCGTTGTTTTGGTTCTCTGGCCGTCGATAGTTCATGTCTCTGATCAATCTCCACATCCAGCTATGATGTTAATTAGTTTGGAGATCAAGCAGCTAAAGACTTAAAAACTTTTCTTGGGGGTAGGTGGAGAACAAACTATCCCTTCTGACAAAAACACATCAATTCATGTTTTTACATATGAAATATTAAACGTCTGTGAGAAATATTATTACGAGTAATGATTAATATTGCACGTTCAGGAATGCACAAACATTACATGAGCCTGTACATGAATTTATCACATGTGAAATGTTGTCTGTGATGACAAGAGAACATTTTACAAAAATCAAATACGCACTTATATAATAGTTAGGCAATTACAAAATGTGTAAGGTAAGATGAGGTTATTAATGTTGTGCTTGAAGTAATGTTCATGATAATTCATCACTGAGTTAACTTCATATGTATCTAAACTGGATTAACAGGACAAACCCTGCAGAGAGGAAGAGGGAAATGAGTTTACTCAATTTAAACAGAAATGAGGAACGCAAAGGCTTATGGGCTCTTTTTAGTTGGGCTGAATTTCAGATATTGAATTTAAAATCGTGATTAAATCTTTGTGAAGCCAAAGGCCTCGCGCTGGTATTAAAAACAGCTGCCGTCATCGTGTCCCCACTCACTCAGGTTGAACAGTTCCCTCACTTGCATATCAAAACGCCGGAGTTCTTCGCCCGAGATATACCTTCGATTTGTCTGTTTCTTTTTACAGTTTTATTTTTTTTCTTTGCACAAAAACATCGTCTGATTTAAGCCCCAGCAGGCGGAGGGTGGTGAAGAGCGAGAGAGGGGAGAGAGAGGGAGGATAAAGACCATTTCTAAAAGACAGAGAGGCAGAGGAAGAAGAAAAGAAGCTCTAGGATAAAATAAAGACGGGGACAAGAGGAGAGGGAGAAAACACATTGAGACGTTCAAACGTGTTGTGACACAGACGGCAGCAGATCACAGAGAGAGGAAGTCCTAACAATCTGCTCCATTTCACTGTTGTTCAAGGTTTAACGCAGCATATGACAGTAAATCAAATCCACTGTTTCTCCTTTGCCTCTGTATTTAAACCGTCCCCTGCTGTTTGTCCTTTGTCTCTCCCATCTGTGTCCAACATAATGTTGAGACAAGCTGTCAGAAAGGTCTGCTCCTCCCGTGGAAACCGGCTCAACACCTCGGGATCATCAGACGACTGAAACGCTGCTCATTATTCTGTTAAACTGTGCGGATGTGGCCTTCTTTCCCTCTTTAGGCACCAAGTGTAAAAGTAAAGAAGAGAAAGTCTTTCGGAAGTTAGAAGGTAATTTATTTACACCTATTTAAAATACAAAACATGCCTGCAGGTTTTATTTTGTTTAATTCCCTCTGTAGAATTTATTTGCAGCTGAAACACATTCATCAGCAACAATATCCACACTCGCAAGAAAATAATAGAATACATTATCAGATGCTTTCATGAAGTTGCAGAGCTCTCAACGCTGCGCTGAGCCGCTGCAGGATCGAGCAAGAACAGACGACTCGGTGTTACAGTAGGTGATTAAACATGTTGGGCGTGAGTTTGAATCGGTGTCAAAGCACAATGCCGAGAGCATGCTGACTTATATGATGATTTAACAGTCGCAGATGGGGCTGGGAATTCAATATCTGTCTGCAAATTCATCCTAATTCTACAAAAAGAAAAAGCTAACACCCAAAACACCAAATTCTTTTTTGCATTTCGACGTCCAAACAGTCGTTTGCATGAGTAAAGAGGTATTTTGTGAAGTGGTGCCTGTTTGTTTTTGTAAAAAGTTAAAGAGAAACATCAGTGGTGAAGATTAATGTTCACTGTTTTGTGGCTAATGGATGAAATATTATTTGCTTGTTCTGTGGCATCGTGATTGAACATTTATTCCCTTGTTCCCTTTCACAGAAGTCCACTGCTGCCGGATGTGTTTTTGCTGTGATTGCTCAAACCGTTTCTTTTGAAGCGTGTGATGTCGACACTCAGGACGGGAACAGTGCAAAGGTTCATTCCCTGGTTAACAAGGCTGCTTTTCGGCCTAATGATGGTTTCCAACAGTGACAGTTTACTCTGATCACACGTGGTCTTTCATGTAAAGACGTCCTCCTCTTTCTCCTCTCTCTGTCTCTCCGTCCCACAGATTACCTCCTCACTTCCTCCTCACTTTCTAATTGACACAGATGGGTTTTTTTTTCTTCCTCATCGACATCCTTCATTATTTCTGCTCTTCTTGATCTCCCTCAGTCCCCTCTTTAAACTCTCATGCTCTAACTTCTTCTTCTCTCCCTCTTGCTTTACAGTATGTTGTGCATCAGACTGTTCTGAAGAGACAGCACCCCCTACAGGTGGTTTAACCTCTCACCTTGCTGCAGTGATGTACAGGTGAACTCCAGGACACTGTGACATCACTGCTGGGTGTGGTCAGAGGGGAAACAGACCTGCAGCTTTCAACCAGAGAGGGCAGCAAATCACAGCATTCAAGCCTGAAGTTGCTCTTTAAACACTTGAAACAACCTATGCTGAAGTTTCCTGACCCATAAATTCTTGTTGTTATTCAGAGAGAAGCAGGTGTGGATGGATGGGCGTACGAGACACCTGACCTTGACATGGAAGACTGCTTTTAATTTCCCATCTCCCGCTGAGAGTCAACCCTCCCTCACCTTAATCAAGGTGACAGATCAGACCTGTTAGTGTTTAGATTGGAAAATGTGTTGACACATGCAGAATAAATTTCCACATTTCCTACATTGCTATTAAAGCTAATTTACTGTCTGCTACAAACAGCTAATATTAAAAGTGTAAATCACATGCACACACATGAAGCATCCCTGAGGTTTTGCATCTCAAACCAGAGTGTGAAGTCACAAAAGAGCTTTTGTCACTTTTTTTTTTTAAATAGCTGTGGAGTCGTAACACCTTTGGTTTGATTTAGCCCCCACTTTGTGTTTGTTTCGAGTACAGGTTGTACTCCACAACAAAATGAGCAATTTAAAACACTGAAAATAAGACTGAATTATGATGCTTTTTAAAATGCAGTTGTTGTTTTTTGGAGCAGAGGTGATAATGGACTGAGCTGCCTCTGCTGTGTCTGTACATAAAGCAAACACTGCAGTACAGAGGGAGAACAGGTAGTACTGAAGGGAAAATGAGAAAATAAAACCAGTTTTATTTTGAGCCAAACATTTGTGAAATCATCTGCTCACGCAACTGATATTTTATTTCTTTTCATATTCTTGATCCCCTCCAGTGAAAATGCTTTGCCTGGCCCTGGATGGCAGGAAGGCCAGCGGCTCCGGCAGCAGGGAAGTGTCTCGCACAAAGACACTTCAGCGGGGCTCCAGATTGAAGGACGATCCCATAATCAAAACCAAATTAAACCACTGACACATTTTGCAGAGAAAGTGCAGAAGCAGCCTCTTCCATCCCCAGGAGTCGTAACACATGATGTTAATCTTATTTCGCTTGTTAACCACCGAAGCACTATTTGAATAAACGACTCATGGTGGAGAGAAGGTCATGTCTGAGAGGATGCAGCTGAATTGACTCTTTGAAATATTGGCTGTCGACTATTAGCTTGTATTTACAGGAAAAAAACAAAAAAACATCCTTTGAACAAATTAGAACCGACTGTAATATAATGAGTGATTTTTAATTTGAATAAAATAAATAAACTCGACATCATCTTACTTCTGAGCCGTGCTTGTTGTCCTCCACTATCCAACCTTACATCCATTTTTAGTCTCTTATCTGGGTCTGTCTGGAAACTCAGCAGAGCAGCTCAGATGTCCTTCTCCTCAGCCACATCCCTCCGCTCATCCTCAGGGATCCTGAGCTGCTCCCAGGCCAGATTAGATCTGTAATCCCTGCAGCAGCGTCTGGATCTGGCCTGGGCTTTCCTCCAGGTCGAACGTGCCTGGACCTCCACGGGCACAAGTCCTGATCCGATGTCTGGACCGACTCGACTGGCTCCGCTGAGCATGATTTGTTGAATGTGGTTTGACTTGGATATACAAGATCCTCTCCTGTCTGTATAGATGTGCACAGATACATAATTAAGGAAACTCATTTGGGCTGTAAAAAGCGTTAATCATGTATGTTGAGTCGTAAATCCCAAGCCTCATCTTTGAGCACCTAGTCATGCCATCTTTACCATGACACTCATTCTTTACCAGGGTTATTAAAGCAACCATCGACTTTCAAGAAGTCACTGACCTGAAACAACAAAAATACATTGTTAGTACAAAACTGTTGGGAATCGGTTTTATCATGTGAGAACTCTGTGGTTAAAGTTTAGGGAAACACTGTGGCTTAGGTTTGAATGGCTACTTTGCCAAATCATCATCACGGTTATGTAATAAACACATGGTTAAAGTTGAAGGACGATCGTGGTCATGCAACAACATAAAGAACATGGGAAACTCGTCTCTCGTCACTTCATAATTTCTACAGCTAAACATTTCCTGAAATGACTGATGCTATAAATTTCCTGGGTCGACAGTTTCCTGTTATCATAAATTCAAACCCATGAAGAGGATCAACTCTATCTCAGGGAATCAGTATCACTGTGCATCAACATCTGAAAGCTTACACAAACTGCATTTGTATAATATTGAGACTTTTTTTAAAGGTTAATCTCTGTTTAAATCCAAATTCTGCCTCGTAAATCCGGCCTAATGTCGAATCTCAGTCAAGTTTATTACGTCACACTTCACATCTCATCACATACATTATTCAAAATGAATTTCTGTCAAATTGAAAATATGGAGTAAAGGGGTCGGATCCAGACAGGACCCTTCTCCTCCATCTCTGAACCCAGCCAGGCGCTGAGATGTATGATGTGTGTGCGTTCATGCACCTCTCTCCACCTGCTGTATTTCAGAGGAAAGGTGCGCCGGCTGTTAACCACACATGAATACAAATGAGCAGCTCGCTGTGATGTGGCTGGGGGGTCGTGACAAGGCTCAGCAGAGAACTAACTCACCACATAATGAGTGATCCTTATCAGCCCGGCAAGAGTCACACAGGTTTAAATGAAAGGCCAACGCACACAGTCTCCATCGCTCTCTGACACACACACGCCGGGAACACGCCATGAATCTCACAGACGCCCACAGAAACACAAACAAAATTATGTCTGTCACTAAATCATCCATGTGGTACGATGTCTGGAGGAAGTTGAGTCTGAATTGCGTCGAGAAGACAATCCCCAACAGGGGAGACAACACCTGTCCAACATCAGTCAAGACAGAAAAACAAAACACCTCTGCAACACGTTCAGGTGGAGGCAGAGAGGGAGCGGCGTGCACGTCCAATACGAGCTTTTCTTTTTCAAATTATATCAATCAATGTCAGCACATCGGCTTCTTAATAATAAATTAATGGCAGCTTGTCAACTGTGTAACATGTAGCGACAGGTGATTCAAATCAAGTACAGGAAGTGACAGGGAAATCGCCACCAACACTAAAAATAGAGCCAATGTCTTTCATAGAGAAGAAAAGTTTGAACATGTTCATATTGTAGGAGCAGGGAAATACATGATGGAAAAGAAGACATCCGGATGCTTGTACTACAGCTTTTTTTTTTTTTTTTTTACAAGTGCTTACAAGCATTTCTCAAAGTCCCCCTTTTTAAAACTCTGCATTGAGCTCAGCACTTTTAATCTCCCATCCAGAACGCAACGAAAACACATCTCAGGATTATTGTACTATGACACTGACGTCTGTGTGCTTTGAAGTCGCTTTCATTTTATTATACTACACTTCATTTTTGCATGACCCAAAATTTCATTACAACAAAAAGAAAGTCAGTGTTTGCTGCAGGATTGTTCTGCCTCACAGTGTTCGACAGAAATGAATCATAAAAGCTGTGATGTGCTTATCTTCTCCAGTCATGCAATACAAATGTATAGATTCATTATGTAGATACAAACCCCGTCTTCTGCATTTGGCCACAAATTCTCATCCACGTCACATCTTCTGACCTTTCTCGTCTTCTCATGTTTCAGAAATACTTCACTCTCACTCAGTGTTGGAGGAATTGAAGTGACAAGCCAAATAAGAATGAATGTGGTTCTACTTGTCCACTGTGTGACAGAAAGTCCAGATTGTTTGTCTCGTCAGATTTTTCATCACAGTGACATTGGATTGTTTCATCAACGAGGAAACAAGATGTAATTCATCCTACTATTAAACTGTCAGTAAGAAAATGAGCTGAAGTAATCAAGTAAATAGCCAAACATATTTAACTGTTCCATTTTGGGGGAATTTGGAGTCAAACTCCTGTCAAGAATGAAATGAAATTGAATTTTTAAACACATTAATTTTTTTTACCTTGAGGCCTCAGTAGACTTAAGCACTTCAGAAGTTGGGCTCTGATTAATGCTTTTCAAAAATAACAACTTCTACTTATTGGAATTGCAAAGTGTAAAGAGTCTAAATTTCACCAAGCGGAGGATTTTCCCTCACTGCTGCTGCACGTGTGTGATTCTAGGTCACCCACTATTTTGGCTGAGAATTTCAAATGCCAACTACTTGACTATTAAATTAGATTTCATATTACCTTATATGGCGTTTTCTTGAATTTCTGCAGCCCGAGACCCAAACTGAGCAAATGTAGTTTCACACCGGGACTGAGGTTCATTGAAATGTTCTCACACTTGCATCATGAGGGGATCCAAAGTGAATAAACTCCATTTTCCACCTTGGAGGCCAGTTTTATTGAAATGCACTCGTTTCCTTGTCATGTGAGGAAGCAGACTGAGTAAATGTAGTCTGTCCCCCTTGGGAGCCGTGGCGTCTTCAAACGGAGGAGCAGCTCTTGTCACGTGGGGATCTAATCTGAGTAAATGTGGTGAAATGAAGTGACAGTGACCTACCTAGCCCTCGTGGATAACTTGTGGTTCGAATCAAGTATCATGGCCTGAGGAACTTAAGACAGATAAAGTAAGTTGTCACACCTTATTGCATGTTTCTTATCTCCAGCGCGCCACTTTGCACAGTCTCTGTCTCTGAGCATCAGCTCGTAGACTTCGCCTGTGGAAGCATTCGAGCCCAAGCAACAGTTTGAATGAAGGGGGAACTTTAAATTCTTCATAACTTGATTGAAGAAAGGACATCAGAAATACTCATAGTGTTTTTGTTAGATACTGCAGTTTTGTTATTTTCACGTTATTCATCAAGCGTATTATTATTCACTCTATTGTGTTTAAGCTGACATTGAAGCATCGTGACAATAAAGGCTTTTATTGAACTGAACAAAGGAAGAAATAGAAAGAGACAAAGTTGCACAAAACTGGGTCAAAAAAAAGAAAAGGCTTTTTTTTATCATTATACTTCATTCACGTGTTTTAATACAATAATAATAATAATAATTCAACGCTGTGAAAATGAACTAAATTGGACTTAACATGGGATAAGAGAGGAGAGACAAGACAGTTTTGGATTATTGTAGAAAAGAATAAAAGCTCTTCACTCCTGCTACATAATTGTGGGGATTAATGTTTTTGTTGTTGGACAGCTCCCATGTTCCCTGAAGAAATAAAATGTATTTTTTAAAAATACTTTATTAATCATTGGCAGTAAAGCTCAAATGAATGCACAGCGCAGCCAGGAGGTTGGCGCTCGTTGTGTTGGCTCTGTAATCTTTGGATTTGAAAGGACACAGTGATGGATATTAAAATATTGTGCTGTTATGAGTGTTTATACCGTATATATGCACACACACACACACACACACACACACACACACACACGATGAACAGTTTTCAAACTATAGTTCTTATCTTATCTTTATACACTCCCTTAATTTTAGGGGACAGGAAATAAGTGGACGAGTTATTGTACATTAGGCTGAGACCCAAACGTTGAGCCATGTTGCAGGTCCCTCCTTATCTTTACAGCTTCTCCATGTCTTCATCAATGTCTGATCCATAATGTACAGCGTCTCAAAGACAATCAATCACCAGTGGTTGCAATCTCGACAAGTTGGCTCACACACCATAAAATATCTCACGAGCTTCGTAATGAAAGATTCAAGAGAAGGCTGACTGACAACAAACAACACAATGTGAATGTGATTATCAGAGACCGTCCGCAGACAAAAGACTGAATCAGTTGTTTCAGCCCCAAATCAACATCTTTATGTTCAAGCAGCAAAGACCTTTAGTGTCTGTAGGACTCATGACTCGAGAGTGCATCAGGAGCAAATGAGGAAGTAAGGTGACATTATGATAGTGCCACAGGAGGAGGTCGAGAAAACATCAGAGTTCAAACAGGAGCATGAATCGTTCTGTAACCTTCTTGTACAGTTCACATCCAATAAATAATTTATTCATATCTCAGCTGATGGCGTGGTCCTTTCTCATGAACGTATTTAAACCCCAACTATGATGTTTCCCTGAATCTGGCCGAGCATTTTTCTGCCTCAACTTTATGTACGTTATAAAACTGATTCATACAGCAACAGTTTGATGCAGACACGTGATGCTCCGTCCTGCCGATAAGGGGTCGAATCAGAAAACGCTTTTGTGCTGTTCCAAAGAGCATTTAGAAAACTGCGTATTTTGTCTTTTCATTTGGAGGACGTCTTCATCAGTGGATAAATATCTGCGTGGTGACAAAGGCGCCGACACACAGCTCCTCCACAACAACATGAAGTCGTGAACCCATCAGGCCAGGACTTCACATTCAGTTTAAACGCAGTAACAGGATAAAGAAGACAGGAATGTGCACACTTTGATGCAGAACACGAGCGGTTTGAAGGATAAATTAAAGAGGTTGTTTATGTCAAACCGGAGAAACCTTCGCTGGGCGCTCCACTCGTCCCACTCCACTCCAAAGTGTTTTCTCTCATGCTGCAATAACGCGGAACTGGTGAGTGGTGAGACATCTTCAACTCCAGTCCAATGTTATCGTTATGGAGTCGTATTCGTTATTTTCCTGATTAACTGATCTTTTTTTTTAAAGTTAATAACGTAAGAAAAAGTTCAGTATTCCCTCCCAACTATTCCATTTACTCGCTCACATTCTCAGAGCTCGAGGTGATTCCTTCACTTTGCAACAATATAAAACACAGAAAAACAAGACATCCAGAAATTTGAAAAACAAGAACAAGACATTTTTTACTTGATAATGACTTCAACAGTTGTTTTGCACGTGCTTGGTATCTTACAACATGATGTACTGAAATAAATCGTTTTCTAGTTATCGTTTTCCAACCCTGGATTTAGTATCGTCCGACCTGCTGGTGTTGGTTTTATCTCTTGAATCAGGTGTTGCTTTACATCTGGAAAACACATTGAGAGTAATTAGCTTCTAGTAGCTGGATGGAAAAGCTGTGGCACTGTGGTGATGATCTGGTGTCATCATACCTGACTCTACGCTGAATAACATTACTAACATTGGCGGTGTACCTCTTTCACTCTGCCGCCCTGCTGCCCTTTTATCTTAATCCTTTACACCAGCGGGAATGAATGGGTCTTAAATATGGACGAGTTCTCTCGCTGTTCCTCGTTCGGCCCATTAAAGCTACACAAACCACTTTGTTCCTCACAGAGGTGCCACATCAGTGTATCTCAGGAGTTCATCACAGGTTGTTGTAAGTCAGAGTTTTTCCAGGTTCTTAACAGAAGCTCAGCTGCTCACATGGCTCCGTTTGCATGTGAGGACGAGTGTTATACGTCAGGATAGAAAGGAATAATGAAGAGAGACTAAACCATAAAACAGACTATGTCAGTTTAGCTTCGCGTGCATGCGAGAGGAGACATTTGAGTCACTGACCACATCTCAAATCTTTTTGAGATTCAAATATATCTGGTGTTGTGCTGATTTACGGTTGTGTCCCCAGTTGCAAAAAACAAGGAGCCGAGGGAGGAGGGAAGGAAGCAAGGGAGTTTCATAGGTGAGATAAGAAATGCTGACGTCCTCTTCCTGCAGCAGAGACAGAATCTTTTCAGTGATGAGACCGATGCGGCTGATCAGGTTGTAGAGCGTCGACTCACAGAAACAGCTACTTTAAAACAACACATTCCTTCGACATATCTCTTTGATCAACATAACGAATGTTCTCCTAACTCCGACTGCAGCTTCTGTGTCATCAATAGGACGGATGCATGAGCCACGACTAAAATTCTGCACCTCTTGCACCCTGAGATCTTTGGATGTGTCGTTCCTGGTTGTTCTGAGGTTCAGATTAATACAATAATGTGAAACAATTGTCAGAGATCTTTTGTATATTTTTTAATATTACTTTTTAGTGATTTTATGTATGTTTTTTGACATTTTAGTTTGTTTTATTCTCTCTGTGTTTTAAATGTGTTCTGTAGGAACATGTGTAGGAACATGTCCCTGCCGTCCATATGCAAACCTACACCTGTGCAATTCAGTCTGACTGTCAGGCCACTTTAAATCAAACAGCACCAAAAGGCAAAGAGAAAATAGATCAAAGCTGAGCATTAAGATGCATTTGAGGTATTTGCTCCAGTAAAATAAAACACAAACCTCTATCTCTCCAGTTCGCTCACAACCATGGATGTACTTTACTTTGAACCTGCTGGATGTTCTGCCAGCAGTGGATCAGAATTTCATGCATTTTATATCAGCAGCTGATGTAGATATATGTCTGATTTTTCACACAGAGATACTGTTTTGAAAGGGCATGTTTACTCTAAATCACTCCTGGCATTTGTTCGTGTTTTCCTTTTGGCCTTTTGTCTCAACAGCAAGGTAACTGATTAAATTTTCATCAGAATGACAGAATGAAGAATTCCCTTCCTGAAAACACCTTTTTTTTTCATGTTGAAGTAAGTAAATAAAAATGGTTGATTATAGGCAAAAAAAGTTTGCAGGACCATAAAAGGTCACTCTTGTCGGTGTCTTCACAACGTGAGCTAATAAACACTTTAACAGACAGATCTGAAATCATGTTCATCCCAGAGATGGTGCTGTTTCCTTCAGGCCCACAGTTGAATTTGTCAGCATATGAAAATAAAGTCATGTCAGCTAACACACACTTAACCTGCCTGACTGTGTTTCCTCTGTTATTGTCTGTGAGCTGAGTATGTAGGTCACAGCGAGAGTGAGAGAAATGCTCCATATCACCATGGAAATATGACTTCAACGTACACACCTCCCTCATTATCTCCACTGATGCAGCACCGGCTCTGCTGGAAACGAGTCGGCGAGATTGTCTGTCATATTTTCTCTTATATACATGGAGCTATGGACAGAACATGGCTGTATGTTTTAATACAAATCACCAATGATAACACGAAATCTCCCAGAGGATGAAGAATGTAGGTCACTGTATCAGAGCAGGGCTTGGTTTCATCATACAGATAGGATGAGCGGGAGGGAGTTCAAAGACGCCGTGGGTCGGCCTGGCCGGGACGTCCCGGGCTGCACCCAAACATTTCTTCTTTGGCCCTGAATAATCCTCCACTTTGAGCGGTTTTGTGAATATATTGTTTTGATGTAAAATCCTGGGGAGGCTTGTCGCTATCATTCATGTTTTTCTTGATCGTCACGATTGCAGTTAAACTTTTCTTCATTGAATCCAAGTCCAAGCACAGTGGGACACAAAGGGAAGTGGGAAAAAGCTCATGACTTAAAGAGCCGTTGAAGATACAGAACGCATAATTGATCCAACTTTTACACCAGCGATTAGAGAGTTGTAGTTTAAAACAGTGAGATGTTTCATTTTTAGACAGAACTCATAATGAGAAAAGGCTCAGTTTGTTCTCTTCAGCTGAAAGACAGACGTTTGTGCATTCTGGATATTTCATACATAGAATTCGGACACTCGGACAAATTGGGGGACGGTAAATAAAGTCAATAATAATGGCAGCCTTGATTCAAACATTCATGATCCAACATACAGACAGACGGCCGCCCACCTACAGCCTGGTTCTGTTCCGAGGTTTCTGTCTGTTAAAAGGGAGTTTTTCCTCACAGCTGTCGCCAAGTGTTTCCTCATGATGGGAACTGTTGGGTTTCTGTAAATAATATTATAAAGAGTTCGGTCTAGACCTGCTCTGTATGGAAAGTATCTCGCAATGACTTCTGTTTTGATTTGGCACTATACAAATAAAAATGAATGGAATTGTAGCTTCATATACACTGAGTTTCTCTGTTCCTGTTAATATAGGATTAAAACTTCAAAACTGTGGTTTTACATTTTTACAGAAATTGGGCTTGTGGGAACATAATATAAATGATAATGATATAAAACATTATGGAACATGAGGGAAGAAATTAGAATCTCAAAAACTACAAAGAAAGTATAAGATGAACAGAAGCAGATGCGTTCTCCAGAAACACGTGGCTTTAAATTTTGAAAGTGAGTGAAAATATAAAAGAAAAGAGGAAACATATGAGTGAGCTTCACTGAATCTAGCAAAATAATTATATGAAATTCATTATTTTTATTAAAGTAACGTCCAGCACACACCTTGAAGTTTAATGATGCGTTTGTCATCCAAGATCTCACACAGGTGATCAAAACCAAGAGGACGAATCAAAGCAGTTGTTCCTGTTACCGGGCAGATTAAAGAGTGTATATGTGGAGATGAGAGAAAAAGCTCTGGTTCTGCTGCCCGTCTCCTCCTTCTCTTTTTTCCTTTTATGTTTATCTTTATTTATTCGGACTCTCAGAGGATGTTTCAGCCGCTGTAGCTCTGCGTGCTCTCAAAACCAGGCCTGCAGATAATGATAGCCTTTGTGATTACTCACTGAATATAAATAACACACCCAGTCAGATTTTTTTGGACAATTGTAATCATCTCCTCTTCTGTTATTTTTAACACAGCGAGATGATTAAGCACCAAAGAAAAAAAAAAAAAAAACAGCCGCAGCCGGGATCATAAAGTGCAGGGTGACACATGTGAAATTAGGTCTTTGCGCGCCGTCGCCAAGAAATGAATGTGAGACAAATTCCAGCCGAGCGATGACATCTAGACAATATTCACATGGTTCACACACATTTTTAATATGAATCGTTCTATATGCATCAAAACTTCCATCAATTCAAAGAAGGGTGAACAAAGCTGCTGTTTTCTCTGTGTTCGTGAATCTGGCTTTTAAAGGTTTTTAAGGCTTGTGGCCTTGTCAGGATAATGGAGGTTTCTGTTTTGAGTTTTTTTTTAACTTTAAAATATCTCTAAAAAGTTTATTTATCATCACAATAGCCTCAGTATATTTCATGTATTTCTGTAAGCTTCCAATGTGTCGAGCAGTAGCTCTTGTATAATTCATGTTCAGGGCAAAGGCAGCATTTCTCTTGATGATTAACCCCACTACCCTCCTCTCTCTCTCTCTCTCTCTCTCTCTCTCTCTCTCTCTGACGACCTATTATGCATTGACTGTATGTGCTGGTGCATCCATGCGTTCACGCAGGCAGTCTGAGTGTGTATTAGAGTCTCATGAGTGTTACGACGAAGGTGCCTCCTCCTTCCACAGACACACTGATGCGTTCTGGGTAATGTCTCAAACATGAGAAATACGAGGCTCAGAGAAGCTTCAAAGCAGGTTAAAGCACGTCATAACAATCTGCTTCATACAAAACAGACGTCAAATCATTGATAAAAAATTATGATCTCGAAGCCAATTATTCAGTCGATCACTTTGAAAGTAGGTCATTTACATATACAGTATTTAAAATTGCCAACCAACCGAGATGATGCAACTTGTCCAAAGCTGCACTAACATACATGTTTAAATGGATGAAAAGGCCAGAGGATGGAGAGAGAGGACGCAAGAGGGAGTGAGCAGTTAAAGAAAGTGGATGAAAAGCACAGCAGGGGAGGAAGAGGAGTGAAAAGGGACAGTTTTATTCAGTGCTGTGTTTGTGCTTGTTGTGTGTGTCTCTTATGTGTGTGTGTTAACCAAAAGAAATTACATGCAACAACTTCATATACAATTACATGTTTGTGTAATTACTATAAATGACACTATTGGAAAAAAAAAAAACCAAAACACATCCAAGCTGTAATCAGTCTGCAAGTCAAGATTTGAGAGCATTAAAGATACATTTGATAAATTTGAACAAAATCCAGCTTTGAGGAACATACACACGAGAGACTGAGGGAGAAAAACAACAACAACAACAACAACAACAACAACAACACAAGTTTTAAGTTCCAAATCCTCAACATGTTTCATTTTCCTCCACAATTGCCTTTTAGCTCTTTTGTCATATTTTCATATTTTCAGCTCTGGGGAAAATATGGGGGACGTGTTCACTTAACTAAGGAATGCAATGTATTTATACATTTAAATATATTGTATTTTTAATGTATTTAAAAACCAGCCCATCACAGCGAACCAGTCTAAATCCTGTCCACCTGCCCAAGTCCAACTGACCAGAACTGTCCGTCCTGACATCCTGACATCACATCCACGAAATAACTCGAGTTCATCCAGATTTAAGGGCAGATTTGATGCTATATTGTGTTTTGCATTGAACGTTTCACAGCTTATTGTGCTTCTTCACTCCAAAACGCTTTACAAATCCATACGCACGCTTTACAAATCCGTGGGCACGGTTTACAAATCCACGGATTATGAATCAGCGAGCGCAGTTTAGAAAGCGTGCTCTCGGATTTGTGAACCGAGTGTACACATTTACACATCTTCATTTTTTTCTCAGCTGACCCCAGCGGGGCTCCGAACATCCCACAGGATTATGTGTCCAACTTTGTGTGTGTTTATTTGTATTTGCCCCTTATGTGTTTGCATGGATGCACTTTGCCTCACTGTGTTGTTTGCACACTGACGTACATCTGTGAGTTTGTGTCGACCAAGTGCGACTGTGTTCTTCTTCTGTTGTTGAGAATCCAGCGACAAAAGTAAATATTGTATATGAATCTGAATGATCATGTGCATCTGGGTGCGTGTTTTATATGTGTGTGTCTATATGGTTTGATTGAATATTGGCACGAGGGAACAATCTTCAAAAGAAACCTCAACTGACACACACTCTCAACAACTCTGTGTATTTGTGTGTAAGACATCGCCTTAACCCATTTACTTAGCTGCTTTGTGTGTGTGTGTGTGTGTGCGTGCGTGCAGCAGCTCATTTGTTCGACAGCCTCTGTTGTTTGTATTCTAAACTGATAGCTTTCTCTACTGAAAAATAGGCTTGCATGTTTGTGTGTGTGTGTGTGTATTGTGTGCAACTCTGTGCCAGTGTGTCATTTGTTCTGTGTGTGTGTGTGTGTGTGTGTGCAGCAGCTCATTTGTTCGACAGCCTCTGTTGTTTGTATTCTAAACTGATAGCTTTCTCTACTGAAAAATAGGCTTGCACTCAGTTTGTGTGTGTGTGTGCTATTGTGTGCCCTAACTCTGTGCCAGTGTGTCGATATATGTGTGTGTGAGTGTGTGCGTGCGTGCGTGTGTGTGTGTGTGTGTGCATTTGCCCAGCTAATTGAAAAGTGCCACGGTTGTAAACAAGCTGAGAAAAGAGTGAACATTTTTCATGTGGCACAGGGGTTCTGCACAGAGGGGATGAGTGTGTGTGTGTGTGTGTGTGTGTGTGTGTGTGTGTGTGTGTGTGTGTGTGCATGTGTGTGTGTGTGTTTGGGGCCTGCCAACCTCAGATGGCACTCACTTATCTCGGGCACTTGCATCATTAGGTCTCCCCTCTCATCCCTCCCTCTCCTCGGTCATCTTTTCCTCCTCTCATCCTCTCTTCTTCCTCTCATTTTGTCTTCCCCTCTTCCTCTCCATGTCTAATCTCTCTTTATCGTGACGTCCTATTGGCTGACAGAGTAAACCATGATTCTGGCTCCCGCTAAGCCGTTTACATAAACTAGATGAGATCCTGTAACTGAACATCTTTGTTGCGATGAATAAACCAGTTAACCGTCGATCTCCTCATGCTGAGCAACAGATAACCTCGACTGCGTTGGGTGAAATTATGATTATTAATGGTAAATACCCCTCAAGCAGTATTGTTCTCACTGATATGTGCAGGAAATGTGTTCAGCAGGCAGAACTGTGCAGATTGAAAACATCCAAAGTGACTTGAGACTTGACCTAAATGACAACAATTATGGACCTGAGACTTGAGAGCAGTGAGAGTCGACTAACTTGACTCCAAAGACGTTTGTTTTCGCTTTGAACTCACAAGGTTTGACCTGATAAAATCCTGGAACAATAAAACATTAAATGGAGACAGGCAAGATTTGAACAGCTTGAATATTTAACTATGAGACATGTGCATTGAAACGAGTTGGTCTCAGTTAATTAAAAAACATCATTAACTGCTTTGAAAAAAAAATCAAATGCTGCGTCATGTTGATAGTTAGCGTTCAGAGAACTCGCTGACTTGTCTTGCATTTGCCTTGCATAGTTTGAGATTGACTTGGATCTACCCCAACAGACTTAATTGCAACCTGCAGAATTTTTGACCACTAGGAGCGCTATGGAGCTGTGTATTTAGGATGCCAGTTTTGTTTGTGTCTCCTTCATGTGCATTAACACACACACGCACTTGTGTTTGCACATGGACGCTCAGTCGTGCTGATGGTTTCATACTTCTCTTCTTGCTGACAGTTGTTAGCAGCCATGTGCCAAGAAATGCAACCATGCATCAAAAGGGCAACGAAGAACCAGCTCGTTTTCAAAATTCAATCCAAAATGAAAAACGCTAGCTCACTAAAGTCAAGGCCACTCGTCCTCCAGGGATGAAAGTCTGTATAAAATTTCACGGTAACAGTAATAAAATGTCCTCTTGACTGTTATTTCTATGACTGCAGTTTGCTCTCTTAATCAAACACAACAAAACAGCAGCTTCATTCAAAACACAACTCTCAGATACTTAAAAACTACAGAACAGCCCTCTGCTCTCTGATATTATAAATACTGCGAATGGAAGTTAATTAATTCTTCAGCTAAATGATGTTACGCTGGACACTTTGTTACTGTTCTGACAACTGACAACTCAATTAAACTATTTCCATGAAACAGTGAATGTGAGAACGGCTCGCTGCTGGGGAACGACGTTAATGAAGGGAAGAACTTAGGTTGGTCCATTTTATTTATACTGAAGAAGGGCAAAGGGCACGTTAGATTTATTATTATTATTTACCACTGGTGGATAATAGAAGTATGAACAAAACAACAAAAACATCTGAAGATATTAAGAGATAAAAAAGGTATGTGGGTGGAGGTATCAGTCAGAGTTGGCAGCGTGGAGGAAGCACATTGTGAGTTATTCTGTTGTGTTCGGTTGTTATATTGGTGTCGGTATTGGTGCTCAACAGTTTGAACCAGTTTGACTTTACTGATAATTTTCTTCTCTTTCCAGGTGAGTGATGATTTTCTTTCTTGATGCTATTAAGATGAAAGTTTGGAGATGAAGAGATGACCTCCGACCCAAACCGGTCACCTGGTGGTGGGACAGTGTTTGCAGGTGTTGCTGTCCGTTGCTGTTTAGTGATGTTTACTCTTGATGTCTGATGTATATTCATGTCTGATGTTGATGATGAAATATTTTTGTCACAGTGTTTTGGGTCGAAATGAACATGCTCTTAATAGTAAGGGACAAGTGAAGTTGTGGAAGTTATGGATATCAATTTTCTTTTCTATGGTCTTTCTCAGCTGTATAACCTGGGAGTGACAGCGGTGGGTAAAGTTGTATGTTTTCTTGAGAAGGTCAAAGGTCGTGCAGGCTGCCACTGAAAAGGAGCCCCGGGCTGGTTATTCCTCTCCGTTTCCATGCAGGGAAGTTGACGGTTTCCTTATTGATTTTAAACAAACAGAGGCTGGTCGGAGCGAGAGCAGAAGGAGTCGAAGGTTAAACATTTACTTTGCAACAGGCAGAGAGAGAAGAATTCATGGACGATAAGACTTTAACCAGTTAATGGAGGAGCAGGAAACCTACTACTAATCTGTTTGTCATGAATGGTCATTCTGTGTTACGGCTGAAGTGAGTGGTTGTATGAAAAATAATAGTAGCGTGATAACAGAAGTTAATGGTGAAGATGCATCACAAGCAATTTGAAAGTTTAAAGTCCTGCTTTTTTTACTCAGATTGAAGAGACTGGGTTGCAGAAAACATTCAACCCGACGTCATGGAGCAGCACATTTTAGAAGCTGGGTGTGATACTAATGCGAAAGAAACATCTAAGAATTGAACTGACCACACTGTTAGAACTGAACATGGATCCTGCTGCTGAACTGTGTGAATGAGAAAACTGAAAACTCCGTCGATAAATAAGTTAACACAGAAAAATGTTCGCACAGTAAATTATTTCTTCAAAATACTGACACAGATTTCTCTCACACAGGAACAGGCAGAACAGTGTGTGTGTGTGTGTGTGTGTGTGTGATGAAAGGACACAAGAAATGGATTTTGTCTCTGTACACACTGCGTGTGCACATGTGTGTAGACTGTTTGGGTGTGTGCGTGCGTGTTTGTGTGTCCTCCCTGCCACAGAAAGCAATTTAAATGGAGATGGTTCCTTCCCCCTTTTTAGAGACACAGAACAAAAGATCTGACTACAAAATGAAGGCAATCACAATTTCCTCCCTCCCTCCCTCCCTCCCTCTCTTTCACCCCTCCTCCTTATTTGTATTATTTTCTATGTCTCTTTTCACTTTCTGCAGTCTTAAATTTAGATGTATGACTCTGCAGAGATCTATACTCATATGAATATGAGCTGGAGAGAAATAGGAGCTACTCTAAAGTTTTTCTTCAAGTGCAAGGAAGACATTTCATTAGGGAACCTACACTGAGCACAGGTGTGTGTGTGTGTGTGTGTGTGTGTGTGTGTGTGGAATATGTTGGGTATATATGTAGAGTGACTTTATGAAAGAGAGGCAGATATGGGAGGAAGGAGCAGTTTCTCCCTCAACTGCAGTATGAACTGCATTTCCTTCTTTATTGCGTTTGTGTGTGTGTGTGTGTGTGTGTGTGTGTGTGTGTGTTGCAGTGCACCACCACTCAGACAAAGTGATTGAGGCAGAACTGACTGCAGTAATCTGTTAAAACCACCACATCTGTGTTTCCCTTTCTGTCCACGGAGGACAGTTGTGTTTTCTAATGCAGCTTGTATTCTAACTGCAAATGGAAACACACACACACACACACACACACACACACACACACACACACACAGGGATGATTCTCTCTTGTCGCTGTCAGCTACAGTAACATAGCTTTGGATGCTTGCCTTGGCACAGACAGTTGGGGAAGTGGGAGAGTTTCATATTTTTACATTCTGAACACAGTGGGCTCAGCTCTGCGTACGACGCTGTCACCTTTTCCTTTTCACTCCATACATCACATCTCGGTCTCAGCTTCGCATCGCCCGAAGAAGTCCTGTGATTACACCTCCGTGGGGGGGAGGCGTCACCCAGGGCAGTGAGGAGGAGTGCGGCGGTCTGATGAAGAACCGTCTGCAGCTCGAGAACGGGAAGACAAACGGTGACTCACGTCTGTGTAGAAGGTGAGTGGACTGAAAACCAGACAAGATGCTGGACCATTCCTCCTCAGGGGTCAAGTTTATTTGAGCTATCTGTTTTACCTGAGACCCACAAGGCTGCAAAGCACGTGTTCAGTGCCTGATCATTAATGCTGGAAATAAACAGAAAGACAGGGGCACTTATACATGTGATGTCCTACACAATATTTCCCACAACACAAAGAAAAAGACTTGACAGCATATGTTCAAGTGACAAAGCTTCTGGCTGCCACAGGAATCATGAGTCTTGTCCATCGAGAGCGAAGGAGGACATGGTGTCATGTTATTAAGGAGCCAGAAATGTTCACAGAGGAAGGATGGATGGACACAGTTCATGTTCATTTCCCTTTCTTTGAACCACGAATGTTCCTTTATTTCCCTTATTAACTCTTATGAGGTCGATATTTTAACCCAAACCCAAAGGGGGGGATGCTGCATGTATTTGATATGTATTAGCAGACTTTTTAACGTTGCATTGTCTTAACTGTTCTTATCTATTTCCCAGTTTCCCCACAGAGATTATTGAAGTTTTATCCAATTTGATTCATTCTAATCTCATCTCGTCCCAAAATGCTTCAAAATTGCTCAGCTTCGTTTGAATAAAATCCGTCCCAGACTGCGAGCTGTCTGCTTCGTCTGTCCCCGATAACAAGCTGACCTGCCTGTCTGCAAACTCATCAAAGGCCACTTCTCGAGTCATTCATATTTCCTTTTAAGACCCGAGCCTCATTCGCTTTATACAGACTTTACTTTCTTCCTCCGCCGACACAGATGAAGCGATACATTTGGGTAACTCATTGGCATGCACCGGGCGGGTGGAGCTGACGAGGTTTATTAAAGGGATCTGGAGCCTGATGCTGTCTCCCCTCATTAACCTCAATAGCACCTCAGACAGGTTATCTGGCACACACACACACACACACACACACACACACACAACACGTGCACACACAAAACGAGAGATGAATGAGGGATGCGAAAAGACGAAGAGCAAATTTCAGAAGAAGCAAAAAGTGAAGTTAAGAAGAAGGAGAAATCGATGGAGAGAAATGGACAGAAGCATTAAAAGGAAATTCTGATTCCAGTTTATAAAACTGTATCTTATCTTACATTTTTGTACATGATTTTTTTTTTAGCTTCTTCATTGTAGAGATTTGGGAAACTCCAGCAGGAACGCCGTCAGTCAAAGAGCACCAGCCTCCTACAGCCTTCAAAAAAAGTTAAACAGAATCATCTTTGCACTTGTGTTTGAGGCTGACTGAAGGAAAACAATGCTGGAGACGTGAATCCCTGTGGTGAAGCTCCCGAGCAGCTCTTTCAACTGCAGGAGCGAACTTAACATTCGTTCACACATAGATACGAATGCAAAGCAAACTTCCACCTTGCATTATTCAAAGAATCACACTGTGCTGTTTTGTGTGTTTGCAGCCGTCTTTCAATGCCCAGAACAACTAATGCACCACTTGTACAGGTGTTTGCTGAAGTTCTGTCATTGTCCATACATAGTTTGTCTATAAAGTTCTATAAAATTCTTCCCTTCTAAAAAAAAAAAGTCTTTGTTCGTGCTAATTTCCCGTCGAGAGACAGAGGTTAGATGTATAGAAATGTAAAGTGACACTGCTGATTAGGGAGTTCTGCAGCCTGACGTACGTCCCTTTACTGCTTAGCTAGGTTAACACACACACACACACACACACACACACACACACACGCACACACACCCTCTCCATGAATCCAATCAAAGCTTACAACACATACTGTAGATGCACATAATCTCTCTCCTCTCGCGGTCACACACAGGGGTTGTGTCTTCTTAGCTTCATTAGCCAAGTTAACTCTGTCTCTTCTTTTTCCATCTCCTCATTCTGACACACACACACACACACACACACACACTATATGTCTGTACTGTTAAATCAAGTCAAGCGATGCTCACTGTGTCTCGGCTTGTTAGCATCTCAGCACACAAAGACACACACCTGAACATTCAAAACACATATCGATACACACACACACACACAAAACACACAGACAAAACATCAAACAGTCCCTGTCCCTCCCTGACACACACACACACACACACACACAGACACACACCGTCTGCGTCTCATCTTGTTAGCTTTGTTAGCCGGGCTAATTGACAGTTCATTACCAGGTTGTTCTCTTCACACTGACGACTCCAGGCCTTTCTGTTGAGCCACGCGTTGAATTTTCAAACAGTGTGTTTTAATTCTAGTTGGCTTTAATGAAAAGCCACTGTGCTGCTTCAGACCCTCAAGCAGACCTTTTCTGACATTGTGCTGAGGAATATTTTTATCAGTTGTCTTCATTATTTCACACATTGACAGAAGCTGCACAGGTGCAAACTGAGGTTTCTGGGTCTGGTCAGGTTCACCTGAACAGGACGACCTCGGTTAAAAGATTTGCACGTCCAAAGAGATGCATCTTAATCTTCTAAACCCATCAAATCAGCCTCAAAACTTTAATCAACCTCGGGGTAAAAACAAGTTGCTCATAAATGTCTAACTTTCTTGTTCACTTCACATTAATGGACCTTTGTGTTCACACTGCAAACTCTGGAGTTTAAGCATCGCCCCAAGAAATGTGTGGACACATCTGCTAATCTGACTCATACTAAAATTCAGGCTTCAAACTGGTACAGTGATATTTTTTTCATGCCATGACACAGATTGAAAATGTTGTCCTTGTAGATCCTCGACAAGTTTCACCCCCATGCAAGTCACCTGACCTGCACGGCCGCCCTTCATTCCTGCATCGAGCCACACCTGTCCTCCAGTTTGCAGTTTGTCAGCGTTGCTTTGCTGCCATCGCGTCCCCAGTCTCTCCCGTCCACCTGTTCCCTGCTCCTGTTCAGCTGCCTCTAATCTGCCACCTGTGTTTAGTCTTCCTGCCTTCTCCGACCTCCTTCCTGCCATGAACTATTCTGCTTGTTTGCCTGCTCAGACTATTGTTGCTGACTGTAAGCCTGCTTCTGACCTCAGTCTCAAGTCCCCTTAATCAACAATTAAACCTGGGATCAGGTTCACAAAGACAGACTTCGACTGGAGCTTTGATGCAAATTCATCCTTTGCACGAAGTCGTGTCGTTCACCAGGAAACGGAGACTTCACTCCAGCTGAAAACATCTGCTTTCTGAAAGGATTTTTCATTAAATTCATTGAAGAGTGTAACAATATAAAAACTTGCAGCAGCAGACAGTTTGCAAAAGTGAGACTGACTAACTCTCCAGCCTGGCTCAGGACAGTTTCCTTGGACTTGTATATTTCCAGCTCTTGCGTTTTCTAAAACTGTAGGTGTGAAATATCTTCGTGCTCTGCCTGTGCTTGCATTTGAGTCGTCCTCTCTATGTACCTGAACTCTGACAGGTTGTGTGTGGGTCAGTCCACCTTAAGATCCCTGCATGGAGCACAGAGGAAGACTTGATCCTTTTTCGAGCCAGGTCTTTTCTTTCAGTGAACAAACTGTACGAGGAATTCACCAAACTTCGTGAAGCAAGGGTGTATTTCTGCCCTAAAAGGTGCAACACAACTCATAGAAGATGTCAAGAACTGTCTGTACAAACCTACACTGTTCAGTTTACCATGCTGCTGTTTTTCCACAACTGTTGAGGAGATTAAAAAGACTATAACATAGAATACAGTCTGAACCTGATCATCAAACAACCTGCGATCGGACTTCTGATTGTCAGCAAGGACAAACCTGATGTAAGTCGGATTTCACCTATTGAGATTATCACTCTCATGTTTTAGGTTCAACGCCAGCTCCATTTTCCATCAGCGGTGATACATTTCTGCTCTGTTTTCATGAAACATCTCTCAGCAGATGGTTGAAGAGGAGTGTAAATAGTTTGTGAAAAACAGATTCCAAATCATCTCCGAACTGCACAGGTGTCAGACTGATGAATCCTTGTTAAGATCTTGCTGACAGCATGGCACTGACGGGCAGACGGCATATATTTATTCATTTATTTTATATTCCAGATAGACAGGTTTTATATCAACGCAGCGATTACACACCTGAGCTGTCGACTTTGTTTTGTCTTTCTTTTTTTCGCCACTACTGCGTGAGCCAGTTGTTTGTCTTAAAAGTTGAAAGATAAAAATCAAACTCGATACCAATGTCTGGCAGCATGCAGCTTTTAAATTATGTCTCTGTCTGGAACCATCGAAGTCCCAAAATATCTGCAATGCAAACTAATGTAGTCATCTGTCGAGCATTTTATCATGCACGCTCCAGCTCACTTGGATCAATTACTAATGAAATCTTCTTGCTCAGAGGCCCTTCTGGGGAAATTTGATGGTTCCCTCTCTCTGAGAGACTTTATTTCTTCCCTCGACTCTTCATCTTGTTCATTCCAGCTCACTTTTTTTTGTCTTTCTCTTCTTTATCATTCTCATAATCCTGTTTTCTTGTTTGTCCTTCCTGCTTCTTTTCATGTGAATTTCTCTTCTGTGCTTCCGTCCTTTCTTTCTCAGAAACGCTTTTTCTCTGCAGACGACATTCACGAAAGCCGTGCGATCAGTACTAGATGAGTGTGACAGCATACGAACGGCTTTACTCTCAACAAAGCTGTCAATCACAGGTCTGTTCAGGTCTTTCATGTGCAGACAACAGTTGAAAAATCCTCACAGTTCTGTAAATCTATAATCAAACAGTTGTTCTCCTACAGCAGATCCATCAAACTGGATATATAGAATCTCCCATCAGCGCTCACCTCCCTAAGAAAACTAAAAATAGATGCAAAACATAAGAGGAATAAATCATTTAAAGAAACACACTGAAGGACAGATAGTCAGAGAAAATGTTTTTGATGCTGATTACTCGTGTCAGGAACATGGATTACATCCTCTGCAACTAATGTTATCTGACTGAAGTTGAGATGTGAGTTTCCGGAAAGGTCACAACTACAGTGATCAATCATTCCGAGTTGTCGTATTGAATGTGGCAAATGTCTGTCTTTGGGGGAAAAAAGTTTATATATTGATCAGCTTCACTGGTATCACATTCAAACTGTCATCTGACTTTAAACAGCAAGAGCTCCTTTACAACATCCACAGTCACTTAAACTTTTCTTATATCAACATGGACAGATGATATTCGGGCTGAGGAATTACGCTGTAGTCTAGAAGGCCATGAGAGAAGAAAAGATAAAACTCAGCATGTTTTTATTTGCACTGGTTTCAGGTAGGATCCCAGAACCCATCTGTGATGACAACATTTTTTCAAAGGCTTTGATTTGTGTTCATTGCTCGCTATTGCTTGCATTGTTGTATGACTGGACTGGAGTCAGGCAAAAAAAAGGAAGAAGATTCGGGTGGAGGTGCTTAATACTGTCCAATCACCTGCATCTAGATGTGGATCATGGCGTCACTGTTGGATGTGGTTATGGATGCAACAAAGCACACCTGATCACACCCAACCAACCAGCAGTGATACTGAGTGTGGTCAGAGGTGACACAGGTATGAAAGTTTCCACCAGCGAGGGCAGCAAAACACAACTTTTCAGCCTGGTGTTGAATTTAAATACAGCCGTCATCCTGTGTTAATTGTCTCCCATACAATTCAGAGGTGGTTCATGACTTCTGCAACACTGAAATGCTGCTGGCTGCGACACCAAGATCCTAAATTTGTGAACTAATCCAGAATGAAAACGGTGTCAATGACAAACGAAGACGCCTTCATGAGCTCATATCGACGTTTTCCTCTCATCAGCTGTTTTTTTCTTCACTTGTGTATTCATTGTTTTATCATGTTGTTACATCTGCCACTTACTTGTTTATGGCTTAATTTTCTTTTTTTGCTCTCATGGTGGATCTTGCATCTCCTACTAGCCTCAATTGTCTTAATATAACGATTCAAAGCATCACACTCAAGCTCCATTTTATATACTATTATCACAACAGGGATACTAAGGGTATAATAAATCTACACAGACACATGCTGAGATGTGGTAATGACTTAAAATTGCATTCATAATAACGTACTTAATAGATAAATGCATGAACAGTTGAATGTGCTGCAAACACCAGAAACAGCAGCAAAACACATACATGCTGTACTGAAACATCATATCGCACATACAAGCCTTTACATAGCCTGACAGATATTGCACAAGCGCACAGATTCAACGCACACACTCCCGAACCTCCATTGAATAAAGCCAGTGTGCCTTTGTCTGCAAAGCAGTTTTGTTGTCAGACAAAATAGCTGAGCTGATGTTGTTGCTGTTGTAATTACGCTCGGGCTCACAGGGAGCCGCTGGTTAAGCTCTTACAAGCCGAGAGTGAAAGCTGAGGGGGAAACACAGACATCAGAACAACAAGAAACTGTCACACCGCAATGTTGTCACACCGAGACGCAGAGAGAGAGCGAGAGAGAGAGAGAGAGAGAGAGCTGAGGGAAATCGCACTCGTCACAATGCAAAGTTATTAAACCGAACCACAGAGAATGAGAGAGCGAGAGCGAGAGAGAACTGGAAAAGAGGCAAAACAAAGCAGCACAGAATTGTCAGTGGGGATAACAGACGACACTTGTTGCTTCCATGCCGTGTCGCAGCTATTTGAGACCGTTTTGCAGGAGCAATTTTACACGGCAGATGTTCCTCTCAGTGTTAATAGAATTTGAATTCAAATGAGGAAGACTTGAAATTTGCAGGATCTTGCAGATGGTTTCCACGAAAGAAACTCATCAGAGATTAGTTTTGGATTTCATTACCAGTATCTCTTTTTTTTTTTTTTTTTTTAATTTTGAGATGATTCTGCTGCGGAGACGTCTCAGTCCGACGTTCCCTTATTATTTCCAAGGGGGCGAGCAGACTGTGCCGACCGGCAGGGAGGGATTCGGTCCAAGGCAGGGCTCGAATGTCTAATGCACAGTCACAGTATTGAGAGTACACACACATGCTAACACAAGATGGAGACATAAACAAGCTCCCACACACGTTAGCCGGCTTCCTGCGGCCTGTCTGGGTTCAGAAACTGATTATCTCTGGTGCTCACAAGAGGATGTTAAAATACGAGGCTCCGCTCACGGTGACGCTCGGGAACAGGAGAGAGTTTTGTCTCTCGCTCATCAGATCACACACACACAGTCTTATTTATTAATAATCTGTTCTTTGCAATAAAATTGAGTTTCCAATGCAGCGTCTCAAAGGTAACTGAGGCAGGATTTGAAGCCCTGAAATCCTTTTGAGAGAGTATCCTCAGATTAGCTTCCCCGACTGACTGTGACCGCTCTGTGATTGTAGCTGAGAGTAACTTATACTTTCAGAGAGCTGGTGTGAGGATTCCTCTGAGGATGGTGATGGTGCTGAGGTGGTTTCTGTGTGGGAGGGCGGCTGTGGCGCGGCTGTGGTGCAGGAGGGACCGTGATGTGAAGGGATAAGACGAGGAGGAACATAAATGGGGCCAAGTATGGTCTTACAAAATACAGGTCGCACCCCTGGGCCTCCTACAAAGCCCTCATTATGTCTTCACTCCTGTCTCGATCATAGTTTTTAATTAACCGCGATTCCGCTGTTACCTGGACCCAAATGTGCAATCGCAGCGTGCGGCTCGGCTAAATTTACCTGAACAGCAGCAGACATCTGCCGGCGACGTCTCCCGGCCTTGTTTGACTTCATGGCAGAGGGCTGTGATGATGGACATCTCTAACATGTCTTCATTTATGTGACTAAATGTTCATCATGTCCTTTGTTGCAGTAAACATGCAGTTTTTTTTTTAAATTGCTTGTTAAAGCAATAAAATGCATCATGTTGGTGTGTGTGATGCTTCCATGTGTCCATAAGTCATTTTTCAACTTCAAATATCCTCCACATCCCAACACTAACAAATAAACATTATTCAACAATAATTGTAATTCAACAGTACTTTTAGCTCATTGTTTCGGTTCCAGTCAGCACATACACAAGGAAGCATTTCTCTCCGTTCAAGATGAGCGTGGACCAAAAACAGAATCGCAAACAAATGACGTGAATCAGCAGAGAAAAGTCGAACATCTATCAAGCGAGAACCCAGATGTTCAGAGCTGCGGCATGTTAATCTGATTAATTAGCTAGTTTTTGAATTCTCACAAATCAACTGTGAAATTTCACTAGAAAATCCAGAAATAGATAATTACACATTCGTGATTTAAAAGTGGCTCAACATCCCAGCATCATCTTCCCTTTTCATCTTGTTTCTCTCCCAGTCTGTGCCGTGGATTGTAACTGGGAATGATCCAGTTATTAATCTGAATCTTTCCTCCTCCTCGGCTCTCGCTGGCACCGCTGTGGAAACGTAGCGGCTGCCAGTTGCTCTGTGCTTGACATTATTATGGAGCGACTGTGCTGCTTCTGCAAGGCAACTGCATTTTCAGCGTGACTGTCTTTGCGGTGACCTTGCCAGTTAGAGAGGAGGGTTTACAGACGCAGCTGCTCCCGCGTCCTCAGATAATCTATATGTGTAATTAAGGATCAGAGCTGGTGATTACCTGTCTGTGATCAATAACACACCCAGTCATATCCTCTCTACCTCAGGCATCTGAAACACACACACACACACACACACATACAGTGACTTGAAAGCAGCCTTGTTTCAACTGGAGGTTACTGTCCCTACATGGACGTATGGACGGGTCCATCTATCTCCAAAGACGATTATTACATCCTCGACGGTAGATTGCATTTGTAGATAGATCACTCGTGTGCAGTCCAAGCTGTTACACCATGCATGATGTGCTTTTAAAATTAAAAAAGAGGAACCTATTTCAAATGTGTGACCGAGCATAATAACCTTCATCATGTTCCATTTTATTTAATAAATAGATTGTTTATTTTCCCCGAGGGCTCCTGGCTCAGACCAACACTCATTAGAGCTTCTTCATGCAGGATGTCAATTATTAATTCTCTCATTTATGGCCATCTATTAGAATGCACGCTTCACAGCACACAGGAGAGACTGTGGCAGGCTTTGTGAATACATTTCAGAGAACAAACGGTTTTCAATAAAGGGAACTTTTGCCCTTTGAAAAAGCCTTTCACAACACTGCCCCTCGTTGCGTGCTGCCGAAAAATAAGATAGGATGTAAGATGGCTCCCTCTCTCATTGATGGCGACCTATTGCGATGCAGAGGCACAGAGAAACAGAGAGGAGTCCGCCTCAGTCATCGAGGGGAATCACACAACAATGCATGAACAAGGCATTTTGCTCCTTCGGCTGCTCAGAGGCCGGCGAACGGGACGAGTCGGACCCGGCAGCTCCCTGATGTGGATGAATAAATATGTAGGAGGTAATTGTTGTGGAAAAGGAGCAGAGTGCTCGGCTCCCTGGGAAGGTGAACGAATAGACTGTATATATTTAAGTCCTGGAAAACAAGGGCAACCTAACATCTACATTAAGATAAATGTTCACTCAATTATAAATAGTGTAGCAATAATTCTTGGTTATACATTTTATTTTTACACATTAGTGCATAGATTTTTTTTCTCATTTCCTGATATGTCGTTAGTTGAATATTCTGGGCTGCACTGTCGGTTTAATACCAGGTTAGAGTTCATTGGTTGTCGTAGCTATTGTGACTTTATAATTTATTGAAAATTGCAATATGAGTAAACTTATGCTGGTAATAGATTCATGATGTTGGGAATTTAATTACCTCGCTTTATTGTCCAGGCCCGATTACAAACTGCTGCAATATACTCGCTGCTTAACAATAAATAAAAGAAAAACAAAAGCCTGAGACCAACCAACATCCAGAATATAGATGTCAGTGTTGTCACAGTCATCAAGAACAGCGACCACAGTCCCAGCCTGTTTCCAGACCACTGCATCACCACCAGAATTTAATTTGTGCAGTGATTAAAATAGGTTCTGAGTCGTGCTCACTGACTAATTGGAGAAACAATTGGCAAACAATTGGAGAACTGAGCCGGCAGAGTTAAGAACAGGTTTGTCATCCTCCCAAACTGAAACAAGTACACATCCAATCCAAAATATGATTTCTGTCATTTTAGGTAGTTCTTGTAATGCTGACTCTTTTTTTCATGATTAGTTATTAGATGCTCTAATGATGGGTTGTGACATCATGATTGACAGCTTGTGCGTGTTCACGATTGAGTCAGGCAGGTGCAGTGGGCGGGACCATGACATCTCGGCTCAACGCCCGAACAGCTCCAATGATGTCACCGGCTCAAGATGGCGGCACCTGCATCCAGGATATTTTGATGTTTCAGTACAGTTGGAGGAAGTGTTCACCTTTATATGCAACCTGTGGTTCAAGCCAACAAACTTATAGAGCGATATAAGAGCAATATTTTTCTAAAAGTCATTCTAGATTTGAACATACAGTTAGTGTCTCTGTTACTGCAGAGCAATTTCACCTCATACATTTAGATGCTTTCATTTCAGTTCATACTGAAAAACAAATTAGATTAGTGTTGATAGGCAGCATTTTCAAAGTCTAGTGTCCCTGCTGAAGACTTGAGATTAAATTACAGGGGGGATGATTGGAAGATACAAGCATCTGTTAAATGAAAAGTCTCACAACACACCCGGAGGAGAGAGTGTGGCAGGGAACTCAAAGTCAAAGCCTTTTAGCCAGAAAGCAGAGGAAGTCTTGAACAGGATGTGTTTTTTTGATGATGGTGATTTTGATGTGTCTAAAGACGATAAAGAGGCTCCAATGCACATCAAAACACAAGTATGGACACTCCGACACTGGATTCTTGCACATGACTTTGCATGCACACAGATGTCTGTGCACCTATGCATCCATACATTAGCACATTTTTCATTAGTAACAGCAGCATGCTGTAGTGTAAAAACACTACATAAGAAGGCTCTGAATGTAATGAAGGAGATGATAAAAACTCTCATGGATTGCGTAGCAATGAATATAGCAGCTAAAACCAAACATGTGAGCATAATCATAATGTTGTGTGTTTAATCCAAGACATGTTATGATCATAAAAATACATGCTAGTCGGAGGTCATTTGAGGACTGTATCATTCGGAGGTCATTTGAGGACTGTATCATCCGGAGGTCATTTGAGGACTGTATCATTCAGTATCCGCCACCTGCGTTTATGTTATCTGAAGTTCCGGGCTGAAAGTTCATGTTATCTGAAGTTCCGGCCTGGAAGTTTCAAGAAAGCACTGTGCTCTACACTGTGCTCTCTGAACGTTCTAGCTGACTCGTTTCTCTGACTAGCAGGCTTGTTTCTTGATTTGTTGTACTATTTGATGTTCCTTTTAATTAAGAACATATCAGCTTGATTTGCCATAATATTTGATGTTTCTTTTAATTAAGAGCATGACAACATGATTTGTTATACCATTTGGTATTTCTTTTTAAAAAATAAGAAGTGAATCAAGCCAGAAATAATGGTGGCTGAAAGTACTATGAAAATACAAAAAATAATAATAAGGGCCATGAAAAATACCGGGAAGACCAAAAGGCCCGTGAAAAGTACCATGAAAAATACCGGGAAGACCAGAAGATCCGTGGAAAGTACCAAAAAACCCGGACATATTGGTGTCACGGAGCCAAAGATGAGATAATTTACCTGCCCCTAGGGGGCGGATACGAACTCAACAAATTATAATAGTGTAAAGAAAAAGTACATTTGGACCAGCCTCTAGGGGGCAAAACTAAGAATCAACAAGTTTTTATTGGTGTAAAGTCCATAATGCTATAGGTTTGTGGGTTGGACAATAGGCGTGGAAATCCACCCATCAAACACTATAAAAACAAATGTAAGTTTCATTTTAGCTCAGAGAGCTCTTGGACTGTGCCTTGTGTACATGCTATTTGTTCTCTCACTTTATTATTAATAATAAAGTTTTTTGTCACAACATCTTGGACTCCTGTTTGAAGATTTTTGAGACCTGTTTGAAAGCATTTTTGAGCAACTTTCCAGCAAGATTTTTAACCTAACTATTGAAGACTTTGAAGAAATTTTGATCAATTGAACACCTTTAAAATCTGATTTTGATGCATTGACCTGAGACTTGGGTCCAGAAAATTACCCTACAATGCATTCACAGAGACCTGCACTGCTCCTGCAGATATGAGCTCTGAATGTGCAGCACCCAACTGCAGCCCCCTCATTAAAGAGTCACTGCAACTTAAACCAACATGACAGACAGCTGGAAGAAAGCTACAAAGACAGTATTGACAGAGGCCGACCAAAAGAGGAGAAGCAGGAGCTGCAGAGAATCCTGCATGGTTGGACTCTATAAAGATGGTTAGATCACTAGACATTTAAATATCAAAGACACAGACAGTGAGCAAGGAATCGAGAGGCTCTCCAGACAAATGAACACTCATCATTCCAACACAGCTCCAAGATTAAAGCCATGCACAGACTGAGAGAGAGAAAAGAGAAAATTAACCTGAATAATGAGGCTAACGAGACAAGACGGCATCCGAGAGAGACACATGCAGACCGACAGAGAGATTGCTTTAAATTGGAGGGGGGATATCAGGGTCTGGAGAAATCCAATTAGCAGACTATCATTTCCAGTGAGAGGATTCTTCAATAATGCAGACCTGGTCAGCTCTGGTCAAATAAACTGGCTCTCAATTCCCACCACCGACGGTAAGATCTCACAATAAACCGCTCACCCCTGAAACCATCTCAATCCATTCTCCAAATGGCCACGAGTGCAAAGAGCAGCAGTTTACAGGACCCCCGGCAAGAAAACGCATGGTTAACCCCTCTTCACTCCGAGCGTCTTTCTCTTCCTCACACCCTCAAATAATCATTTCCCTTCACCTCGTTACCCTTTATATTTCTGCCATTCCTTTTTTTTTCAACTTCTCCTTCTCTCTCGCTAATGGTAAAAGAGAGTGGGAAAGAGTAAACAGCCAGCGTCATTAAAATATCCATTAAGAGCAAATGAGAGACAAAACAATAAAATGCTCGGTGCTGATGCAGGCAGCCGCCACCTTTCACTTATCTTTCCCCGGGAAAAGCTGACATTTGGCAATTACTGTCCATTTGTTAGTTTGATTTTTAAAAGGAAACACGTGTAATGTTCTTTACTTGCTAATTGCTTCAGATATTAGATATTTGTGTTGTTCTTCCACTTAATTAAAACTGCAGGTATTCGCTTCCTTTCACACTCTTCATCTCAGTTTGCTTCGGTTGCTTCGTCCATCTAGTCCTAAATTGCATCTGCATTAGTATTAATAACAGTAGTTGTGATATAGACACAATATCATACATGCAAATGTCTGCTGAGTGTGAGAAGTGTCTTTGCAAAACATGAAGAACGCAGACACGAGTGGAAGTGCACAAATAGAAATATCTCAAAGCTCCACGAAAGTGACCAATGCTAATGGATAAAAATGGTGAAGCTCACAATATTTTTTTTAATTAATTAAATCTTCTTTAATCAGTTGTTTCTTTTCTAGTATGGCACTGCAGTTCAAACGCCACATCAGTGGCCGTTTTAGAAAAGAGAAGGCGATGCGTTGTCACAACTGAAGATTTACGTCCAGTGACAATGTTCACTGGAAAATAATCTCTTCTCTACGTTTGGATGTAAAATGTTAGTGTGTGAATGTTAGGTGGTCAGTGACTCTCATGCAAGACCATAGATAGAAGACAAATTTGAGGCTCCAGTATCTCCTCATCCTCAGTATCACATATCCAGGAAGCCATTTCTAACAAAGCCGAGCATCATGCAAACCACAAAGTAAAAGAAAAAATGTAAACACAGTTACTGTCTGTGGGGAATATAAGTAAAGCAGGATGCATCCATCTGGTGTCGGTGTGAGAAATCTGAAGCATCAAAGTCTACGACTCCTGTTAACCCCTCTGGCCTTAAATCCAGCTTTTAGTTGTCTAATCCTGACTCTGCTTTATCCACACTGTTGTTTTAATCCACAGATAAGAAGAAGAAAATTGTTGTCGTTGAACAAAATCCATAAAATGCTGCACAACACATCTACATCCTGAGACATTTCCATCATTTTCCCTCGTGTCCCTATTACAGTTAGACTCCTCTTTCTTCCCTTTCACATGATTACAACATTATGTGTGTGTCTTTGTGTGTGTGTGTGTGTGTGTGTGTGTGTATGTGTGTGTCTGACTAATTCTTTGGAAGACAACTCATTCAGAGTTGGCAGGAGATGTTCGGTGACACTGTGTACCCAGCACTGGGATTTCCCTACAGGCACCGCAACACACACACACACACACACACACACAATCCCGTTCACACATGCACAATTAATTTTCTGTGCTGAAAGAGGGTTAGAAGTGCTAATGTAATATAAACACTGCTGTTTTCACACACACACACACACACACACACACACACACAGTCGTATCCTGGGACAGTTGGCTGGCTATGAAAGCAGCTCTCTTGGCATCATCTGTATCTGCTCACAACTACTTGATTGATTGCATCCATGTGTCTTTTCAGCGTGCGTGTGTGTGTGTGTGTGTGTGTGTGTGTGTGTGTGTGTGATCTGCAGCTCAGCTTTTTTTAACGATACATTTAATTGTTCACTCTATGTCTGTTTTTTGTGTGTGATCATAACAAACAATTTTTAGGTGTTCGAAAATGCCTCCTGCTTATTATGTGAGCAATGTGTGTGTGTCCATGTGTGTGTGTGTTTGTGTGTGCGTGTGTGTGTGCAACAACACCAGCAGTTTCCCTCCAGATTAGATTCTAATTTCCAATCAGACGTCGTCTCTTGGGACACATTTGAGTCCGTCCCTACTGGTTCTTGACGAAGGCCTCATAGACTGATGTGGAAATAAAGACAGACGACACAAACACACAGAGACTAAGTCAATGTGTTTCCTCTAGTGATCTTTGTTTCTCCATGATCTCTATATGTTAATGCTTAGGAACCTGTGTGTGTGTGTGTGTGTGTGTGTTTCTACTGGCAGCAAACCTCATTTTGAGTCATGACATTCGTGTTTATGGACTGTATTTGTAAAAATGTGTCCCTGTACATGTGTGTTCATAAGACTGCAATTCTTTTGATATTCAACACATGAAGAGAAGCACGTCGACCTCAAAGCTTTGGAGTTTTTAACCACTAAAAGTCCAGTGGAGATGATGATGAATGTGTGTCCGTCAGTTTCACGTTGGTGGTGGTGATGCACAAAAAAAAGCAGCGGTGCACCAACAAAGGCAAAGAAGAAGAAGACTAGGAAGTAAACATGGATCTAACTAATGCAATATACAAAATAAGAAGAAGAGGTACTTCTACTGCTACATAACTTTTGAGTTTTTATCCAGGTTTTTCAGCAGGTTCTTTTGGAGGTGGCTGAACATAGATTCATATTATCCAAATATATTTGATTAAAAAGAAAAAAAAATCCATACTTTCATGAACCAAAGTGACCAGCAAAGAGACAGAGAAGAAAGAAGCTACAATTTTCTTCTCTCGTGTTTGCTGTCAGTTACTTTGCTCACAATAATGACGCAAGCTTTGAAACTTTGACACGAGCTTTGAACAGGATAACCACAGTGGTTTGTGTTTTACCAGCTGACAGAGGCTGGAAAGTGATTCTACCTGACACATGTCTGCAACCAGAGCGTCAACAAGCGATTCACAGGTTGGTCGCTCAAGTCTGTTGTGTCATTTTTACACTTTTCTAGTATGAAAATTGTGGCTTTAAAGTGTATTTTACCTGCTGGATCTTTCAGACACCGTCAGGCAGCTGCACTGTGGATCTGACGGTTTAATTTAACAGAGGCTTTTTGGTGTTTAGATATGAGTTTCTTAATCTGGTGAGTTTATTTGCTGCCACCATTTGCCAATATTTAAATGTTACCACTAATTATCAAGTTAATTAAGCAAAAAAAAAAAAAAAAAAAACAGCTGAATATCTAAACCCTCTCTGCTCAGAAGGCTGCAAAACTAGAGGCTACAAATGCAAAACAGTCGACTGTGTCACATTAGGCCAAAAAATCCTCCTTGTTGGGTAATTTGCTCAACCCTCAAGCAACGATGTTACGAGGCAGATACTTAAAGTGATGATGAAAACAGCTCAATTGACGGAGGTGAGTCAGCACCAGACAATAAAGATCATATGTCTGAGGCCGTTCTGATGCAGAATCTGTGCACGAGGTCGACGCAAACAAGTTGGATGTGAATATAGTGTTTGAAATGTGACAGTGGAAACGAGCCTGAACCTCACTGCTACAACTTCACTGTGATTTGTTGGTAGTTATTCCATGATGAGGCATCTCATTCTGACAGTTTTCAGATATTTCAGTCATGCAAATCTTTTGAGCGTCTCTGCACAACATATTTCAAATATTACACATCTATAAACAAGATGTTTGTTTAGATCTTGATTTAACAAATGATGAAAAGACAGCCTGACTGTGATGACGTCATCAAAGGATTATAGAGTCACCAGTTCATCTATATTTTGGCGTTAATGTGATAAGATATTCTTTATCCGTCCCAAAAAGGGGAAATTTACAATGATATTAAAATGATGAAAATGATGATGATGATTGAAAATGAGATCAAATGATATTAGCATACTGGAAGAAGTAACAGACAAAGTTTGTCTAAATAAATAAACTCCTGTTGGCGTTAAAAAAAAAAAAAGATTAAAAACCACAATTAATTACAGTAGAACATTTTAGAATATCTGTCAAAGATAAGAGAAACAATATGATAAACACAAATAGTCATAAACGATCCCATTCAGTCATTTTAGTCGCTTGGTCTCCTGAGGGATTTATTTACTGAACTCACGAACCCAAACACACAAATCTTTTTCACATCTCTCACTTTCTAAGCTGCCTGATAACACATTTCACTGTTTTCTGAGTTCAGTCGGGACCAAATGTTCCCTCGAAACACCACCGGCCGTAGCTGCTGGACTTGGCCAAATTGGAAAGCCTCTACTTTTCTCCCTCCATCATGTGTAAGAATGTCTGTCTGCTCTTTCTTTCTCCTCATCTCAGTCTTTCGTTTTTACTCTCTCTCTCTCTCCTAATGTTTTCTGTGGTCCGTCTCCCTCCATCTGCTGTGTGTTTTCATCTCGATTTCAGTCCCTCTGTTCCATCCATCTCTCTGCGTTCCAGCCATATGTTTTCTGTACCTTTACTTTTCCCAGCATTCATTGCAGTTTCTCTCTCTCTTGTTTTGCACGTTTCAAGATCATCGATATGTCCAGTCGAGCCAACTCAAGAATCAAAACAAGCTCATATCGCTGGAGTCATATCTCCGAGTTGTTTGTCTCTCATGCGGGAAATAAGACGACAGCCTTATAAAGTCTGCACCAGGTCTCTGCCCCGTCGGATTCACCCTCAAGTTGCTGATAAGAGTTTTCTTGTTTCCCACGTTTAGTCAACGTTATTCACGGAACAGACTTGTGTGTTTGTCACAAAGAAGTTCAGAGGCTCAGAAGCAGATAAAGAGCAGAGCAGCTCCATCACAAGCTCAGGGAACACGCTCGCTTTTAATTCTTTTCAGACTTAAATTGGATCGCTTTAGGCGAGTTCCTGAAAAATCTCGTTTTTTACATTATTTATACAGAGAAACTTGGCTGAGCACACATTCTCTGTTAGATAAAAAAGTAGACTTTATGAAAGAGTTTTATCACATATGATATTTAATTAATAGTTGGAGAATAAATTGCTTATTAGCATATTTGCACTTTTATGATTGCTCGACTTTCTGTTCTGATACAAACAGGAGATTATTTAGTGATTCTGACGATGAATTCTTCCAATAAGCGTAGAAATATGTTTGTCATGTTCAGTCATGAATGAATCACCATGTTTTAGATTACAGGTTAGTTTAAATACACTTACAGAATAAATATGTTACTGAAGTCTGTTCGTGTAAGCTGCCAAATCAGTATTTATTCATCTCACATCAAATCCAGTCTGGATCGCTTCAGGCTAATGTGATCATTGGGCATCATCATCATTTATTTTCACTTTAAACAGATTCACTGTCTCATTTTTATTTTCAGAGATTATAAATGTAAACAGTGCAAAATTAAATCCAATAAACTGCAGACGGGTAGTTCATCTAACAGAAACACATATTCTTCTGCTCACAGTTTGGCATTGACACACAGACAGATTTGGTTTTGTTTCCCAGGTGAGAGAGATTTGTCTCGGACGCCTGTCTGCAATTTCAGCTGCTGGATACAACACAACGGAGGTGAATTAAGTTTCATCTGTGAAAGTGACAGAAATTAGATAGTAACTTTAAGCAATTGTCATGTTATTCTTACTTACTAGTCCAGGTATTAGTGTTTAAACCCGTTTCTCCTGCAGCAACATGTCTTATTATTGCTTGTTTAATTGAGATTTTTTAAAAAGTAAGATGATTTGTGTTGGAAACAGGAGAAATGACTTAATAATAATCGTAATATTCAGATTGTTTGCACTGACTTTATTAGTGTATAGGAGTAATTGCATCTGTGCGTGTGTGTGTGTGTCTGTGTGTGTGTGTGTGTGCACATTGATATGAGTGCATGCACGTGTGTGTGTGTGATCTCCCATTAACAGTGTCTTTATTGATGAATCCTCCAGTCATGCGAAACCGTGTTTACCCACAGTGCCATTGGCTTCAGGGGCGCCATGGCAACACAGTAAGTAGGATAAATGACATCACAGCTACCTGCCATCGCACAGCTGGAGGCGCGGGAGAGAGAGAGAGAGAGAGAGAGAGAGAGAGAGAGAGAGAGAGAGACAAAGACTGACAGATCAGCAAGAGGACGAGAGAATGAGAGAGAAAAATAGAGGCAGATGCTGAAAGAATAAAACAGGAGCGATGCTGGTGGAGGAAGGAAGACGGATGAGAGAGCGGAGATCGAAAAGAGATCAAGGGAGGAAAAGTGTAATGAAGACGTTGGGAGTCAAAAGGGGAAACGGGTGATGGATATACATCTAGATGAAACTGTAATGACCTCCATGGGGAAATTAAAAGTTATTGTATAATTATTTATATGTGACATTGGTGGCACTGGTGCGAGCACACGTCAGACATGCTGGCTCCCTTTGCACCTGCCTAATGTGTGGATTGTGTTCAGATAACGTCTGAATGAAATGTAGCTGCACTCTGCTTCAACCCTCACTTCTACAAATATGTTTATTCACGACTGATTTGCTTTTTCAAATATGTTTTGGAGGAAACTCGATTACTTTTTTTTCCCAGTCTGGGAAGTGTGACGTTCATATGCTGCTGCAGAAAACTTTTTTCACTTGATGCAACATCTGGAGGCTGCATCTCACTTTATTAACGACATGAAATCAGAGCAGGGTTGTGGTCTCACCAAAACCATCCATGTATTTCCCACCTGGGTATATGAGGACGTGTGCATCCTTGAAGGTTTGTCAGAGAGCACGAGATACAAAGAAAACAGGGACTCATCTGCTCATCAAACACTGGGATCAGGCGCTCCGCAGGGCGCCTTGATGGATGAAGCTGTGATGGAGAAAGAATTGCTGAAATAAATGTTTAATATGTGGGAAGGAGGTAGAAGCTCTTATGAGTTTTGCTTGTGCAGGTTTTCTGCTTGCAAAAATATTTCCATTAATGTTCCTACATGAATAATAAACATCACACTTTGTGGTTGATATGGAGAAATGTGTCCCTCATCATCTGCTGGAGATTAAACTCTCAAACCTTCAGTCTGTCCTTTTAATACATCATTAAATAGTTCAGTACAAATCAGCACAGCCAACAGTCTTCGCCCAACATGAATGCTAATACAGGTGAAATGGGGCCAGTGTCAGTCATGTTATAACACGATGTCACATTCAGTGCAAAGGGACAGAGCAGGAAATATAATAGACTGCAGCTCAGCAAACACTTTGATGTTAAGTAGATGTCAAAGGGACGGCCTGTACCAACAGCGAGAGCCTCTGCAAATATAGTATCAGAACGAAAGCCGAGACGCCGACCGCACTCGCTCATATCTGCCAAATGGGCTGCTTCACGATATCAGCGCCGCCGCATATCAGCTCAAAACAGTTCCCAAAGCATTTTCTAATAGGATTTTTTTTTCTCCCCCCCAAACATTACACAAGATATTAAGATTGATGTTGATCTGCTTGTCTCTGTCAGTCTGATGTTTACTGAGGGACTGTGGCCATCGCTCTGCATGAATACAGGAACAAGGCTGGTGTTAGGAGCATTCAGGAAGAAGAGTGTGCCGCAGCGAAACAACATCTATCTATCTATCTATCTATCTATCTATCTATCTGTCTATCGTCACTGACACAGGCTGTGAAAACATGCTGAGCCACACAGCAAACAATTTGAACAACCTCACTGATTTGCAGATTCAATACAATGTACCCTGTCATAATATTTCATGAGTCCTGATACTGATCTCATGATACTGAGCCAACTCCATTACCCATCATTCCTCCTCTCTCCCTCCCCAGATGGTTATCGGACATCAGCGCGACGCTCTGCAAAAGAAACCTTCACCTTGGCGGTCTCCTTACCGTGAACAGGTAATGGATACACAGGCAGGTGAATGCACTGCAAGTCAGTTCATATTGGTTTCACGCATGCAAGGCAACACACACACACACACACACCTCCGAGTCTGTTAATGTTGCAGACAAAGGAGATGCCGATCGATCGCTGGCAAGGCCAGACATGAGAAAAGCACTATAGTCAGGAAATAATGCCACACACACACCCTGCTCGGCTGCTTGCGGGGTGAGTTAAACGCTGATGGAGGCAGCGGTATGAAGGTGAACGCTTTGTGATTAGAAAGCCCTGATGATAGAGGAAATGTTCGGAGACATTCTGCTGGCAGTTACCAGCTCGCAGGCCAGGAGGTTCATTTATCAAAGACTCTTACCAGGGTCTCTGTCAGTATTCTCAGGGTCTGCAATAAAACTTAATGTTATGGAGCCAAGTGGGAGGTTGCCAGGTTGGCAAGGTGCGGGTTTTAAAGTCTGCCAAAACACATACTGACACTGACACCGGATCAAAAACACTGACAGGAATGTCTGTTCCAGCTGTGAGCTGGAAAGAGAGAGGGCCAGCAGGTAGTAAAGTCTCAGTTGGGAGAGCATCAGACTTTTAATGTGAGAGTTGCTCTTATTTATTTGATTTTATCTGTGGTCTTGAATTTAGAGTAGAGTTTAGGATGTGGCTCAGGAGCTGACAGTTAACTCGGACGTCTCTCAGGAGGAAACCAAGCAAAAAGAAAAAGTCCTTATGGAAAGCAAACCTGGTGGGATCCGGTTTTTAATAGTTTGTCATATCTGGCTGGATGTTGAACTCCGTCCAACCGTAACTGTGTGGTCCTATATCACCTGCATGATGTCCCAGTTTGACTGAAAAGGAGGAGCCGGAGACACACTTCCATAATGTGGACAAACATTCAAACAATGGCATCGTGGAGCAGGTTGAAGACGTTGTCGAACCAGACAAGGAGACAAGAGGAAGCAAAAAAACTCAAAAACAAAACATGCTGGAAATTTCAGAATCCTTGAACGTCACAGTCTTTAGTGTTTTTTCTGTGTTTGGATCAGGACTATTCAAATCCTTCTTGCAAGTTGGAGGTCAAGGTGTGACCTGAAGAGAAGAAGCCAGAAGAGACTGTTTTTGCATGGCAACTAGAAATGGGACTAGAAATCAATGTGTTGTGTGCCAGGTGTTTGCAGACGCATTCATGAAAGACGCCTTGAAGAAGAGCTCGACACACACACACAGCTACAGCATCTCTCGTTTGGTCGGTGCCTCCTGATTTGAATCGTCTTGTCAGTGAGTACCACACTGGACTGTGATGCTACACTTGCTGCTGGGGCCTTGTGATCCTAGAACGAGCATCAGTTGTCTTCCATTATGTCATCGCCAGGGACAAAAATGGCGTAAAAGCAGAGAAAACAATCAGACCTGACGTTCATTTTCGTTGTTCTCGTCTCCTTCTGACACTTTCAGTCAGTTCAAGGAAAACAGTAGCTTGTACAAAATGTTTTCAGAGCTGGATCCAAACTAAATCTGTAATTTGTTTCACTTATGTTGATGTCAAAATCTGCTGTTTCGATTCATTTGCTAAAATTTTGTGTTGCATCAAAAAAAGTACAATTTCGGTCTCGGCCAAGGTTCTTCCTTAACTGCACAATGATATAGCATAATATGAATGAATGTGCCGAGAAAATACGGGATAAAAGATAAATCTGTATAAATGAGTCAAGCTCTACAAGCACACAAAAAGGGTACGCCAGCAGCAAGAGCATAAAATTTAATTAGCTCCTTAAAATGACAATAAACCCAGGGGTTAAAATACATATTTCTCTGACTGCCCTCCAACACGTCTCAGCAGGAGCAGCAAGCACCAACACACAGGAACCGAAGCGCCCGGCTCAATGCATCCACCCACCCACCAACTGTGACTCTGACTTCCAGCCACCCACACGCACACACACACACACACATGCACACACACACACACACTGACACGCACACATTTTGGGCTCACAAACCAACCTCGTTCCAAAGTTGGGATTCACGAGAGAATCAATTTTAATGTCAAAATTAACTGTCTGCATTGATTTTCTAACATCTTAAGTTTGTATATTTTATTTATACTCTTTGAAGTAACTACATCATATCAATAAGTAATAATGTCAGTTAAAGAGAGAGAATAACCTCGAGCTGAAGGCACGAAGGTCGGTGTCGAGTCACGTCATCTGTTTCACGATGCCATTTTTACACCAAAGTTAGGCACAGATGACACTTTGCTTTTCTTTCTTCATCTATTCTGCATCTGCTTGATCCGAAGCTTCACTGAAGCTGAGTGAAATAGTCAAACCCAAGAAACCGTGTTTTCAAAGCTGCAACATTTCTTCAACTTTGAAATATTATGAAACACATTTGTTGTCTTTGGAAATCTGGAATGTCCCCTTGAATTCACTTTCAACGATGCTCATCTGCTCAGTCGTTGTTTGCAATGTTCAACTGTGTTTGAACAGGTTGTGCAATATATGAAAAGGAGGTTTAGTTTGCAAATCCTATTGGACTAACACAGATATCACATCATCTAAAACATCTCTATTAATTGGGTAAATGTAAAAAAAGATTACAGTTGTATTACACAGTCAAACATTTGAAATTACTTTTTTATTCAAAGTGAAACTTCACCACTGATGGATGATCCATAAATATACTTCATTTCATTTAAACCTATGAGAAAAAACACCTGCTTTCAAAAACATTTTCCAGATGTGCTTTCTGAATTGGTTTGTCAGACTCTAACATCGTCTAAGTGCTGTCTGAACAGCTTCATTTGTATTGAGCCATACAGAAGATGGAGATGAGGATAATTGCAATAGCTCCTGTAAGCCGACAGTTTTGATCTGTTACCAGCCACATTTCCTCGTCCTCCTCTCGGCTGAGCCTCCAGAGGGAGCTTTGTTAAAACAGAGGCACAGGACACGAAGTTGGCCGCTGAAATCAGAGCGTTCGACAGATCGCAGCTGCCGGTGAATAACAGAAAGGGTGAAACCGTATGCACTCATCCTATGCAGAGGCTGTTCGGATAAAAGCATCCATTAAGTGCTCTGTGTTGAGACTAAGTGGAGAAGCTCAATTAGTCCATTTGAGAGAAAAGAGCAGCAAGACGTGGCTCCTCATATTTCCCATCCAGCCTGGTTATGATTACGAGGAAGGAACACGTGGCAGCTCGTTCATATTTTACGTGACGTTTCACCGATGCGGCTAATCTGTGCCGTTTTCCTTTTTATAGATTATATAAAGCTACTTAATGGCACATCAGGGTTCAGCTGTCTGGTCTGAAAATAATTGCGCTGTGATACAATTCACACATATTATCTGCAATATGCATCATTTTGCATGTTGTCTTACTCGTTGCAGAGATGATCATCCTCCTGTTGCTTCTCTGACCTTTGACCAAGAAGAGCAGGACCAGCATCTATATTGCAAAACCATAAATATGATCCAAGTCTTGTCCATAAATCTTTGTCCTAAAGAAAACAAAAGCAGTGAATTGTTATGTTGATGCAAAAATCAATGCTAAATATTAGTGTTTCAGACAGATGCCCTGATGATGTGCTTCTATTTATCTGATATCTTCAGAAAGAGAATTCCAACATTTTAAAGATTTATGATAACTCGCTGCACATACACACACACACACACACACACACACACACAGCTTTCTGTTTGGAGGCAAATCTTTCAACTCTTCTCTCTCTCTCGGAAAACAAATTGTGCTGGAAGCAAAACCGTGAAATCAATTTGTTTAGTAATATGACAATAAACCCGGGGGTTAAAACACATATTTCTCTTAGTGGTCAGTCTGAATGTTCTGTTCTGTGATGCACCTCAGGAGGTTCACACACACACACACACACACACACACAGAGAATAGTAAACAATGAAATCAATGTTCACAGCAGGATCTGAATGGACTGCACTAACCCAACTAAAACTATTACCTTCTAATGGGGAAAACCAATATGAACGGGCCTGGCTCTTCCATAGCTCAGCTCAGAATGGGGCATTAACACACACAGTGAATACTGACTGTCAGCATGCTAACTTTATTAGCAGTGTGCCTCCACGCTGGTTATGGAAATAGGATTGACTGCGGGACCGTGGGGAGAGGTTTAGCATGCTAGCATGGGCTTTATGATAGAAGTCAATTGAAGTCAAAGTGTGTGAGGTTGCAATGTGTGTGTGTGTGTGTGTGTGTGTGTGCAAATGTGAGTGTAATAACAACACACAATAGTTTTATAATTGCAGTCAACTTCCAGGGTCAGTAATGGAATTACACTGTTCTTGGCATGAGTCATGTGTGTGTGTGTGTGTCTCCATGTTCTCCAGTAAAAGTGTGTTTCTGCGCGCACGTCAGGAAACGTGTTGCACGTCTGTCATCCAGTGCTACGTGCCTATTGGCATATTGTGTCTCGCCATGATAATTGAAGCCAATCTCCTGCGTGTAATGGAGTTGACATATGACATGCATCCTCCTCTAATTATCTGATAACACACAAAACAAATGAGGATGAAATGTGAGGATGAAAATGTCACTTTGCATCACGAGCAAATGGAAAATTGAAAGCGTCTGAAGTCGTGTCTGTGAAGGAATTCAGAATAACATGTGATGGCTGACAGACAGTTAAGTTGATTATTCAAATGTGCCCAATGTAACACTGATTATTTCAAATATTCGAGTTGATGATTGATGTTAAACTGGAGTAAAAATTCCATTCAGCAAATTTCCTCACATGAAGTGTCCTTGAAGTGTCCGACGAGACACTGAAGGGCAGATTTATGTACATTTCATGCAACTCGAGCTCACGTCACGTCGGAAATATGGAGGCGGCGGCTCACGACACACACAGTGAAAGAAAATGCCGTCGAGTCACATTTTTGATTGTCAGGTGGAGCTTGAATCAATGGTGAGAGTACAGTAACAGTAAAGCTGCACTAATCAATATTTCATTTCAATATTATATTTCAACAAAATGTAAAAGTGGACACTGATGATGAGAATTATCACTTTGCATTTTAGTGACTTTCAGTTTTTTATTTATAGCCTGCAACTTTGCTTTGATTGAGTCTCTCCGCTCTTATGACCCTTATTTCATTAGCTGTCTCTGTTGTTGAGCATTTAGCAGCTAACGAGCCACATATCCCCCCTCAGGAGTTGGTAGAGACCAAAAACAGTGAAACGAATTTGTGAAATGCATCGATCAGGAGGCCGTAGAGCCGAATCCAAATGAAATCTAATGTTGCTCTGTGTCTGCTGGATGAGCAAATACTCAACCATTTGACATGTGATCGTCTCATTACGTTGATATTATGAATGTGTTAGCAATGTTTCTGACTTGCTCATAAATTAAAACGTTTCTTAGTAAACGCAGAGGCCTCTACAACCAATCGGCTGTGTGAGAGGGAGCGGACCCAGATGGAGAGCTGGGTCCAGCAGATGAGCAGGTGGAGGATGGAGGACGGAGGACGGAGGACAGTCCCAAGGTAATTAGATGTTGTACTGTAGCCCAGTGCAGCCTGGATAAGCTCCTCTACAGCCTCACACAAGCCGGCATAAATCTCACACGCTCAGTGTTTCCAGTCAGATATTAGGTTTATCGTATTATTAGAAAAAAAAAAAAAAAAACATGCACTGAAAATGAAAATAAGCCGGGCAGATGGAAAGCAGCCAATCGTGCAGCGGCGTGTTTTGCAGTTGAACTGTGCGTTTTGTTTGAGGCTCATTGCCTCGGGAAACACCTGAGCAGCACATACAGAGCAACAGTTTAAACAGTGATGTAGATTTTTTTAAAAAAGAAAAGTTTGGCCTATTTCTCGTCTCTGATTTATTCAGAAACAAACGTGACAGAGAGCTTAGGAGGAATTTGCCAGTGAATCCAAACATCTGACATATTTTTGAAACTAAAAGCTCAAATCTGTGGTTTCCAACATGCAGATTACTCACTGATTTAAAAAAAAACACAGGTTAAATACCTATAATCACACTTACTTTTATCACAGTGACAAACTTCAAAGGTCAGTTCACCCCCGTCTCGCTCCATACAGCATGTTAGAACTGAGTTGGGATATTCAACACCTCCGCGACGTCGAGGGTTGTGTCAGCGCGCTGAAATGTCTTTCAAGCTCCGCTGAGGACACGAGAACAACGAGCAGCATCCCGACAAGAATGTGAACCAGATCAAACGAGCCTCTAACCGCTCCGGACATTTCGCCGTACATCAGCAGCTCCGGAGCTGAAGCAGTAGGTGTGGATGAATGTTGGAAGCTGGACTCTCACGCTGACACTGTTCACAGATATTCATCTCTGACATCGAGCCTGCTCCTTTGAAAGTAAGGTCTTTTCAAATTTGATCACGGCCTGCAGATATTCCTGGCTGAAAATCTCTGAAGACTGGACATTTCAACGCACTGTAATTTATGTTTTTCATTCCTTGGCAGTTTCTCAACACCTCATTTTAAGACTTGTCTCTATTGTATAGCTATTGTGTTACTTTTGGGACAGAATCAATAATGTGGACTGCCCAGAATTTTTTTTTTTGAGGCTGGATCATTGCTACATGTCCATTCATTCAATTAAAGTCAGCATAACAAATTCACCTGCAATCCACTAATGTGATTGGCTGACATTCAGTTTAAAACTTTTCTGAGCCTTTGATATATCTGTCAGTTGGCTGCAACGTGAATTCAAAAACTTCTTAACACTGAATTATGGTTGAAAGGAACACGTAGTTATGGCGAGGATCCATGAAGGCAATCCGGTTCACTTCCACCAGTTTTTGTCCAGAATGAAATATTGTGGATTGCATGAAATTTGAGCTGATAAAATTGGTCTCCATAGAATGATATGGAAATTTTTATCAAACACCACAGTGAGTAGAAATATAGAACTATCTCAGTAAAACAGTTGTTACGTTGAGGTGTCCAAATTAACACCACATTGTAATAACTAACTTACCAATATCAAGTCAAAACTCTGATGATCCACTGACTTCAGGTCATCATCACACTTTTTTTTTTTTTCTTTATACGTTTTATGACCAAATACCAGTAAAAGTAATGACATTCACATCAGCCTCAACTGTAATTTGTATTTTGTGCTAATAAGCCAATGCTATCACGCTAAGATGGTGAAGATGAAGAACACTGTTACTGCGAGCGTGACGCTGATGTCGGCATTTAGCCCAAAGCACGACTGTGCCTCTAGGTCCACTGTGCGTCTGAGCTGTATTTGGATGCAGCTTTTTTCAGTGAGTGTCCTATTGGCTCAACCTTCCTCCTCCTCCTCATTCGGTCGACTTCACACCTGCAAAGAAAACACGACCAATCCGCCATGACTAAAGACATGACACTGAGGTTGTTTTCCAACGCTTCCGATTATTTTCTTACTCTTTTCTACAGGTGATGTTGATGCCACGACTCTGTGGCAGCCTCAGCTTCAAAGCCACAGCGAAGCTCAAACAGGGTCACACACAGATTGATCACAACATACTTATTCATTCATTTGCTATTATAAAGTAAAGAAAGCTGCATATGGCAGCTTTAATTTACACTGACAAAGAGCAGTGTCATGACACTTGTCATTTTTGTGTCACCGATATTTCACCCGTCCATTGAGCGAATTCCTCGCTTTACTGTTTTAGTTTATTTCATTTGACAGAGGCTGACAGACGGAGGGTCAGTGTCAGCAAACAAAGTGACAATGAAGTGACAGCCGGGTAAGTTGTGGAAGATAACACGCCGTCCTTGGGGGGAGTTTAAGGGTAAATGTCAAACGGGTGCTATTTCTGAATTGGCAACTGTCCCTAATGCTTTAAAAAAAAAAAAACTGCATGGTTTATTTAATCAAGCTGAAGCTGCATTGTGGAGGAGCGCAGCTGAAAACGAGCTCCTCTTTGTTTATCCCAAACGCTGCAGAGACAGGTTGGCAGACAGAGAGCACAGAGCTGACACTCGGCCATGTTGTGGGAGACAGTGTTAGAGGCGCTGATGTTTTCGCCTGTCTCCCGGTGAGTCAACTCTAACCCCAGATGACTCCAGAGAAAAGCGTGTTTCCTCAAGAACCTGAGAAATCTACCTGGAGGCGTCGTGGCTCCTCATGCACACACACACACTCCAGGAGTAATAGGTTGGAACTCAGCTCGTGACCTTGCTTGTCATCTTTGTTCTCCTTTGTTGTCACTCTCAACTACATGAAAAAATAGAAATACCTATATGGTAGTAAAGCTGAGCAGGAGTCAGGAGGAGGTGAGGTGAGGGCGGCCTGATGAAACAAGCCGCACCTGACTCTCAGTTACTTCCCTTTATCTCCGTCCTCAGGTTGTGTTGAAGCCTGAGGATGAGGCTCAAATTCCAGGAGTGATCCTGTGTTGACCGTCAGTATAAACCAGAGGGACAGAAGCTCCGTGGGTACATGATTCAACAAAAGAGTTTGGAAGGAGCAGGAAAGTTGTTGCAACGATTCCCTGGACCAGCAAGAAAAATCTGTTCTACATGTGAGACAGATGTGTTGCTGACAGCTCACAGGACTGAAGGTGTAAGATGGAAGAGTGAGAAGCAACGAAGGTGTAACTTTCCTCGACAACTTCAGGTTAAAAAAATCTGTTTATACGCTTTCAAAATGGAGTTCAGGTGCAAACGTAGCATGTGATTTAAAATATGAGATGACTGTTTGGACCAAATTTAGTCTGACAATACTGGAAAACATACTGAATTAACAAACCAAATTTGATGAGATTTGAATGATATATTGGTGGGTTAATAATAAATGTCAGAGAGCTCCCTGTTGTCCAACGCTGGGATGTTAAATCTGGTGGTCATCCTGAACGCACACACCAAACTCAGGTTTATTTAGATAATCTCGTCAGCATAGATTTCACGATTCAGAGACCGAAAACAGACCTGATCTATAACAGGATCTGCAGATCAGGACTGAAAGGATGTCAAGTTTCTGAATGAATCCAAAATGTGTTCGCTTTAATTACAGTGCTAAAGTGTCATTGTTTTGTATTCGGCCACATTTACTCCTTAAAACTAATCAGCATATTGGAAACGCTCACTGTGTCACATTCAGGCTGCAGGAACATTTCACAGCAGAAAAAATCGTGACACCATTTTGTGCTTGAACCCTTTTAATTACCGCAGTTTGTGCTGAATGACAGAACCACCACCTGTTTATTGTGGCAGAGCGACCAACAACCAGAGAGCTGCCTCAGCGGCGACCACAGAGACGCTGTCACAGAATAAATCCATCATCAGATGCTCAGTTATCACGGTGTAATTCTACGTTTTGAATAGAGGAGCGATGACGTGCTGAGTCTGACTTGATGTCAGGTTTGTGTGTGCGGCTCCGACTCTCGTGTGTTTGAAGCCGACAGACGCTCGCTGAGCCGATGGAGCTTTGATCTTCGCTGCTTTGACCTTATCTGCCCTCCCTGATGTTTGGTCTGACAGGGCCGGCCGGTGTGTTTTACACAGCTGCCCATCACTCCCCAGCACCGAGCGCTGTGTCCAGCTTCTGGTTCCAAAGCAGCATGGACAGAAATTACAGTATCACAAAATCGTTTTTGTTTGAGAATGTCTGGATCACGTTGGTGTATTCTGTCTTTAGGTTTGGGACTTCTACTGAATTTGACTCCAGTTTCAAATCAACTCATCAAATGTTTACATCCCTAATCATCGGTCTAGTTTTTGACATTTAAACTAACTTGCAGAGAGCAAACAAAGAAGACAACAGCAACAATTTTGTGCATTAACCAATTTACTTAATTTGCTACAGCTAATAAAATCTGCAAGTGGTGTCTGTCAGATCAGCTGTTGTTTGCTCACATGAAGGAAGATAGATTTGTATTGACATCCTTATCATAAAATATGTTTTCAAAATAACTAGTACGGCAGAACTTACTATATATTTTTTACATGCATAAGCTAAATTCAAAACTCAAACTTGAAAGTGACTGCAGAGATGCCTCCACCACCTCCTATAGGGAAAAGAGGCTTTATAATACGTTTGCAGTGGGAGTCCTGGAGGATACAGAGGCAATTTTCAGCTTGGAGGTCCATCACCTTTGAAAATATTTTTGTTTCTAAAATGGCATCTCTATTCCATTTTCGACTCAAAAGGCCGTCGGAAAAACACCGATCATGCCGACCATGGCAGAAAAGCAGGTAACCATACTTTTGTCTCGGTGACAGATCGACCGGCGACGTAACACAAACATCTACATTTCTCCTCCACCATGTCGGTTGATGTATCGGATTTTGTTCTCTATATGAAATAAATGCAAAAGAAAGAAAGAAAGAAAGGAAGAAAGAAAGAGGGGGTTTGAAGGGACAAACAAACAATGACAGGGACAGAAAATGGAGGAAAACGTGTTGGTGGGAGAAGAATCGAGAGGCAGATTCAGAGAAAAAGACAAAGATCAAAGACAGAACAGAGGAAGATGAATGAGACCTTTAAGTGCTCTCAGTTGTTTTTCTATTCTTTGACAAACAGTGACGAATGATGGATGAAATAAAAAGGGAGACGAGCGAAGGGGAGAGAGAGAGACCGGCATCCCTGCAGGCGCCAAATAAAGAAGTAATGTCTTATTACACTCCGGTCTCCCACCAAGACCCTCTGCAGTGAGTCACTACAGTGTGTGTGTGTGTGTGTGTGCGGCCGAATGATGCCTGAAAATCCTGTTTGCTTCAACATTTGAAGACACAAATGTTCAGTTTATCCACCTGGAAGTCGGTTGTACATTTCCACGTGTGTGTGCGCGCGCCGGCTGCAGTCCTGCGTGTTTGTGTGTCGTCTGTCCATGAGGCCTATTACTCCGGCAGGGCGGTAATTATTCTGCTAATGCTTAAAGTGCAGCTCCCTTTGAAGATGCTCTCATCATCAAAATAACACTTTAATCAACGGTGTGTCCCCACTCGTTTACAACTCTCCGAGTGGCTAATTAACCAAAATTCGAAGTGAGACAGCAGGGACGTGAGCGCATATGGGCGGTCGCAGAGGAGGAAGTGGCACACTGATAAAACGCAGTAAGAAGTGGACAAATGGCAGAGATGTGTGCGTTAGATACGCTCGCAGTTTCATCCAATCATGCGCTTGTTTTGGAGACGATCTAATAATCTTAAACGCAGCACTAAAGCTGATATACGAACCGAGCGGATGACAAGACTGCTGAACAAATGGTTTGCAGTGTTGGAGGGAAAAAGTGAGTGTTTTCCAATGTGCATACATTACACAGCCTTTTCACAGTGTCTGAGCACAGCGCCTCTGCACAAATTTCTTCTGTCAGGCCATTAAAGCGTTATGGCTTCATGAGTGGAATCACGCTGCCGGATCGAACTCGGCTCCTTCACGTCGGATTCCAGTTCAAACGCAGCTCCGTTGTACGGGAATGAAAAGTGCGTTATGATTTTAAAAGGCAAATGTGAAATTGATCCTGTGGTGTTGACATGTTCAAGGTCACAGCAGTTCCTTCCTTCAATAATCTTTCTTGCCATGTAAAATGTAACGGAGCACACGCGCATTGTAATCCATCCGCTCCATCACTTTCCCGTCTAATAGCTCCTTTCCCACATTTGTACAATAAGAGCAGCCGTGACTGAGACCTCTTTCATTTAATCTGCATTAGTGCCACAGATGTTACAAACGTCCTCTGCTGCACTATTGTAAACACAACACCCACACATGCACGTCCCTCCTGAAAGCTTCAGTGAGTCAGCAAGTGGTCGTTGTGTCACACACACACAAAAAAAAAAAAAAATCCACTGAACATTGTACTTCTATAATAGTTATCAGGCTATTACAAGTTGTTTCTCAATTAGGCTAATAGCTTTTAGGATAATGAGCAGCTGTAGAATCTAAACTCCACAGTTCTTTTTTTTTTTTTTTTTTTGACTTTCTTGTCTCTCCACTTATCTAAATGAGATCATTAACTGGAGCTTAAGCTTCATAGCCAGGACACACTCGGCAAGGTTTTATTGAATTCATTGAAGTTTGGCTCGTGGAACAAATCTTGACACAAACTGTCCTCGATCCCCCCCCCCGACAGAGCATTTCATAAAAACCGACAGCGGGCGGCAGCGAGGACGCTCACAGTCACACACACATTCAAACTGAACGAGTGCCAAATGTTTATATGGGCCACCTGCTGAGAGAGATCATGGACATGTATGACTGGAGGGTGGATGAAACATGTGACTGTAAAATGACTTATGTTCCTGTCTGAACCGCTGCGACGCTCCTGGTAGCTGTGGAAAGAAAAACACATTGACTGAAGTGCTGTATGATGTTAAGAACAATGTTGAGAAGCCGGATATTTTACATCATTGTATTTTTACTCAAGTAAATAATCAGACTTCTTGTTCCACTACTGAGTGTTTGTCATATTTCATTAGTTCAGTCATCGACTGGATTATTGTGTGAATGCAAAATACGTACAAGGTTGATATTTGGCATTTGGACTTTGACCAACCAATCAAACACCAAGCTCAACTAAGTCTGAAGTGGGGAGTGACGAAAACGACTCTTAAAACAAGTTAATGAGGCTTATCTTTATGAGAAATTGACAGATCTTATAATACAGTTATGCATTTTTTCCCCCAGTGTATTGAAGCTGTAACAAACTTGAGTCTGTCATCATTATGATTATTGATTGTGAGGCCTGAGATACTCACTCACCTCCCAGCTATCACATCATCCTTGCAGCCATATTTACTACACAGAAACCAGCCTCTCTGGTGTTATATTAAATAAAGGCCTTGTAAAGTTGGAGTGAGATTTATAATGGGTCTCGGGCCTTTAGCTCGTGGGTCCCCTCAAGAATACTTTAATAAGGCTGGTTCCCAGGATGCAAGCTAAACTTCCCATTTGGGTCTCTGGTATGAAGGGTTAAAAAAAAAAAAAGCCTGAATTGGATTTTGACAAATAGTCACAAGTCGCTCTCCTCAGCTCCCCCTCGCTGTTGTCGTAGCATTCTTTACTGTATCGTCTGTTTGCTGTGATTTATTGGCGTTCGGCATCATCAACTCAGCCCGGCTATCCTTGAGCTCTTTCTCTCGCCGTTCTGGGGAAACAAAAGAGAAAAATGACGGCCGAAAAGAAACCGTGAGATCTCACTGGAGCCGTGATTAGTTTTCGAGGCTGTCGGGGTTTTTATATTAGTGCTAAAATCTTCAGACTGATTTTAACATAATAGAGGTTTAGATTATGAACAGCCACAAGAGCTGGGCACATTATTGTTTCATGCATATATGATTCTGTTCATTGATCAAGACGTATTATCAAATGCTGGGGCCTCGAAATCTCTGTTTCCATATATGTATGTTCTGGTAAAGAATGAAGCAACACCGAGGAAAGTCTCATGTGAGTCTGATTTAACTAGCAACAGCAACACTGAAGGCCTGGCAGAGAATTAAAATGAGGTCACATTGTCTTTTCCATAGGAACCATAGCTGACAGAATTCTCTCATGAGATGCTCGACTTGAGAAAAGCCTGAAATTGGAGCCTCGGGTTTTTTCTGCTGCTACAGTCGTTGTCTTCAGTTTCAGGAGTCGCGACCCAGCTCCGTAAACAGATACAGCCCTTGTTAGAGTTCCACTCTTTACCGTATGCTCTTTCATGCCGCTGTACGTTCACTCCAGCCTGGAGGAGATGGAAAATCATGTTTGCTGTTTTGTGGGAGCTCAGATATGTTGTGTACCGTGAGCGACATGAACATCACTAACGCAGGCCAGATGCAAGATAAACAAGCAGCGACTGTGGCCAAAAAACATCGGTAGATTATTGTCACGCGTGCAACTCATACCAGCTTCATGCACATTCAATATAGAAACACTCCAGTTCTACAGCTGCGAATTCCATCAGAAGCTTGAGCTCACAGTCGCCTGCAGCACAGAACCTCTGCAGCAGGTCGGTCTGCAGAAACATGCCACGACTCTGGTTTCAACCAACTCCTATAAGTATTACTGTGTTTTTACTGCTCTGTCTGATGCACGATGGACATTATGTGAGCATGCATGATCAAGTTTGTCTCTACCTGCACATCAAATTACAGTTTCGATGCAATGATGCATAGATACTAAACATCGCACGATTATATCTTGTCGATTAGATGCATTTTAGACAGAAGTGTTATAGTTGGTGCTGCGGTTGCTCGTGTGTATGAATAAAGTAAAACATGTATTTACAGAAGCATAAGATTTAGTTTGACGCTATGTTTCAAAATGTTGTTGCTCGTGCCGTCAAAGCAGGGAATTCAAAGTCAGAGGTGTTGCTCCGATGAATCAGAACTGAAAGATGCAGTTGAACCTTCACTTTGGTCTTTACTGCACAGATTTAAAAACGGACGGGGTTCGTATAAACAAACACAACAGAGTGTGTGTGTGTGTGTGTGTGTGAAAGCAGGGACAGATACCCAGAGAGTTACAGTGTGAGTGTTAAAGTGTGTCAAGTCAGAAAAAGCTCGCTGCCAGTCTCTCTCTCTCTGTGCTGCGTGTAGTTTGTGCCGTTGTCAGCCTACATAATTAATCATCCACAGTTCAGATGTTACATTTAAACACTGGATTTCCCTGCGTTGCTCAGTTGGATACAAGTTGCAGTCATGTTGCCAGGTCCATAGACGCGAAACCCTTTAGCTGCCTGTGATAAAAATGAATAAACTCAATTTTACTGTAAAGTATTGAGGATCAGCAAATCTGTCATTCAGGCGTTTTCCATATTTTATCATATCCACTGGCTGGATGAGACGCTGTAATGGCTTTCTCAAGTTCTTCCTCGAGTCAAACACTGTATTTTAATCAACATGGCAAAAGAAGAACATAACTAGGTTGAATATGTTTGGAGAAAATTCAAAAGTTGGGAGTTTTTGTTGCCAGAGCACTGGAGGAGATAAATCTATTCAGTGAGACAGACACGAGGAGAGATGTTCAAAACTTTCAAAAAACCCATCAGGTTTAAAGTAAGAATTAAAGTAAGTGAGTGTGGGCAGCATTTAAATCAGACTCTATGCAATGTCTCATTTTAAGCCTTTTTTCCCCACAACCTGTCAATATCTAAGGAATGCAGCTCGTTCAAGCATGAAGAAACATCTTGACTGAAGAATTTCAAAACAAATGAATCTGCATTGGAAGAAAAAATCACATTATAAGAGACAGTCTTTTCGCTTTGAAAATGAAAATCCATACGTTTGATACAGCTTCAACATCTGTGATGTTCAGTTTTTTACAAATTTCCTTCTCCCTAACTAACTTGCCTCTGTCGATCAGCCGGGCTCTTCCTATACATCCCAACATTTTTGTACTGTTTTTATTTGTGTAGAAGAAGAAGAAAACACCAATGGTCATTCTGGTGTCTCAATTTCTTCTGTTTCTAAGTTTTCCTGAAAACGTTAATAAACTTAATAAAACTGGATCAGAGCTAGAAATGACTACATTCATATTATTGATGTGCAATGCTGCATTCAGGCCACGGCAGAAAAATGCTTGTGCTCATGCTGCTACATGAGAGACACAGTACATCTATTTACTACTCAGCTTTAGGCTATTTAATTCTCCAATAACCTTCAACATGGATTAAAATAAGGAACAAATTCAATCCTGGCAAAAGCATAACTTCAATGACTTTCTGATGTTTCAAATCTGTCCTCCTGTGATCACATCTTGAAATCATCAATGGCCTGTCTGTAGTTTAGCTTCTGGTGACCTTGATTTTGATGTTGAAGATGGAAATAAGATAACTGGTGTTTTTACAGGAGCACACAAGGTCACTGATTCAAGAGGTTTGGCTCATTTTAGTAAAGTGAAGACTCTGCATTTACAGGCAACATGTTGACTGAGGGAGACCACATAAAACATCACTCTGGCTTATCCATGACCAAAGTTGCAGATAAAAATATATACACTTTTTTTTTTGGATTTTAAAATATCAATGTTGAGCATTTACCCTAATTCTTGCTGGTTGCACACAACAAAGTTTGAGAAGCCTTATAGCCTAATAAGAAGCAGCTGAATGAAAGCCAAAGTCAAACTGGAGTCCACATGCTGCATGTGCATAAAGCCAGTCCTTCAATTACTGTTTGTTTTTATGGTTATTCTCTGTTCAAGCAATAAAATATATTGCGGCACACACTCTTTAATTCTCCTGTTTGCAAATTTAAAAGCTGGACTCTATTTGACAATATCACTGCAGCAGTTTTCCAGATATGCAACTGTAATCACTATAGCTTATGAGAGGGGTTTTAATATCGAGTAATTACTGTCTATCTGTCTGCTGGGGCACAAAGACAGCTCCATATTAAAGCTAGAGCACTTCAAAACCTGTTTACTGGTCAGACATGATAGGATGTATAATTATCAGACGATTTGCCCCATGGAGAGGAAACGTCTCACCGAGCCAAATCAATGATAACGGATTATGTGCTACATGATGAAAAACAGTCCTCAAACCGCACTGATTTCAGACATCAGAATTTGTTTTCTTATCATGGGGATTACAGAACGGCATTTTCATCAAGCGCTCGACGCCTCTACAGGGAAGTCTGAGAAAATTACCTGAGTGATGTCGGTCCCGTGTTAGGAGATGCTGACGGAGATTAAGCTGCAAGTTTAAAACGAAAAATCCACTAAATTTCCTTTAGGGCTGAGTTTCACCATTTTTCTATTTGGGCAGACTGGATAGGTAGAAACAGCCAAGTGTAACCGAGAAGAAGCATCTGAAACTAGTATTACTATCGATTTACTCAAACAACCTGAGAAACATCTTAGTCTTTGATTCTTAAAAGCATCTGTCCAAGACGCAAATGTCGACTTGTCCAACCTCAGTCACAGCTTTGGTGCATTAACCCTCCTCTGCACTCCAGCGTGTTGAGGACATTCATTTCAATCTGGACTGGAAAAACAATCAGGTTATTTATTTGGCTAATGGAGAAGCAAAGGGTGAGTCTATAAATTCCACCTTAAATGTATCTGGACGTGAGATCGAAGTGTGTAGGATGAAGGATGAAGAGTCCTGATGCTCACGACAACGTGGCGCTGATGTGCCAGAAGATTTAGTATAAGAACTTTGCTATTTGTGAAACCTAATCTAAAGTATAACTTCACAAGATGCTTCACGTTCCTCATTTTAGCGAAGGCAGCTCTTTTGATATTCCTCTTCAAATAACATACAGGCTGTGACTTTTTTTTTTTAATTATGACTTTTTCTCATAATAATATGACTCGGCCCTAATACTCCATCATACAAACCAATGATAAAAAATAAAGACAAAACACTTGCATAAGCTCTGAAATCCATCCATACATGTTCAAACCATCCATCCATGTTTCAGTGCTGCAGCGTGTTGCTATGAAAAGCATCTCACTTCATTTAGATCTGCTGTCTTTCTGTGCGTAAACATAATGTGACACTGCACGATGTTTGTGTGTGTGTGTCTGCAAGACTTAGCTTGGCCTCGGCAGAATGAAGAAGACATTGGATTTAGTTTGCAGGCGCTGTGGTATTAGATGCATTGAAACGCTAACGAGATACGAACGTGGCTTTTGTGCCTTGGAAGGAAAACACGTGCAGGAGTTTGCGTGTTCGCAGACAGAATGACAGTGACTGGATTTGAATACTAAGGTTTTACATGCGTGTTAATATTTATGTGTATTCATGAAGTTCTCTGAGACTGAGCATCAGTGTGTGTGTGTGTGTGTGTGTGTGTGTACACGTCAGATACTGTCACTCGATGTTGACACATGACTCTGAGCAAACAGCTTCACTGTTGGAGTCTGAGAGAAAGACATCAGAGAGAGGTGAGTCAGAGAGAACTAATATTTCTTCACAGCCGAGAGAAAGGAAGAGGTGGGCTGGACACAAAAGGGGAAAGATATTAGCGATGGTGTTTGTTGTTAGTTGAGGCTATTTATCTGACTGAAGCCAAACGTAATCGCTGCTTCCCTCCTCTTCCCCTCGTCTCCATTATCAGTGTGTGATACAATTAATTCCACTGCAGGGCCGGCTCGCCAACATGAGATAATCTTGTGAGCAAACACCCAGGGAAATATACCATGACCCTGAAAGATAGGCCGAGAGAAAGACAAGGAAAAAAAAAAAAAAAAAAAGGGTAAGGACGAGTGAAAAGGAGGAGGAGAGAGAAATAAGAGAGGAGAGAAAGAGGGAGGAGAAGAGACGAGGAGCAGATTCCAGGATCTGATAGATGATTTTACATTTCATCCATGAGTAACAGAGCGTTGTAAACATTATGAACACGCAGCCTGGAGGGGCAGGAGCCGTGTGTGTGTGTGTGTGTGTGTGTGTGTGTGTGTGTGTGTGTGTGTGTCACTGTTTGTTTCAGATACATCCTCATTGTACTGGATACTTATGACACTTTATTGACGACATTTACCACTTAACTCCGACTCTAACTGTCACCCTGTGTCTTTAAAGCTGCATTTATTGATTTGTGACAACATGTGGGTGTCGAGCTCCTCAACATGCTGCCAGACGCATGGTCTTATATCAGACATATATTATTACAAACTGAGTTTATAAGTGATAACAACAGATTTAGGGAACAGCCATGTGTCTGTCCATCTGATGAATGTGAGCACAGAATTAACTCTCCTTTTAACTCTCATTCGTCTCCACCAAACTCCTGAGAAACATTTCAGTTATTAAATACTTAAATACTTAATAATATAGAAAAATAATTAGCGGCCCACTGCTAATAAGAGTAGGCGATTGAGCGATGATTCAATCACCTCAAGTTCACATTTCACGTGACCAAGCATCCAATTGATTAAACGTTAATATGAAAATATTGCAATGCACCTCACATATCTCTGGATTGGTTTGTCATGATCAATAATAATAATAATAATGACAGAACAAAATGATGCAATAACACACATCACAACTTACATTTCAGAAACTACTTTTTTCAAAGGTGACATAAGATCATTATTTTTCTGAGTATTTTTAAAAAAAGTGTTTCTAAACTGATCCTCCTTTTTTCAGCATCACAAATGTGTTTAAAATTGCAAATTTACGTGCCCATGCATTTTCTGTTCTCAAGGCAGGTTGAGGGAAGGTAGGAAATTACAACACTTTATTGTAAATAATGTAAACCAAGATTAACCTTTTTTTTCTTTTGCATATACATCAAATATAAACTATTAACATGCTGCCATCAGGGACTATTTTCTCCATTTTGATGCTACAAAGCACAGGACTACAATAAGAAACACACCTCACGTTGTGATCCGGCAGCTGAGAGGCTGAATTAAGATTCACAGAGCTCCACCTCACATGTCACATGAATGAGTAATGGCTCTTAAAATGCCAGACCTACTTTTTCTCATGTGTGGAGAAAAAAAAGGATGAGTCAACATTTGCTCAGTTTATATATATATTTACTTCAGTAAAGGAAGCTTTAATGTTATGGCCTAGAAAGCAAAGATTTCCTGGTTCATTTGTTTCCGTGCAGGCGGGTGTAGTTTGCAGGGAGCTCGGTGCAGCGGTCATTCAGAGCTTCCCGTGTCTGTTGTATGAAAATGATCATTTTTTGTCCATCCGTGTGTTATGTAAAATTCCTCCATGAATAGCTGCGAGCGCTGCGTGTGATAGACATAATCATTATCTAACTGGCCCATTAAACTTCCTCAAGAGAAGCTTTAAAGCTCGACAACACAAGCGTTTGCTCTCGACTCTCTCCACAGCGCCATTGATGTTTTCCTGGAAAGGCTGAAAAGTACATAAGTGAAAATCCTTACTATTTTCTTTTGTTACCAACATGAAATAATGCATTTTAAACCTATGGAGACCAAGAATAATTTAAGATAAGATAAGATAAGATAAGATAAGCCCTTACTGATAACACAGGGGAAATCCAGCAGCACAATGACAGAAATAAGCAAAGACGAATAGAAAAAAAACAGAAGTATAAAGTGAGAATAGAAATTGAAACCATGCAATTAAACTAAAAATTACAACTAATGGTGCAGGATCATCTCAAGCAAAGTGACACAGTTGTGCGATGAGCAGCAGCAAAGTCGAGTGCACGTAAGACAACCATCTGCTATAAGAGTGTACAGCAGGTATATGAAATTAGTGAAGCCTGTACATGAGAGATTTCATCCCACGTATTAGTCACAGTCTAATCAGTATTCCTGGACATGAGCAACACTTCCCTAAAGCTAGACATCAGAGAACCAAGACTCTAATCTGTGATGTTTGTCTGAACTTTCACATCGCTGTGAGCTCAATATTAAAGCAGAGCTATCACTTCTGAACGAGAACACGCCCGGCAGTCGCTCAGAAATCAATCTGCGCTCGTCCTTTTCGCAGGTTTAGGGATCAAGGATATAAGGTCCAGATTGTTAGAATGAGGGCCGATAAGAAGACAGAGAGGAGGATGAGAAAACAGGTGTGAAGACGGAGGAGAGGACGTGAATGCAGGGTTTAGCTGAGTGAGAAAATGAGCTTCAGTCACCAGGAAACAATTCGGAAAATAAACCTGATAAAAGTAAATAAGACAACATTAATGTTCGCTGTTATCAGAAGATGAACGCTGCAGAAAAATAACATTAACAGGTGTAGATAACGTTATGAAATATTCAGCTTATAACTAAATTCATATTGAAGCGTCCACAACAATGGGGCATTCAGCAGATGTTCCACCAGCACTTAAATGCAACACGCACAGAGTCTCAAAACTCCACATGCAAATGATCTGATCCATCGTCAGGTGATCCAGACACACACATTTAACAATCTGTACATAAATATAAAATAATGTTAAAATAAAATAACGTCACAAATATTTGAAGACATTTAGTATATGTGCTTTCCAAAAGTGGAAATTTGATTTTGTGAAGTTAAAGTTAAAAATCTGAAAATATGAATATTTATTCAGGTTGTGATTTGTAAAAGTGCTTTGCATGTGTTCAAATTGCTTATTTGTGCGTGGATTGGAAAATGCTTTATACACGTTTACATCTTATTTTTCATTTGTAGATCATGTAATGCACATTTGTGACCAATCTGAGTTTTAAATCTCTCTGTATTTTTTCTCCCACTGTTGCTTTTGTGTGCATCAGTGTCTATAAATGCCTCCTCCACGTGTGTGTGTGTGTGTGTGTGTGTGTGTGTGTGTGTGTGTGTGTGTGTTTGTGCGACTGTGTGTGTATGCTAGAAGGGTACGCTAACCTTTTCAGAGCTACATTGTCTCGGTGGGTTTTTAATTGTCCCTCGTCTTTATAAAGCACTTGACCTTCTCTGCTCCGTCTTAATGATTTGCTGCTACGGCGATGGCCTGCTCATTTAGGAACATCAGCGAGGAGGAGGAGACGAGGAGAGGAGAGGAGGGAGGAGGAGGAGAGGAGAGGAGGAGGACAGACTGAAACGCTGATTTGCCGCGGCTCAAACAGCCAGTTAATTTAGTCACAGAAGTGGGAAGGAGACATCAAACCTGTGGCAATATGAGCAAATATGTTTACAAAAATTGTACACGAGCAGGAATGTGATTATGTGTCTCGTAGCACCTCGAAGCTTTTGGAGATGGATATTCCACCCACTTATTGTTTTCTTGACAGAGAGCGTCAGAAAACACATTAACTCAGGGAACTTTCACTGAGTCAAGTATTCGCTTGAAGGATTCAGATATTAAGGAGCTTCTTTCCGGTCAGTCCAGGTCGAGATCGAGTGTTTTCTGATCACTCTGATGTTGGACACTATGAAATGGTTGCAGCCTATTAATTAGTTCTAGTTAGTGTCAGTGTAAACCTGTGTAACATTAGATGGTTCATCTGACATAAGATCTGATTCTGTAGGTTGAAACTAAAGAACCTTTCAAATATAAAACAAGAGCTCAGATTTCACCTGACTGTTTTATCACATCTTCATCAGCAGAGGACAAAACTAAATGAACCACATTTTGTTCCCAATTCAATCTTAAGTCAAGTCATTTTATATTTTCTATAACCAAATATGACAAATAAATTTGCCTCAAGGGGCTTTATAGTGAAAACAGCACCCTCGATCTTTATCCATGATTCTCCATCAAAAGGAGAAACGATCGATCGTTAGCAGAGCGAGAAATGAATGACTTTTATCTTTATCATACAACTGATATGACAACATACTCAGGGTGTAAATGTTCATCAATTTAAAATTTGACACATCACACTTGCAAACTTTGTTTTTTCTTTTCACTTTTTGTGAACATCTCCTCCGTTCTGTTGAACAGTTGCATTTTCCTCACTGAAAATCACAGTGAATTTAGGACACGTCTTCGCATTTAAGTAAAATTCATTTTGTAATTTTTCCCCTCCTGACCACAAAACATTCTCAAAACAAAGTTGAAATTGCTCTGTAGCTTCATTCCTCTGCGCGACAGTTGGTTTGATAGTTCTGTTTCCTATGATAAAAAATCAGTGTCTGAAATAATGACTGCGTTGTTCCAGTTAACAGTGGCAGCTGTTGTTATCAGTCTGTTGACATCAAATTAGAGTAAAGAAAGATTTTCTTGCATTATCAAAACATTTGTTCTTCAGTAGCTTTATATTACAAAAGCAGTTGAAGGAGGATATTAAATCAATGGACAGCAGCAGCAGCAGAATCACAGCAAGAACACTGGGCCCTTTTCTAACACCTGAATCTAACACCTGACTTTGGGCCTTTGCAGACAGAAAACCTGAGACCCAGAATAAGCCTAATTAAAAGACACGATGGAAGGTGACCCTTTATTGACAGATTATGAATTCACATATTCGAGCCTGTGACCTTTAGATCAGGCGGCTGCTCAGCGGAGGTCGTGTTCCTGTCGATTCATGCCGCTACCCGTCGCCACCATCTGTGGGTCGGTCCGTCATTCTTTCAGAATCTGGATGTGAAGAACACTTCACTTATTGGTGCACAAACGTTTTAAAGTTCGTCGTCGAATCTGGGTCAATTTGAAACACAGATATCTGAAGCAGCTTGGGATCCTCAGACGTTTTTACCGGACAATCTGCAGGTCACAGTTTAAATGCTGTGACGGTGTTCGGTGCCAGCGTGATGGAGGAACATACAGGACGTCTGACTTTCATAGAGGAGACCAGAGTTTTTGTCCTTCACCTACGGGCAATTAACGTTTTGCAACCATACTTTAATACAGTTCTTTACACTGATCACTGATTTGCCTTAACTTGTACTGTCTGTTTTTCAGCATTTCAATAACCACCTGTGTTTTTCTTGTGTCAGATTTTGTGATTAGAACATTTTGTGCTCTCAGAATCTGCTTGTTAGCGTTTAGTGAAATCGTGTTGATGGCATTTCAGCCGGTGGTGTTGGCAGAGTTCGGGCTCTCGCTCGAAACACAAAGAGAAAGCGAGAGGGAAACATTCATAATCCATATTCAGAGGCTGCTCATGGGTGATAATCACAACTACTGGCACCGACATACTTACTATTCAGCCTCTCACGGAAGGAACAGACTTTAAGGAGCCATTGAAGTATCAGCTGAATATAAATCAAGGATGGTTTGTTTTGATCCAAAGGACCTTATTGTACCTGGAGTGGATGTGTTTATTACGTCGACCTCGTTGGGGGATTGAGACCCTCACCCTTCTTACACACTGCAGGTCTTTCACTCAGGTGCTTTCACATCATGCACAGATAATCCAGCAAGCTCTCACTTTAAGATATTTAGACGTCGAATTGATGAACAGAAACTGTCTTTAACACCCAAAGCTCCCACATAATTACACGCATCAACAAAGCAGTGATTAAAACAGAGGGGCTTTTTATGCTAAATGACAGAGGGGACACAAAGAGGGGAAATAAGTGTAACACTCTGCATATTCAATCAAAGCTCACAGGTGCCGACATGCTTATTGAAATTCAGCCTTTGACACAAGAAACAGACATGTACGACCCGATGAAGACTCCGAGCATCTGATGAATATGAAATGAATAATTTGCAGAATATGATGGATGCTTTGATCCAAAGTGCCCTTAAACATAAGTGGTAGGTGCCACCACAATGCAGGCCTGACCTGAAACCCTGAGATTAAATTGAATTAATGTCTAATAGACAGGGAGGAGGAATCGGAGCAAGGCTGAGGGGGAAACATGTCAAATGTATTTGTTATATTTGTTAAGGATAAAGAGACGAACCAGAGCGTGAAAGGGATTTAAAGGACATTAAACAGACTTTGCACACGCACAAGAATCCATTAATGGCATTAAGCAGACACACACACACACAAACACACACACACACACACACCTGGACTTTATTAGCACTGTTTAGCAGCTATTATTACAGCGGAACGATATGCGCACATCTGGCTAAGTACTTTAAATCAATGTTCCATAACTGCAGCCCGACACACCTGGTCGCAGCATATCATCACATCACCCGCCCCATCAGCCATCTGCATTAGCATCATTTATCATAATGTATTTCACATTTGTCATTTACATTTTTCAGATTATAGCTGACTGTAATCAGTACAGTAATAATGGAAGTGCTCTGCTTCATGTAGGGTTACAGTCACGTTTTTAAATGCATTTTTTTTACTTCTACTTCCTGACTTTTTTTTCTGCAAAATGGTCCAATCCAATGAATCAAGGTTTAATTTATGAAGCAGACCTCAATCTCTTTTTTTCTTATTCTCTCTTTAATTTTTTCCACTGAACAAAGCACAGTAAAGCTGAAGCCAACAACATGTGATGAGTAGTAACACAATCAAAATAACCGCTAACAGTTCACGGCCAACACGTCAGGTACCTAACAGATCGACTTCTGTCCAGGAATATTTCCTCTCCAGCCTTGAAAAGCCGAGCGAACGCTGCTGCACTACGACGTGGAAATGACTTTGAGTTAATCATGTGCCAAGTTGTTTCAGCCAAATTGTTAATACAGTCACTATAAATACCTGTGGGACTCTTTTAGCAAAGATGTGCCATAACTTCATTTGCATAAATGCTTGAATAAATCAGACGCAGCTGTGAGTCTGAAGCTACATCCACACTAATATGTTTTCATTTCAGAACGATGTTTTATCAGAACAGATGAAACTTTAGCATCATATCAGAAATGATCTCAGACTGCAAACGCACGTCACATGACCATTCACGTGCACTGGACATGCATGTGCCAGTGTTTGGTGTTTACTTCCTGTGCATGTAGGCAGCGGTAGAATTTCATTTCATTTAACTGCACAACAGCTGCTAGAACAGACAACAAGGTCAGCAACACCTATGATTCATTATTCATGTTGAATTCACCACTGATAAGATCCAACCAGGAAGCAAACATCAGTGTCATCGTTTCCACAAGTCTCCACCCATCCCTACTTCAACACACTTTTCAAATTAAAACGGTCTGAACCACCGGCGTCGTGTGGACTGTGGATGCAGCCTGAGTGGATCCAGAACCGTGGAGCATTTCTGTGTAATCACACAATAAGCTAATGTCCTGTGCAAAAATCAAACCAGCTGCTCGTCCACTCGACGGTCCGTCAAGTGCCCACTCAGATTGTGAGCTCACAAGTGGCCACTCGGCCGCTTTTGTGTTTTGTTTGAAATTAGAAATTAACATAGCGAACACTCAAATTTGCAAAGGTAGTTCAGAGGCCCTTAAAAGATCACACACTGCTTTCATGAAACTGCCGTGTGTGTGTTAAGATGTGCAAACCAGCTGACATCTGACGCAGGGACAGAAAACGTCTCCACACCCAGAGACTCACTTTAGATGATTATTTCTGATCAGTCTGGAGACTCACACCGATGATGAGCTTCAGATCAAATCAGGTGGGTGGGAGGAAAGTTATGGCCTGAACTTGTTGCCACAGTTTCTTGCATGACTTTCTGTTTATTATCTGTATTGGTAAAGAGACACTTTGAGGTTTATAATTTGATGCGAGCTCCTTTTAATATAAGCTCATATCAGGGGTTTCAAAATCTGAGTCTGAGATTGTTGACTCACATTTAGGCTGTTCTACTGTGTATGATCTCCTTTTCATAACTAATGTAAAAACTAATGCAATTATTTTCACGTCCATTCGCTGAGCCTCCCCTGAGAGTGCTCGGACCCCCTGAGGAGGTCTGCCTTCCTCTCTGAAAGCCTTATACACTGTCAGTATGTACAATACTGTGGAGGCGACAGGGACTGAGATGGAGATGAGCAGCAACAAACATCGTCAGCATTTCAAACCTCAGTGATTTCCAGATTGTTCTCTTCGTCCTTTTTGCTTGTGTGTGAAGTTAATTATCACTGTTTGTTCTTTCATAACCCTGTTCTCATTTGTTTGTGTACTCTCAGTCGAAGGACTGTAACGCTGCGTCATACAATGGCAGTAAATATGTCGTGTTTTTCAAATTTAAAAATGTTTTTCCAACTTTGTGTCAAGAGTTTGAAAGGTTTAAATCAGAGGCACATCTGCTCTGTCAGATGCAACTGAAAAACGTAGTTAACATGAGTTCACTGTTGTCTGTTGAGGTGATATTGGCTGTTTGGAATATAATGCAAAGTGAAATCTAATATTTAAGACATTGTAAAAGTTAACAAAAAGTTTTAGAAGTTAATGATTTTTTTTTTAACAGGATGTTGAAGCACAGCAACCCGGTGAAATCAGCGAAATCCTTATTCATGAATTAAGTTTCAGGTCAGAGTTGTTTGTTTTTGTTGCTTTGGAGAATCTCTTCAAAGGCTTAATCAATAAATATGTACTTTTAGAAACATGCACCTTTTTCAGATGCATAAAAACACTGAGAAGCTGAGAAAGTCACCCGAGAAGCATCATCCTCAAAAACAGACAGATTCCTCGTTAACAAACGGATCATTCCTCTGGTCTGTAAATCAACACGTGTCCCTGGTCTTTGGCGTAGTGACAGAAAATGAATGCACATCTGCATATTCACAGAATCGTACAGGCATGAAAACATCTGTGTTTGAGTGTGTGTGGTCAAGTGTTGTGTCTCTGTTGGGTCAAGCACCACGACAATACTCAAGCTGTTATTGTGTTCACACGTTACCTTGACTAAAGTGCTTCAGAGCTCGCGTCTACATCCCAGCATGAGAAATATCAAAATGAAAAGAAGCAGATGAACTAAATTCACAGCTGGTATTTGATCTTAATACATGAAAAAGTTTGTGAATTATCTCAGCGATATAAACGTTAGAATCAGAAAAATGTGGGTGAGAGAAACCAGAGGGATCCACACTGTGCGCTCAGTATTTTGTGATTTTATAATTATGACAGCGAGTCTCAACGGAGGAATTAAAACGGTTCATAAGTTATTGTGGCACCAGTTGTCTGCACCAGAATGCCAGTCCGCCGGGTCCAAAAGGAATTCTGGAAACATTTGGTCGCTTAACTCCCACATTGTTCATCAGGCGAAAAAGATTTTTGGCTTTCTAAATGTCAGTTTTTGGCTTGCGCCGTTATTAAAGATCCCAAATCGGCATCAGATTTATAAAACTCAAAAATAAATTCACCCTTTTCAGCTTCGCAATCTGGAGATTATTATTAGTAAATAATCATAAAATATGATCAGTTTGACAGTATTTTCTAAGCGTTATAATCCATCTTCAGTTTGTGCTGTGAGCCTCCGTGAAGAGAGGACAGCTGCTGTAAATAGTGGAAAGCTTGTTTGGGAGTTTTCAAACACAATATCAGCCTCTGACCTACAGCAATATTCCAGTAAATTGAAGGCACCTTTTCTCTAACCAGATGATCTTTGCAGCGGGGACTGTGTCATTCTGCCGTCCTTGCCACAGAATGAAAAAAAAAAAGGGTCTGAAAAGGAAGACAGACGGTTGAGGAGCGAGCTGGACTGATGTATTGGGACTCTCCAGTGCACCCAGAGGGACCATTAGGAGCACATCAGCCTTACAGAGCACAGCCTCAGCCGCTAATAGGCTGTTTTGGCACTCGCATTATGGAATAATAGGCGTAGTTGTGGCAGGACATCAGCAGTATTTTTACAGAAGTGGCTTGCAGCAATTCAACAGTGCCCACCGGTGCTGGAAACCGGCCCTTAAGCAAGGCATTTACACCAGCTGTAAATCACAGTTCAGTCAATATTTGGACCCCCAGTGGATTGAAATGAGTTGGGGGCCCATTAATGTGAAGGTCTTGTGTGTTTCAAGGACGAACTCAAGGCCCAACCTGACTTAAATTAAACAAAATGCGGCAAATGTTTGTTGTATTTGACTTCATCGATATAATAACCTGCATAAAGAAAATGAGATCCCACACTGTGCTTTCTCTGCAGTACTTACTTATCTCATTAAATGACTCATTATCGATTGTCCCCGAGTTTACATCCTTCTTAGCAATTATTGATGAGAACTGAGACTCAATGAAAATTCAGACTATCCAGCTATCGATTCAATAAAGGGCTATATGAAGGTGAACGGGCAGATTCTGTAACGCCGGTCACGACAGGCAGAACGTGAACGCCACATTACTGGATTGAAGCCTGCCAGTAATCTCATAATGGCCCGAATCAATGCAGCTATCAGATTTTTCATCACACAGTTGCTCACACTGGCGGCCATGATGGATGTCACCGGCCGGGGAGACGCACCGAGCCGCCGAAACCTGATTGTGGTCATGAGTGAGCGGGTGCGTCGCAAAAATGGGGTTAAGATCCTGTTTGCATGTGTGTGTGTGTGTGTGTGTGTGTGTGTGTGTTTTACATGTCAGAAGTTTATGTGTACGAGTGATTTTGTCCATATAAACAGAAACCTGTGTGACTGATATCTGTGTGTGTGTTTGTGTGTATCTAAGGATACTACTACTATAGTAATACTTTATATAGTAGTTCATAATAGTTTACAAATGCACAATATGTGTTATGGATGTGAGTGTGTGATAATCCAGCTGTTAAAGGATCATGACAGTGTTTTTCCAGGTTTTATCTCTCACACTGCTAAAATCTTTCCGACATGTACAAACTGTCAGATTTTCAGATTTAAAATGTCAGATTTTTTTTTGATAACAGTAACTTTGATGTTCATTGTGATGGATTGCATATCGGTTGTATCGGCAATGTAAAGTGCACAATCCTTTTTGCCTCGGGGGGTGTGGCGATGCGTCCCCTCCCCAGCTCCACCCTCTCCTCCACACACGGTCATTTCTGGCTCCGAAAACCAAGATGGTGACAGCTTTACACTCAATGGAAACATGGTGAAATCTTCCAGACTCATTAATTTTTCTCCCTGTAAAGCTGAGTCGATGTGCGGCCAATCAACAAGCTTGACAGCCAAAAACAAGTTGGCATTGAGCGTCAGCAGGCAGTTTCTGATTTTCTTTGTTTACTGTATAGACAAAGAGAAAAGTGCCAAAAGCGAGACTTCATTACTGTTTCCTGTTTGTATTCTATTAACGCTGCCCAATTAGCACTTGGAAATAACTCATTAAAATGATGTTTCATTATGATAAGCAGTGCACATGCAGGGGGGAAAACACACAATGGATGACTAAGAAACCATTAAGCAGATGGAAATGAATACTGCTAGCATTTGGCAGGAGCGGATAAAACCATCAAGCGAGTGTTAGAACAAAAAATGAAAATGATCAGGCCTCGTGTGCTTCTCTTTCCTTCGCTGGCTCTCAGGTTCTCCTGTCTCTCTGTCCGTCTCCCTCCCTCCCCAGTGGGATTCCTCCCATGCTGGGGTGGTCCTCTGTTTAATCTCCTCGCTTTTCTTTGAAGTCGGCCCAACTTCGCTTTCCTCCCCTCCATATTTCCTCCACTTCCCATCCTCTCCTCTGACTCCTCACCTCTCTTTTCTTCTCTGCCACTTCCTCTCATCCTCCACCTTCTTCTCTCTTTTGCCTCTCCCCTGCTCTTATCACCTCTCTGCCTGCCTTCTCACGCCTTCCTTTCTGCTTCTCCCTCTCATCTCCTCGCCCCGCCTCCCGCTCGCCCCGTGAAGCCGCCCGGTTCACCGCTGCGCTGCGTGCCCATGCATCACCGTGACCACCCTGCCTGCACCCGCTGTTAAACTATTCCTGGAAGAGCTCACCTGCGAGCGGAGGCCTCTGTTGAGAAGAGCCGAGTGCAGAGAGAGTAATGGAAAAACAACTTCCCACCTTCGTAATAGCTGGAAGTGACCAGATACTGTGTTTTGTGAAAATGCAGCGTGCGGAAACGCAGCATCCAGTGCATATTCTCTCATGTCTGGATGTATAGAGATTCTGTTTTGTGAGCTGCATGCTGTAGCTTGTGAGTAATTGCATCATGCTGAGGAAGGAATCACAAAGGAGCGAAGAGAGGAAAGAGATAAAAAATGGAGGAGGTTTGCAGTAAAGTTGGTCGTTACTGTAAATAAGAATATGTTCTTAGATAAAGTCCAGTGATGCAAAGGGCAGGTTCTTGATGTCACCCTGGATTTCTGTCAGGTTTATTTTAATAGTTGCTTCTTGTGCAATGTTGCCAAACGCAGCTTCCACCGTAAATAATGTAGGTCGAGGCTGTTCATTAGTTTGTTAGGACTGAAAGAGCGAGGATAATTCATCATTCTATTAAAGAAACAAATGCATCCAAACAGATTCTTGTATGTGCACCTACACATGTTACATAACGCTCCACATACAGTCGAGCCCGTGGCCTCGTCCAATCGGAACAAGCGGAGCGGCGGCGCTCCGGATGCTGAGGCAGCATCTATACGTGTTATTCTCAGCCTCTCTAACACATGGTGCTGTCTGACTAATGCTGGATTTTGCTGTGAGCCAAATGAGCTGAGTCTAATGAATTAAAATTAGAAATGTCGGCTCGCTGCAACGAGATGCATCATGCAAAGGATGCATATTTACCGCTGCAAGTAAATACATGTGTTGAAAGTAGTTACCAAGCAGATTTTTCTGAAGCAGATATTTAAGGCTGCCCAGAGGCACAAAGGCTACCTGCTCCACAGGTTCCTGCCTCTGCAGCACTTCCTCGTTTTTACTCTTATTTGTAATTTGAAAAAAGATGCCTTGTTCTGAGAACTCTGAGTTTTTTGACTTTGGTTCTGTGAAAGAATCGTTTAGTGGAAGAAACAGGAAACTACTATGGAATATATAAGTAATAATATTATTAATTCACATAACAACGCAGACCAGCAATAGAAAAAGCAAATAGTAAAACCCAAAGGTTAATAAAATACATTAAACATTCAAATGCAAATGGAATCGGTTAAGCTCTAATGAAAGTGTGTGTTTGAGAGAGGTGTAGAACACAAACACTGAAACTCAGAGAGAGGGGAAGGGAAATAAATGGCTCCAACAATGTTTTTGTAAAATAAATAATGAACAAAAAAAAACATCTAATTTGCATGACAAACTTCACATATCACAACTCTTTCCACTGTCACTTAATTGAAATTGACAGTGAATTCAGAGCTCAGCAGTAAAACCTGTGTAAAGCCTGATTCTGAACAGTGGCTTCACTGGAGCTTGGCAGCCTGTTGGAGCAGATGGTGACGTGTGTTGATAAAATGGATCAAAAGTCAAAATGCATGATGTTTTCTTGTTGAGCTATTTATCAGAGGTGGACGGATCTGACAAGGGAGGCAACACCGTGTTCACAGATGTGATGAGAGAATCCAGACTAGTGCCGCTGCGAACAATACTGAAATATCTCAGTTGAGATTGAACATTGAAAACACAGGATTTTTTTTTACTACACTTGCACTGAGCTGCACTTTGCACAGTCTGTCATGTGACTGTCAGCTTGCAGGTCGTAGGTCGTCCCTCAAGAGTCTCCGGCTGAACACTAGACGTCCTTCCTTTATTGATCTACCTGCGATTTGTGAACTGAGCTCTGTGTGTAACTGATTTCCTAATTTAATGATGAAAAAAATGATCAAACAAGACACAGAATTTAAACATGCTGCTTATAATATAATACAGCATTTGATGATATATACTATGACTGACAATTACTTACGTCCTAATAAATAGAAATTGAAACTATAGCGCCCACATAAACATTTCAAAATATGAATATGCTGTGAGCTGCACATTATCAGACTATGATGAGCAAACAATGATAAAAGATTTTAAAAAATACATGTGCATTTTATCAGTAAATAAATCATGAACTAAACTTGTGCTGCAGCTTTTCTGAATCATGCACACTCCCGCCATGTGTGACTTACACATACATCCATAATGTAGCTCCTCCATGGTCGGCAGATTGGTACCAGTGTGTCTCAATGCACCTGCTGGGTAACAGATAGCAGGGGTTCTTCAACATTTCCAGTGCGAGGCCTCTGCTGAGTGAAGCCAGTCTAAGCTTTAATAAAGTGTACAAAAGTCCAATGTCAAAGTCAAGTTAGGTCAATGAGAAATGCCTCCTAGCCAGTGTAGAAATAGTTGGAACTTATGGATCAAAGGGGAAGAGGAGACAACAGAGGAGATGGGGAAAAAAAAAAAAAGTGGAGAGAGAAGAAAAGTTGCAGAAAACGAGGAGCTGAAGTTTGTTGAGGGAAGAAGTAGAGCAGCGGGGGGAGGAAAACGGAGGGGAGGGTGTGATGAAGATAGAGCAGGAGATAAGAGAGGAGGTGAGCAGATGAGAGAGGAAATAAAGGAGAGGAAAGATAGATTGCATGAGAGAGAGGAGAAGAGATGGCTGCACTTCAAAGAAGCAGCATATTCAAAAGTGGACCACCTTTTCTCGGAGACCGCCTACTGAGAGAAGGATTGGGAGAGACAGTGAGCGAGAAACGGTGAGAAATGAAGAAAGAGGGGCAGATGGGTACAGAGGAACAGGGGGCGACGGGCTGGTTGAGGGAAACGGAGATAGAGAGAAACGCGGAGGGGGATCGTCAAAGGAGCAGCAGAGGGGTCTGAATCTGTCGCAGGATGTATTTCTGTAACAGTTTTGACAACTTTGAGTCGGTTCTTTCCTGAGTTTGTCCTCTGGTGGTGACCTGGTCCGGCCTGAAGCCTGTGTCTCCCTCCTCGTTGTCTCTTTTAATCTGTTCATTCTCAGATTTATTTGTCCTGTAGCTTATCCTGGATCAACATATAGACAACATATATAATATATAAAAACTGTCCAGCAGCTCAACATAAAGTGACTCGAGCTGCCAAACAATATCTTGCCAGTAAAAGAAAAGACAAAATAGAAACGCTGCGAACAAAATATCAGGCATATGGTTGGAATAATTCAACAGTGTAAATGACAATTTGAGCACAGGTGGTTTGACAGGTTGTCTGGAGGTTCGGTGCAGCTCGACACCGGCTGCCTCGTGGGCATCTGACGGGCGATTTCACTGAGGCCCGTTAACCAGCTCCTGTGTCCAGCACAGCACGTAAACAAGGCTGCATGACTAACATCAGGGGTTGGGTTGTGTGTGTGTGTGTGTGTGTGTGTGTGTGTGTGTATATATAATTCACACTCACCTGTAGCTGACTGCCACTTTGTGTGTGCAAGTGTATATAAGCTGGATGTATGTGAGTCACAACTGCTGTTTCTCTCACCCGCAGAAAAGGAAAGAAATGCTGCTGTGTGTGTGTGTGTGTGTGTGTGTGTGTGTGCGTGCTCACAGTCGTCTAATTGTCCAGTTCCCTGGGTACTTGTAATACAGCCACAGTTCATTTACTGTCTCTATCTGCCCCTATTAGAGAAGAGCAGAAAGGGATTTGGCCACCACCTTGTATGATAACCACACTAAAAGCCGCCTGTGATCCAGAAGAAATAGTCCTAATTATCTCTCTTTCTCTGTTTTCAGCTTTTAATTTGCCAGCTGGAATTAAAAATACCAAAGCTGCGCTCGTGTTTAGCTGCACTTGAATTCGGTGGCGGCCTGAATGAAGCCTGAATGGAGAACAGAACATTTACCTGCAGGGTGACCTGCTGACTCATCTGTGGCTCCACCTCTGACCTAATGACCTCAGAGTAACATTTAATCCTGCAAATAACCCGACTCATGGCGTCATTTTCGCCCTGTTTATTCATGCAAACTGTGACAGCTGGAGTGTTTTTGCCATTTTTTATTTAAACAACTAATGCATCAACTACATAGATGCGATAGATCCAGGTAGTTAACTACATGTTTGTCAGATTTGGGTTTATCTCAAAGCCTCCAGTGATCACAATGTCTGGATAAGCTCACATTTTATCACATGATTAATCCTACTTAGTGCTAATTAAACCATTATCATTATATAGTAGTATCATTACATTTAATGACGACCTTCTGTAAATTGGAAGCGAGGTGTTTCCTGAATTCAGATTTCTGATGGAAGAACTGTAGAAAACAATAATAGAGGAACACCTGTCCTCTGTGGAGCTGCTGTCCTTGCTTTATGTGTGTGTAACTTGTATTTCCCCAAAGTGGCTTTCACACCCACAGGAATTGTACTCAACCATTAAACAACAGGCTTTAAAAACCCTTAACACTCCCAAAAGTCTACTCAGAGCTGCTTGTAAACCTCACAAGTCCCGTCTCTTAAAAACCCTCATTTGCATTGCTGCTCCCTCTTCCTCCTCTCACTGATCCTTTATCCTGTTGCTCTTCCTTTTTCTATTATTTCACACTCTCTGACCCTGAAGCCGTCACGTCAGCATCGCGCTCGTGTGACGACAGTGTTCGCACTGAAGTCTATGAAGGTTCTTCAAAGCGTCGAGCCGCCAAACTTTCTGTGCACTCTTCCTTTGATATGTGTGAATGTTCCATCAACACTGATGCATATTATTGACACAAAAAATGATGATTGCAGATTACGTCTATTGTTGGCTATAATCAATCAGAGAGAGAGAGAGAGAGAGAGATGTAAATGCATTCAACAATCTGTCCTGAACAGATCAATCAGTCAACAAGGGGCGGAGTGGGCGACCGCTCCGGGGCCCTCGCTCAGCAGGGGCCCATACTGAGCTCCTTCTTGGCTGGTGTCACTGCCTACTTCACATTTGAATAGGCCTTGTAGTGATGTTGACCACTGTGTCACCATCCATCACTTGTGGTTGAGGGTACGATGGCGATAGGAGCAGAGACACGATGGAGTCAGTGCAGACGGCTGCATGGATTAAAATGAGAGTGCTGCAATGTGCAAGTGAAAGTGTGACACGCCTGCAGTCCAGACGCAGGGTTAATCTTCCTCTCTGTCATATTATCCCTGTTAGTTATCTTCTCATCAAGCCTTTCTCTACACCTATTTTTCACATCTGTCCTCCCCCTCTCTCTCTCTCTCTCTCTCTGACCTTGAAACTTGTGCCTAATGAGCTCCGCCTGAGTGTGTGTGCGTGCATTTGCGACTGTATCTGTTTCATAGTGTTTTGTGAAGTGGAAGCTAATGATAGGGTAATTAGTGGCAATGTCTTAGCTACTGTAACGTGCAGTCTTTCAGATGACACAATCAGCATTTTCTTCAGTTCAGTGAGACAATTTATTAGAGCTGGAATATAATCTGACAGCCTGGCGTCAATTCCTCGTTTCCCTCAATTTACACACACACTCGAACATCTGTCGCCATCGTGTGTTTGCATTGCTGCTGTGAAACACAAAAGTGAAGCAAATAAGCCTTCGATCGATATTCTGAACGCAAAACTGTGAATATAGCTAAAATAGTGACTTATAGCAAATGGTAGGAGAATGCCAAGTGCAATGATTTACACATTTGTGAATCCATAATATCATCATGAACATTTCTAGATTCAATCTCCACAATATGATATGATGTGTAACTTTGGTGTAATGGCCACGCTTTGTGCTGCAGGTTCACGCTCACAGGCCCCAAAAGACTTTTCCACACACAATCATTGCTGTACAATAATCAATATATGTTTCTGAACAACATCCCAAAATCACTCTGTATCATTATCAGGATTTGATCCACTAGATCCAATAAAAGCCAGAGAAGAAAAAAGCATTCACTGTGACGGCCAAAACACAGAAACCTGAAAACCTTCTTCACCATCTTTGGCTTCCTGTCGTCTTAATTCATCGATGATTTACAGCACATAGTCACAGCTAGTAGTAAAATGTTAGTTTCCACTCGCTGGCTAACATGTACATATGTAAATTTAAGTGTACCTTTATAGTAGTCCACGGGTTGCTGGGAGAAATTTGTCTTTCCATTGAGTCATAGATGGATCGATTCATGCTCATATATCTCAGGTTGCAATGCACCAAACCTAAACTTTATTCTGTCATGTGTTGAAGGAGCTCTGTTTTTCCTTTATATAAAAAACCCCAAAACTGATCCAAACTTTCACAGAGAGAATAAGAGCCGGCTGAAACACTGGGAACAATAACATCTCTGACTCAGTGGTTTTGAATGCGATGTCAAGCAAACATACAGTCGATCTCAAGGTTTGTTTTCAGAAAAGACAAAGGCAGAAGTATTGACTTGGCATTTTTTTTTAGGACTTGACAGCGACCCTTTGCATAACCATCTCCAACAGCAGCTGAAATATACGGCCAGACACTGGGCTAAAGCCTCTCCCCACCATCTCAGTTTCTGTCTGTGCGTCCTGGAAGAGAGAGGAAGAGGAAGAGGTCAGCAGCGGTGTTCCTCTCTCCTCCTCTTGTCTTCCACCTGACCTGTCTGATGGGAGCTGACAGTAGATCACAGCTAACAACTACAAAAAAAGGAAGGAAAGAAAAGAGGACGGCGGCGCAGATATAGAAAGTATCTGTCGGAGGGGAGGTTTTCTCAGAAGGAGGGAGCCGTTCAATCCCCACTGGGCCTGCAGATTACAGAAAATGGGAGTCTGGGTGGATGGATGGGTACGGGTGCAGAATATGACAGGACACCCCAGCCACTGTCTCCACCCTGCCTTCCCTCAAGGAGCGAAGACAAAGATGAAAAAAGGTAAAGGTGTTTTAAGTACACTGGACTGCGAAAGCCCATCTCTGGTTGGAGGCTTCTGTCAAGGTAGAATTTCTGATGGAGACAGACAGACTTTAAAAGTCTGCGGCGTCTGAAGTCGCTCCGTTCCTCTGCGTCTCGTAGCTCGGGGCATTTTGAGCAATGAGAGCACACAGTGGTTCTCCTTTTTCTATGGCACAAATTATCCAATGCATTTGCTTTTCCAAGTTTAAATTCACGGTGAGCTCCTGCAGGTTTTAAAATTTAGTACCAATATAGGTGTCTCAAAGCAGGAGCGAGGCTAAAGATCCTATTTACAGTTTTGTCACAGAAGCCGAGCTTGGCCGAGGCGTTAATGTGCTCGGGGATTCTTCTGGAAGTTTCTGGTCACGGCAGATTTTAATGGCAGTCATTTAAATCCAATAAACCTTAGACTGATGTGTAATTAGTCTAAATGAAATGTAACCAGGCTATTAAACCTTCCCAAGGAGCCACAGTTTTCTGGAAATATAAGAATGAAGTTCTGCAACAGGCCTTTCTATTTAAACCTGTTACTAAAAATACAGCGACGTGCAAACATACAGTAAGAGGATTCTTTGACCATGTTCAAGCCGAGGCGGCCAAACATGTCCTCATTTCAGCCGCTTGTGAAGAACGAGGACATCTGGAAAGAGTTGGAGTCGAACCACTGCTCCTTCAAGTGGACAGAAGCCAGTTGGTCGGTGGTTCGGCATCTGATCAGGATCCATCCCGAATGTGTTCCAGCCACGTGCAAGAGGAGGAGACCCCGAAGCAGAAGACCTTGGACGGATTATAAATCTGCTCCAGACTGGGAATAGCTCAGGATCCCCCAAGAAGAGAGCAACCCAGAATTGGATGAGCAGCAGAAAGTGGATGGATTAAGGATGTTTCCCCCTTCATGTCGGCCCTCCACCCACACTGAGCTGGTTAAACGGTCTTCAGTGTTTTCAAAAAAGCATTTCTGATGATTTAATAGCAGCTGGGAGCAGTGTGTCCTGCTCTACTGTCTTTTTTTGATCCTACTGGGAAGTTGTTTTTGAAAATTTTGTACATAGTGGCTTCAGAAGGAAACATTCATGATCAGCTATCAAGCCAATTTAATGTAGAAAAATATACAACTACATGGAAACATTAAATACATTTTCACAGAAATGCAATAACATGCAGGTTGTATTTTCAGAGGCTTGCAGAGTCACTGTTCAACTCTCCACCAGATGATGACTGTAATGCACATTTCTGTTTGAATAGAAAAGATCGTCCTCGTGTTTTAGAAAATAGAAACAGTCATTTTCCACATGCACAGTCTTTTCACATTAATCTGCCTTAATGTGGAGAAAGTCTTTATCTCCCTTTTTCTCTGTTCTGCCTTTGTTCTCTGTCTGAGTCTCTCCAAACCTTCTTCCTTTGTTTCTGCAGAATAAAAAAAAAAAAAAAGTCTGAAAGGTGACACTGAGAGTTCAGCACTTTTATTTGGAGGCCAGATGCAACCCTCATGTTCTCTACCAGGTCACTTCGTGTTATTGCCGCAGCTCCGCCCGTCACTCACCCTCGCCCTCTCCAACACACACTCGCATAATTCATGTAATATGGTCCTGCTCCGGCCGCGGCTAACTTCATTACACCCAACTGAATAGGAACCACATGACGTCTGTCACGACAAATGGGTATTAGCTGTACGTGGACGCTGTGTGTGTGTGTGTGTGTTTGTGTGTGTGCATGGCTGCGGTGTTTGTAAGCCCCAGGTTAAGGAAGTTCACTGGGAAATCTAAACCATTTAAAAACATTACAGGCGTATTATGTCTGGCTACTCTATACCTGCCAATCGCTCATATTCAATTTGAGGTCAGGACCCCAGAATTGGTCACCGTCTGCTGGATCTCCACCTGGAATAGATGGAATAGATGCAGCCCTGCAGGCCGACCGTACCGAGTTTATTCAGTGTATATCATCTGTATGTACATTATTTTTGTTTACAGCACAGCTGGACTCCATCATCCTCCATCAGGTCTCAGTGGTGTCAGGACGCCAATACATTAAACTAAAGTTAAGAAAGGTCACACGTTCCACGGTCCTCAAAGTAAAGTGAGGATTTGGAACTCTGGCTAGTTTAATGTTAAAGAAAGAGATGAGCTCAGCAAGAGTGAAAATTTGAATTTGCGCAAAACATAAACACAGTTTTAGCACATTTAGCAGATCGAGGGTGACATTTGCGTTATTGGGCTATATATAAAAAAATGTCTTGAATTAAGAGTTCTGACGAGAGAAATGTCATTAAGTGATGCATTTAAAAACTTATTCACTTAGTGGCTTTAAAGAAATCTGCATTTACACTTTGTTCTTCAAGTCACACACAGTCCATGTGATTACAGTTGTCCTACCTGCCTGCTCTCTGTTTCTGTCTCGCTATTTTCAATGGGAACATCATTACATTGTTTCAGAGATTGAGTGCACAGAGAAGCGAACGCCGTGTTGGCTGGATGATATGTTGATGCGAGCCCTGAAGCACGGCACAAATATAACCATCATCAATTTTGTACTTATTGTTTTTTTCTTAACAACATTTAGGGACTCGGCAAACAGGAGAGGAGCAGTATTAGTTTTGGATTTGTGTCAGATGCAAAGATTAATTTATTCATGATCATATTTAGATAAAGAAAGTTAAGTTTTTCCAATAAACCATGAACTTCTTCTCCCATGCTCACTTCCTGTATGTATCTGTTTTTAATCTCTTCATCTCTCATTATCACTCCTCTCGCTGTCTTTGTCTCTGTTCTTATCTCTGTCTTATTAAGTTTGACTAAAAGAACATCATGTTAGTGTAAAACAGACCTTAGTTGATTCATCTATAAAAGGCACATGTATATATTCATTTCTTTCTTTGTTTAAATGTGTGGTGGTTCAAACAGGAGGCAGAAACTGAGTACTAGTAATACCAGTATGAAAGTAGTACTGGTACTGACTGATCAATATCTAAGGACCAATATCAAGTTCTAACCAAACTGTGTTCATATTTTCAGCTCTTATTATCAATATTAGTGGTCACACATCTGTATGTGTGTGTATGTGTGTGTATGTGTGTACTGGTCAGTTAAAAACCACTGAGCTGTGAGATGTCAAGCCACTGCTGACAGGGGTTGAAAATGTCAGAAAGACTCCAGATGCTCCGTCAACACACACACACACACACACACACACACAAACTGATTGTCACATAGAGCAGCTGTGGTGGTTGGACTTAAACCCACCTCTGAAGTGTCATGTGAGACCCACCTAGTCAATCTCTCTCTCTCTCTCTCTCTCTTCCTCAGTCCATCTGTCTGTCTCTCTCCCAGCAGACATGCAGACTCGCCCCTGGTGCTTCCCTGGCCTGCCAGTGAATCAATTTAGACCCTATTAACACACACACACACACACACGTGCGCACACACATGCACAGTGATGCCATCCTCTCTTGCCTCAGTATGCCAATGAGTCCATTTCAACCCAATTAACATACAGAGCCTCTCAATTTTTCTCTCTCTCTCTGTGTCTCTCTCTCTCCCTCACACACACACACACACACACACACACACACACACACACACACACACACACAGGTGCCACCCACCCTTGCCTTGATGTGCCAATGAATCAGTTTCAACCCAATTTCCATTGACTTTCTCTCTCTCTCTCTCTCTCTCTCTCTCACACACACACACACACACACACACACAAAGGTAACTAATTGAACACCTGGTGCTGCTTGGCCTGGCTAATCGGAGATTAATTGTTTCCTTGTTGTTAAGGGCCAGGGTGTGTGTGTGTGTGTGTTTGCACTAATCCTGTCTAAACTCTATCCGGACATAACAAAGCAGGGGCACATGACACCTTTGTGAGTGTGTGTGTGTGTGTGTGTGTTTGCACATGCACGTGTTCATATTTGTGTATGAGTGATATTGAGTTCATAGCCAGAAGTCAGATTTTACCACTCAATAAATCACACCCTATTAGCCTCCGCTGGTTCCAGGTCAGACTTAAACACACACACACACAGCACTCGAGCACAACCGAAGTCCGTCGTCGAATTCCCACTGTTTCTTCTTCTGCAGTTAAAATTTGGACAAAGAGTTGGAGAACAAGAGTGTGAAAGATGACCTCCGACCTCTGAGGTGTCCTTAAACACATCACATCAAACCGAGTATAATTGCAAACCGAGCAGGGAAAAAAAAAACAGCCATGTCACGTAGTTGTAATTCCAAACTGGTGACAGTGAAAATGTGCGAGAGCTACAATATTTCCCACTTTGTAAACAGAACAACAGCTGTGACAACAAACTTGTGCCAGAGTGGCTGAAAAGTTCCACTGCTGGCAGTTACGTCTTAATAAAATCCAATATTAACACTAATACAGTGGAGTGAGCTCATTAAAAATGACTCGACATCACGGCTGAACGCTCCCGAAGCGGAATAATGACTCACTGCTCTGCCAACATGAACATTCAGCTCCTCTCCAACACGTTCGCCTGTTATTATACTTTGCAGCCTCCAGGTGTCAATGTGTCAAACAGCATGAGAGGAGAAAAAAAAAGATCATGATGAAGAGCATTCTGGTTGAATTAATTTTAAAAAATAGGTTAATAAACTAATAAAAAATGCATTTAAAAATATATAATGAAACATGAAAATGGAAGAGGGGGAAGAAGACGACAGTGTGAGTGAAGAGGCAGCGATGACAAAGAACAGAACAGAGATGAACTGTTAAAAATGCTGACTTGTGAATTTCCCCACGGGGATGACTAAAGTATCTACCTACCTACCGACCGACTTCTGTTGTTGGACAGCAAAGTAATCAGAGCGAAAAACTACACACACACACACCAAAACACGGCCGTACATCAAGGTTAATGCATTCCTAACAGAACATAATTTGTTTCATGTAGGACAGGTAATGGACTTTAATGCTTTAATAAAGCCGCGCAGAACACCGAGTCTTTCACTTTAGCTACCGCTGTGACTAAATAATCATTTTTATGGCTGAAACTTAATCTACCTATAAATTGCTTTGTTACAGCCTTCAGTGCATTTACACTGAAAGAGTCTCGTGGTGCAAAGACTCTGGGTCTGAAACGTCCCCGTCGGGGGTCTCCTGCTGTATCTGCTTTTATTTGAGTCCTTAACCTCAGCAGCTTGTACTGATGCACTGATGGTGCAGCTCACGCAGGACAAAGACTTGCACACAGTAAATACCATGTTCTTATTTGTGTAATAAGTTTGTTAAATGGTGATTCTAGTCCTGATTAGTTTTTGATCCATGCATCGGCTGCAAATGAGGATTATTTTCATCTGCAATTGTGGACGATCACATCAAATTTCTTGTTTTGTTCAATCCAAAAAAATTATTTACAGTAATGTAAAACAGAGGAAAGATATTTGAGAAGCTGCAAACAGAAAAAGTTCATAATTTTTCCTCAATAAATGGAGCAATTTTAAAATTTAATAGTACAATTCCTTTCAGTAAAGTACTAATGTCAGGTACTTTACGTCTTTCTTCCATCACATTACGAGCTCTTTCAACATATTGTCGTCTTTCCTGTCTTTGGGCTTCGCTTCATCCTCCGCGGTTTCCCCGTGCCGGAGCCTGGAGGGCGCCGTCTGGCTCTCGGGCTCGTCGGGCTCACCTGGTCTGACCGTCTGCTGCGCTATTTAAGCTTGAACTCTCTTTCACTTGTGGTTGGTTTGGCCTCTTTTCCTGCACATCTATCACTCTTTCATGTGTCACAGTAAATGTTGCATACAGCCGCCCTCATGCACAAGAAAAAAAAGTGGGGTTAGAAAACTGATGGATAAATAAAGGAACCTTTGTATTGATTCTGAGTCTGAATCTGATTTGTGTCGCCTGTGCTCCATTTAGTTGTCAGCAGTGAGTCTGGATTATGTCTCCAAACAAAAGTACCTCTCATGTAAAACACCAGGAAGCCACTGAAGTTATTTTCTAACTTGACTCAAACTGAATTATCTGATTAAGGTCACAGGACAAAAATGTCATAACCCTGTTTTGTTTGTGTTTTTGTTTCAACGTTGCCAGTTTTGACTCATAACCCAGATTTTTAACCCGGTCGTCCTCAGGGCATTTCTTTTTACTTTTAAAATTACACTCCTCGAAAAAAGCCTTTTAAAAACAAATGCTGCTTTTCTGTGGTTGCTGTTATTCAAACCTGCTGTAGTTCATTGTTCCGCTAATAACAGGAAACCGCAAACTAATTTGGACAAATTGGACGTATCGTTGGGGAAGAAACTGGCAGCTCTCGGCGGGAGTCCTAATGCTCGCTGGCAGAGAACCCGAACATTCGGCCTGTTTTGGAAGAAAGAGAGAAGACTTCGATTGGGAGAAAATGTATTTATATTCAGGTGAACTTCTGTTTTTGTGTTGCAGCATGTGTATTTTCATTTGGCTGTGCTTCATTGCCTTGGCAGTATTGACGGCGTTATTGTCGGTGTAATCTGGGAGGTTAATAACTCTGTCTCCGCGTCTTATTTTTAACACTTTGCCTCGTGTGTTGTTTCCACTCCCTTCTCTCCTTTCGCTCTTCCTCAGCCTCCTTTCCTCTCTCCTCTGTTCCCATCACTCCCTCCCTCTCTCAGATCCCCGACTCTGTTTTCTTTGGACTTTCCTTAGTCCCGTTCCGGTCTCTCTTTTTCCTTTTTTCATCAGTCTGGAGCATTTTCCTTGGACACTGTCCACGCTGGATTCTTTACTTTTCCTCCCCTTCCATCTCTTTTGTGTTCACCTCTTTTTATTTCATGTCGTTATTCATTTTTTGCATCACTTATCTTCACCTCTGCTTCTTGACTTTACCTCTCCACCTTCCTAAACTCCTCCTGACCCCTCTCACTCCTCCTCCTCCTCTCATCTGTCCTTTCATACTCCTCCTCTCCCTCCTTTCATCTGTCTCCTCTGAGTAACTCTACATCCTGCAAAATGGTCTTTTTGTGTCTCTATAAACAAAAGTGATAAAATGCAGCTGAGAAAAACAAACTTCTACTGACTGAACACACTGTGATGTGCAGTATATTATTGTCAATTCACAAAATAAGTTGGCTTCCAAAAATGCAATTCTCAACTATCTGTTACTGCTTAAATTGCTCTTGACATAACATTTATGAAAAACATTTATTTAAACTACATCCAAATATTAAGTCGCAACTGTCATTTAAAAATTTAAGGCAACTAAACTTAAATATATCTTTTATCCAGGATGATCCTCATGAGTGTTACACAATTATGGTAAGAATAACATTTCTGAATATTTTATTTGCTATTTTGTATTGTTTGCCATTTGTTAATACCATGAAATCATAAATACTTTATGCATCATCTCAACTGAAACACTTCTGTACAAATCAAATCTCTGCAAATTACTTTAACGTGATGCAAAATGCTTCAGCCCATCGAGAGCTGTGCAGCCATGTGTGGTTCAGCTTTAACATCTCCTTGAAAAAATAATATTTCTGCCACTGAGGCAAAAGAGCAGACTGAGTCAGGGAGGAAGCTCTTCATGCAGGCCTTAATGAGAGAGCAGATATTAAAGAGGGCGGCGGGGAGGGACAACACGACCACCAGCTCCGAGTTCAGGTCCAACGAGCTTGAACTCAGGGTTAAATTACTGCGCGAAAGGTCGGGTCAAGCTAAAAGGGACTGCAAATTACTGAGGTTAATGTGCTCAACAAGACTTTGGTTTAATTGTTATTTTTTTGTAAAACAGGAATCTTGTGCCACAAAGAATGTAAGAATGCTGCGTGGTACAAGATTTTCATTTGTTAAGAAATCTTGACAGACTTTGAGGAGACTTTGCTTTTCTACACTGAAAAACCAAACTGAGTGGTTTCACCTTGGACTCACCATGCAGCAGGAAATATAGGCCAGAGACGAATAGGAACAATTGCATTATGAGAAACACTTGGGGAAAATGGACTAAAACCAAGCCGGAGCAAAAATGCATGAAACATTTCTTGACAATAACAATCCCCCATAGTGGTAACTGCACGGGCAAGCTCCGTCACAAACCTGGGCTTTGTTGTGAATAATCTCTTGCAAATGAAACCGCTGCCCCGTTCAAACAACCAGAGCTCAGCAGAGAGAGGTCTCCTTTCAAAATCAGCAGCAGCAATTGTGTGCATGTGAAAGGTAAAGTAAGAAAGCTTCAAGAGTGAGTTAAGTTAATTTACTTCCACACACACTTCTTTAAAGAAATGCCTACGTTCTGAGCATCAAACGCTGAAGCTCGTGCACTGAAGTTGAAGTCTGTTGGATTTACAATGGACTCCAAAGGCAACAAGCTACACTGTGGAAAAACTATTAAAACATCTATAGAACAAACCCCCAAATCTTTCCTGCAGCCTGAGACGTTTCTATGAACATTATTATTTTTCCTATGAAACTTGGTCACAATCTTGCAGCTTTTTTTTTCAAGCTAAAGCAAAGTACAAACACCTCAGAGCCAGATTTCAACACTAAATGGAGTTTGATACAGATGGTGGATTATTTCTTTACTTCTTTTACTTTCTTAATTTCTTTGTTTGAAACTCTTTAACTTATTACACTTACTTGTGTTGAGGTTATGTTAATTTCTAAGCAGACTTTTCTCATTGGGAAGAGATGACTAAACTTTTCTATCAACTAACAGCGGGTATTTTGCAGAGTGGTTATGTTGAGTGAACCTCACATGAAAACAAAAAGGCTCTGCAGCCGTCTGGCAGCATCTCGACTCGACGTGTGCGGGAGCAATCATCCCGACGTGTCAGCGATCCACTTCTTTAGTGACGGACCATGTACTCGGCACAGGCAGAGAGGTAATTTCTCCTTGTTGTTCAGTGAGTTGAGTAATAGAAGCTTTCAGGTACATGAAATTTCTTTGAGGCCAGCCGTGGCGAGGCGGCACCTGATGGCGTAGGAGGAGGAGGAGGAGGGGGGGGTTGTTAGAAAAGACAGGCTGATCAGTCGGTGAGTCAGTGCCGTGACCCTCCACATGAATGGACTCTCTATCAAGCTCTCCCGAGCTGAAGCCGTTTCTTTGACAATGCACAAAGGCAGAGCTGGCAAACATCCCAGCCGGCTTGTCATCTGTTCCCGGAGCGGTGAGGATTCATCAGGTGGGTGTAGCAGAGAGGAGCGAAGTCATCAGGAAGGATGCTAAATGTGACGGCGCCACAAGGAAGAATGTAAACAAACTGCTACAGCATCCAGAATCTAACTGAACTTCCTCTCAGGGCCTGTTTCCTCCTGACGGATCCAGGGAAGACCGGATCTCCTGAAGTGGCTCCGACCGCAGCTGGATGACGGAAGTGCTGTGAGATGTAGTTCATCTACATCCTGACTCCACAAATATCAGACTGTACTGAAGTTGATTTTTTTTTTCCTTCTGAAAAACTACAGTTTCAGTTGTTAATTTCACTCATATTTGTAGCATTAGCATTACATCATAGTGTCAATTTTGAAGCTGTGACTTAATTTTCTTATTATTTGGTACAAAAATCCAATAAACCTAATTTTGCATGTGACCCACTTCCCAGTCAATTAATAGCATTTATCATAAGATCACATTGTTGTCATATTTATTAACTTTAAAGTAATATTCCATCCAACTTTTTTCTTATGTGTATTTGATTACTAATTTTCCTTCGTAATACTGAATCACCGTCGTCACAAGTTAATAACAGTTTAGAAAATTAATTGTGTGTTGATCCTCATGTGGAAAATTTCATGTAAGAAATATCTATAAAGCAAAGTATTTCTTTAGCTTTTGTTTCCAAAAGTCAGAAGTCCTTCGAATGACCCATCTCCCCATCCTCCCTCTCCCCTCCCTCGCCCCTCTTACTTCTCAGTGAGTCCACCATATTTTTGTTGGACTCCCTCCTCACCATAATTCCTCCCTCTCCTTCTCTTTTTCCAGCCTCCTCGGCTCGCTCTGTCGCACTGTTTTCGCTGGACTGCCTCCCGGTGGGACAACGCTCCGATGGCGCTCCTGACAGGAAAAACCCCCACAGCTGACTTCCATTAGGGAAAACTGGAAACCAAGACAATCCCGTCCTGTCAGGTAGAGTTTCACACACTGAGTCAGGCTTGAGCCCTTTGTCTCAAAGTGCCGAAAAATCCTCCGGCGAGCGTCTGAGCTGTCAAAGCTTCACAGTATTAAATTCATTTTTTGTCGACTGAGTCACCTTTTTCTACATAAAACAACTCGGATCTTTCTAAATATTTGTTGCCAGATTCTTCTTATCAGCTTAAATTGAACAGCATTTGAATTTTCTTGCCACTTCGTCTCATATTTGGAGCAAACGAGCAGCATATAAGACAAAGTCTGATTTATATTACGGGGATTCCACAGTGTTCGACCTGCAGCGTTAGATGCCAGATATATCCCCGAGCCCACTGCGTCACCCACATCTGTAATTTTCAGCACTTTCAACCTGACGTTGCTTGGCAACAAATACGATCACGGCCAGGACGCCGACCTTTCATTTATTAATACTTCAGACGTTTCGCTTGAGCCGAAGCAGAAGCTTTGGCCAAGTTTCCTTGGCAACATAATTAATTAAAGTGAGCAACTAATAAATCACAGCAGACCAACAAATGTTTCATTGTTTTTCAAATTGACATAATGTGAGGATGAAAAGCCAGAGAGAGACAAAAGATTGTTACAAGACTTGGCAAACCTGCAACTCCACAACAACTCAACAACATGTTCTATGACAAAATCAGTTTTTTAGCTGAAATAAATAATTTTATTATGGCAACTTAATGAAGGAATCAGAATCAAGTTTATTGCCAAGTATGTTTTTTACAGAGGGAATTTTTCTTGGTGTATTGGTGCAGGAACAGTAGCAGGAAATATAAGATGAAGATAAAAGTACTGCAAGTCAAAACCATAAATAGCACAAACAATATTCTAACAACTAAAAAAACATTGTTTGAATGACAGAGCTGGACGGTTCTGAGCAGAAATGTCCAGGAGGTGTTTGTTAATGTATAATAACTATGTGTAATGTGTAATGTACTGATTGTAGATATGAGACATGACATAACGTCGTTTGACTGCCAGTATGAAAGATGAACCCTGTAAACTTTGGTTCACAGTCAGAAGAGTCTGGCTGATTTGTAGCTTGAAATATAGTCAATAATTAAGTAAGTGGGTAAAAATATAAAGTCCAACTTAGTGACTCCACGTCAACATGGAGCTGTGGCCTGTTTCACACTGAAATACATTCGTTTAAAATTTGTCCAAACAATATGTGATAATATGTGATGTTGATGTTTGAAAAACAACCTAATGTGAGTCCAGATATCTGAACATCGTTTGAGCTGCAAATCTAATCGGAGCTTAATGGATCAACTTGATGAGAGATGAGTGCTTGTTAGTCTGTGTTTGGTGAATCATGTTGAGTGAATAAACCTGCCTCCACGATATTTTACAAATTGTAAATGTAAAGTGTAAATTCTTTCTCTTCTCTTACAGGCGGCGCTCAGCTCTGAGCAGGTTGATTAAGATGGAGTAGATTCTCTTTGCTGAGCGATCGTAGACGTCAAGTTCTCACTTTCCTGCTGCTGCTGTGTGTTGGAGGTTTCACTTTACCACGGGGTTCAGGAAGTCCAGAGAGCGAGGGGGGGCGGGGGGTGCTGTCTGAGACTGTCAAGACCGGCTTATAAAAAGACCCCAGGAGAGACGGAGAGAGTGATTGAGCAAAGGGAGGAAAAAGAAGGAGGGAGGACAGAGGGACAGGGAGAAGGAGGTGAAGGGAGCGAGGGAAGGAGGACAATGAGGCTTTTGATGAGGACTTTCTGGGGAGCATATGTGGGTCACTGCATGAATAAACAGACTTTCACGAGCCCAAATTGATGATTTACACACACACACACACACACACACACACACACACACAGGGCCACGTTGTGTTGTTTATGTTCCCTATTTCGCCATTTACACACACTTTGACATATCACTCCTATAGACACACACACACACACACACAGCCACGTTGTCTTGTATTCATTGTTTATGCTTCTCCATTTCACTCATTTATGGATGTGGCCCCTGCGTGCCCTCTCTTTAAATCGCCTGGCTTACTCATGCACATAAAATTTGGCCACATTTCCCTCTCTCTCTCACACACACACACACACACACACACACTCATTGTCTTGGCCTTTGGCTCACTTTCTTACTCGCTGGCTTTGCTACGCGTGCGTATCACTTGCACTTTTCTGAAACAGAATTCGAAGCTTGAAATCTGTTTTAACAAGATGAAAAGATGCACGACAGCAGGGCACAGCTCTTATGTTATAGTCGACAGGGAGATGATGCTTCAATCTTGTCGCGCTGCTGAAGTATCCTTAAGCAAAACACTCAATTCCCAGCAGCCCCGCGACTGCTCCTCTGCAAAGCTGACCTACACCAGACCTGCAGGCAGCAGCATCTGATCCGCTGACAAAATAAATCCCCAGCTGAAAAATGAGCTCTGCCGCGGTGCTTTTCTCCAAGCCTCAATTTAAATGCTAAAATTGGTTTCATCTTATAATAATGATTCACACACCATACTGTAATTGTCAAGAGATCAGTCTTTGTACAGTCAGATTATTAGAAGATTAATATTGTAAAGGGTCCTGAGGCAATTACAGTGTCTGTTCGGCGGCTGTTGCTCTCCATCACTGGATCATTCAGAGTCATGTTCGCTCTGCTGGGGCTTCTGTTTTATGACTTTCATTATTTTTGCATGTTGTTTTGCTGCAGCTCTTCTTGACTTAAGATCTTATTTGTTTTCAGGGTCGAATTCACGCGTCAGATTGTGCTTTCATCGTTTGCGTTGTCTTCCTTTTTTTGTTAATGCACAGCCTTTGGGAGTCGAAACCAACCTGAACATAAGGATCTGTATTCAGCTCGTATAGGAGCGTAGTGTTGTTACACGAGTCAGGAGACGTCCATTCATTCCTGTGTAACTGTGCTGCCGGGGAAACTCTGAATGTCTGGACACACTGAGGTTAATGTCAGCCAGGAAACACTGGCTGCTGATGAACTTTCCACGGCCGTGTCCACGCAACGAGTGATTCAGCGTCATGAACAACAGCTGTTGGACAAAAACCTGATAACATTCATTCACAACTTTGACGTTTGACTTTAATGTGAAACGCTACGTAGCTGTCAAAAGTGATATTCAGAGAATTAACGGCTTCTGGGGTGAGATCTTATCCACTATTTAATGAAATAGAACCTTTTTCCGATTGTTTTGAATTCATTCTAATTGATGAACTTGTCGTAGTAAGTGAGTATCATGAAATTGCTTCCATGATGGTTATTGCTGGAATTATAATAATTCTGCACACAGGAGCTTTAAAACAATGATACTGATGCTTTTCAACGGGTGCAACCTTGACTAAATACAGCATCTTTAAGTCTGAGAACTGTTTGCTTTCATTGCAGCGTTGACTTTGACAGTCTCACAGAGCTGCTATGATTTTTGTTCTTGGGTTCTTGCTGACTTGGAGGCCTCCCACTGTGCAGTCAGCATGTTGTGGTTGTTGTTATTCTGTGTGAGCTTTACTGCTTGTTCTCATGCGATTATTTGCTCTTTAGCTATTCCAGCTGTTTTCACCAAAGGCCATGAAATGCAGGAGAACGTCTCCTTGTTGACTCATTGATGTGATTTGTCCAAATTATCACGGTCCTTTGCTGTTATTGCTACCTGATGGTCGCCGGACTCGACTGACACAAAAACACCCCGTGGCTGTTGAGGAAATGTAAAACCATTTGGAGCTGTTTATACTGCAAATGGTTTAAAAAGTTGAAAACAACAGATAGACTTTAAGCAAATAGAAAGTTTCTCAGTAGTAGCCAGGATGAAGAGAACCATCATATGAGAGGGGCTGATTTTCTGCCTGGTTCTCTTCCCTTATAAAACACAGAGAACTACTGTTTATTTCTTTAATCCGTCTCGACCAGACTCTCTCCGCCTTCCCTCTATTTCTCTTTCTGACCTCTATCATTTCCAATAACACCATCCGAGCTCCGTTTCTAGTTCAGTTTATTTTAGAAACGCAATAAATCTGCCGTCGTGTGAAAGCGGCTTATTTGAGCTGAGGACTGCTCTTTTAACTGCTCTGTCTGTTGCTCTTTTGTAGTTAAATCCTCACATCAAATCCAAGACAAGCTTCAGAGGGGCAGAGGAGTGTTTTTGCTTATCATTAGCTGAACCTCTGACAACATTTCTTAAGTGTTACGTAGCCGGTGTTTCATTCTCACACACACACAAACCTTTTTTGAAAAGTCAGTCGAAATGTTGATCAATGTCATTAATCATTAAACTCAATCTCATTCATTTTGTATTCTGTCCAATCATTCATTGGGTATTGGACAATGAGACTGTTCCCAACAGACAGTGGTGGATCGATTGACTGATTGATTGATTGTTAGCATAAACAGCAAAACCCAACATTGTTGAACAAATGAAGGAAGAAAAGCTACTTACAAAATGTTAACTTATAAGTTATTAGTAAAAAGTTGAAACTGCAACAACTCCATTAAAACAATGGCTTAACTTTAAAAAATGGAAATGGCTCGGAAATGTAAAGAAATACAGAAATCAGAAAAAAAAACCATGAAGGTTAATTAAATGGAAAAAAACTGCATTTCTTTATAGTCACATACGACCAATGTAAATCCAAAGCATACAAGCTTTTCATGTGTGATTCAGCCTTTAGATGTGAAGTGACATTTTGGCACCTGAAGAGAAATGACCATGCAAAAAAAAAAAAAAAGAAGACTAAAAAGTTCAAATGAAATGAGCTGATGTGGGTTTTCACGTGGGACGTTTCTGTAACGGTTGGTTTGCTCAGATGAAAGATGAAAAACGTGTCACACTGTATCAACATCACTCTTCAGCTCCTGACCCGTCTTCCTGTATCGCCGGTTTCCCAGAGAGTCCAAAAGAACTCTGCGTGACCCCCGAGTCGCTTCAGCTCATCCCTTATCGCTGATTGCCGATCCCAGTGGCCCGACTGGACACACGATACCTAAAAAGGTCAATTCCGTGGTGACGCCAGCTCTTTGATCTGACGGCCAGGACGGCTTTGATATGTGCTTATCAGTGAAAACAAGGTTCCTCGCTCTTCCCTGTCTACTCATCCTCATTTTCTCAGTTTCATCAGTCGCTGGCAACTTCTCCTCTCCCTCCATCCTTATCCTTCCTGTGCCCTTTCTCCCTCCATCACTCCATCCTTCCCTTCTTCTCTCTCATCTCCTCAGAGCTCACACTTCCTTCTTCTCTCCTTATGGTTTGCACATACACTCTCTCTCTTGTGATTAAATTCAAGATGAATTCCTTTCTGCATCAAACCTCTCTGCTTCTCTGTGACCTGCAGAAATGAAATCCTGCAGACCTCTATGGTCCCTTGTTTGTTTGTCTATTCACTCTCCATCTCTGTCATCCTGTAAGGCAGTTTTTTTGTTTTTTTTTTACTTTATGCAGCGTATTTTATACATAAAGGCAAAGTGCTTTTCATGAGACATAAAAGCTGGATGGTAATCACACCATGTGCACTTTAGCAGTCAAGGGCCCCTTTTCTGCTTAATGTCAATGGGTTTGAAGAATTCATTGTGTTCCTCGTGCACTCTGGTTGCCTTTGTTGGTTTCGGTTGCCAAAAAAAAAAAAAAAAAAAAAAGCATCTTTGTGCAGATTTTTGCCATGACGCCTTTTTTTTTTCTGCTGTAAAGTCAGAAGAGAACTGAACCATCAATGACAGAATTCAAGGAAAACCAAACCTCACCTGAACGCAGCTCGCACGGCCATCACTGTAACTTGCAGAGATTGACAGGTGAGTAAGAGATCACAGCTGCTGGGGAAAAAATATAGTGTTGCAAGACTTTTCATACGAAAGATAAAAGAGCGTTGTTATGCTGTTAAAGTCTCTTGAAATATAGTTCACAGTTGCTGCTACCTGCGTTTTGAGTTCCTATTATAAATTCAAACACTTGCCAATTTTACATTAATACATTGGTAGAATACTGAAATGTGAAGCTTGGTGAGAAGCTGAGTTTGGACACATCACATATCCAGAGGAGCCTGTTAACAAAGCAGCAAATAAAATCATCTTTTCATAATGATGTTATATATATTGTTGTCCTCAGTATCTCAGTAGCTGTAATGACAGCTCTTCATAGTAGCTGAAGAATGGATCTGTCATCACTGTAATGTGCCTCTTAGAGCTATTTTACGCTTCCACATAGTAGAAGAAAATCAGCCGCTTATGCACGAGTCCTTTGTGTGGAAAACACCCCAAAGACTGTCTCCTGTTCGGCCGGTAACTGGCACATCAGAGGCAGCCGAGTAGGGAAATGATGCTTTCTGCTCACAGCGGTTACAGGACAAAATGTTCTCTGCGCTTTTCACATGCTGTACTCTGAAGACTCATCTAACAAGAGGGTCCGACTTCTTAAAACAGGATCCTAAATGGCTTTAACTGCCGCTTCCCGGTCCGCCGTTTTCCCCTGCTGCGCCTCCGTATACTTCAGTTAATGGCTTGTATTTCAGGCTGCTGCTGCTTTTGATATTTTCTTGCAAGAAAAGAAGCGGATGGATGAAATGTACAGTCTGATTAAAACAGTTTGTGTTGTTGGCGTTTCTCCTGATACCTATCGCGTATCGCTCTACAAGCTCGAGGCTTAAGAAAACAAGTTTGTCATTCAGAATGTCCTAAAGCGAAATAATTCAGTTTTCATTTGTACTTCTCACGTTGAGCAGACCAGAGCTGTGATGATACACATCACTCTGAAATCTGATGTTCTTCAGGATAACAGACATTTTGCATCATTGCCTGTTGATCACTGAGCTGAATACTGCAGGACTGGATGCACAGAAGTAAATAGCTGACAGCCAGTCATTTAAAAATGTTTCATACTATGGCCACAGATTTCTGGGAGGTGTCTGCACAAATTGCATAATGTGACTAAACATATTTTCTGTCAACATTTTAACCACCTACATAACAAGGTACGCTAATTTACCTGTCAGTCTGAAACCAGAATAAATGATTAATTGCAATTTTCAGAATTTTGCATGCACCTGCTGTCTCAGTGCATCAGAAGCTATTTGATATTCCATCACTATTCTTTTTATATTTGCAAAACAGGAAGCGACTTTGGATCATTTGGGGAGTCAAATTGTTAAAACACAGCCACCTCTCAGGTCTCAATCCATCATCCTCAGCCTCTTTAGGTTTGAGCTGGTTATAAAGAGGTCTGGAAGCACAGAGGCAGAAATCCTCCCTCAGGCAGAAACGGAGGCGCAGAAAGGTGAGTGGTTTGCACCGTGGAGGGCAGACTCACACTCGAGCAGCAAGAATGTCTTTTTGTCTGAAGCAAATCCTTAAACATGTGTTTCTGTGGCGAGTCTATATGTGAATGATACAGCGAGGCCTATAATCATCCTGCAGAAATGGAGCATTAATTGCAGTGGCCGTGCAACTCCTGCTGCAAATGGGGAGAGAAAATACACCTGAAGGAAATTATCGAGTCCAAAATGAATAGTGAAGGACAAGTGAAGGCTGTTTTAATTACCTGTGAAAATACATGCACGCAATAAAAGCATGGAGTTATTTAAAGAGGCAACGTTTGAAATAGCAGAGAATGTGGGAAAGTTATTGGTTCATATATTGGAGAAAAAAAAGGCATCAAAGTCTTTTCAAGTACAATAAAAGACTCTGAGATAAATATTATATGGTGGCGCCTGTTTTACTCGATCGTGTATTCGAAAAAGTGACAAGAAAAATTTTAAATGGAAAGAGAAAGCGAGAGCAAGTGAGTGACAACCGCTGCACCGCCAGAGCTTCTACTTCTGACAGAATTTCATGACTTTAGCTTTCGAAGAAGAGTTTTTACAGGCACGAGCCGCAAATGCTGTTTCAAAGAATTTGTTTCTGTGGAGGATTCTGGTGTCACGCTGTCATTTTATCGCTTTCTGCAGGGAGGACTGCTCCTTTTCTCAGACATAATACTTTGAATTCACAGAGATTCACTTTCTACCATTTGCTCGTTGCCCTACAACCACAGTCTTTTATTGTGAACACTGAGAAACTGCATTGCAGAAATTAGAGCTTTAAGGTGGAGGAGAAAGGGTTTCTGGATTTCTTCCAGTACTAATATCCTCTGAGCCAGGCGAGGATTCAAACCTACAACCTTCCAGTCCAAAGCTCGCTTGTTTATCCTCTTGGCTGGCAACGTGTTTCTAGTGTTTCAAGACGGGAAAGCCTCGGGTTTAAAGAACCTAAAGAGAAAATATTTCTCAAAAGCAGCACAGCATGATACCAATTATACTGAAAGGACAAGAAAACACAGGCTTGAAAACCGTCTCGTGATCATCTCGTGTATCATCAGTATATATATTAAAGCCGTCAGATGAAAGACATATCTTCGCAAATTAATTCCAGAAATGAGGTTAAATTGCTATTTTTAGATCAGCAACCACACATTTTAAATCATACACATGGTTCTTTTCATCAAAAGCTCGTTCACATCACATCACATGATTCGCTGGGACTTCTTCAAATGTTTCAGCGTGACGGCAGAGAGGACGCAGCAAATACAGCGTTTTACACAACTGCTTCAGTGAGTCGCACTTAAAAAACAACCTTTCACCATCTGTATTCTAATCATAGCACATTAAGCCAACAACAGCTGAGAGAGAAGCAGGTGGAAGTTTGGTCCTGGTCTTATACTGCATGTGTTCACAGTTCAACCAATCACACTGTCACACACAACCACACTCATCAGGTCACATGGTTTTAAAAATAATTTAAAAAAAGGACTGATTAAGACGGTCAACAGTGATGTCCACATGAACGCACTGTTGAAGCTTCAAGTGGAGTAATGATCCAATCGCAGCCACTTTTCATCCGATTTAAAATATTAAGGGAACATTGAGATGTACTGGTTTGACTCCATTGCTCAAATTTGCATTTTCTGACTGCAAACCTTTGCTACGATGCCAATAAGCCTCTAAGCATCCGTTCATAAACATGTGCAATGCCACTCGTTCATGTCCGTCATTGTTCGAGTCTGTTGCCGTCAATTGCCGCTTGTGATATTGTAAGTTGTGAAACTCTAAAAATTTCCATTTACAAAGTCATAAATATCACATCAGTGAGTTGTTCACACATGGCAAACACGACTCTGATTAAAGACACCGTTAGTGTCTCAGTCTGGACTGTTTCTATTGCTACACTGGTGACTGATGGAGGTCAGTGAAGGTCACAGATGATCTGCTGCCCATTAAAAATCTTCAGTCAGTTACAGCTGCAACCAAAGTTCGCTTTTATCATCACAAGAGTTGAAATATATCTGTTTCACATGCAAAATTTAGGAACATTAGTAATTCTAAGATTTACGATTCTCAAGATTTGATGTTTGCCGTGTGTCCAGGAAACACTGCTCTCTGCAAGGATGTGAAAGAATTACACTTGTGTAATTATTCTTGCTTACATTTTGTTTTCCCTTCTGAAAGTGTGATCAAGTTTTTCCAGTGATGCAATTAATCGTTTAAAAAAATGAACAGTTGCATGTGACCACTATTAAATACAGATATGTAGATTTTAATTTTTATCTGTGACTCAAAGTAGCCTTGAACATGCATGGAAGAGATCTATGCAAACACACACACACACACACACACACACACACACACACACACCCGGCTCCCAGAAGCAGATTTATGAAGCAATAAAAGCTCATCTCTTGGAGACACACACACAAATACACACACAGACAGACACACACACACACACACACACACACACACATCATAACCCGCCAAGTGCAGAGCTTTGCATATCCTTTTCCCCCTTCAACACACTAGAGACAGATGTTCTCTGTGATATTACATCTGTTTCTGCAACACACACACACACACACACACACACACACAAAAAGCCTCCCAGTATTGAGAAGGACACTAACACATTTTCTCATTGGAACGACGGGAGGCTTCTTAGTCCAAGACTGTACAACAGATCCTGACTGCTGGCTCCGTGAGAGTGACTGGGAGAAGAGAAATATAGAGCGAGGATGAAACAAAGAGAGACGATGAAAAAGAGCAAACAGTGTGTGTGTGTGCATGTGTGCGTGTGTGTGTGTGTGTGTGTGTGTTTGCCATTTATGCCTCTTACATGAGCCGTTCAATTACTTTTTGGAGCGGTGGCCAAAGCGGATGGCGGGATGGAGGGACGACGAGTTGGCGAGCTGGTTCAAGGACTCCTCGGCTCTTTGGCTGGCGGCTGCGTGGAGGGACGGATGGATGGCTGGCTGGATGGATGAGTGCCCTTGAGCAAGGTACTTAATCCCCATCAGCCGTGTCCCTACTCTGCAGCTTCAGCTCTTAAAATCAATGAATTATTTGGATTTAGAAACATTACAGTCTGATTTTACAAGACGACATTTCTGCCAACAGATGAAGTACAACAGCATCCAAATCACACCAGTTCCTGTTTTAATCCTTTTGCAATTGAATTAAATTCATTGCAGAGGATCGTTCTCTTCTAACATTAAGGTCTCTTGCTAACAACTGCAGTCAAATCAAAGAGGGATTTAGTTAAAGGACAAGCGACTGAGACAGACGGGGATGTTAATTGGACACTTGGATGCTGAGTGATCCTGGAGAAAAGTGAAATGTGTGAAGCTGCTTTTTTTTTGTGCCTTCTTTGAAAAAAAAAAAAACCTCTCTGCTGTATTTGCTGGGATTTATAGTATCATTATGTGCTTATTTATGTTCCAGTATCATGTTTTTATGATATAATCTTGACACTTTCATAAACTTTGAGAATGCACAAACAGCAGATATGAACTTTCGCCATCAAGATGAAACAAAGCTGCAACAAACCATTCTTTGTTCCATAAATGCTTTTGGATATCTTGCCTTCATCTGGGTAGAATCGGAGCTTGTTTCCACCGACTATTTGATTCTCTTTCAAAAGCCGTCTGAGTGAGCGACTCCGAAAATAAGACAAAAGTTCTCGAGAAGAGAAAGTTAAGATTATATACGCTTTTTATATCTTCTATGGCTCAAATCAGCCTTGGCAATCAAGCCATCAGTCATGCCATTTTTAAATTCTCTCCCTCTTTCCCTCCCTCAGCCCACCACCTGTCACTCTTAGCATGCATCACGCATTTACACACTCACACACACACATGTACACACACACAGACTCATTCCACACAAAGACCCCCCACTCTGCCCCCCTTGACAAGAACCCCACATTTCAACTTCAAAATGGGCCTTTTTTGTGGAGCTGTCACGGAGCCATCACACTCCCGGTTTAGTCAGAGAAAGAGAAATAGATTGAGAGAGGAGGGGAAATTGACACAGAGAATGAGTGAGAGCGAGAGAGTGCGACAGAGAGAGATGTCACCCACGCTCCCTGGCTCTTTCTGAACAAGTCGCACGGTACCGACTGACTGACACCGCTCCCACGTTCAACTTTTAAAAAACAGACGTTTTTTTCACTTGTTAAAAGGCTTTCAGGGTCTTTGTAGACTTTGGTAAAAGGCAGCAGAAGAGCAGAGGTGTATGCAGCTTCCCAGTGGAGAAAGAGACAGGAACTCAGGTGTCTGGGGTGCCATTGCTCGACTGAAGCAAAGTCTTGTCAGCGTTGAACCGTGTGAACTGTGGCGGTTTGCATCGCAGGGTTTGAACGGTTTGAACAGTAGCTTTGGCAGCGGAGTTAAACAATGGAGAAAGTGAAAAGCCAGGGAGAAGTTCCCCGACTGTTTTAACAATAACTACATGTATTTTACAGTACTTCATCTGTGTGTTTTGCGAAAGCTGCATTATTAACGCAGTCTTTTGGTGGAGAAGGAGCAACGTCTGAACCAGGTTCAAAATTCAATCCAATACTTTCTGCTGGGGAGATTTTAAATGACGAGACTTTGCTGATCTGTAGAAACAGGATTCATCATCAAAAAGCTCTGATGGACTCTTGATTGGGAAAGATCCTGTCGAACACCTGAAACAGCTGTTGATGATACCGGACTCCAGAAACTCGAATGACTCACATTTTATCACTTTTGGTCTTCCAGGAGTAGATTAGAAATCAGTCATCTCTCCAGGTTTTTTAGCCTCTCAGAAAACTGAGGCAGACTTTCCTCTTCTAGGAGAAAGACATGTTCGCCACCATCCCGCCATCACTCACCACGTTTATCCATTTTTAACCACTGAGGGGCCGAAGCTGAAAGACACATCACCCTGAAACACTATGGCTCTGTAAAGATGATATGTCTGATGTCTTCACAGTCGCTTATTTACACATCCACAGACACAGTAACATGTGGATCCTACTGGAGTTAAGCTTCTGTCATCCTGCAAACGTTACCTCCAACATGAACTCTCGTCTAGCTGCTAACTTCATTTGTCGCTGTTTCACGTGTCAGATAACATTCAGAGTGTTAATTAGAGCTTGTTTCTGGAAACAGCTTCTGCTGGAAACTTTTTTGCTTTATTAAACACAACAACGAGCTGAAACAGAAATGCTCTGTTGAACCGGTGATAATTCTTTGGTTCATCACGACAATGCAACCTGTGACAAGTGACATGTAAGTTATCCACATGAATGGTAATAATAAAAAAGATCTTTCATCTGTTTACAGTCAAACTGTTTGAGCCAGTTTCACCGGTCAGAGTTTGGTTACCTGCAGTTTACCTTAAACTGTTGACCAGCACCATGTTGCAGGTGTCCTCTCATGCACCAGCCAGCCAATCAGAAATAAGCATTTTCTGTGGCTATGGTTTACAAAACTACTGTATGTATGTGATATCAAACTAATATATCATCACACTTAAGTTTTCCTGTGATATTGTAATATTATATCAAGTACATAAAGGGATGAAATATTAATGCGCTCATGCAGTTTCGGTGCTGACTGTGTTTCCTCCTCTGGGTGAATGCAGCCTTTATGAGAAGGACTAGCTGTGTTTAAGATTCAGCACATCTCTGCAGACTGTCACCCACACACACGTGTTATATATGAGCGTTCCACACTGAAAACCTGGTTTCAGCCGTCAGCCGGCCACTCAGTCATCCACAATTTCATCCATCATGGATACGACGCTCGAAAGTGAAAACCTGGCCGGCCGAGCACACACACACACACACACACACACACACACACACACACACACACAAAGACACACGTTCTTGTTTGTTAAATAGCACAGAACAGTGAAAACCTGGTTTCAAACAGTCAGCAAATCAGCCACAAATATGTTTAAGAGGCATGTTAATTGCTCCAGTGTGCAAAACCTAACAAGCAGCTTACCCCAGTTCAGAGCCTGATTTATTAAGACCACTTATGTAAATCAAGCCGGTTGCTATTTTCCAATTAGAACACTTGAGGCACAATACAGAGCAGGAGCTGAATGCAACACAAGTGCCAGGTGAGAGCAGAAGCAGCGTTTAGGAGAGACGAGCCTGTGATTACACAAATTTTGTTATTGCAGGTTTAGTTTGACTCTTCTCTGAGTTTATTCTTCTCTCTTTTAAATCAAAATTCCACCAAACAGTGATATGTAATGACGGGTAAAGCACTATTCAGACATTTTATCAGACTTGATTTTGTAATTACAGTTTTTGCTCGACTGCGCTCCACCTTTCGAATTCTTACAAATTTGTCTCGATTTAATTCGCAAATTATTGAGCCGCTTTGTCCCAGAAGTGAATAGAAATGATTAACCTTGTCCTGGATGTCTGTCTGTCTGTATTAATGAAGAACTGAAATTGTGCTTCTTGCAAATATTCATTTTTTCCCCCTGAACTGGGGTCAGTGCCGGGACGGTCGATCCTGCAAACAAGCAGGACGAGGCGCCAAAACACTTAATTAAACTTTTTGTAAGCTTGCAGTGGTTTTAATAAATTCTGGGGAAAAAACCAAATTAGATATCGAAAAACAAAGCAGAGGAAACAAATGGCTCAAACACTTCCTGGTTTTAGACAACAAGTCTTACTGCTGAATTTAATAGCATGTGCATTCATACATGTTTTGCATTATCAGAAATTCCCTAATGAAGTTACTAAATCAACGCTGTCCCATATTTGTTATCCTCTCTGCCTGACGCCTCCAGTTATTGTGCAGGTTCAACGTGCACGCTTTGTCTCTCCACCTTCATTACTGGCACCAGAAACGTTGCAGCTCTTAGTCAGTCGGTGTCAGAGATGAGTAATGTATAGCTTTAAAAGCCAGGATTCAACAGCCAGCCAAGTCCTGAGCCAGGCACATTCATCTGTTTAATTAAGTCTTTATAATAAAACCGACATTAATCCTCCCACTTGAGTCGGCTTGTCAGTAAAAAGTCAACTGTACTTAAAACCTGGTCCGGAATTAAATGGTCAGCTCTGATGAAGCTGAAACACAGGAGAGACTTTAAAACCAGTGAAATATGACTGATTCCACCTTTGACGTCCTCTGTGAAAGTCTGAGTGTGCACTAACTTCTGTAGCTTTTGAGTCCACTAGTTGTGTGAGCAGTGAAACAAGAGTTGAATTCTCAGTCAGCCCTGCAGTTGCCCCCACGCTTGACTATTCCAGATTTGCATTCAACAGTCAGTCACCTATGGATTCACCCACTGAAGATGAGAGCTCTACACTAACAACCTGACAGTCACCCCGCCGCTCCGTCGGCTGTCTGCCGCCCACGCGCTCGCCCGTCACGTATAGACAATGAACATGATAGCTCTACACTGGAGAGCCGGATTTTAACCCTAGCACACTTTCACATTCCTCGCCTCTGGTTATCCTGCACGAGCCGGCAGTCGGCCCAGGGCGAATTCATTCCCTTTTCACAATGCACCAAGTAGCTTTGGGGCCTATTACCAAATCTGCAAAGCTGAGACTAACACTGCTCATCCTCCGCCTGATGCAGGGGAAGCCATTTAAAATGTACCAGTAGGAAGTCTTATTCAGCCCAAGGCGGAGCGGCGTGGTCGCCCCGGGTTAATGGGATAGGACGCCCTCGACGAACCCAAAGAAAAATGTGAATGATCACAGATGATCTTTTCATAACGGATCCTTTCTGATCAAATGTTGCCTCGCGCTCAGATGAATAAACGTGGCCTCTGTCTGTGAGAGCTGTCACCCACACATCCACCTGGATGTGATGTATAAAAGTGTATAAACACAGCACATCAAATCTATTACACCAGAGATATAATCAGGGCACCAAAAATAAAGAAAACAACTTAAAATATTACCATGTGATCATGTAGTTAAACCCTTAAAATAAACAGCAACTCATTAATTTCCACTCCTTTCGGTGTTTATACCTCAACTGACACTTTGACCCCTTACAAGAATTTCACTTCACCTGACACTTCAACTTCTTTCAGTGCTTGGACTTCAAATGACTCTTTTTTAAATGCAACTATTACTTCACCTTCTTTCAGTTTGTAACAATCATTTGCCACTTTTGTTCCTTTCAGTACTTATGTTTCAACTGTTGCTTCAACTCCTTTCAGTTCTTCAGTTTTCCTGGACACGAAATCTGTTAACACAAAATATTAAGACACGTTTCCAAGAGTGTTTTTTCTTACCAAATATTTAATCATGTCTTATCTTGAATTTAATCGTATGCTCTTTTATTGTTTTGTCTTGATTGTTTGTTTTTGTGTGAAGGACTTTGTGTTTGCAGATTTGTAGTTTCAAAGAGTTCTTAGCACAGCAGCCTGAAGCGTGGTTTGGAGTCAGCACATTTCATCATTAATAATATGGGAAAAATAAAGTCTAGTTGCCGACAAAACAAAGAAAGTTTTTGTCATAGTTTCATTCTTTCTCCATTTTTTTCCATTTTTTTTTGTGTATTTACGATAAAGAACAGCCACAGATGTCACAAGAATATTAAATATCCAGCCTGAACCTCTTGAAACTTTTAGCTCATTACACAATATTTATGACCTCTCAGCCGAGCTATACCTGACGTTAAAGAGTAACTCTCACACTGCCCTGAGGTACACCTGTACGTCACTGCAGCAAGGCAAGGAGTTAAACCACTGGAGGGCAGCAAAAACAAGGTTTTCAGGGGCTGCTTCAGATGTTCACTTTCCAAAAAGCTGCCGTACATCGTGCTCTTATTCTCTCTCCGACTTTGTGCTACAGTCGTGTCTCTGTCCCGACAGACTCATTATATGCACAATCTTAACTCGACAGTCAAAACCAGATCAAAGAGCGCATGAGTCACCCAGTCACCTAAAAAGTCAGGCAGTCAGCCGCTTGTCCACTTCGTCAACTTTTCCAGTCAGTCAGTCATCCATCCAACCAGCCGGCGAGCCACGCTGATGTCCTAAATTTTGAAGGTCTGTTATTAGCGAGGACACGGACAGTTAATCACATTAATTAATCTGACAGGCTTTATCAAAGACATTATGAGCACAGAAGAATAGAGGGGAGGAGAAGGGGGGGAGGAGCAGAGTGAAGGGAAGAGGACAGGAGACGAGGCGGCGAGGAGACGACCAGAGCGAGGCGAAGATGACAGGTTTATAAATTCGTCATCACAGGAGGAGAGGGGCCGAGAGGATGAGGAGGAGAGGAAATTAAAGAAGGACAAAGGAGGAGAGGAGACAGATGTTATGACAATATATCTGAACAGGGTTGCTTTGTGGTTCATCCTCTATAATTCTGCCCCATTTCACAGGCGGAGAGTTTCCATAGGAGCTCATTATGGGCTTATGAATCTGCAGGGGTCATTTCCACAGTACGACGCCGGCCTCCGTTTGCACTGTGTGTGAGTTCACAACTGCCTGAAACTTTTTGTGCATAATAGGATTTCATGAGGTGGAAAATATAACATAACACATAATAATTATATAATAATAGAACACAAGCACAATGAAGCTGCATCAGTTGGTTTTGTTGTGTAGTACGAACAGTAGAGAGGAAATAAGAAGCATCATAGTGAAAAAACACACTGACCTCTGTAGCAGGAATCATGTTGTTATATTGTACTGTGCATAATGTCTTATGAGCTACACTCTCATTTTTTGTATTATACAGAACATGGGGTTGACTAAATGACTGGAGCATCTTGACAATTCAATACAACAGATTTTCTCACAGTGGACATTTTGACTTGTCAAATACAGGTGTGACATTAGTAAGGTCCTCTAAGTGGAACAAAGCTATCAGTAAGAGTATAAGCCACACCTGCAATTTTCCTGCCTTGACAAACCCAAAATGTCCACAATGAGAAAAACCTAGAGTCCTGTTGACTTCTGCAAAGCTCAGAACATGCGTACTGTGTCAGAGAGGTTTCTCACTGTGGTCATTTCAGACTGTAGTTTGTGGTGTCATTGCCCTCAATTGCGTAATATCACGTCTGTACAATACAACAACACAAGCTACAGCTTCAAAATGTCTGGGATGAATTTCCTGGAAAACTGCTACTTCCTTGAAAACAGTGTATCCTCAGGTGTGACTGTGTGGCTGTATGTGGCTGTACGCTGTTCTGCATGCCGATAGACTGTGGACGTGTTTGTGGTGTTTTGCCACCAATGGTGACTGAGTGCAGAAACTCTACATTAGAAAGCATACAAACACCAAGTAAAGGAAACATTCCCTCCTCATTTTACAAATCAACAGCTGCCATTGTTAGTTTCATTGTTCAACTTGTTCAAATTTACTATTTTATTTATTCACTATTGTCTCTCTCATCCACAGCTGGACTTTTAAATATGCAGTTTAATTAAAATGTACATGTTTCAACATCATAGCACCACAGTGCTGTAAACATACTTGGAAATATAAAACACTGATACACAAACATCAAGTAGCTAAAAATGGGCACAGCTGTGATTTTCTTGTAAAAAGATTTTATATCTGGAATAAACTTGATTTCATTTGGTGATGTATTCCAGAGTCGACTGGCCTTTATGGAGAAGGCTAATTGTCCAAATGCAGATCTACGATGTGATATTTCACAGCTGCCATCCACCGTGCTCCCAGTTACTCTGTCTCTGTCTTGTCTTTGGATGGATCTGGAAAGAGGATCTGGGGCTGGACTCGACTTCAGGCCTCTATCAAACAGCAGAAAATCTTTACAACGCCCTGACTTATCTGTAAACCGAAAAAAGAAGTGGAGATGATAAAAAGCAAGTTGAGTAAAGATGCACTGAAAAATACCACCACCATCGTCTCAACCTCTGTGCTTTACATGAAAAACTGCATGTTTGCATTATTGTTTCCAGAAATGATATTGAATAAAATGTGTGTATGGTGGCTTCTTTCATGTCTTGGTCTCTCAGGTTGAGGCGTTCAAGGACACTCACGCACGGACAGATATTACAACCTTCTAACATGAGTCGGTCACTTTGACCGGTCGGCCTCCGTCCATCAGCTCTGTCAGTCAGCATCATCAGCAGCAGCCAACACATGCAAAAACAGGCCTGCCAACGATGCAGGTGGCAGCTATGTCATTATAACCTGAGCTTAAACAAGGTATTAATGAGCACACGTCATTATGTCATAACACGAGGGGTCATCCTAATGAGGACATAACGAGGGCGGCGGGGTTTCATCATACACGGGGCACGAGAGGGTGTCACAATAATGGGGACATAATGGCCGGGTGTCACAACGAGGTGTCTGCATATCGAGGTGTCCCTAATAACCTGCTCCGAGTGTTTACCCCGATTGGACATGAGAGAGGCAGACGGGAGGGAGAGCAGAGAGAGAGGGAGGGGAGACATATGTGGGGAGACAAAGACAGGGGGAGGAGGTGAAGAGTGGCAGAGTAAAAAAGAAAGACGAGGAAAAGAGAGATTAAAGGGGCAGGGTGCAGTGATTAGAGTGTGATGGCCTGTGTGGAGCTGAGTGTGTGTGTGTGTGTGTGTGTGTGAGAGAGAGAGAGTGTGTGTGTGCACTCGCAGGTCTTTGAATTAATGAGAATCTCAGATGAGAGGAGAGGGTCATCATGGCCTGCATGCAAATGACATCAGACACACACATGCACACTGGCAAAAACACACACTCATATGTGCACACGCGCCGACACACCCAGATACACACACGCATTAGCTAATGCAAGGGAAACTCTCTCTCTCTCTAACACACACTCTTTCTCTCTCAGTGCTTTTGTTTAGTCTTTGGGCGGTGAATGCATCAATGTGTGTGTGACACAGCTGCTCTGTCCTACCTGACACACTGTCAATCACACGTGGAGAACTTTAGTCCACCTGGCATCGCTCAGGACTCAGACGGACAAACAACCCCCAAATTATCTTTGTTTATCGAGGGATGGTCGAATTTCCACGTCTTCTTTACTGGAGGAATGTCAAGAATCAGATTCATATGAAAACACAGATCCACCAAAGAAATAGTGAGGAAAGAGTCGGAGTGAGTGAAGATTTAATTACTCAAAGACACCACAAAAACTGTCTGGGCAAGTCCCCAACAAAACAGGCAGCTAGTCAGTCATTTCCAAAAACAACTCAGACAAGCTTTTGCAATTTTAGTCATTAATATGATTCAGGTGTGGCTACATGTTTAAGATCGGGGAGGAGACACAACATGAACTTTGACCTCCAGTGTAAAAGTCATATATGTTGGACACTTGACAATCAACCCTGAGCTCTTTCCCAGGATTTTTTAAGATATGATGACAGTGTAATAATTTTAATGTCCAAACACATTTCAGACAAGAGCCAGAATCAATCTTTTGCCTCATGACACTGCATTTTTTGCAAGATCCCTCTGCATGTGCATCCTCATAAACACCATGTTATCTTTTCTTACTTAGCCGAACTAACCCTAGGTTTCTGGACACCTCACTTGTCCAGTCGTACTGACAGGTAAAGAGGAGGAGACGTCCCGTCCTCAGGCTCTGTTTAAAAATCCCTCAAGACGTGATGGTGATTCATTAAACGTCTGTTCTGTGGCTGCTTAACTAACCAGACCTCAGACACAAACTGGAGCTGCCTGCCAATTATTTCCACTATGTAAAGAAACGTTTCAGAGGCGCTGCATTAACCTGAAGCCTGAATATGTAATGTATGGCAGAGGAGGTAACATGTGTGACCAGATTTTTATGCTATTAGCATATTTAAAAGAAACTCTATATGGGAGTGAAAATAATGTGACAATAGTGTAAAAGCATCAGCAAGAAGAAAAAGGTGAACATATTGTGGATAAATTAAAAACGGCTCAGTGAATCAGAGACTGGCTCGATTCATTCATGTTTTCCTGAATGAGAAGACCTCAACAAAACAATTCTTCCTGCTCTTGTTTCAATATTTCTCAGAGCGACCAGGCTTTTTGATTTTTCACATATCAAAGGGATCCAGGATAGAATTTTCTCTAAATGCTCATAATGTTGTCAAATGACCAGCGGTAACAATCGTCCATCCTGTCGTCCCTTTGAGCCGCTCTTCATCGGCGTGTTTCATTATCTCTGCTCTCCACTGCTTTTTGATGTGCACTTTATCCTGCTGCAAACACACACACACACACACACACACACACACATTATTTCTGCTCGGCTGATAATGCAGCAGATTGAGCTGAATAATCTTCAGCAGGAGAAACCTCAATTTGAAAGCCTCTTGCCAAACATAGACAGGAACACCTGAGCACCTGTTGCTTCCTCACACCCACTGGTTGCTGCAGCCCAGGATTCACAAAAACACTTTCCCTTTTATCTCTCTTTCCTTCATGATCATTAAATCAATATGTTGAATATCTTGTTCCAGAAACTTAGGAATTTCAGTCTCTTTTCAACACAAGCTGAATTAAAAACACACTTTATGTGCAGCATTTTAAATGGGAACACGACAATAACGTTGCTTATCGCAGCTTCGCAGACGACACTCAGATTTACATGGCTCTATCGCCCAGTGACTGTGGTCCCTTAGAATCACTCCATCAATGCTTGGAGCAGGTAAAAAGCTGGATGCAATTAAATTTCCTTCAATTAAATAAAAGACAAGACAGAAAACATTGCATCTGGCAACAAGGAGGAGAGGATTAAAGTTAATTCTCAGCTTGATTCCAAAGCTATAAAGACGACGTTATAAATCTTGGTGTTATAATAGACTCAGATCTGAGCTTCAGCAGCCAAATCAAGGACATAACAGGACCTTGGACTGGAGAGTGTGTTAAGAATTTAGTTATTTTGATAGACTTGTCTTAGTTATAATTCTGCTGATTTGTCTTCATCATAAAATTAAAACAGCTCGACAAGATAAAAGAGGCTTGAATTGCTCCTATAGTCCTGATCTGATGTGAATTTTTCCTGTTTACTGATACATTGCTAAACTGTGTGGCTGTTCATAAAGTTATCATCTCTAACCATTTGGAATCCAGGTGACATATTTGTCGAATGTGATGTTTGGAGCAGACAACGTTGTGACTGTCCATCAAAAATGTGATGTTCCAAAAATACATGGATGAGATGATGATGTGCAAAATGGGATGAGGGGGGATGCACACAGCTGGCATGTTTTCCCCACTTCATCCCACCTCTCCTTAGTATATATGGAAAGAGCTCTGCTTCCCTCTATATCTGTTCATCCATTATGCATGACCAATTTACACTGTCGAGATCGAGAGGGAAGGAGCCGGGGGAAGGAGGGAGGGGGACAGAAAGAGGAAGAAAATAGCAATTTACTAAAGCTGCGAACTGATAGAGTCTATATCTATATTAGCAGGGATAATCAGGATATTGGAAATGTGGCCACATCTGCATGTCTATTCATAATGGATGACTCATTTTTACATTTATTTACACAAGTGGAGAAGAAGACGGCAGGAGACAGCGAGAGACCATCTTGCAATGGCGTCACACCAGATCTGTGTGGAGGTGAGTTTGGCAAAGCAGGTGAACTGTGCCAGATTTATTCAATAAGCCTCACTGGGATACAACGATCCACAACTTAAAATGAATGTGAGATAGGCGCAATCTGCAATGGCCCTTTCCCCACTTCCTACCCCCCTACGTCCGACATCTTCGATCGGACCACACCCATCTTCAAACTCGGCCTTCACTACACATCACGTCGACAAAATCTGTCAGCAACAGACACATAAACATGACACACACACACACACACACACACACACACACACACACAGGCTCACAAGGTGAAAACACTCCCAGCCTCTCTCCGGCGGCTGGTAACAAGTATTGCCACTCTGTTCCCGGAGGCGATCCTATCTTGGAGCATCATTGGCAGGAACCTGCTGTTATTGCTTACCTCACACGCTTTAGTGTGCGTTTGCATGTGTGTACTTGTGACAGTAATGGCCATCTCTCCTTGGAACAGATGCCCTTAACAGATGTCATTCAGCCAGCGACAGCGATAGTCAATAAGACAATGAATTGTCGTTCGCCGGCCCGCTCCATCCATCCATTAGGGCTTCACAATTATCGAGGAAAACATCAAATCGCAGCACTGACTGTTGCACTTTTTAAACCGCAAGAGGCTGAAATGTTTTCTTATGGGGAAAAAAAGTATTGCTGTGCAGTGCAGAATGACAGGCAGCATTTTGTTCAGACCAAGCAAATCTGAGCACGAGTGAAACATATCTGGACGTTTCATACCAAGACCAGAAACAAAATAAATACTAGTTGTCTGAAATCGACACTGAATCTCTGTGACTAACAACAAATGCTCATGGGAAACATATGTGACATACTAAGCCGACATATATCTACATCTTCTTCCATCATCCTGTCCAAATAAATGATTTCAATGAGTTCACTTGTTACGATGTTTATTACTGCATTTATGTGTGGGTGTTTCCACTATAGCAGCAAATGTGCTATGCTTTAGTCTGTATCCCCCCGTGGCTGAATGAGCAATAAATCCAGCGTCTTTCTGAATCACCAGAGACTTGTATTCTTGTCTGTGTTATTAATAAAAACAACTGCCGCTGCTATTTACTGCTCGTCTACAATAAGGCGACGCAGAGGCTGTGGGCTGCCGCCGTCAACATGTACATTACAAGAGCAGCGGGGGTGTTTGAACTGGGCCTTGAGAGGATATAACTTTAATATTAAGATGCAGTACTGTAAAGGCTGCGAGCGAGAAATCCTCAACTCAAACCTTTCTCGTTGAAGCAAAGGGGCACTGATACCTGAAAGGCCCCGCACGCCCACGCACGTGTTTAAACTCGCTCAGATTAGATGTTGAACTTGGGTGGAGCGCCGCCGGGGGTCTGCCGACTTCCCCAAAATACTGTTTACAGATTTTAAAAGAATCAGAGCAGGTGCCATAAAACTAACAGGAAAATCAGGGAGGTGTCAATCAAACGCAGCCTGTGAACACCCACACAATTCTGATGAGAGGTCGACGCAGAGGTTTGAAATCTGACATCTGCATCCTGCTGTTCACATGAAATCATTCCACAATCACAACTTTTCACCTCGTGGATCCGGGAAGGAAATACTTTACATTTACGCGGTAAAATGTAGCAGAGCAGTGAAAAACACAGCATGAACGAACAAGAACAACACAACATTCAGTTAATGTATTTTACATCAACAAATAGTGAACGGCTTAGATGATCTCGAGCTGTGCTTCCTTTTCTTTTTTACTCGTGACTTCTGTAATAAAGCAGTGTTATGTGCAATTATATGAGTTTTCTAAGTTTGAATTGTTTCATTTGAGTAATTACGAGGCCTGAAACTACCCAGTATTTCACAAAATGCAAGAGAGAAGACAAACATGAAAGCAACTTTGGGTGGCCGAACTTTGTTTTTTTTTATTTCCCATCGCTGTTCTTTTAATCCTCTCTCAACCCCTCAGATTTATCTTCCACCGCCCTGTTGGGAACTCCTGATCTACACCTTGATACTGTGGTGGAAGAAGAAGCTCAGTGGTGCAAAAGACAAATATCTGGTCGCGCATTATTTCATGTGCACCCGAGCGCATAAAACACAGCGGAGATAAATCCGATTTAGCTCAAACTAAGTCATATCGTCTGTCAGTCATCCATCGTCCTCCACCTCTCTCCTTCTGCTTCGTCCTCTCATTCACTCCCTGAACGCTCCAGCCACAGAAAATTGTTATTGGTTATCTATTATAGATTAGCAGAAAATTGGCTGCAGCATTTCCAATTCTCTTATTAAGAAATGTAGATGTTGCCCTCTCTCCGTCCTCACCCTTCCCTCCTCTCTTCCTCCCTGTGCGACCCACATCTCCTCCGGCTGTTTGAACCCACGGCGGCAGCGGCAATGACACTCGCAGGCGTTGGTTAGCGCACGCACGTGTGTCGAGCAGATAATGGCAGCGTTCCTGCGACCGGCCTGTGCTAGAACTGTATGCACGTAATGAGGCCTGTGTAATATGAATTATTGAACGCTGTTGATGCTGGCCAGGTCCTCCCTGCCTGCAGGCTGTATCTCAGAGATGGCATGTTAGCACAGCTCTCACCATACTTCACAAACCGTACACACATTCAGACGCACATGCAGTGAGAGCCATCAAGTGCGATCTGTGTTATCTGCCGCACACACGCACACACACGCTCACATGAACACACCATTAATAAAGACAGGAAGTAAGTAACACATAAACATAAACAAACATCCTCCGGGGGAAATGAGCTATCAGTTAAACAAGTCGACAGAATTTGAAGTAAACAGCTTTTAAAATAAATATGTAAATGCATTAAAAAAGAGTTTTCAATTTTAGAAAGAAATCCAGTTAGTTCTGCAAAAGTATGGACGTAATCTTAGGCTGAACATGTCTGACGTGCTCAGAGACGACGTGTCGACTGCATTGAAAAACATGGGATTTCAGTTTCGTGCTCTCGCCCAAACGTTGCACTACAGATCATTAGTTCATCTAATTAAAACATTTAAAAAGCATCAGTTTTGATTGGCCTGTCTGCGCTTGGAAAATGCCAACAGGAGCATAACTGGCCGTAACTAATAAATGATTCTAAAATACCTTGATAAATGAATATCTTTAATTTGCTCGCAGCCGCTGAGGATGACAGGTAGTTTGCAAACTGATCCCTGATATTTCAGCAGCGCAGAGAAACAGATGAGTGTGAACAGTTGAGACACAGACAACTGAACGTGATGTTATCTGATGAGTCTCCATATATAACCCATGATCTGTATCAGACTGTCCAACTGAGAGATGCTGGAACAATAGATAACATCTGCAAATACATGGAGAATTTCTAATGTTTAGCTGTGTGTGAGTGATGGTTGCAGGAAGTTAAGACCCAGCTGTTCGATGTAAACACGATCAACACATCTGCCAAACACAATGTTAACATTAGTTGTCAATGACAATGTTTGGAAACCATGTCGGTTTTTTACGCCAATTATTTCTGCAATACTTGTGTGTTTTCCGCTGTGTAATATGAGCGTTACATAATGATCCAAGATGGACAGAATTCATTGGGGGATGGATAACATGTGCTTGTCTGTGTTTTTTAACCAGCTTAATCGTCCTTTTACACGTTCAGGTTGTTTTCTGTGTTTTGACCAAATAACACTGCAGATTGCATCAAATCAGTCGGGGCGATTTCATCATGTTTCGGCTGCCAAGAGGGAGGCGATGCTTTCAAACCCTCTAATAAAACCAAGCCTCAGCACTTTAGTGTCCCTGTCTTTCATCCTCCTCTCTCTTTGTCTCTCTTTCTTCCTGCCTGTTGATGGCGGCCTTTGAAGGCAGAGAGATAAATATGAAGAGCGGAGTGTGGGTTTTTTTTGTTGTTTTGAAAGACAAAAATGAAAGAGCGACGGCCTTTGGCTCCACTGTCAAATGTCCCAGTCATCCTGTGTGTGTGTGTGTGGATATGTGTGTGTGGATGTGCACACACACACACACACACACACATCCATGTAAAACCCATAGGTCTGGTTCATACAGCTGGAATGTAAATGTTTATATGTCAGTTGTGCAAAGCTGAAGGATGAAATTTATCAACAAAAACATGCTAAATTTGCTGGATTGTATTTAAGCATGTGGTTCAAACCTCATACCGAAATCTGAAACTCTTTTGATTAGCACTGTCAGTCATTTTGGATATGAAATGATTGCATACTTTTCCTATGCATAATATGTGAGCTTAACAAGTTATCAGTAGGCACATTTTTAATTTGCACATAAAAAATAGAAAATATTACTAAAAACTTTTTATGCTTGCATGAGGCGGAAAAGCTGATCATCATAAAAGCTTCTGAAGAAAGACTTTTTGAATTCACCCCAACGTTACAGAAGACTCACTTCTGCTTCTTTGACTTTTGTCATTAAGATAGTTGTGATTCGTGAGCTGATGTGCCTCATTGGCCTTTTTCACAACAGACATTTTGCCATTACACACATCAAGAACAGCTGTAATTAAAAATAAAGGCTGCGTTCCTTGCTTGATGTTTGAGTTTCAGGTTTTCTGACTCACTGGGAAACGTGAATGAAACCGAGCAATCGCTGAGCTGTCCTTTTTCTGCTGAAGTCAAAAATGCAGATTATTTTATATTTGTAAGAAAACATAGTTCTTTATCCTAAATAGAGTAGTAACTAAAATGTATTGTGGGATCAAGTTTGGTCCTGGTGTTTGACCGTATGAACCAGACTGAGTGGGTGTTAGAAGAAGTCTAAAGGATGGAGTCAGACCTTTAGCTCTTCTTATATAGTAATTCCTGTAAGTCTCAGGTGCAGTAATAGTATGCAAAGTTCTTCTTAATGTACTGCATGCAATGGAGCTGTACATAGGTACCTTCAGGCTTTTTATTTACATACATTACACACAGTGAGAGGGAGAAAACAAGAGAACGGAGAATCAGGGAGAAAAGTGGATTCTCTTTTGTGTGTTTCCTTCAGGCCTGGTTGTGTTTGCTTCACACAGGAGAATAACGTGAAATATGCAACATATTTTTCCGACTGTGAAACATGGAGGTTGAGTGACTCTGCAAATCAAAGAGAAACTATTCTAACATTGGACTGTGTTTTTGATTTAAAAAAAAAAAAAAAAAAAAAAGCAATCTATGGTGTATTTGAATAATGTTTCTACAGCTTACCAAGTCAGGTTTGTGCCTTCATCATAAAGCAGATTTATTTTCAGCAGTGACTGAATGCGATGACGTCGTCCTGCAGCAAACACATGTGTCTTGTTCTCGAGGGCAAAGACAACTGATGTCTTCTGTTGTTTCACTTGAAGGACTTGAGATCTGAGGAGGAAATCAAGGCAACTCTTGCATCCTGTTGTTGAACTGTGTATGATAAAAGTATTTCGCCTTATCACACAAATACATTTGAGATGTTTTGTCCAACATGCAACGCTTTGGCAAAGAACAAATTCCATCCTGAGGAAAATCTTAAAACTACAATGGAGGTGAATCGAATTTTGTGCTGCTCGAGTCATTGAAAAACTACATTACAGTTCAACACCAGCGTCTCTTCCCACAAACGTCTTGATTATTCTGTCACATCTTAAAACCTACAGCGGCGGCGTCTGCACGATACCAGACGAGAGAAAACATCTATTTTGGTAATTTGTGTGAGCTGATCCCTTGAAGGCGGGTTGAGGTCTAGTTTTTACCTACTAATCTGTTTTGACAAATAGCTGGACGGGTGGGTCGGAGCTGCAGAGTCCAATAACCCCGGCCTCCTCGCTCTCTAACAGATTGTGTTTGACAGTCGTGCGGGTCTGTCGCCTCGGCTCTCTGCTGCTCATTAACGTGACCTTTGCACACGAAGAAATGTGCTCCAGACTCTCACCACCTAATTGGATGAATAGACAATGTTTTCCATTGCTTTAACCTTTTCCATTAAAAAACAAGAAAGATATTCTCTTTTTTTTTATGATAAAGAAACAACAAACTGATGAATCTGTTTTGTTTCCACTTAGTTTACTTTTGCCGGCCTGGTCAGCCGGCAGGTGGACACGCTGGCTGTCTGAAAAACTTCCAGATGAGATGTGGAATAATCAATGTATTGATTGATTGCTGATCAAAGACAGAAATGTTACTTTGCTATGAGGTCATAGTGTGTGGATGGAACATCTTTAACATTTAGGCCTTGTTTCAGTTTAGAACAGATTCATGTTTTAGCCTCATTTTCTCATACTAAGTGTAATAGTTCATGAGGCAACGAGATCAATGTAAATGGACAGTTTGACCCAAACAGTGACTCCGTCTAGTTAGCAATGTTGTTCAGATCAGTCCATCTGCCTCAGACTTCAATTCCCCATTTACACCCTTAAACAAGTGTTTGTAAGTGTGTATTTACTAAATGTGCATGTGAGTGCGTGCGTACAATATGTTTTTATTATTATTATTTATTAGTATTCCTGATTAGTTTTGTTCATTTCTTGACATTGTTTATCATCTTTATGAAGCTAGAAGATGGTAGAAGATGGAAATTCTCGTCTCAGACACTGCGACAAACACTAATGCAAACACACACATGAGAACATTCTGCAGCACAGTATAAATATGCACATGCACTTTTCAAACACCTTCTGTCCTGCCGTGCTGCAAGCAAAACACATAGCACAGCCCCAGTGAAAACAGACATCTACAGCATGACAGTAACGGAACAATGAGTGGAAATATAAAATCTAGGTGAAAATTAGTTTGCATTTTCTATCTATGACCAAAATGTCTGTCTCTTGCACTTCTGTCAGAGAAGAGTCTGTGATCTCTCTCAAGGCTCTTTCAAACATATTTACACTAAACCAACACCGGTATCAGCCCGACACGTCCATGCTGCCTCGCTGCAGAAGCCCAGACGATACGACTGGGGCGATATTTGAAGGCAGAGAGCGTCTTCAGTCTGCTGTAATGAGACATTTATTTGACGGCACTGAGAGTTCTGCTGTGTGTTTTAATCTTCCTCCTCATGCAAACTGTGTTGTCAGAATATTGCCACGTGTGATAAACTTCAAACAAATCTGATGTGGTTTAAACACGGGGAACTATATTTCCACAGCTCAGAGATATTCAAATGAGTGTTTGTGCTGCGCTCCAAATGTCACCGCTTGAAACACACGGAGAACGCTTTTGAACTTGCTCTCAGGGAAATGTGTGCTTATTTTGTTGTTGTTGTTTTTGTGCGTGATATATTCCAGCTCAGCCAAAGATGATATACAGTTTCACCTTCTCTGATTCTCGGCTGCTCAGATGTTAACGTGCAGCTCGAATATGGTTTTATTTCATCAGAATGAAACTATTTGGTGACGGTTGCTTCCAGATGGCTCCTACATTGATAACATTAATAACATCAGGTGGATGGATGGAAAATGAGAAAGAAGGGACCTGGAGAAAAGAGAGCATGGCTGGAGAGGAGGAAGGAAAACTGAGGCATCAGAAGGTGGATTGAAAATATAGATTCAATCTTATAGGTCATTTTCATGAACACTCCTCTGGGATGAAGAAGCACTGACATTTATCATATGAGAACGGATGATAAATGTCAGAACTTAAGTGTTGAATGATGGAAGCAACTCTTGGTTGACTCCTATAATCAAACTGCCTCAGATAGAATAATTGCTACAATAATATTGCTGGAACATAATGTTTGCTTGCTCGAAACATGTATTCGAATTCCCTTCTCAGTCAAATGCTATAAATATAAAATTCTATCTTAAGAAGTGACGAGTTTACAAAGCTTCTGGCTTCAGGTAACATCATAAACACTTCCTGCTTGAATAAACAGTGTCACCATATTCAAAACCGTCAGAGTAGTTTAAGACATTTGCAGGATGCTTTATAAGCAAAAATCACAACATAGCCAAGCACGTGTGGACGCCTGAGCAAAATATCTTACACCCATATGTGATTGTTGAAAATCTCATTCTAACACAACGGGTCTTAAAATGCAGCTACAACGACAACAACAACAACTTTCACTCTTCTACATGCTACTCTCTCTTTAAAAAGTGATATTTATTTTTTTTATTTACTCATCTAGTAATGTTTTCAAGTGACTTTATTGGTACTTTCATTCTGTACCTTAAGGGTTTCATTTTATTGTATGTAACCGCAATACTGCAGGTTAAAATACAGTAATAATGTATTAATTGACTGAACGACTCATCGGTTGATCAACGAGACACTGATTGTCATGCAGCTCCAAAATCCAGTGCATTTGCATTTTTAAGAGACGGAGGTGTGTCTCCGTGTGTGTGTTTGTATACATTAAAAAGTTTGATTTTGATTCACAGTTGAAGTTGGTGAACGTGACAGGAATCCGTCTCTTTCACCGTCTCTCTCTCTCTTTCTGTTTTTCTCTCTCTTCTTCTTCTTCCTCTCCGTTTCAGGATGATAAATTGATGTCTGCATACATCTCCATATCTTTACGCTGGAGACGATGCCGCATCTCCCCTCATCTAATCACATACACACCCACACACACGCACAAGGACACACACACACACACACACACACACACAGTGTTGATTATTGGCACATCAGAGCTTCCTGAAGTGCAGCCGCTGTGGACTGAAGTGTGCATGTGTGTGAGGTGGAACCATTGTGTTTGATCAGTTTGTGTACAAGGCTGGATGGTTGTGTGTGTGAAGTGGAATCATTCTGTTTGTGCAGCAGTGTGTGTGTGTGTGTGTTTGTGTTTGTGAGAGAGAGAGAATATGTGCACAAGGCCAGGACGTTGTGTGTGTATTGTGTACAATGGAACCAATGCAGATCTGGTTTGCGTGCGTGCACGTGTGTGTGTGTGTGTGTGTGTGTGTGTGTGTGTGTGTGTGTGTCTTACTCAGGGACTTTGGTGTGTGATTGGTAATTGATTTTCCAATCTGTGCAGACCGCAGCTCGGTCACAGAGCTGGATGCAGCACAAGTCAGCTTCCTGTTAGCATCGACCACTAATGCCGGGCCGCAGAGACAGCTGGGGGTGGCAGAGACGGAGGGAGAGAGTCAGACGCCTTCTTCACACTAAAAATTGAGTTTTAAAAGCCTTTGTTATGGGAGGTTCGTCCTGTGGCGCTTTCAACAGCTCCCCTTTGAATCGAGTTATGATAACTGAAGTTCAGGAGGAGAGAAGACGGCAAATCATGTAACTTCTGCGACTGCGAGTTCAAAACTGACAGAATCTACAGCCGCGCTCGCTTTGCTTTTCACCTCCTCCATACCTGCCCATTGATTTTTCTTCCGCTGTATACAAAGACATGAAGGCTACCTAAGTAACAATGTCGGCTGAGCTGCAGTTTCCCCGTTGTTCATTTGGATTTGAAGGTTCTTTTAATAAAAATCTCTCCCAACATTGAACAACGGGAGTTTCCTGAACAATTAAACTATTATAAAAGTCTATATAATGACCAGTGGTTTTTAAAGGTTTGAAGATTATTTCTCTGCACATTTTTGCCTTTTTTCCCTCAGTTTGATATTTCAGAGACTTTAAATACTGCATTATCCAGATGTCTTAGCAGCTGTCGCTATAAAAAAGACAACAGACAGGGAAAACAAAATCTGAGTCGCAGCCTATTTGCGATGTTTCGCTGCAATCAGGAACAAAACCAAATATTCAAAAAGTATAACTTGACATTTCTTTTCCTACCTACAATATCCTGCAACCAAAGCATGATTATGTGTAAAAAGTGAAAAGTTAAGTTTAAGCAACTTTCCAACAGCAGCCTTCGCTGTTGGATCCAGCAGCTTTGCTGTTCTGTACTTCAGGAGCGACAGCAGGGCTCAGCTCCGCCACAGAAGCTACCGGCTCATCTGTGCAGACTGAACATACACGACTTTGTCCCTGTGCTGAAAGTCTCCCTCTTCTCTGGGGGGGACAGGATTTTGGCCTGAGAGCCCAGGTCGCTTCAGTGTTGGCGCCTTAGAGGCAGATCTAATGTCTGTGTCCTCCTCATCCTCATTGACCTCTGTCTAAAAAAAATGGTTTCAATCTATCTTTAACAGAATGCAACAGATTCAAGTCAACTTGGGTCTGTGGGAGGACATTATTTAATGAAAGGACTCGTTCTTTCCTTACTTATCTCAGAAAAAGAACAAAAACATATTATACTTATTTCAGTAAGATGCTGAATCTCTTATGTATCAGAGAGTTGAATTTGTGTTCTTAATCTCTCTCGTATAAACATGCAGCCCTGAGTCATTCATCTTCACTTGAACAAAACTGTAAGATTATTTTATCACACCAACACTGCAACTGTGCACAACCCTGCTGATACTGTATATCAGTCCACACTGTAGACTACAACGGCCGTGTAGTATAACCACATGTCATCGATTCTCCTCTGTATTGCAAAGGTTGCTGCTGCTGTGATTTCCCTCACCTCACGGACCTCTTTGTTCATAACATGTGTGACATATATGTCGTAGTGTTCAGCCCTGCTTTGGCACTTTCCTTGGAGGATTTCTGACGGGCACAACAGGAGCACGGAGGTGGCCGTGTGTTTTTTTCTAGCTGAACTCTGATTTGTGGCAGCAGAGAGAACAACAACACCAGCAGGACGATTATCAGCAGGAAGAGAGAGGCAGCGTTTGTTGACTGCTGATCATCAGGACTGTTCATCTTCAACAGGGTTCTATACATGTAAGGGACAACAGTTCTGTAATATGTGCACATCATTGAATAAGGCATGAATAGGAACAACATGAAGCAATAAAGAATGAAAAGACTCTTAACCTTCAGCAACAGAATCAATCATCAGCGAACCTTCCAGCTTCCTGCTACGACTTCATGACTAAACAATCTAAAATGACCTCAAGTTGTTGCCTCATTATTGTGCACAGCAAAACCAAATAATCCCAATCGCCTTTTCAACCAAACACAATCACAGTCATCACAGGGTTTGATTTCCTTGATTGTGTTCCTGTTTTCCAGCTGTGTGTTCAGCCGACTCCTGAGACCAACAGAGTTTCTGCACCTCTGCAAAACATCTGGTGGTGACAAACAGAGATAAAGGGACACATGAAGACGAGGAAATGTGTGTATCTGTCTTTGTGGGTGTGTGTGTAAGTACCTTCAGGGCGACGCCACCGTGTCTTCTCAAAAACACACTGTTCAACTCAGAAAGAGAAGAAAGCGCCCGAAACTCCTACTTGAAGATTAAGACGGGATAAGAACGATAATCTGGGGAATTACCTCAAATCCTGTGTTTTAGCTAAGAGGATATTTATGTTAATATCCACGCCTGTGCATTTATTTGTGTGTTCAAATATGTGCAGTTGAATGCCAATGATGAAAGTCCGACAGATTAGTCCGATTATCCTTTCTTGTATGTTTGTATCAAACAGTTTGTTTCTCTGCAATTTCTTCCGTCCTTGGTTTTTATTTTAAGTTAAACTAGAACAAATGACTTTGATTATTCTGAGCCTTTTGACTTTCAATCTATGAGCCTTTCTATGTTTTTGACATATAAAGCAACATTCTGCATTTCTTCTGCCTGTTGCAGCCTTTCAGTGGCTGAAAAGGCAGCGTCACAGCAAACCCTGCATTTCCATCCCTCTAATCGACTGATCTCTATTCAGGCTGCGTAGCTGCTACTCCAGCTCGTGGCAGAGAGGGTGTGCAGCTTGTAGCATCATCATCGAGATCAAGCTGCTCTCTCTTTCTGTGCATTTCGCTTTTGAGGCATTTGAAGCATCAGTATGTGAGTTTTGGCCTGCTGTCATGCATCTTCTTCATCTTCCTCTGTTCCACGTAAAAGGTCAAGGGTTGAGGCCAAGACCACAACAAAGACACAGAAATCACATATCCCAGATGTTCCAGAAAACTTTGTTCACATTAACCAACACTGTTTTCTCCAGGGAGCCTAGAAAGGGTGACACTGTCCTCTTGAATATTGTAGATTTCATTTTCCGATCTCTTAATTTCCTGACTCAGATTCCAGTGTGGTGTCTTGCTGTTATCTGAATATGGCAGCTTGCAAAAACAAATCCCCCTGCATGAGACGAGGACCAGTGTTACTGATAGTGTGGAGAACAAACATAAGATAGTGATGTGTGTGTGTGTGTGTGTGTGTGTGTGTGTGTGTGTGTGAAGCAGCTGGAAGAGACAGAAACTTCAAAATGCAAAGAAAAACGAGCAGCGGCAGAATAATGTCGTCACTGATTGATAAACCCCTCATCGTAGTGATGGAGTGATGACAGAAGCAGCACTTGACTCACTTGTATTAAAGTACCTGAGCTGCAAAGAAAGTTCAGTTGTAAACAAAACATCCTCTTCAAACTTCTTTTGAAAAGACCCCTTACATCCATCATGTCCAAGAAACAATTTGAGCTCTCATCCACAGATGCATTATCAATTAGGCCATAATGGAAAAGGAAGCAACCGTCCTGTCAACATCTCACCTGTCGAACCTCACACTACAGAGAGAGAGAGAGAGAGACAGTATCTCAGCAAACAGCAATACATATCTAAACGTGGCTAACGACAGCCAATATTAATCAGATAATCTTAAATGAAGTCAGCTTGTAGCAAATCTCTGAGTGTAATTAATTTTTCAAAGGTATATTTTATTGCTTACAATAAAAACGCTCACAAGAAGAACGTTCTGGCTTTAAAGCACCAAAATAATTTAACATCATCCCAGACACACTTACACACTAAGCAACTGCATACGAAGTCATGAAGGTGAGAGTGGATGCAGATTCTCTCTTGGTGCCATGAATTAAGTCAAATTTATCCCACCTTTTGTTCAAGGATTGCATTTTTGTATTTTAAGACATTGAAATTATTTATAAGATCAGAATATTTATAAGATCAGACCAGACTGTTGTAACATTGGTGCTGCAGTCAAAACAGCCAAGGTCCCAAAATATCCTCAACATCCCATCATCCTGTATGAAACAATCCCGATGTGTAAGTGGTGAAGTTTCCTTGATGTAGGAAGATAATGGATGAGGTGATATACAGCTTATACCCATCCAGGTTTGTGCCACTCTTCTTCCTGCGTCTCTCTTCCTGTTCAGTCTCGATCATCTCTTCCTCCCCCTCACTCTGTCTCTATTATAGTAATCATTGTGTTTATATGGGGCTAATAGAGTGATAGTTATGCATGCTACGCTGCTGCTGCTGCTCCAGCCAGCTAAGTCATTTAGCTGAGAGGACCACTTGACCAATGCTGACAGCGCACAAGCTTCAATTATAGCAAGGGCAGATGCCCACCCCCTACTCTCACACACACACACACACATGCACATGCACACACACACACACACAACCTAACAGAAATATAAAAATCAAAAACTCAAAAATACATAGTATATGTATTTTCACATGAACACACTGACAAAAAAGCTGCGCACACACACACACACACACACACACACATACATCTGTGTTATGAAAAAAAAAAAAGTGTGTACGTAAACACATAATGACTCCGGAGGTACAAGAGCTCTCACACACACTTTGCCCTCCCCTCTGTGAGTGTGTGGGAGAGAAAACCTTTTAACAACACCACTCCTTGTCAAGAAGCACCACTCTGATAATAGCATGTATATGTGTGTGTGTGTGTGTGTGTGTGTGTGAATGAGTCACATATATTCAGGGAGGCTCAGACAAAAAGTAGATAAAAAAGATTATGTTACATGTTTGAATGAAGATCACAACAGCGCAAACAAACATGAAGTTAGATGTTCGATTCATGGCCACATTTTTAGGAAGAGAAATGTTTTGTATCCAGCAGTGTGTTGAGCTAAAGTCAGAGAGTCAGGGACAGTTAATTTAATATCATCTGTCATTGTACTGTTCTCAGGTCTGTGCACACAGCGTCAGAATAAACACCAAAGATACATCGAGAAAACAACAGCACTGTAATTTCTACAGGACAGTAAAGTCAACAGTTTTTAAAGCTGCTCTCGGTGGATGTTGGCAGTCAGACGTTCTTAACAGAAAACGTATGAAAATATGTACTTTTTATTGTCTCTATGACCATGAAACAACAACGACAACAGCAACTGTCGTTACTGGACAGTTTTAAGTCTTCAAACGCAACACAAGCAATCACAGGACAAAGTTTCCTCATTTCAACATTTTATGAACGAGGACAGAATGAAAATGTTTGCTGTTTTAAGCCACAGATTATTAGTGTAATGCTTCAATCTCACGAAGCTAAATGCATCGATATTGTTCGCCAGCGAAGTATCACACGTTCATTTCAGAGAACCTGCTCCTGAGTTTCACTGAGGTCAAAGTGCGTTATCAGTTCAGATAAGTCAAATGTCTGTTGAGGAAACTTTCCGTCCATTTCATGGTTTCAAAGCTTAAAAGGCTGCTGACATTTTCATAATTCATCACTGGACAGAGACAATTTGCAATTTCCCATTTGGCATCCCTCACGTTGCTGCACAAATATGGAACAGAAGTTGTGACACCGAAGTCAGATGGTGAACGATCTTTGTGTGTTCTCACGTTTGTCAGTAAACAGTCTTTTTAAAATGAAAGGACGACAGTTAGCAGCGTCTTGTTCTAAAAAGCGAGATAAACCCTGTCAGATGTGACAGATTCAGTTGTGGGATTTTGTCGTGTCCTGTTCACGTTGTGCCTCTTTGTTCAGTTGGTTGTGGCTGCATAGTGTTGGTGTTCACACAGGGCCGTTTGGAAGCAGCTCCATAAATAGCTCATCTATGGTCCTCGAGTGCTTGTGTGGGCTGCGTGTTTGTATGTGTATTGATTAAAGCGATGTGCCATGTGAGAGCGCTGCAGATGTGTGTGCATGTGAGTTGCAAAAAAGAATTGTGAGCTCTGACATGTTGGTGTGTTTTATTTCCTATGAGCTTCGACCTCGAAGATCTGTCTCTATTGTTGTGTCACCGCTTTGTTTCTTGCCGTTTGTTTTCAGCTGTGAGGACGGCGAAAGGTTGTTTTTGTCGTCTATGAAAACGTACAAACTACAAAAGCCCTCATTTTTGAATTTTCCTGTATATGATCTTTTTTACGTTACGTTCAGTGCTGTTAAAGGCCAGTAAGCTGAGAGAATAGTTTTAACAGCTCAGGCTATTTTGCTATTAATATTCTGGTCGTCCTTTGACCTCGGAGAATGTTGGTCATGAAATTCTTCTATACATTATATCACACTCATCATGGAGGACATAACGCTGCTGCCTTTTCACGGTGAAACATTCCTCAGTCGGTTCATTCACATTTTCTATAACGTCGAGTATTTCAAACACTCGTCTGATGACTTTCCAGTTCAGGTTATCTGCCAAGAAAACATCATTTAACCTATGTGAAATAATGTTATTACTCCAACCTTGAAAAAGTTTTTTTTTTTTCAATGTGTCACAAGTCGTGTCCTTTCTGTTGTGCTTGTGCCACAAAGGTGAAAATTGATTAGACGATGTGTCATGTCAGCAACATTTTAAACAACTTTCTCTTAAATGCAGTATTTTTTAGTTATATATGATAAACAGAAAATAAAAACTTGTGAAACCAGGACTGATGAAGCTGCAATGGATTCTTCAGCTCTCTAACCTTGAAAGTTAAGACCACAAGTATAATCATATATATAATGTGAATAATATATGTTATAGTATTGAAATGCATAAAGATCAGCCGTCACATCTCGTAATACGAGTTGTAAATTGGCAGTCGTATTTGCTATAATGTGAAAAAAAAGTCAATGCACTTTGCAGAGAGATTAAATTACGGGATTATTCAGTTGATTACAATCAAGCAAAAACATGGGAGATATGAAATATAAACATGGACATAAATATCTGGGTATAAGTAACTAATAAAATAGATCAAATCATAACACAAACGTTACGGGTCTCAAAGTGAGTTGCCACGTAAACAAATGATTTTTTTTTGGGTCCACGGCCCTCACTGTAAACACAACAGATGTGTCAGACGAATGAAGATGCAAACCACCTGCTTGTCTTCCCAAGTATCGTCTCTTTATTACAAATTTTTCAAACATAAAACACATATTGAAACTTTCCCTAGTGTAAGTATGTTCTTCTTTAACGGTCCCTTTTTTTTGGGTTTTTTTAATAAAACATATCAGTGTGGATGTCCTTTTACACAAATCAACTTCATCACATTTAAACATTTCTTACTTGTCCAGTATTTACCCCTCAGCATCAATGCTGGTTACATGGCCATTTGTTTTATAAAGCTTTAAGCTCTTAACCCAAAATGTTCCTTACAGTAAATGAAAACATAAATTAGCTTCATTCAGCTATACTAGCAGGCTAAGCTAGTAGTAATAGTTCAAATGCAAAAACATCAAACACATCACACATAGGGAATGCTACCTAACTCATTTACACATTTCATGAACGTCACATAAACAGACTTAACCATCTTTTTCACAACACATCATGTAACTCATCAGTACCCTTAAACATATTTTAACTAACTAGCAGACATTTATCAGGTTGTCAGGGCCGTAACACTGTGAACTGCGCACAATCACGCCACACATACTTACACGACCACGCGCGCGCGCGCACATACACACACGGGATGTTTCGCGCTGCAAACCGCGGGCGCCATTTCCTAAAAGTCCCGCCGTCGCGCTAAAACGTCTTTCTCCTCTATCTTCTAAACATGTAATTCTATCATCAGACTCATCACAGTCACATAACATCACACTAAACTTTAGGAGGTAGTTATTTTGTTAAGTTTCACTGTGTACTGACCTGTAAACACAACACATGTGTCAGACGAGTGAAGACGCGAACCACCTGCTTGTCTTCCCAAGTCTCGTCTGAGGGAAGAGGGCGGGGTCCCTCCAACTAAAGAGCTGCGGGCAACGACACCTGGGCTCGTTGGTTCCGCTCTACAGTTTCCTACTAAATTAATTCTTTTAAACCACAATAAACTGTATAAATAATAACGGTGAATTTAATATTCAATGTGGAAAATATGCTAGCCTCAAATAAATGCAATAGGCAAAATGACCTAAAATAGTAATGCTCAGTAGTATATAATAATAATACAGATAAGAAGGACCATACATTTCTTTTCTTTCCTTTTTTCTTTTTTTTTAAGAGTACCACACAAACAACATTAAATAAAAATCAATAAAAACCAAAGTGTGGTCACGCATTTCTTCATGATGACAATAAGGAGGCTGAAGAAAAGAGACGGGTCTTTAGGCAGGTAGATTGTTGTTAACAGAGCCTGTAACAAACAGTCTGAATATTTAAGATGCAGCAAAGGTGGAGAAATGGAGAAACAGAAGTTGGAGCACGAGTGAAATTCAAAGTGGGAAGAGACATATAAAATGAGGCGCCGGAATATATTAGAAGAAACTGACAGACAAGAGAAGAACAAAAGGTAAAGTCATAAAATATTTCTCATCCCCATTAAATATTATGAAATGTCAGCGAGAAACAGACGAGTGAACGGAAACAAGATTTTTTATTCTTAAAAACTGGAAGAAAATCAACAGAGAATTTAGGGCTTGTGACACCGAATTTGAATCCTGGCTAGTTTCAAAGCATTTCAGCCGTAATTCAAGGAGCGTTTTCACCTTCATTATTCAATTTACTGATTACAGCTGCATTAAAACCGGATGATGTAAAGAATGCATTACGTTTGGTGGAAGCTCTTCACCTTGAGAGTGTGAGTATTTCCTCGTTCAGTTCCTTGTGTTGAACTGTGGATGTGACTCAGCTCAGGCCGAGGTCACACACTCGCCTTGTTGAAGTGGGTGACACAGATCTTGAATTGTCACGCTCTGAAGCTACTATTTCCACAAACAGACATAAATGAGTATAAAAACCCCACGAGAGCCAGAATCACACCTTTTTAACACACACACACACACACACACACACACACACACACACAGCAATAGGTATGCAGTGCCATTACCGCCGCAGCCTCAGCCCCTCTCTTGCTTCCCTCTGCTCTCCTCTCCTACCCACTCCTCGTCTCCTCTCATCCTCTCGTTTCCCATCCTCCCCTCCCACTCTCCTCTTTTCTCTCCCTCCTCTTCTTCACATCGCTTTTTTTATATTTATGTTTTACTCTCTGCCTCCTTTCCTCCTTTCCCCCCCGCTCTGCCTTCTCTTCATACATGTTAAGCAGCACATGAATAAAGCATGCCATTATTGCAGCAGGTTGGTGTGTCTCTGGCTTTCTGTGTGTGTGTGTGTGTGTGTGTGTGTTCGGGATGCACATGCACGCTCGTGGTCAAGTGCACACTCTCATCCTTATCAAATGAGATAAAAGCTAACTCAGTATGACTACAACCTCCTAATAGCAGCAGTGACCTTCATCCGTGCATTAGCAGTCCTGTAAGACTAGTATCCAGATAAGAGTGCTGTTTTCATACATGTTAACAGCCACGTGGGACCTTTACAGACGGGCGTCTTCTTATCAGAGGAGCGTGTGTTCGTCTCTGACCGGCAGCCGAGGGTATTCTCTGACATGTGTTACAGACTGTGCATCTCCGCCTCAAGGTCATCTTCATTCATACGGAGCAGGACTTCAGATCTTTTTCTCTCCCCTGTTTCTGTTTGTTCACGGCTAAGTTGACTCGAGTCGAGGCGACCGTTGATCCAAAGTTTCCTGCCTGGAAAAGCTGAAGTTGAAAAGTTGCAGAGAGTTAATCCATTTCATGATTTCATTTGGGTGCCTGTCAGCGTCCACCACATTTCCTCCCAGTGCAATATCGATGTTTTAAATTATTCATCATGGAAGTGGAACAACGTTCTGCAGCATTTTCATGTAAATGTTTTTTGTCTCTATTACTGACTGAGCATAATGAAAGTTAGCTCTTGAACCCGGTGCCTCCTTGTCCCATGAGTTATTGAATCAGATCCACCTCCAATCATTAGTAACTTGCAATCAGTTCAAAGGGACTCTTGCTTGAAAAAACCTCCTTCTTGACAAAGCTGAAAAATATAAAGTGAGAGCAAACCTTTGGTGGCCATCGAGAACTTTCACGCTTTGGTAAAATGTGTCACATTTCAACAAGCAGCAGCCATTTGTTTGGAATAATAAAAAGAAAAAGATGTCATGGTGTCGCCGACGCGGTTTGATTGACGGGTGATCTCTGGGAAGTGCGGTGCAGAAACAGCTCGGCTCCGACTGCTTATCAATTCATTTAGTGCCAAGGCGCTTGACATCTGGCAACAGGGCATTTGTTTGAAAGCCAGTTTGAATAAATATACACATGCACACACATGCCGACCATAATCTCATCAATAAACCATCCCAAAGCCGAAAATATATTTTGAAACAATATTAATTGCGTAGTGAAAACATCATTTGTCTCAGTCAGCTCTTGTAAACAACATATCTTGTATGACAAACAGAGCCGTGTATCTGCAGCGCGCAGGCTGCTTTACAAGAAGAAGAGGGGAAAAAAGTGCTGGAGGCAAACTGACATTAAAAGGTGGTGCTCAGTCAACAGCTTAATGCAGAAATATTTATACAGATATAATGAACCAAAACGGTTTAACGCGGGTCAGGATTGCCAACATGTGTGTTTGTTAGTGTGCGCTCGCAGTACTGTAAATGATGTGCAGCAGCAGTTACTCCCCCAACTTACTTAGCATTGCCTCAGGTGCACATCAAACACACACACACACACACACACACACACACACACACACAGAGTCATTAGTAGGCAACACACATTTTTAACAGGAACCACCTACTCGACATCGGCAGAAAATACTCTTCTTCTCTCTGCTTCTCTCCTGTAATCCATCTTCCTCTCCTCTGCCTTCCCTTCCCCACTTCTTCTTCTTCCTCTTCTTCTTCTTCTTCTTTTTCTTTACCTGCCTCCTTCACCTTCTTTCTCTCCTCTTCACTTTTCTTCCCCTCCCCTCGTTTCTTCTCAAGACAAGAAAGAAAGCGATCCAGTGAGTCAGAGATGATCAACAGCAGGGACCAGAATAACTCACCATATCAAGTTAAATGTAAAATATATTTATAATGACATATTCAAATTAGCACACAATGAATCTACAGTGTGAAACAAACATTTTTTTTTTTGTATTTACTTGGCATTATGTCAAGTCTCTCTCTCTGTATCTGTCTCACCCCGAGCAGCTGAGAAATACATTTTGCTGCATTTTAAAACAGTGAACCTTTACCTCCCTGCAACAGACTGAAGATGCTCAATCAAATGTGTGTGTGTGTGCGTGTGTTCTTGTTTCCACTGAAATGTCAGAGCGAAGGACTTAATGTGACAATTTACATAAAGGACCAGCAGCGTAATGTTGCATAGAAAACAAATGAACTGATGTTTCGTACTGTGTGTTTAAGAGCCGTCTCTCTACGCCGGCGGTCTAAAATTACCCGACACCGAGAGAGGAGTGAGGAGGTGTCTGACACGAGCAGAGGACGGGGAAAGACAGAAAATGTCTTTCACAGGCAGGGAAAGAGAGAGAACTGGCAGAGAGACAAATGTTAAAGGACAGTGTCTGTCCTCCACATCACCCCGGTTCCATAGGATCATCTTTGAAAACGTGAGAAAAAGAGACAGCGAGAGAAAGTCGGGGAGAAGCGGTGAGAAGCCGATAATGACTGAGACGGTCAGAAAAGTCCATAAAGCCCGACTGACTGTCTCTCTGCATTTGTTCCACGTGTCGCTCACGCCAATCAGGACCGTACAGCTTCCTGTCAGGGTTAGTCGCCGTCTCGTCTCTCAACTCCAGCAGAGCTTTACAACAGGTGGCAACCGATCGAGATCACGACAGCAGTTACACATTGTTTGGAGACAAAAAGCTGTTTCAAGGTTTCCCACAAAATGTTCAAAACCAGCATTGGGAAGAGTTTGGAATGAGGGACGTGAATGAAAAGTGATTCCGTCATATTCGTGCTGTCATGTTATTTAAATCAAGTTTGTTGATTGAAGTTGAATAGTTGAATAATATGCTTTTTGGTAACATTAATATTGTTATATTTCTGTGTCCTGCCAGTGAGCTAACCACCAGTACATTCGTAAACCGTACATTCATAAACCAGTTTTGTTTAGAGTTGGGAGGACGTGTGAACCAGCAGCTTGTCTTTGATGACATTCACCAGGTCCAAGTTCACCGCGGTCTGTCAGTGTGTTGGCTCGATGTCTGTTAAACCACAATGTGATAAATCCAATGTGGACAGGTTTGGACTGTGAACGAAATTCGGCCCTGGCAATATTCGTCCAACTTTAACAAGACGAAGACATGAAGGATTTACAGCGCAGGAACCCTCAAAGCACCTGCATAGTCACATCTGGCAAATGAAGCACAGTGAAGCTGATTGGCTGCTGTGGAGATGACTCACATAGATACTGTACAGGCTGACGTCCAATAATTCCTTGTGGGTGACGGAGATACTGTCCTCGATGTCAGGCCTGAAGGTTGCCTGCCGATACGTGCATGCCCTGCTCAAGGGCACCTTGCTGGTAATTTCAGAGCACATCTCGTTCACTTCACCTCGTTTTTCTCAGCCGGTTGTGAAATGCGGCCGATCGTCTTGTTGCGAGCTCTCCTTTGTACGTCCAGAGACGTCAGCGGCCTCTGAAACAGACTGAAAAATTCAACTCCACAACTTCACATCTCTGTTCTCCTCTTCACATTTCTCCCGCAGCTCCTCACCTGGGTATTGCAGTCAGCAGTCAGCCGGCTTGGCAGTTAAGATTGTAGTCTGCTGGCTCCGTACTAAAGGCATTAGCATTTAAATTTAACTGCCTGCAGGTATCATAGATCAGAGTCTTGGATCTGCCTGTTTCCAAGTTTGGAAGAGACTTGTTCACTTTACATTGAGAGCGAGGTGTCCGAGGCCATTGGGATAACACATGTACGTTCTACACAAGGCTGGATGTGGATTTTTAAAGACGTGAGTTGATGAATCACGTATATGAGATCTGAGGATTTTGATTCAAGTAGTTTTCAGACGTCTAAACTGTCCAAAGGTTCGGGCATCTCCTGAATGTACATAAGGTCATTTTATGGGATGAATCGATCTTTAGATCAATATTTATGTCTCTAGAGTCTTTGATTAAAGTTGGAGTCTTTAAATTTTCAAGTTGTGGATATTATTCCATTTTGAAACAACACTGTTTTCTCTGTTCAGCTCTCAAAGGTTTTTCTACAAAATGCAGCATTGAGGTAATAAAACACTTTTTTTCCCCCTGACTCATAAAATTGCATTACCCCAGAGACTGCTGTTTACTGTGATCATGAGCAAAACGGCAACGAGGCAGGTACATGATACGAGTACTGAGCAACACATAATCACAGAGAAAAAGGTCCCCAAGGGTATTAAAGCTATTACACAATAGTTACCAGTGTGTGTGTGTGTGCGTGTGTGTGTATGCACTGCCAAATTCTCTTCAAAGAAACACACATATGAGAATAAAAAATAAAAAAACTGGTAGAAAACAAGAGGGATCGCTAACTAGCTCCCCAGTTACCGTAAGACATGGCTGCAAGGTTGAAGCCCATCTTTGATCAGGGAGACTTCATGAAAACTGTTGCAGAATTTCAACAAATCTGGCTCCACAGTTGTTTCAGGGCGTGTGTTGTTTTACTGAATCACCGATAAGAGCTTGCGCTTCCTCACATGATGTTTTATCTTTGCATCTTTGAGCCGTGAAGTTTGAAAATCCCAGAATGCATTTGCAGCATTGCTGCTCGTTGTGCAGATGCAGTATTGTGCAGATGCTGCAGACTAATATCTGCCGTCGGAGGAAACCGCTGTTCAATAAAGCACGAGGACATTAACAGCCTCCCTCTGCTGCTGCTAATCTCTTGGCCACAGAACAACTCCCTCTTACATCTTTTATAACGTTCCTAAAGCACTGTACCTCACACATGATTTATCTCATTTGGTTTTAAAAAGAATCCAGTAAGGCGAGATCCTGATGTTGTTCTGTGGTGTGTTTACGGGATGTGGGAACTTTCATGCTCCAAGATTTGACAGCCGGGTGATAAACACATGCCTGTGGTTTCGACCTTAGGTTGATCTCTTTCCTTTATCTTAACCACTGATCGAGGATGATGTGACCTGCTGGCTGTTGCAGAAATGTTTGTAGCGATTCACTGAAATGTCTGTTAGCAGGCTTCCCCTTTTATTTTCCTTTAAAGGTGGAATTGCGGTCTTTAGTCAAGCATCATTGAGCTGTCACAGATCAGTCTCACTTCCTTCGTGTCCGGCTCATTCATTTCCACTCGTAGCTGCACTAAACTGTCCGAGGTAATTATGGTAACATATGTGGGTTTTGTTTTAAGGTGTGGGAATCAGGGCTGTGTGTTGAGTGACTCCTATTGGCAGCCTGTCTCCTCGCCGGCTGAGTCAATCAATCTGGGTCTGTCTCTGTGTTAACAAGTCCTGCTTGTGTGTGTTGAGATGTTAAAGAAGCTGAAGAGAGAGAGACACAGAGGTGTGTTGAGAGACAGGAAGAGACAGTGAGGGGCGAAAAGTGAAAAGGATTTTTTTTTTTTTTTTTTTTTACAACCAAGATGAAGGTAGAAACTAAAAAAACAGCAGGTGTGTGTGAACATGAGAGCGTTATCAACACAGGACGTTAGAAACAGTTGGAGGAACAGTGAAAGTGTCGTTGCTGAGAAAATGAAAATCGACTGAACATCTGATTGCATTTTAACATATATGTTCATATCTGTATCAATAAACTCTGATCGACTGAAGGCTCCGTCTTCCTCCTTTTTTGTTCAGCAAATAACAAAAAAGTTCATCATCGCTGTCGAGTTATTTCAGTGTAAATGCTGAGCCCAACACATCAACCAGAGGCCTTTGCTGCGAGCATTCGTTTAGTCTTTCATGTGGAGAAGTTTCTGGACATCTCTGTGACTGTTTCATTGTCTTAATCTAAATCACATTATGTGTTTGTATAAGTTCTTTGACGTTTGTTTAGTCCATCGGTGGCTGAAACAGAGGAAGCGAAAACCACCGTTTCCTGTTATCGAAAGAAAAAGTTTAACCAAACGTGTCCTTGTCAGGAAATATGCAATTGTTTAATCCTTTTGTTATATGACTTGTTGATGGAAAAGTGGGTTCATTTGGAGAAAAGTGGGACTTCAAAATGCAAACACACACACACACACACACACACACACACAGAGTCAAAGCCGATACAGTCGTTTAAGACTCTCTATAAACACACACTTAAAGACAGTGTGTGCATCCAAACACATCATGTTTTTGCAGATATTCAGGTTGGACATGCAACATGGAACAGACAGTATGTATCCGACGGTGTGGTGATATAGAAGAGTGCATGAACAGCCGACACAACAAACCAGTTTCCTCCTGTGAATGGAGGCTTCCTGGGCTCAGGGACGTGTTGTTTGTCTTTGCCAGGAACTGAGCTGCCGGCCCCCTGGGCACACCCTCAGGGTTCCATGGCAAAAACTAACGAGCCGTCTTATAGTTAAGTCAGAAGTGACAATGAACACCTTTTCAAAAGTCGCTCTGTGTCAAGGAAAAAAGTCACAAACAGACAATATCAATCTGTGCCTGTAACATGACATTGAAAGATGGAGAGTTGATAAAGAGCTCGTGCTCAGACAACAGCTTTTCTCTAAACGCCAGTAAGACCGAAGAGCTCGTTGGCGGCGGTGGACACGCTGCGCTCTTCATTAATGGAGACATGGTGGACAAAGTGTCTAGCTTTAACTTAGACTCTCAATACCACAGCACTGGTCCACACAGACCTGCTCGTCACCGCTGCGGCACTGAGCATCCTCACGTGTTACACTTCGACGTGATGCACCAGAGAGACGGAGGCAGAGGGAGACAGGCTCGGCGGCGGGTCATCAACTGCGCCCGGAGAGTCATCGGAGCCCAGCTGCTACCTCTCGAAGCAATCTCCATCTCCCGCTGCGTCTGTAGCGCCACCACCATCTGCGGCGACCCCGCACACCCCTGACACCACCTTCTCACTCTCCTGCCCTCCGGATGACGCCGGAGGTGCACGAGGGCTCACGCTGGCAGATCGAAGAGCAGGTTTTACCCCAGAGCCATAAATCTCCTGAGCCACAGATTTAGGACTATAACTCTCTCTTTAACTCTCGAGTATATGTACGCATGTGTCATGTGTGAAGCTGCTGCCTTACAGACATGTTTGCACTAATGACCATGCACACATGCACAAACTCTTACTTCCTTCTCCAGGCCTATTTCCCCCTTTGACCCATATTTATATTTCCTACTACATTTTTTTTATAATGCACGTTTATATTTCTATCTATATTCAATTTCAACGATGCAGGATTTGTAACTTTGTTGTAGCTATAAGATTTTTGCATTTGTACATGGTTTTCAAAAACCATCCCTGCCACGACAGCACACACTGTCAAACACTGTCGAACGCCTCAACTCTCTGTATCACACACTCGCACATTCAAATCTGTCATACGCCCGATCGCCCTCCCCTCCAGACACAGGCGCTCACATGCGTGCTTGACAGCCATCAGACTCCTTGTCATGGAGACCCACGCCTTACAAATGCCTGCACAAACATACACATGTTCGCAAACGCAGCCGCCGCTGTCAGAGGCCTCGTCACGGGCGCCCACTCGGTCTGTCTCAGCCGCAGACCGGCGCTGACACAGACGCGCGTGTGGACGGTGATTTCCAGCTGTCAGGTTCCTGATGCGCTCCATTGTTAACAAGGTTTCATATCGGCGTCAGACCTCGAAGCGTCGGCTCTTACTGACCATTAAAATAAGCAGGAATGAGGATAAGTTCAGGCAAATGAGTCAGAAAATGCATTTGTGAAATTATATAATAACCTTCGTCTTCATTGAATCAGCAATAATATCCATCTTTTCAGTCCAGATTAAAAAAAAAAGTGAGGGATAATATTTTGTTAGCTTCATTAAGAGCCAATTAAAGTCATAATGGCACGAAGTGAAATTCATTTTTGGTTGAACTCGTCACTACAGAGCAAAGCTTTGGTGTCTAAAGTGCAAGAAAATGGACCACATTCAACAAATCTGAACGTCCCTGCATTTGATTTTAGTAATTAATGCTTTGTGAGAATCCAGACAACAGTGTGGACGGAGACTGAATCCAGAGAACATGGATAATGTTTTCCAAGTAGCTCACCTCCTTCTGGTGCTGTTCTCATTTCCACTGAATCTCAGAGAAGCCAGCTGTGCATTTTACAAGCAGTCTGCATTTGGCTGTGTGAGAGGCGAGGTGATATTATACAACCCACAGTATTTAAATTTCTGCGCTTCAGGCTGCGAGGAGGCAAGTTGAACATTTAGCGTATGCATCGAGCTCTCGTGTTTGACTCACAAAGTAATTGATAGGAAGGTGGAACCAGTGAGGGAAACCATCGGCCTGTAGGTAAAACAGGTTTGTGAATTTCCAGCCAAACATGAGTAAACATGAGGAGTGTGTCTGTCTCAGGGGGCTGGACTCAGGCGGAGTTTAACCTGGATCTAATATATTTGAAATGCCTTTTAGTTCTCTTTCAACAGACTCAGGCTGTTATCAGAGATTTTTTTTTTTGTGGGACAATGAGAAAGATTGCAATATTTAAAACTTTATAGCCTTCAGCTTTTTTTCAGTCCACAGACTTATTTATTGATAGCGTATTGGAGTTCTGGGAATTGCCCCGGAAGGTGTTTTAAAAAGCATTTGATCCTGCGGCTTATGAGATATTTCATTTCTACTTTTGGGCTTGTTCTGCTATTATAGGTCTGTTCTTCGAGGGAGATTTGACAATGATAGATTTGATCTGTAATTTCACCCTTTTTATTTTCCACTCGCTGCCCAGGGTTTATGAGTAATTGGTTTGGTAAATTTCATGATGCAATCAGGGCTATCTGATGCGCAGGCCTCATTAACAGGAGTGACAGAGCCGATCGATATCGAGGAACGCGGCTGTGAGGTCGTCTGCATGAAGCAACACAGAAAGCAAACTCGAAATTATTTTACACAGACTCCGTTCATTTTATTCAGCATTTCACCTCCTAACAAGGACACATAAGACATCTCACACCATATCTTAGATTCATATAACACTATGTGGAGACCCACAACCCATCTCGGGTCCTGATTCACAGTTTTAGAAACTGCTGTCATGAGCCATTTGGTGAAAGTTAAGAAGTTAATTCTTCACGGCTGCCGGGTGTTTTCAGTGGGTGGTAAAGTCATTAGTTGTTGTGCATCTGACATTTCTAGGGAGTTCAGATGTTGACCTTATGTGAAATCATTATCCACAAACATTTAGCTCATATTTAGCCATTTTCCTCTTTTTCTATTTTATCTTTTCACTTTTGCTCTTTCACTCATCTTTTTCTCCTTTCTATGGCTCTTTTATCACCTTCATCCCCCACGTTCATCTTCCCTACCAGAGTATGTCGGATCATATCGTGCCATAAGCACGTCAACAGTGTTTGTGTAATTACTCTCACTGCCAGTAGGGGGAGACAAAAGTTCTGCACTGCAGCTTTAATGTTTAGGGTTAATGCTGAGAAAAGGATGAACCCAAGGACAAGAATTCTGGCTTCCTTTGATTCAGAGAGAGAAGTGATGAAGGAGGGGTCAGACAGCTTTACAGCAGCCGGCGCTTTTGAATTAAACAAATTTATAGCTCCGGCGATGCTCTGATGTGGGCGATTAACAATGAGAAAGATTCCTAGCAGGTAAGAAATTAAGTGTTATGGTGGCTATAAGTGAACTACGTCAAATACCTGATCAGCAGCGAGAGAAAACAAGCTTTTTGTAAATCGGCTCGCTGATAACTCATCACATTAATTTTATGGTTTTAATGTCAGGTCTTTCTTCTGAAGGCGATCCGAGCGACACCATCTGCACATCGCACACAGCACCGGCAGTTATGGGCCGTGGCTCTGTGATCACAGGTCATTAAAGGAGTTTGACCATTTATCTTGTACATGCAGAAAATCCTCACTCGGTCAGAAAGTACATGATGCGTAGGAAGTAGCTTTGAATGCTTTAAAAACCAATACATATTTTAAAAAATTAAACATTAAATATTTTCACTTCATATTAATTCACGGCAAATTGACTGATGTTTATTTTGCAGCTGTTGAACTGAATCATACTATATTTATGACAAAAAGCGATTTTCAATTTTTGCCTGCGAGGCCGATCAAATATACAAGGAGCTAGTGGAACTCATTACCATGTGGAAACCCATGTTTTCAGTCTCCTTTTATTAATTCTGCCTAGTTTTCATATTTTTGTTTCCTCTCAAAACCTTTTCTCAAGTGATGTCCAAAATCTGGTCGAGAGCAGAGTGTTAAAACAAATGTTGCCATGAAAAACATTGTGAGTCATTTGTGTGCCGACACTCCAACACCTGATACACTGAGGATGACCTTCAGCTCAGGACGTCTCCACTAAATGAGTTTGTTTTAAACCTGAACATTAGGTTTTGAAATCACAGTCCTGCTCTTTTTCGTCTTCTCAGCTGGACTCTGAGCTCAATCACTTCTTCCTCTTCTTCAATTAACCAAACCTTGTTCCTGGGAAAGAGCCATTGCGTGGCATTAATTGCAAAGTAGAACTAATGATTATGAAAGAAAAACAAATGCCCCATTATATTTTGCTGGTGCTGGGTAATTTTAATCAGCTCACATAAAAGACGAATATCTTGGTGGAGTTGGATAATGAATAAATGAGGATTTTTCATCTCTTAATGTGTGTGTGCGTTCTTCAGTGTTTGTGTGTGACAGAGCAATAAGAATAATGTGTGTACATGAGTGTCTATCTGTGTGTGTGTGTATTTGTGTTTAAACTTGTGTGTTTGCACCTGTGAGTCCTAAATTATTTCCCAACTTGATTATTACATTTTTTTCTTTCTTTTTTACTAAACTACATATTTCCCCACAGGCCATTTCGGATGCCCGTAAAATGATGGTTGTTTTGTGCATTTGGGATGTGACTGTATGTGACTGAGAGTAGGCTGGTGCATGCTGGGATACGAATGGGTGTGATTTGGACAGAAGGCGGTGGGAGTTAGCGTCTAGTTGTTTTTCATGCTTCATTGCTTTGTTTGTGATGAGGCCTCTTAGCTCGGCTCGCATGAACACTTACGTCTCGGTGACGGGGAATCATTCTGTAAGATGAGATGATTATCACTCCACTTGTAAACTGGGGATTCTCACACTTTATTAACTCAGGATTCGAGTCGGGGAAAGGAATCTGTTCTCACACTGACATGATTCTGTCTGTCCACACGAACGCCGCATTCAAGTCAAGATAAACCTGTGTGTAAGTAACAGTTTAAATTAAATTCAGTGTCACTGGGGAGCACAAGACTATTGCAGCTGCAGCTTATACACCACACACACACATACATATATATAAACACATATATCTAAAGTGTATAAAGTGCAATAGTGCAAACATAGTACATGTGAAAAATAGAAATCCATCCATCCATTTTGCTCGGCTTGTTGGGATCTCAGTGCAACAGGGCCAACAAGCAAGGTAGCCCAGACATCCGCCTCTCTCTCTACATCCTCCAGCTCCTCCTGTGGGATCCTGAGCCGCCCGCCGGGCCTCATGGGATATGTAATCCCACCGGTGTGATCTGGGTCTGCCCCGAGGCCTCCTCCCAGTTGGACTTAGCTGCACGGAGAAGCGTCCTAATTAGATGGCACCTTAACTAGCTCTTTTAAAAACTAACTGCCAATGGTTGTACTTTGACCTCCGTCTGTGAGTCCAGGCTCTTCACCTCGTCTCAGTGAGTCCAGTCGTCCTGGGAAGCAAACTCATTTCAGCCACTTGTATATGCAATCACATCCTCTTGGTCCGTCAGTACCCAACGCTCATGACCACAGGTGAGGGATGGAAAGTAGATCATCCAGTCAATCAGGTCCCTCTTCACCACAACAATCCAACACAGCATCAACATCACTGTGGATGCTGCTTGTTCCATTTCACCATCACTTATGAACAACACTTAAAGATACTTGAACTTCCAGCAGAGCACCGTGGTCTCGGCCTCGGAGGTCCCGACTCTCATCCTTGACCTTCCCCAGCGTGTTCTGAAGGTCACGGCCTGATGAAGCCAACACAACCACAGCATACACAAACAGCAAGGAGGACGTTAACTGCAAAATAAGAGGGTGCGGCTGAGATGGGAGTCGAAAAAAAAACAGCTCTGGTGGAAGAAGCTGTTCTTGACTCTTTTGGTAAATGGGTATTTTGTGGATTAGGTCCATAAAACCTCAGGCGAATTTTCAAGTTCAAAGTTATGCAACTGGGGATGCAACTCTTTATAATTTTAATAATCAGTCAATGAGTCTATAGAATATTCTACAATAGTGTAATATGGCTGCCACAAATTCCCAGAGACCTTAGTGATATCATCAAATCGCTTGTTTTGCCCGATCAACACTCCAGAACCCAAGATATTCAGTTTGATCTGAGCTGCAATTTTTTGTGCATTTTTACTTCTGTACAACAGTACACTGTACTGTACTTCTGTACTACTGTACAACCAGCACTGCTCCCTATAGGCAATACACCACCATGTCTGTATCTGTGCAATATCTGTATATTATTCCAGATTTCATTTACTGGGCAACACTCCATTCAAAAATTCAAGTGCAATATTCATATTGATATTTAATTATTGGGCATCTGTGCATTACTCTTTTTGTGCAATACTCCACTCCATCAAAGTCAAGCCAAGAATTTCATATTTGATATTTAACATTTCATATTTTATCCTTCTGTACTGGTCATATATATCATATCATATTCATCTTCTCATGTACATCTGTAAATAATCCCGTTTAAATTTGTAAATTTGGTAAATTTGTAAATACTTTTTTAGCCTGTTTATTTTCATTCTTGTTCTATCACCTTGCTGCTGTGCACTGCAAATTTCCCCACTGTGGGACGAATAAAGGTTTATCTTATCTTATCTTATCTTATCTTCACTACTTCATTGGTTTGACTGAATTCTTGCAAATGGATTAATCAATTCATTGGCCAATAATTTCAACATTAGTCACTTCAACCTCCCTCTCCAGCTATGATCTGATAGATACAGCCTGATAGTGTGAAGTTAAGCACTTTCTCTTGCAGTTCCCTCTCTGCTTTATTTGCAAAATGATTTTCCAGTGGTGGATAAAACAAAAGCGAATATCATTTTCCTTCCTACGCTGCTCGGTCCTCTGTCCCGGCCTGACCCGCGGTGCCGGGCCTCCACAGACTGTTGATGTCGGATGTTGCCTGGGCCGCTCACCCCCTTTTGGGAGCTCACAGCGGCTGTGCAGTACATGAAAATTTCAGCGCACCGCTCCGGCTGCTGGGGAGTAGTCGAGCCTTTTGAATCAGTTGGAGAGCAAGGCCTGAGTGAAGAACAACGCAAAGTGGGTCTGAGTGGGTTCTGCTACTTTACAGCACGTCAATCGATTCAGTTTTCTCTTTGGTGTGTGCACACACATAAAACACGTAGATCTGAGTAATGCATGAATAATACTGATAATACATTACGTGAATATGTCTTTTAGCAAAATGACGATGTCTGTAAATGGCAGCATCTCGGCTGTTCTCATCAGTCGTCACGCATCAGCAGCTCTTGCTTGTTCTGATTTGCTCCAAAAACAAAAATTATTTGTTGTAGTAAAGCGTTTTTTGCACATTCAAACAATGATTTTATGTAAATTGATAAAATGCAATTTAGGGAACAAGAAGTCCAAATGAAATGAATGAATCTCTCACATGTGTCTGGGCCTCAGAGCTGTGGTGCTTTATATGTCTGAAGCTGCACATGTGCACGTTTTATGTCCACATCATTGCGTGTGGATCAGAGGAGGTTATATTTCAGCCCATAAAGTCGAACCCAACAGCTATAATGTGACACTGTTGCCCTTCAATCACCAGTTTGACAGACCGATGCTCAGCGAGGTGATGGTGACACAGAGCAGCACAAAGCAGCTCAGACCGGCAACGTTCAGTCCAATATGTAACACCATATGAATCCTTTATCCTAAAAGTTCCATTATTGAGGTCACAGAAGTTAAAGTCGCACTTATGTGGGGAAATCGTTTCAAAGTTCACAGCTTATCACTAATATGAATCATTAATGCAGAGATGAAGTGCAATTCCAGTTAAATTACAGTTTAAATGAGAAATTTTGCTCCAAATTGAGAAGCCGATCAGAAGGTGACACCCGTCTCTGCAAAAATGACTGCAGATCAAAAAGTAAAACTAATTCTGTGGCTTGAAATGACGGCGGAGCCCTAATGATAATCATCATTATTACCCAATGTAACAGAGGCCTTATTGTCACCACCCATGAAACACATGTTATCATTCATTTTTATGTTGCTCATTCAGTCTCTGTGAACTGATTAACGTCCTCCAGTGAAAATACATGGAAAATCTATTTGATGGCTTTTCACACATGGCAAATGTAGGTAATGTTGTTTGGCTGTTTCTCACTTTCTTTGTGTGTGTGACATCATGTAAAGTCTTGATTTTGTATTCAGTTAGTTATTACTGTTTCGCTTTTATTTCACACAAAAAAAACTGGAATAATTTAATCAAACATAGATGTTTCTTAATGTCAGTTTGACAGAAGACGAGTTGGACAAAATCTGCTTATTGGCCTCACAAAGCAGTTGGTGTCTCTGTGGGAAACATACATTTGGATTTAGGAAGATTAAGTAGCCTATATTTAGATATTAAATAGTTTTTGAGGGATTTGCAAGTTGTTTTTAGTAAAAAAAAAACATTTTTTTTAATGTCTTGTCGAAATAGTTAGGTCATGATTCTCATGCGGTACCAACATATCAAGCATAACAGCAGAACTCGACCGTGACGTTCAGGATCTGACATGTTGACGTTCCCGAGAGTGCTGCAGAGCATCACGTCTGCGTGTCCACAGCCTTTGGTGGATCCCACACACGCCGCACATCCAGCAGACATCACCTGGCAGACTCTCGCTTTAATAACATCTCAACAACCAGACTCTTGCGTGGGCCGAGGTTCCCAAAAGCGCCGTAGCACTAATCTTTTCCACTTCCCGCGCCAGAGGACAAACATGATCTCTGGCTGAAACACGTTCTAACAAGGGGCCAAAGCAGGTAGTGTTATAATGGGATTTATAGGAAATACATTCATGAATAATTCCCTTGTAACGCAGCAGAGATGTGGTTGTCAAAGAAATCCAGAAACACCGTCTACGTCTGCTGAACTCTGCTCCAGTGATCAGGTTTGTTTTTTTATTCCAGCTCTTTTCTCATAATGCGACACCTCTCGGCTCAGTCTCTTTGAAACAGAATAAGAGGTAGGGCGACACACACACTCGGGTACGTCTGGACACACACAGTTGATCTCTTTGAAACGCACACACACACACTCCATGCAGGCGGCTAATCCTGGCTGGGACTTGGCGGGTTGCGATATGGCCGGCTTTATCCGATTCCAGCCTTATCTTAAAAGTGCGTCTGAGTGAGTGCGACTGTGCTTGTGCCTGATATGTTTATGTCTTCTTATGTGCACGAGTCCCGTTGTGGCCGATCGCCCGGATGTGTACATGCGTGTGTACTGTATACATTTGTGTCTTTGTGTGCAGTTTCTATTTGAGGGTGTTGTTGAATTCATGTTTGAATGATAGTTACTCTATGTGTGTGTGTGTCTTTAGTGCAAAAGAAAAATGGCAAATAAAGAAACAATAAACCAGGAAGTGAGAAAAAGAGAATGAAGGACAGCACTAGCGATTAGACTCTATATGCTATGACTTATTTTATATTGATGTTCAGCTGACAGCACAGCTCTGTTCTGAACATGTGATTAATGCAATGCTCCATATACGATTTGACCTGTTCTCTACAGTGTGCACGGCAGGACCTCATCATCAGCCATGAGGTAAAAATGGGACATATCGATGAACGGTACAAGAGTCAAATCAATTGAGATCAGTAAATGTCACACTTTTACTGGAAGTGTCCAGAAGTTTCATCCCTCCATACACAGAGACTCTTTTCTCATCTAAATGACTGCTCGCTTTTTTAGATTGTTGTGTTTTCATATCAGTGTTATTAAGAGTAAAAACCTTTCTATGAAACATTGCTTTTCAGGCTGTTTTTTTTTTTTTTATTTTAAGTCAGATTTAGTCTCTAAAATTATGGCAAATTATGGCTAAATATGAGTCTTCTGTTTGTCACCAGCACAGTTAACTCTGATCGAGTTGTTGGTGCATGTTTAACCATATGTAACACTCTGCGTGCGGACAGATAACGGAGACGTGGAATGTGCTGCAGACGTGGTTGAGAACATTTCTGTGGACAAACTGACGATGCTGTGAAACTGGGTGAATCCACAGACTGTGACTCCAGATGCTGTTCCCCTTGCATACTTTACAGAACCACCTTTCAAGCCACTATAGTCCAAACAGTGACAATAGAAAATATTGATCCAGTCAGACAGGTTACGTCTTTATTTAATGCCAGCCCTCCAGTAATAATCATAGCGACCCCGAGGTTAAAACTCCAACTCCAACATTATGACAACTGTGGTCCTGAGTCTCTGAAGGAGTGTGGAGGGAGGAGAGGAGAGATTTGAAGGGGGAAATATAAACCCGATCGCCAGCTGTGCTCCCAGTGTTTATTAGCCAGAGCTGCCGGGTCGTAGTGAAGACAGAGCGAAAGAAGGAAAGAAAGAAAGTTGTGACTGGAGGGAGAGAGGAGAGGTTTATTAAGGTACTGCTGGATGAATGGGCCTCGAGGGAGGAGAGGGATGGGATGGAGGAGAGGGAGGAGGGCGAGAGAAAATGACTGGGACACAGAAGGAGAAAGAAAGAGCGGGGAGGGAGGAACGAAGGGAGGGAGAGAAAGGAAAACAAGAGAAGGAGACGGAGGGTGGAGGAGAGAAAATGGGAGGCCAGACTGGGCATGTGAAAGGCCGTCTTTGTCTGAGGCACGCTTGGGGAAAGCTAAACATACTGCTAATACCGTCTGGACACCCTGCTGCTTCCTTTACACCCACCACGTGTGTGTGTGTGTGTGTGTGTGTGTGTGTGTACGTGCACGTGTGTGTGTTATGGATCAGATTTCTCCATGCTTAAGATTTAGGATTGACCTCTGGGTGAAGCCCTCACCTTTCTGCACCACCCACCCACACACCCTCAAAATGACACACACATTTTAACACCCCCGCAGACACACACCCATTATAGCAACACACAAACACAGCCCCCGACACCCGAACGCCCCTCTGGGCTCATTCTCCAGTTTTGAGCCGTCCCTTTGAAGTGTGTCTAAATGGGAAGGATTAGTGTAATAGTCTCATGTTACAATGACATACTTCTCTCTTTGACTCGCCACCGTATATCACGACGCGCTCCCCCCATTTCTCTGCAGCCGCACAACCCAGATGTCCCCACTATTTCAGGTTAAGTGGAAAACTACCATGTTAATGAAAGCAACCGTCCCTCTGCCTCACTAACAGATGGGGGCGTTGAAAGTTTGCAGTTATCAGGATTTCAACACTAAAATGTTGTCAGTCATTCTGGAGGTTTAATGTATTTCTGTACCAACCTACGTCTGATCCATCAATCTATTTCTATTGATTCCTGAAATGTCTGACCGCTGCACGGTGCATTCAGTTTTCACCCTGTCTGCACTCTGAGGGTAGACATTTTTATCTTGTTTTCTGAGGATGTTTCTCCCTGATCACCTTCCGTCGTCTCCGAGCATTTTGAAGTGAAAAGTTCAAAAGAAAATGTCCATTGACGGCACTTCGAGGACTCGTGACATCAAGGTTAATGAGTTTGATGTGTCGGCCTTTAGCCTGATGAAGACAGGACTGAAATGTTGCAGGTTCCAGTCCAATAAAGTTTTGGGAGCTTTGATTGAGTGTGCAGATACTTTTCATTTTACTACTTTCATTCTCGGCTAACTCATACTTGACCCCGTCCCCCTCCCCGTCCTGTTAACTGGACACTGTGGATCTTTATTTCACCATGTCATTTGCCTTTAGTGTAAAATGATCAAGCTTCTTCATTTCCAATATAAACTGGTTTTTCTCTGTAGGTTCTCCATTTTTTCCTGTACACAAACATCTTTTCCATGTTTTGCAGTAATTTTATCAATGCATTTGTTCACAATACATTTTCAGTGAAAAGGATTAATTTGAATTTCTCATTTTGGAGACTTGTTGCCTTCAAAGGTTAAACTCACATCGGTTATTGTCCGATCACTTCTAATGTGCACAAAGTCAGATATGAAGAATTCAGAGAACTTGTGTTTGGTGTCAACAAACATTTAAGACCAGCAAGCAGTTCTTTTGTTCTTTATCTGAAAGCGTGTGACGACTGATTACAAAAGCAGCGATGACGGCATATGATTGATATTTTCATTCACAACTTCCCTTTAATATTCCGCAGTGTTTGTCCGCAAAGTGAGTGACCATTTCAAGCGTGAAATCTGTAACAGATCGCATTTCAAACGAAGCCTTTCCAGTCCTCTTGTGGACAGTCTGACCTCTCATGTGACCACAGTTTAGTCTCTGTCAGTGCTTCATGTTTCCAACGCTGGGTTCTACACAGAGCACGCGGTCCCGTTTGATATCGAATGGTGAACCAAAGGGAATTTAGCCCTTCTCTGTGAGTCATGTTGTTCCGTCTGATCCGACATCTGCACAAGGCCGTGAGGAGAGAGGGAGGACAGACAGGAGAGAGAGAAAATGTCCAGCAATGGAGGAAAAGTGAGAGGAGAGACGGGGATAAAAAGAGGACAAATGAGAGAGATGGTGAGAGGATGAAAGCTGGAAAGAGCTCGAGTAGGAAATGAAAGATGAGGAAGAGGTTTGAGCAGAGAGGGAGGAGGGATCTGCTGTAGAGGATGGGATCACTGAAAGGAGAAAAAGAAGGGAAAGAAGACCATTGCAAGCATCAAATGACGGGATCCAAGGACAATCAGCATGTCTACACATGTTCACACATTTGGTTGCAAGAGCACAGTGTTCAGAGATCGGGCTCGAGATCGTGCAAACTGAATTTTATACAAATCATGCAGCCCATTACAAGACTTTTCACGTTTGTGGCTCCCCCTACTGGCAGAAGATCCCACGACACTCGGACTTAGCATGTTGAGAAAATTGAGAAAGTCATTTTTAGAGCAGAAAACCACTGAAGCAGATTTTTGTGTTTTCTGGTCTCACAGTTTTTGCTGCACAAACACTTTTACTGGAGAAAAATAAGAAAGATGAGGAAAAGGGAAAGAAGTGGAAGTGCATTCAGAGAAGGGCAGAGCTCGACCGAGGGCGAGAGTCCACTCTTCTGTGATAAATCAAATCTGCAGTATGTCTGGACATGTTTCCAAATCTATTAGAATTATGTTAAAATGTGGTCGTGCTGAACTGAAGCCTCATCATCTCGACTAAAATTTAAAATATTTTACATACTTAAAACACTTTATTATAATAGCTTGGGCTGAAATAACATCATGAACATGGCAGCTTCTTAACTGTATCACTCGTGACTTGATATTTGCACGCATAGACAAATAATTGTAAGATCTTTCCGACGGTGTAGAAATCAAATATTAGGTGAAGCTGCAAATATGAATGTTGAAACAATGGAACAGAACTATATTAACCCACATGAACATTATCTATTATCTGATCACCCAAATCATTTATAATTACAATTGCATGATAATGTGTGTATCTACATTTCCATAGCCAGACTTTAGTTTGAGAAAAAACAGGAGTATGACATTTATTCTGCAGTGTTAATGAAAGTGAAAAATAATTTGTGTATCTGAACATGATTCTGCTCCAAACTTTAAAATGGCCATTGCGCCGCCCGTCCACCAAGCTTCTGGAAAAGCGACAAACAAACCGAACCAAAAACACGACCAGAGATTTTTTTTTTTTTTTGAGATCAAAAACAATCCAGCGGCGGGCTTCGCTGCCTGGACCCGAATAACCGCTTGAAAGAGTGTTAAGGCTTCAGAAACATAAGATTCAGCTCAGCAGGGGGTCTCTCTGTCTCTCTGCCCAGAAAATCATCTGTCCAAGGGAGAAGCCCTGAACAGATCAATAATGCATACACACAACTGAACACACACACACAGCAACACACACTCACACACACCAGTCATTATCCTTCTAAGCTTTTTCAAAGCTGACCCTTTAACTGCAGCAAAATGGCTCCCTATGTAGAACGCCTATCTTCCAAATCCCAGCGGGACTCGTGGAGGTATTACATGGAAATAGTCCGTCAGTCATCACAGTGTTTAAATAGAATAAATAGTGCACATAAGTACAACAGGGAAGCTCTCAGAGGAGGAGCAGAGGAAGAGTCATACCAGCTCCACAACACTGAAACCACCGAAGATCCTTTCATCCATGTTTTAAAATGTTCAGCCGCAGTGACAGAGCTCTGCTGTGTTTTCAGGATCATTTATTCTTCCAGCATGTCGCGTCTCTGTAGCAGGACACAGTTCATGTGCAGCGTCATTCATAGGTTGAAAGTAATGGAAAAAATAATGCAGCGTTTTAACTAAAATATTCAAAGTAAATCTTTTCCAATTGTTTGAAGTGTCAGACAAAATCCACCTCTGATCTGACTGTGACTGAAAAGCTCTGGGAATCACAACATTCAATATTATAGAAACAATCTAAATGCTCGACAGTTTAACAGCTCAATATTTCACAGCCTCTGTTGTTCAAAACACATTGTCTTACCAGCGTTCAATAAACTATATCGTCCTCATTTGTTGTCTCACTTAAGAGCAATATTCAGGATTTGGCTGAGATTTTTTTCTGCTATAGACATCAATTAAATAACAAGTATTTTACAATCCATCCAAAAGTAAGACAGACAGCACGAATTGAAATATCTTTAAGACTAACACACACAATATCTAAGTGTGTGTGTGAAGACTCCCATATCTTTTCTATATAGTCCCACACACCGGCTGCATTTTTGAAACACATTCACCGGTTTTGCACATCGACTTCTGTCTGTCAGGTGAAAGGTCAAAGGTCAATTTAGGCTAACATACAGCACACCAACAAGAGGTGTTTTTGGACCAAACAGTTCCGAGGGTTCCCTGAGAGGAACGGCTGGCGAGCTTCTCCAAGAACGACATAGCTCCAACTTCTGTTTGCTTTCACACCACAGATAGAAAGACTGAAGTGACGCGGGCCGGCGGTCGGTTGGTAAAGTAATGTCACTTCTGCATGAGTCAAAATCGTGTTCCCTGTCACATATACTCCCGATTAAATCTGGATTTCACTGTCGGTCCATTTGTCAATGTTTTGTTCCATTTTTTTAAGGCTGCTGGTTTGAGCTGTTGTTTCCATGAGCTTTTAAAAGTAGCAGGACGCTGACATCACTAAAGGTTCCTCTTGTGCTGGAGAGAACCTCCTCTGAAGTAGGAGCTAAGAAAGTCCCTCAAAACATTGTTCTAAAAACTAGGAGCGTTCCCAGTTTGCGCAGGTTGAGAGATAATTCGAGTAAAGTTGGAATGATCAAAGTCAACTATTTAGATATTTTTGAGTCTGAGACCAAATCAGAGCTATAAGAAGAGCAACTACTGGACATACATGGGAGTGTAAAGACATAATATGTCGATACTGTGTGTTGCCAAAATAAATGATAAATGACAAAAGGAAAATAAGCACATTTACAATAAAAAAGTCCAACAAACATGTAAAGTCTGAGCAAACAATAGGAAAAACTGAATAAAACTGTCTTCGGGAACAAAGATGATTTTCTGGCGCACGTGAAAACGTCCTCATGAATATTGGTTTGACAGCTGTCACAAAAACACCGGGCACATCCACATTCAAGGTGTTCACATAAATAAAGAAAAGCATTCGTTCCCTGTGGGTCAGTCCAAACTGCAGAAGGCTCGTTCATTTTCCATAAGCTCTGGAAGAGAAAGGACTGGAGATTATGTTCTCTGGTGTTTGGAGGGGGTGAAGAGAAGGGAGAGACAAACAGAGGCCAGCGATGAGAGAAACAAGGCTGGAGGACGGAGAGATCCTAAATGAGACGTATTGTGAGGAGAGATGAAGAACGTCTCACTGAAGCTGAATCAGTTCCACCCACTGATGATCTCTTCCTCTTCCTGTGTGTGTTTTTTTGTCTCTCTGCATCCTCTCAGTCTTTGCATGTTTCCTTCCTCCTTTATCACCTACACACACATACACTTAAATGTCCACACATTAACAAACAGAAGCCGCGTCCTCGGATTAATGCGTTTTTGGAAAATATTCCCCGCTTTCTCTCCTTTCATTCTTCCTCCCTTCATCCTTCTCTTTTCACGCTGAGCTCTTTTCAGAAGTAATGAATGCCATAATCTGGAGGGGAAGATGATTTCATCCAGAGCTTTTAGCTGCTGGACCGAGCATGAAAGGCTCGGCCTGTGCTTCCAGCATGGCGTTCCCTCTGGGACACTGTTAGCAACACGGCCGGCTTCGCTCTCAAAGCAAATTATTAAATCGAAGCCTTCTTTTCTGACCATCAAAACTGGTGTCTCAACATCAGTTGGTGAGCAGCTGAGGATGTGGAGAGAAGTGTAGCTCCTCCAAATATTTGCTCATTACATAACCCGTGTGAATCTTGTGAGTAACGTCCAGTGCAGATCACATTTTGCTGAAAACGTGTCCTCGTCCATGAGTTTGGTCATTTAACACGGCTGCATGTTGATTTGTGATGGATAAGCAATCACTGAAGTTCATGTTTTAATGGTCTGGATTAAGACATGGACCTAAAAGAGGAACTCTACACATTAAAGTCTACACGCATTGGAAAAGCTGTATGAAGTCATTAGTCTGATAAACTGATGAAGTGCCTCAGGTGATGTCACTTGAGTCAGCACTGGTTCAGACTAAATACCACATATTTGAAAATTAAAAAAAAAAAAAATTTAAAAATCAGGTGGTGTGGAGTTCACCAGACCCCTGTAGGCCGCTAACAGCTTGGGATCACATGAGTCACTACAAGAGAAAACTACTTAAATCCACAACTGGACTGTCGGTGGTTGAGATGCATTGTGGGTAATGTTGGTTTAAGGGTTTAACAAGAAAGAAGAAAGTGAGGAGAAAGGCATCTCTTGTTCTGCTGCATCGATTTTCATCTTTTCTATTTCAGCTGTCCATCGTGAATCAGACAGTGTCATAGGAGTCCAATGCTAAACTGGTGAACAAGTCTTTAATCCTCAGTGAGGACTTGCAATATTCATGTCATTTACAAAAAAATCACATACTTAAAATATTTAGCTTTATCTCTGGAAATAAAAGAGACCAGAACATACACTTCTACCTGTGAGACGTTTCTTCTACTGATGAACATGTCTCACGTTTGGTGGACAAATCACGAATTGTATCTTTAACCCGCATTGATTTGGGTGTCACAGTGTTGAAACAGGAAATCGCAGCCATGTTATTTGACTAAAATGTCAAAGCTTTATAGAGGTCAAGGCATCGTGAATGGAGAGACACAGACACGGACGACGTGCGAATACAAATTCCAGCAGGACGAAGAAACGGCTGCAGATCCTGAATCTGTAAAACACAGAACAGCATGAAACAGCCCCGAGGCTCCGCAGGTCTCTTTCGCGGCTCCATCAGTTTGCAAGATGGAGGAGTTCAACCACGACTGCCATCGTGGCGAAGACAGGCTGGGCGACTTCGGTCGGAGGCGAACGCTGGAGCTCTAACAGGACTGGATACCGTTCACATTTTGTAGAACATGCAAAGATGATGCTTGACTTTCGGTACCACTGCAAAATTATGTATAACACAACAAACCTCTGAATGCACAGTGTTTTAGTTTGTCTTATGTAGCATTGAAACTATTTTAATAATCAATTAATTTTCTCATTAATCAACAGAACTGAACAGAACAGAAATGTTCAAACTTCAAACACACTGAATTTTGGACTTTTGCCTGGATAAAACAAGTTGTCAACACGGACTATGGAACATTTTTCACTATTCTGATATTTATGAGGAAAATATTCAAAAAAATAAAAGGATCACAATTAATTGATAATTAGAATATTCATTGATTGCAGCCCGAGTCTTTACACAACAAGTAGTTGTACAAGAACACAGTTTGCTAATGCTCTGATTTAGGTCATAAAATATCTCATCAGAAAATGTGAAGATGAAGACTGACAAACATTTCAATGCCACCATTGAAACATCAGTCATCACTCAAAGTATTGAGACTCATACAGGATATAAAGATAAAGAAATGATTTCACTCCAAGTTCGACACCTTGTTCATTCACTTTGAATGGAAACTTTACATTCACACTATCTGTGTCAGTGGTGGGATGAACATTCCTACAAGCAGCAGCCTCATAAGTGTTGAAACAAGCAGCCTTCCAGCTACAAGTATTAATTTAGAACAGTTATGAGGCCACTATGTCAGAGCCGCGCGGTTATCTGAAAATAATGCACACCCTCCGGCCAATCAGAATCCAATGGCCTGAAAAGTGACACTGCTGAATAACCTATTGTTTTATCATTCATTGCATTTTATTATTGATTACTCTTCCTATTCTTTTCCACGAGACGTAATGATTTTAGAAAGCTGCTGAGCTTCAAGCCTCCTGTCAGACAGAAGACACTCGCAGCTCGTACAGTCTATGTCCATATTTCGATCACTGCTGTCCCTGTTTACAGTATGAATCCATCCACACGAGTGACATTTATCAGCTGACACCCTGCTGAGAGGCGTTCGAGAGCAGAAGGACACGAGCCAAGATGCTACTTAAAATAGCTGCGACATGTCAGCGTGGCTTCTCTATGATCTCTGTATGAAGGTTGATGTGTGGGCTGGTAAATATGACTGCGGCTTCTGCACGCCGCTTCTTCATGCTATTGATTTTCTATCTGTTGGTCTGCTACGGCCGACCCACCCACTCCCTCACGGCCGGTCACACACACACACACACACACACACACCGACACAAACATCCTTAATCTAATAGAGATGTGTGGCCCCTCGAGCCCACATGTACACAAACAAGAAAACATATAGACACGCGACAGAAGACAACATGTTTTACAGAAGAAAAGGTACAACAACAGAAAAAAATGTCAAATATAGAATCGCTTTTGTCTCCTGACCTCTTTGTTCTTGTTTTTTAAGCCATGCAATTATTCTAATGCACAACATGATATTGCAGATTTACACTTGCACACACAAAGCAAAAGAGAAACATCAGAACTTGTTGAACTAACACGTGATGCAATGCTAATTTGCATATTGATTTTCTTTTTCCATGTATCATTCTTTCTATACGACCATGACTACATCCTTTGCATTGACCAAGCATTTATTTAGCCACACTGGCGGCTTGTTTCCACTTAGAATACTGATTGATATCTGGTGTTATTTTGGTTCATGCACATGTATCAGAAATTGAAAAGACACAATGAAATGGATATTCAACTTATTTGAATAGCGCAATTTCTTACTGGTGACCTCGTCCTTCACTGGAAAGTTTGAAAATCAAAACGATCCACTGATGTCATTCGTAAGTTTTTGGACCATCTTATCAAACAGCAGTTTTTCTCCTCCTGGTTTACAATGATTGTATTAAGAAAGTGAAAATGACATTTTAATTGTAAATTGGTTGTTTGTCCCTGGTGCAGTTTGCCCAAGAATGTCCAACCACGATCTTCAGACATAACTCAATGATCTTTCTCTTTCAACTCACTCAGTCTCACCTTCTTCCTGTCCATCGTTTCCACTAAACTTATTCTCTCATCCAACCTCATCTCTTTCCTTTCTTTTCCTCTCTGTCTCTCTTTCACTCTCTAACCTATAAAGAACAAAAATCTCTATAAACAAACCTAATGCACCTTTACGATACCTCCGCCGGGTACGAAGGTGTCTGCCAATATCTTCAAACATCAATTTGTACGGATGACATCATGCGAACACCTTTCTTCCATTTGTTGCGCCGGCGTGCCGTCCCACAGCAATTAATTTACAAAAAGGCCTCTAAGCAGGCAATTAAACACATCCCCGCTTAACCTTGCTTTCAAATGCTGTGGATTATACACACAACCTAATGAAAAAGACTCTCCTTCTCGCTCCCGCTGTTCATTATGCTAATGAAATTCCCCTTTTAGCTGCCATATCTGCCTTTATTTTAATATTCAGAGAAAGAGAGAGAGACCGGAGGAGGAAAAAAAAATGTTTGTTTTAGGTGATTTCACCGCTGAACGTGTTCCAATAAATAATTCGGCAGCGGGACGACGGGAGCGGGCGTGAAATTATTACACAGTGCACCTTGATTATTGAAAATGGAGTGCATCTATTTTGCCTGAGAAACAGGAGGACGACTGTGGGATTTTTTTTTTTTTTTCCCCACCAATGTGTGAAGTGCAATCCCAGTCACCCTAATGTAATTATACATGGGAGGTGGTGTGTGTGTGTCGGTGGGGAGGGGGGTAAAGAAAGGAAACAGGAGGATAGACTTTTTCCTTTGTGAATAATTCATGGGCTTGAAATCTATGAGAGGTTTCTGCTAAGTAGTCCTGCTGGCAGACAGTGATGAAATTCACACACACACACACACAAGGTGTCCTGGAATGATTTTTTTTTTTTTAATGTTTTCTTGTATGCACACAACAATATGACCATGAGCATGAAAAACACAAGTATGCAAACATCCACACAGACAATGACCTCGAATAAAGAGCTTCAGGTTTGTAGCACAGTTTAAATAGAGTGACAGCAACGCCAACGTGAGGCCAGATTAATAAATGACATCTATTAACCAAGTATGTGTAACCCATTTCCAACACAAACTAATATTTAAGATAAGATAAACCTTGATTCATCCCTTAGTGGGAAGACTGAGAATGTGCACACCTTTACCTGTAGCTGTGGGTGACGTCACAAAATAAGGATCACATCTGAGACCAAGTAACACCAGGACCAGAATCACCGATATGAAACTGTACTATTTGTGTGAATGTGTGAAATAAGATGAACTGACTAAAGAGAGCATTTTTCATTTTAGCTGTTTGTAAGTTTGCTGTATGATTTTGTGTTTCAAGCAAATAAAAGCTGGAAACATTATGAACTTTATTTTAATGAGTGTCCTTAATTTTATCAGAATTTCCATTTATTTAATTTTGGTGTTTATCCCTTGTTTTGTCCTCTAAGTGTTTTTCATATTATCTTCTTCCTCCTCTAGTTAAGCACAAGCTGGTTTCAGAGCTGTAGACTCAGTAACGTCGACACAGATTGTCATTTCTGGGCACATACGTGATGAATCAGTGCGTCTGTAAATGGCTGTGGTTGAGGATGTCTGCTCGGCCTCTGCTGGGGAACCTCACCGACGCGATCCGGTGAAATTGCATGTCTTCTTCTTCTTTGTTCTTCTTTTCATATGCAAACAGTCGAACTGCAGGAATGAAAATCAAAGCTTGTGCACGTAAATATTTTGTCGTATTTATACGTATGTCATGTTTTTGTTTTAGAAATGTCATAGTTTTGAACATGCAGCTTCATGCATCTGGCCCCGCGTGTCATTTTACTGCATTTCATGTTTTTTTTAGTTGTTTTTTCTATCTTATAACTCATCGTTTTGCTATGTTCTTGCAGATTTATGCACAATGTTGAAACGGCATTAAAAGTGCAAAAAGGAGCAAAAGGTACAAATGTGCAAAAACTAGTTAATTATTAATAAAAATTCTAAACATAATATATTGGATGCTCCAGGACACAACCTTTCACATCGGTTTCTTGGTGTGAAAGGTTTCCTGAAGACACACAAATACATAAACACTCAGGCCGAACACACACTAACACACACTCACGAGTTCCGGTGAGTCTCTCGACCACTAAATGCTTTACTCCTCACTCACTGACATATGCAACACACTCACACTCACACACACACACACACACACTGAGCGTCCAAGCTGCTAAATACTTTACCCACCTGGCAACCCAGAGCTCTGTTAGTTAAAAGCTTTCCGATTGGATGTACACGTATCCGGTTTCACTTTAAAGAGCCTGCGGGAAGCAGAGCCGCTCGCCATCGGCGGGAAAACATCACGCTTTTATTCCGGGAAAGTCGGAGAGAATGAGGCGATGACCGGCAGAAGAGATGGATGGATATAGACGGAGGCAGTGAGAGTGCAGGAAAAGGAGTAATTAGTTTATCTAATATCGCTCTGCTTCTATCTCTGTCATGTTCTCTTTAAGTCACTCGTTCATTCCTCCTTCGTTCTCCTCACCTCGTCTCACCTGTTCACTGTTTTGCCTAAAACATCTCGGGCCTCTTTTTATTTCCTCGTTCATCTCACCTCAACTTTCAACAAATGATCTCTTTCTGTCTCAGCTCACCTTCCCTCTCACCTCATCTCCTCATTACAACTCCTCCATTTCCTCTCCTTCTCTTCTTCTCCTCCCTCCCTCCCTCTCCTCAAACCATCCATCTCTTTCTTCTTCCCTCCTGCCTCCCCTCGTCAATCCATTCATCCCTCCATTCATCCGTCCAACATAATGTGTCTCTAAGTGAGTTAGCCGCAGAAACAAAGTGGATCTCATCGCCGGAGCGATTACATCACCCGGCTGATATCACGAGCTCGACTGTTTACACTCTGCTCGTGAGAGACGGTTCCTGAGTTTTAGATTGAAGGTTATCACTTTCCAACACCTGCTCTGAATCAGTGTTAAAGTAATAATCCACGACATATTCATGCTGATTGCTGTAACACAACAGGAGTTCAGTCCTTTTATTCTCTTCCAATCACCTGGTAAGTTCAGTTTTCAGCCGCAGTTTGTAAAAAAAGAAAAGTACAATCAGAAGTTGATAGTTGGCATCTTGTCCAACATGATTAAAGCAATAAAGAAAACCAGGACCACCAACAGAAAGTCAAACGAGAGCAGCGACCACAGAACAGCCCGTAGCTGCGTTTACATGCTAACAATCTGACCATAATGTGATTAAACCAGTAATGTGAGTAAAACAGAGCACAAATAAACCACAAACTCTGATTATGTTGACGTGATCGTGCTGAAACCTGGACTGAGCAGAATTCACGACATGCAGAGTTTAACCACTGTCGTTATTGAGGAACGTTTCAACCTGCAAACAACTTAATCCAGTTACGACTCAACTCTCTGAGACACTTCATTCTGTCTCTTCCATCATTTTGTCATTCTGTAAAGGCCACAAACAAAATGCAGCACAACATCTTTTTATTTGCTTTATTGTGTTAAAGCTACCATAAAAACCATTTTAAATCGCTATTTGATTGTAATATTCATGCAAAGATATCAACAAGGGTTCACCATAGTATTGTCAGGGCAAACAGATCAGATTAGAGGTTGAGTCCTGGAAGGAAACTGTGATCTTGCTGCAGACACAGAGGGACGTCTTCAGCCTTTATTCTCTGGAAACAGATGAGAAATTGTGAAGATTTGATTATGTTCAAGCTGACAACATGGATTTCTGTTCTCTCTTCAGTTATAACATCCGTTTCTTTTACTTGCAATCATTCTGTTAATTGATTGATGAGAGTCGCAGCAGTGGTTTCCAGAAGGATCAGTTTCCACATTGGTCTGTTTAATTTTGCAAACCTGCTTTTGTAACTGCTGAGGATGTGTAAGGATATATTTAGTCTCTTCAACCTTTCAGCAGAACACCGATGGTGGAAGCCCGGCTGCCGCCGGTCCCGAGGCGTCTCTGAGCCGTGCAGGTGCAGAAACGTTTTGGGATATTTTGCCTTTATTGGACAGTTTGACAGCTGAGAGTGACAGGAAACACGGGGAGAGAGAGAAGGGCAGGTCACGCATGAAAAGCCCAAAGCCAAAGTCAAACCGGAGGTGGCGTGGCTACATGGTCTGTGCCTCAGCCTGCTGACCTGCTGCGGCCTTGTGGGTATTTTTTAAATATCTGTCACGTTGATGTAGGTGATCATATTCCAATGTTGCTATAATGCAGACAACAGCAGACGACGTGTTGAAGGGTTGGTGTGTGTGTGTGTGTGTGTGTGTGTGTGTGTGTGTGTGTGTGTGTGCGCGCAATGCTAATCTCTTTACAGTTAGAAAAGTAAAAATCCTATTTGTAATTTTCCTGCAAAAGCAGTGATTGTGTTTGACTGTAAAAAGTCAATGAATTACAGTTAACAATATGTTGAATTTCAGAATCCAGACTTTCATTTGTTTGTTCTTCATTTTGACAAATCTCATGTCGTTGAGCTTCAACAATCACTCGTCATGATGTTAAATGCTGAAAACCCTTTTTTAACTTTATGGACCAAACAAGACGGACGAGCTTCTTCTGGGAGAAATGAAAGAAGTTTCACACTTTCAGTCGATGTTGCTGTGGTTTTAGTCTCCTTATGTTTGATTAACACATATTATTTTCACTGCATTTCATTATCTTTTCTTTTTTCGTCTATTCCCCGACCTTCTGGATGAGACATTTTCACTGCAGACAAACAGCAAAGAAACACTTACTGACACATCAAGAGCCAAACATTCTCATCACCAGACATAAAGATGCCCATTAACTATAACATATGGTGGAAAAAACACTGCACGTCTGAATTAAATCTTTTCCACACCAGGTGTTGATTAGCTCTCGACAGGTGCATCAGTAAAGTCTGTAATCTGCCAGAACTGGCCTTTTCTCTGCTTTTAAAGTAATGCTGTTTTGTTCTTATGTGAAATTGATCAAACAGGAAACGAACACCAGGGAGGGAGAACATTCAAAAAATACATTGTATATATTAGAAATACGCAACCACTCGACGCTGCACTGAAATATTTCTGTTATCCAAGTTCTTCATCTAATCAACTCCAGCAAACTGAAAGAAACAAAAGAAAAGAGCTGAAGAGCATTTGCAGCTTGTTGCCGCTTGTCATGTCTGAATTCAAGGATTCGCACCTGCTTTCTTTTTGTGCCGAGTTCAGTCGGCGGTTTGTTGTCTGAGTTCGCGTTTTATTGTCTTTGCCAGTTGCAGTACGACAAAAAAAACATGCAAATCGTGACTGAGAACAGCTCCAAACAGTGATGGATGAAGCACAAACAGACTTTTGTTATGACAGCAGATAAAAAAATGCTCTGAACATACGTCCCATGGTATCGACACACTCTCTGCTCTGCTCCTGTTGAAATGTGCATATAAAGAGTTTTGTACACATAATTATTATATGTGCAATTATTTGTATCTTTTTATTTATGATCTATGCCTTTATTTATGTTTTGCTTTAATACTTACTTAATCTTTGCAAATATGCACAAACTCTCATCCACTTGAATTCAAACTCACTTGAAATAAAATTTCTGGTAACTTAAAGTTTCCCTGTGTTTTTGACCTTTTGTAGCACTAAGAAGCAATAATAGTAATAATAATGCAACAAACACTTGAGCCAATTTTGAAAACCAAATTTTGAATACTTAAAAAAAAATCAGTTTTGCAAATATTTTATGATCCGGCAAAAGTAATGAAGATGTCCGTTAGACTTCAAGGACGAACATAATACAGTTTGATGAATCATGTTGGACGTAAATGTTTGTTAATGAGGGTGACTTGAAATTACAATTATTAGATATTGGTGGTGTAATGTGCAAATCCAGAATATCCAACTGCAACAATGTTTGAGTATAAACAAGAGAAATACAAGGAATACAACAGGTAGGAAGCACAATCCCCAGATCTGAAGGCTGGTGCCTGATCAATCAGGCCCCACACACACACACACACACACACACACACACACACACTCTGTCAGTAAAAGTTGCTTCTACAAATGAATTTATTCCTTCCACTGTTGTTTTATTACGAGCCAAATCGTCACAACTACAGTCCTTTCACAGCCCCATGCTGATTTCCCGTCTGAGACTTAGTCACCGTCTCGGCCGAGGTCACATGTTCACTCCTGTTTGTTTGTTTGTTTGTTTGTTTGTTTGCAAAATCCCTCGAAACGTTCAAACTGAACTGGTTGGTCAAAGAGAGAGAACGAGTGATTCATTGTTTGGGGTGAAAAGATTTCTTCTCATGAGGAAATCTGAATTTGAACATTGTCATTTGTCATAATTCTTGTCAACATAACCAAAGATTATTGTGATGTATAATTGTTGTAGCCGGTTGTAACAGAGGAAGCTGCAGACTGACACTCGGCAGATTAGGATGTTACAGAGAAATCACTGGAAATGCTAATGTTTCCTCACCCAGGGGAGAACGGAGACGCTTTGAGGAGCCAATATGAATTTCTCTGCTTTTATGTTTGCATCAGTTTCTCTCCTGAGGAAAAGAGCGTAGTTGTCACAAAGCCGGGCGAGTTTGCATTTTTTCATTGCGTGTGTGTTTCTAAAGACTGATTGTGATTTTTTCTGTATGTGACAAAACACGACAATGTTCAGCAGCCAATTTACAGAATTTCAATTAAGTGTGTGTGTGTGTGTGTGTGTGTGTTGTAGCTATTCTCCTCTACTCTCGTCTCTTCTCGTCCTGAATTTTGCTTTATATGCTACATGGTAAATATCAGTTTACAGCCAAAGATGGTTTAAGGTTATTACAGTGTTGTAAAATGGTTTGACAGGTCTGTGGATCAATAGCAGTAAAACTTCACCAGGCAGAAGAATTCAGGATGAATCACTTTCTTGTCCTACATTTTCAGGGAACTAGTCGCCTTTATCCTCTGTTATAATAACTCATAACAGTTCAAGTTACCCACAAACCACTGAGAAACAAACAATCACATGGTGAAACTGTGATCAACCAAAACCGAGCTGCCGGTCTCTTCACGGTGTCGACAGCACCAACGCACTGTGGTGACAACTGTATTTGGTTTGTAATGTCTGCAAATACAATAAGATGAAGAATGAGCACTTTATGAATCAGGCTTCATTTGAACATCCTGACTGGACGTTCACAGAACATTCACGTACACAGGTCAGAAATTGGGTCACGTCTGGCAATATCTCTGACAGAAACCACACACACGCAGACCACACACCAGCTTCAACCACTTTGAAAAGAGGACACGTTGAACCTCTTGCAGCTGCATCATCATCACCGGCCCCTGATTGCTCACATCCCATCAAACACCTTCAAAGGCCGGGCTCTTTGTAACGTCAGGAACTTCGTGCACAGATCAAGAACTGGGATGAGGTTCTTCAGGACGTTTGTGAAGGAGAGTTCCTTACGTTAACACACATCATATTTACTGCAGTTCATCATGTTTTTACAGCCACATGCATCAAGCTTTTGTACGACAAGCAGGATTGAAAGAGTGAGTCGGCTACAGTCTGAAAAACAGCAGACATGAGGTGAGCATCAGCTCCTGGCAGGTCCATCAGTAAAGTCTGTGAACGACAGAAGAGTCAGCAGGGGAAGTATTGTTGCCTTTTTCTCTCCTTTAAAAGTATTGTTCTGTTCTTATGTGAAACCAGTCAAACAGGGAACAACAAACAACATGTCAGATACGTGCATAATCACACCTGCTTTCCTTTTCTCAGTCAGTTCAGTCAATGGTTTGTTAAGTTTTAGATTTATTGTATCTTCTAGTTGGAGTCAGACAAAAACATGCAAAGCTCGACTGAAAGCAGCTTCAAGCAGCGATGAACCAGGCACCAGCTCAATCAGACGAATAAGGTGCAGGATGAGTTTTGGAATTTCTTATCAAAACTGCACATGGACACAAGACTAAGCAAAAAGATTAAATACAGTAAATAACACGGTCACAGCAAACAGTCCACGGTCTCAAGTCGATCTGAGACGAATCAGTTCTCATGGTTTTTCAAGAGTTATGTCTTAATTCAAGTCTCATGTCCTTCAGGGGAAGCCATGAGGTCAAAGGTTTTTATAGGCACATTAAAGTCGAGTCTTTCATTTATTTCTTTCCAGAACTGTTGTTAGTGTTTTTACATAACTGAAAACTGAATAATGATGTTGCTTCATCTCGTGGAAAAGTCTCACGGTGATCAAGTCTCACAGCAGAAGTCAGGTCTCTAGTTCTTCTTTTGTGATTTAAGCCTGACTCGAGTCAAAGTCCACAACTCTGTGTCAAGTCAGTCATTTTCAAAAAAAATACAAATAACGAACAATAATAATGTGAACATCCCTGCTGGTTGTGCACATACATGTATTGTGCAGTCCACGTCAGAGGTCATACATTCAGCCATGTCTATCAATATCTGTGAAAGAAACTGAGCCGACCCTCACAGACTCAGCGCGGCCCACACCGACCACACGGCTTCAACCACTTTGACAAGAGGCCAAATTTAACCTCTTGCAGCCGTATCATAATATCACTCTGCATATTTTCCTCTGACACTTTTCTGATACACACACACACACTCGCGCACACTCGTAAAGCAGCGTTAAAACCCTAATCTCATTCATTTATTTCTCATCAGCGAGTGACGGGAAGAGAAACAGTTGCGTCACATTACCGCACTCCGCTTCCAGGAAGCTCTATTAAAAAGGATGTTCACTTTTTTTTTTTCACCCCCGCTGCCTCTATTTACCCATAAGTCTTTGTAATCTGTTTAGAGGGCTTATGGGTGCTCAGAAAGTGCTCTTTCCTCACAGCGCGACTCATTTATCAAGTGAGATTAAGAAAAGTCCGGAAAGTGTTTTGAATGCGCGCTATCAGACACCTCTCAGTTGCAAATTAAATTGTGCCGAGTCGTGTGTTTTGAATGCACAATTGAGCAGCACTTGATAAAAACTCAACAGTTTGCATTGACTGTGTTAGTGTGATTCATTCATGGCCACATACCGGCTGGATGTGCTCTGTGTGGAAAATGAAGTAAAACAGCTTCAATAGCAACTTTGAATGTCTTTGTTTCAGATTTTTTTTTTGTTTCTTCTTCCAAAGGTTGGTGAAATTATCAGTCCATACATTTCTGCATATACAATCTATACTGGACAGGAAATGCATTGTTGTGTTTGAAACATCTCTGTCTGGAAAGGTGATACACACACACTGTTTAGAGAGTCCCATATTACCTCTCATCACCACCGACCATTTACCCAGTAACAACCAACTCATGGAGCAGGAACTGAACTGAGCAAAACATTGAGAGATCAACAAAATTAGCTTTACACTTGCAAAACATGAACGAATCATTTCATACAAACCGTCACATGACCACAAACATCACACAACATAAAACATATTAGAAATCTAAAGAGTGTAAACCATCTTAGAGGCTCTGACAGGATCTGACGGTGGCATGAAGGGCTTCATTTCAAACACATACTGAGCACATATGTTAACGTAGCTGGTAAATACTGACCATCGATACATCAGAAAAATGGACCAAAAAACTTTAAAAATGTTATCTGATCACAAACAAGATATTTTGCCAAACCCAAAAGAATGGAAAACACCTGTGGACCGTATTGTGAAAATGAAACGATTTCACACTCAAAATGGCATCTACAAAAAGTGGTGTCCCCAGTTGGAAAACGGCTGATGTTTGGGGTCAGCGGTTGAGGTCAGGGTAAGTCTCCAGGAAATCAAAATAATGTCCCCAAAAGTGAAAGTGTGTGTTTGCATTATGAGGTGTGGACATTTGAAAATCCACCACCGTCAGGACATTTCACTGCTGCACATCTGAAACAAGTTGTTTGAATGTTGGGTTTAGGACACAGGAAATGAACGTAGCATGTGTGTGCGTGTGTGTGTGCGTGTGCGTGCACATGTGTGTTTGATGGAGGTCGAACTCGGTGCATTATTCGACCATAAATCGTGCATGAACCTTTCACGTGCACTCTTCACCCAGACGTCACCTCGCTCACTCATTCCATCCTAACTTTAGAACATGTCTTCCTCTGCTGACGTTATTTGTTTTCCGTCGCCTGCTCTTTATTCTGTTTTGTTCTCGTTTGTTTGTTTCTTTGAATAGTTTTTTTTTTTTTTTTTTTCCAGTGATTTTTCTCAACTAACCTTCCAGTCAATCTAGCGGTTGTTCACAGATTTAATCCTCGGTGGTGTCTGCAAATTAGCATTTGGTTTGTGTCCCCCGTCACAACAAATGTTTGTCTATGGATTGTTTTGCTCATATTTGACAGCAGATCATCAGCGGCTCTGTTTGTGTTGTACTGTACTGGGATTTTCTGTGTGTGTGTGTGTGTGTGTGTGTGTGTGTGTGTGTGTGCGTGTGTGTGCCAATAGTTGTGTCCAGTGGGATTGTGTTTGAGTTGATTTAGGAGATCCAGTTGTCGACAGTCCACATCACACTCCTTATGGGTAAAGACTCACCTATTTTTATCCTGTTTGTTTCTTCTTATTTTTTCAGAATGCATCATGAAGTTGGAGACTATCTAAAACAGAAAAGTGTCAAACCACGTCGGCACAATAACTTTGGTTTTAGAAAATTCAGACATTTTCCTTCGGAGGTTTTGCTGTTTTAGTTAAAACATGTAAATAAAAGATGATGATGTTGCAGCTCGTAATATAACAACAACACCAAATCACACAGATGCTTATTTTGAAATGCATCATAAAAACATTTGAAATTATTGAGAAGCTGTTCATTAATTCATTGTTTCTATATTTGAAGGTACGCTGTCGAGTGTTTGACCCCTGGTAGCGCTACAGACCTGTTTTTAAGAGTGTATCTCTATTTCAACATATGTGTACGTGTGTGTGACATGATGATACGTCTGTTTCATGCTTTTCCTCTGAACTGCAGTCGGCGCCAAGGATGGACGCAACGGGCCAACGAGGCAGACGGCTCAACAAACACGTAAACGCTGGAGGTTTCAAATTCCTCCCCAACTCGTCTTTATAAATATTGTATGAGGAGTGTATTTTTTTTTTTTTTAATGCTTTATTAGACCTCAACAAGACACACAAGGCACGTTAGTGAGGAACCTTGGATGTAAACACGGCTTCGTTTCTTCTACCAGAGTTTACTTCCAAATCCTAAAGTCAGCGTCAACACATTCCTGATTTCTTTATCCAGCTTTTGCATTGACGGCGTGAAAACTCGTCTTCACTCAGCTTTATTTAAACATGTATGAACAACCACATACTCAACCTGTGACATGAGATTCTTTAATTCACTGTAACTCAGGTCAGATCTTGTCTTTAGTTGCTGTTTTTCTCTATAAAGGTTTGTTCGTATTCTCTTCTTTATCTTCTTTATAGGAAGGATCACATTTGCTCTGTCAGTATCAAAGTGTGTGTACGAGTGTGTTTGGTCGTTATTGTGACGTGCTAATTAAGTGTATCTGTGCTCTCTGTGAATTTCAGCATTTTAATCTAGACTTTCCATTTCAGTTCGGGGGTTTACTGTGTCAGTTTTAATCTTCTTAATTCTGCATGTAAACAAATCTTCGGGTCAAAGTGTCCATCTGTTTACACAGAGGGGTTTGAAGCGCTTCCACGTACAATGACACACGCGCGCGCGCCCACACACACGCGCACACACACAGTTGTCGACATAATGCCTCGCATATCCACTCAAGCTCCCACTGAGAGGCGCTTTCATGTTTGCATTCGTCTGCCCTCGCCGGCTGCTTTAGGCTAATACCAAACAAACATTTCCAAGGTTGTGTGTGTGTGTGTGTGTGTGTTTTCATTTGTTACAGCCTATATTTGTGAATATGTTTGCGTGTTAAACCTGGGACCCTGAAGCTTGTGGACGTATATGTTTTTCTTTTTAGTGTTTGTTTATGCAGTAAGTCGTGACGTGTTTCCTAATAGCACAAGTCACAGACGATGTTGAACTGACCATCAGAAGGTTGTAACTGCTCTGGTTTCAGCAGAAGCTCAAAATCGACATGTGTTTATGTTCAGGTGACTCTGACGGCCCGACTAGGAATGATGACTGTCGTCCGCTGGGAGCAAAGCAAAGCAAAGTTGAGAGCCACAAAGTCGACTGAAGGGAGAGGTTGGGTCTCGGGGTTTGACCCAGGAGACGCCTGTTTGTTTCCTTCCGACAGTCAACGCTGGTTTCTTTTAAACATGATCGTAACCTTCATCAAGTTCTGCCTTAACATAAGTCAAGCTTAATCACAGCTGTGCATGATCAGAAAAACAGCTTCAGAAAACACCATCTGGGACCATCTGAATAGAAAATGCTTAAAGAATATATATCACATTCTGGATGGTAATTACAGATGGAGGATTTTGCTCTTTACTTTAAAGGACCTGTTGTACAAATTACTTGCTATTAGTGGCTATCAAATCATCCAGTATCCATATCAGAACAGATGCACTATACTCATCTAAGAGGCTTCATCAGTTTATTCATGATTTTATTTTTCTCTGATCATTTCAAAAGTAAAAGTTATCATATCAACCGTGTCTATAGTGTCAAGTTAGTGACGCATAACTAAACAGTCAGTTAGTGGTTTTGTGCTGGTCCAGCGAGCTCTGACCACTTTATGTACTTTTGGGTAATTAAAATTAAGTAACTCGTTATACTTAACAAGCTTTTCATGTTTAAAATACAACATCCTCAAAACTACTGTTTAATGCAGCTTCCAGACAAACATAAAGTTCAGGTCGGTAGAACTGGACCTGAGACTTTTTCAACTGTAGAAACTGATAAAAACAAAAATAGAACAAACACAATAATCACTTTACTCCCATCTGAATAAAAATGAATGTTAACCTGAAGTTAAATATGAAGAGTTCTTTTCAGTCTTGTTAATATATCGTACTGTTTGTTTATATGTGTGCACATGTGTCTTCAGCTCCGTCTCTGTCAGTTCATCTCGGTGCGTGTTTGTGTTCATGTTCCTCTCAGTGGATCTGTCAGTCACTGCGCACGTTTGTGTTCTACCTTTGTGTTGGAGAGGTGATACAGCCTAGTGCATGAACACAGCCGAATGGAGAATGTAATACCTTCCATCTCGCACAAAGTACAGGTTGTAAATCCCTTTTCTCAAAGTGCAGTGAATCTCTGTGGCTTCGCTGAGGGATTGGCCGGGGCTCTACGAGTCGAGCGGAAGAATGTACGAGACTGATGTGAAGGATCTGTGGGAGTGATGCTGGAGACTGGACTGTGGAGCTTCACTCAGGACACCAGTGGAAGTCGACTTGAGCTAATTATGATGAAGCTCATGAGCAACTTGAACATGATTTGCTTTTCCTACAAACGTCATCGCGGTCGAATTATATTCTATTTAATAATTAATGAAGGTATCAAATATGCAGGAGCCACATTAGCGTAGTTTTGAGTATCATATTTAAGTCTTTTGCTGAATTCTTTGCACCTGCAGACAAATATCGGAGCTTCAAAGGAGAGTGGAAATAAGACCTATAGTCTATGATGGTATCCATGTCTTTCATGTCTTATCTGGGGTCAGGTCACGGTGGCAGCAGGCTAAGCAGGATATTCCAGACGTCCCATACCCAGCTCGTCCTGGGGGATCCCGAGGCTTCCCCAGGCTGGATGAGAGATGTAATCCCTCCTGGGTCTACTCCTGGGGTCTCCTCCAAGCTGGACGTGCCCAGAAAACCTCCAACAGGAGGAGCCCGGGAGGCGTCTGCTGCCTCCTATGACCTAAAAGGAAAGTCTCTCATCAAAATGTTTCCTTTGTTTCATACGTGTCAGTCAAATGAAACTGTAAAATTGCGTTATCTTGTTTGCAGAATCATCCGTCTCGGACAACAAAAACTGAATATGTTGCTAATAAAATGTAGCATCATTGCATTTTTCTGATCAGTACTTCAAGATAACCTGCCTCATAATCTGCTTTGTAACTAGAAGAATAATTAAGCGTTGATGCAAAGACACAGTTGGAATAAATTCAACTTGCAGCCAGCAGATACGTCAGTACAGCACAGGCATTAGCTCAGAGCTAAGTCAGCACTGACAGCTAAAATAAAAATAAAATTTCACAGTGTTCCCAGGAATAAGTAAAGTATTTTTTTTTTTTTTGCCACTGATTGTGTATGCAGCACAGTTCCTCTGTTTAACAAAGGCTTGTTGCGCTCACTGAATCCACGGCGCACGTTTCCAGTGGAAGCTCGTCACGTTTCCATTCATCGTCACATACCTGCGGCCGACAGAAATACAATGTGATGCATGTGAGAATGAGTGAAGGTTGGAACCAAAAAAAAAAAAAAAAAAGTGAAACCCCAGATACATCAGTGCAGCTGCACCATGTCCAAAAGCTGGGAGCTGTGTTTGGGTTTGGCAGCTTCTCTGTGCTTGTATGTGAAATGTGGGAAATGTTGGAAAGTCGAGCAGCGTTGATGGAAAAGAACCAGCTGTCATCTCTCCACGTATGAAACTGTTTGTCAGTCAATTTTGTGGTAAACATTCACATGTAGAAGCTCCATTTAAATTAATGCATGAATTTCACTTTCTTCTTTTTCCTCTTCTGAGTTTATGAACATTAAATTGATTTTCATGACACACTGTTTAAGCATGTAATGATTTTATAAAGCTGAAGAAACACTTAAAACATTAGCAAAGGAAAAGAAGAAAAACTGACACCCTTGATTATTAGTTCCTTGAAAACACTCATAATAACCTTGTTTTACGTTTCATGACACAACCTCGAGCGATCATATGAATAAAGATGATGCTTCTTGTAGCAAAAGCCAAAGCAGCACGACAATGTTGTGCCACCGCAACAAGCTTGGTGGATCCAAATAACTTTAACTTCATTGGTTCGTGTCCTTTCTCCTACCAGCTGTCAATGTTTGTTGCCTTAAACCACGAAGGCAAAACTGATCCCAATCATCATCACAAGCTGATCTGAAGAAGCGACACTGAACTAAACTCAAGTCATTTGAATGGTTCTGTGGGTCGTGTTTGAGGACTTGTTTAAAAAACGTATCTGGGATTTAAAGGTGAAGCTTTATGCTAAGTTTAAACTCAGGATATATAGAAGCTATATGTGGAAGCTTAAATCACCTCCCTCTGGGTTTTTTTCCCATGTTTATGCATGTGTGTCGCTGCATGTGTGTATACGTGTGCACGTGAGTGTGCACGTGTGTGTCACCTTTGCTGACACCGTTCCCCGCGTTTACCCATCTGACAGCTCGTGATTGATTGGCTGCTAAATGCTCCCTTCACACACGTGCACACACACACTCTCACACAGACACACACACACACTCACACAGACACACAAACAGCGAGAGGAAAGTCCATTATACATCTATCAGTGGGTCTGTCCTAATCGTAATGGGAGACAGATGTAAGGTTTTGGGAAGTACCACTCGCTCACTCTCTCACACACACTCACACAAACACACACACACACAAATATAGACTTGCTATATAGGCACAATCTGTTTTACACCCACGCCCGAAAAGACATAAACTTACACTCTGTTTCCTTCCTCTGCTGATTTCACACATGCACACATTGCTCTCCATCTCAAATTACACACACACACACACACACATCGGACAGTGCAGTATCCATTTAACGTGCTTAGCTGTAGCTGACAACAATGATCAGAAGTCTCCTTGAGAAGGGTTGGTAAGAAGGTGAGCTGTCCCCTTCACTAAAACCACTCATTACTCAACTCAGTGCCTGGATGAATGGCCACGGTGTGCATGGTCCTAATGTGTGTGTGTGTGTGTGCGCGTGTGTGTGTGTGTGTGTACCTATCCAACAGTGGACCTCGGCCTCGTTACACATTCACCAAGAGCGGGCCTTCGATCCGACCGAGGACATTTCAGGAGTCCACTGTTGGTCAATAGTTTGCATGAAATTATTTTGAGATGAATCTGATTTTATTTGACTCAGAATCTGATTTTCTCAAAGATGATGATGTTTGTTGAAGAGATATTCATGTGTTTTTAAAAAAAAAAAAAGTTTTTAACACTTTAATGACTCACTAATTTTGTTTTGAGAAAAATAGATGTGATGCATTAAAAGTTTTATATGGTTCTATGAAACTATTCTTGCTTAATATCAGAAGATCAAATGAGCATTATGAAGATTGAATCATTCAGAAAATCTTATCTGACGTTTGTCATAGCTGAGTTTAAAATTAAGGCTCTGAAGATGCTTCAGAAACAAACTGTGGTCCGAACATGATTCAAAACACGGTCTCAGATTACTGTTTCCTGACTCTATGAATCAAGTTATTAAGAAGAAATACACAATTAGATTAATGCATTTTATGGTAAAGACATATAGTAACAGGGCAAAATGTGAATACCTCGATGGAAAATGAAAAGTGAGGTGAGTGGTGTGATAGAGTTTTAAATCATACATTAAAAATCTTTGTAGGACTAGAATCTAGAAGTATTGTATTATAAGTAACTAATGATTTAGAGATTAGACATTAACTTATTCAAAACTTAAATTTGGCTTAAATTTAGAAAAAGTTCAACTATTATTATATATAATTTTAGTTTGTGTTCACTGGAAGCTCTGGAGGTCTCCTCTTTGAAAGGTACACATTAATCAGGGTCATTAATCATCATTAATCAAGTCGTCTCTTGCAAATTAAAAAAAAAAAGAATCAAAAGCACATTTACATGATTTTATAAAAGAGTGCACTGTTGGTGATGTAGGAATAAATACTGTCTGTGCGTGAATGTAAAGAAAAAGAGGAAGAGACAGCACTGTATCTGTTCCTCCTTAAAGAGAGAAAGAACAAACTGGATGGAGAATGAAATTAACCTGAATTGAGTGTGTGAATGTGTTTCTGCATGGCGGCCATATTGATTCCATTTCATATTACAGCAAATAGAGCTGGCTGGGAAAAGTTCAAGCCCTGCAGGGGTTTCTGTCCATAGCTTTTAGAGACGCTGGAACAATCCACAGTGGAGAGAAATGCAGTTTGATGTGAGGGAAATTTGTCTCTCACTTTGCTGAATGCACACACGCGCACACACACACACACACTGTTCTACCTTCAACAGGAATGGACACAGGGAACATACAGTCTCATACACAACATTAGCTTCAAGTGGTGATAGAAAATAGCGAGAGGCCTGAAGCTTGTTCATCGTTTGCTCATTGTTAAAGGTGTAATCTGCTCTCGTTGCATCACGTTTTAAAACGCTCATGTGTTTCGGTCATTCAGTCCAACGCAAATGCACGACAATAAGAACTAAAGCAATGTGTCAATATCAGAGTGTTCGCAAAGGTCGAGTGACTAACGCTGCATGAAAGCTCTGATTTTGTTTGACTCAAAATCAAAATTTAAGTTGTTGCACTGTTTTTTGCTTTGGTCATCAAACTGTATTTGCTGACAATGTATGTGGCATATTGTGGCAGTGCAGATACAAGCTTTGGTAAATAAATATATAAAAACTGTGCAACTAAATTGTGTATGAGTGATAGTCACATTTCCAGCAGAGTAAATTATTATTTTTTAAATCCAGCAGTGTGACTTGTCGAGAAGTTGAAAACACGACTGCAGCGACCTGCCGCAGGCGTTTCACACCTGCTTACTTCAGCTGGCACCTAATGAAAATACTGGTCTGTTACCAACATCAGCACATCACCAAGTCTAACAATTCCCCCGTGTATCACCGCAACACGCTGAGAAATGGGACAACAGCAGCTTTTTTAGAGCGTCTCCGTCCATAAATCCACTCTCCCATTCACCGTCACAAAGATGAATAACACTCAGGTGTGAAAATAATACTTCCCCGTTCAATAAGGACAAAGAGCCGGGCTCTTTTAACGATCTGTCTCTGCATTAATGATCTGTCTGCGTACTAATGACTCAGCCTTCATAATGACTAACTGATGATGTGGGAGGAACAGAGAGGAAAATGTTAGCCTCCCAATGCACTCGATATCTGCACGATTAGAGGGAACATCCGCCCGAAAAAACACGGTCCCAGGTCTTTTCTTTGTAATGACCAATTGATGATGTGGGAGGAACAAAAGAGGAGAAGTTTGACAGTGAACTCAGTCAATACTTCCTGACGCTGGGAGATTAACACTCCTCCATCGCCAGGATTTAAAATAGAAGTGGGTGAATGCATCTCGCCTGTGGACGCACGTAAGATAGACACTGAAATTTGTACATTTGAGCGCACTTTTATGACAGATTTTAATAAACTTTCTCTACAGATGACCAAGATTTATTTTTTTGGTTTGATGATTTAGTGATTTGCAAGTCAAAACACTCTAATACATATAGGTTAAAACTAAACTACATTTGGTTTAGATGCAACCATTTTTCATACATTTGGTTCACATATAACATTTTAATTGTATTTTAAAGCGAAGCAACTCTCAAAACGCATTGAAAAACAGTCATTCAAACCCAGTGGAAACAACAGTCATATGTAGTCTTTTCAATAGAAATTTAGGCTGGATTCAACTTCTACACCTCGATGTCCTTTCACTTCATTATCACTGAATTATGTCCGTGATGGCTGCCGTAATGTGCTCAATAACCTGATAAATGATGAAGGAATTTATCTCGGCTCGGTCGATACCTTCAGCGATGGAGGGAGATAACGAGGACTTAAATTCTGATTTGATGAAAGTTTTAATGAGTCAGGATACGAGGGTTCATCCTGATCATCATCTCCCTCGGTTGATTCTTTTAAAGGAAACAAGAGGCTGCGTTTTCCTGCAGAAAACTTCTACCTCGTGTAGCCGTGAACCATTAATCGATGTTGGGGGCAACGCCTGCATAATGGGCAGATAATGATGTGGGCAGAACAGAGAAGGAACCTCGGCTTGGTCAATACGAGAATGATGGAGAGGGATTAAGACTTGTTCTGCAGAAAACTCCAGTACTTCATGTGGTAGAGTTTGTTTCCTTTTCTTTAACCCTCGTCTGACCGTCCAGGTTGACTGAGACTGCTTTATTATTTATGACAGCGGCCTGCGGGGGATTAACTGCAGGAGCAGGGATTGATAGTTACAAGCGTTCTGTGTGTATGACACCGGTTTGGAAAACAAATTAAGTTGTTCTTTTTCATACACTGGAAGCGATTTAATGTGAAACCTTGGGGGAAAGTAAAAATTACAGCTCTCTCAAGATAGATGATGATGTGGGAGGAGAAGAGGATATTATCTCCCAAGCTTGTCAGAGTACGAACAAGTGAAGGAACTTACAGCAGATATAATAACTAATGAATTGCATCTTGGAGTATTATACTTAGCACGGACCTGCAGTTCCCCACACACCACGGACTCGTCACCGCGGGGGTCCGAGAGCTGACTAATGCATTAAATACTGACACTTCGGTTTGTCCTGTTGTTGATGCCAGGCTGCAGGATATTAGCGTGATAATGGCCAAACATGACAGACATGAGATGAATCTTCGAGCCTGTGCAGTTTGACCACAAGCTACGATCGGCCGGGGTTCAACGCGTCACCTGACGTGTTTCTTGGACGAGTTACAGGAGGAATTAAAGAAACCACGATCGCACAATCTGACGGAGCGATCGCCTGAAGGACATACATGTCATGCAATCTCACATCAGCTCCAAAGGCTCCAAATTAGGTTTCACTGGTTCTTCTGGGTTGTTTGTGCGTTCAGCCAAACACAACTAGCCCTGTTTGTGAGTTAGAGGCAGGGTGAGGTTGTAGTTGTTGGGAAAACGTGAATCTTGTTATCGGCAGGTGAAAAGAAGCAGCTGGTGACGTCATGTGTCTCCATCCTCTCAGGCAACGGTGGAGAAAACAGGAAAAACACACACATGCATTAAAAAATAAATGCTCAGTCGGCAGTTTGGTGCTATTATAACCCTGCACCGTCAAACAGATAAATGTGTGCATGATTACACAATCTCAAATTCTAATCCTCTTCTTAAATTCCAGTGTATTGGGAGTCACTTTGTCGGCCGACGTTGTTACGCTTCTGGACGGCAGAAAATTAAATGACTGACCTTGGAAAACTTTACACAGATTCCTCATTATCCCTTAAACTCAGCAGCGACTGAGCGCCGGGTCATCAGGATCACGATCAGAGCTCTGCTCCACTATGAAGTATGAGATATTAAAATGACAGAACAGGATGTGAATTAGCAGCCAAAATGATCATGCTAATATTAATAGAGACATCATGGAAAGATTCCACATCTGGTTTGATAATATAATTCAAATTAATCATGCAACAGGTTGAAAGTCGTGCCTGTGTCTGTGTGTCATCATCTGTGTAAATGCCTTTGTTACATAAGCACAGTCCTGTGTGCATGTCATGTGTCCTTGTTATGTACATTATAAATAACATATTAATGCAGATACAAGTCGAATCCATCCATTTTCTTCTGCTTATCTGGGGTCGTGTCCCAGCGGCATCAGGCCCAGCAGAGGAAACCCCGCCCTCAGGCAACGACTTCCAGCTCCTCCAGGCGGATCCTGAGGCGTTCAGCTCCTTCCACAAATGTTGGACTGGGTTTAACTCTGGTGATCCACCGGGCCATTTCAAGAATGAAATTTTCCTTCTCTGGAACCAGTTGACAGTGTCCTGGTGGATGGCAACAGATTCTTCTCAAGGCTTCACTTGCATCCATTCATCTTCCCTTTGATAATTTGGACTCAGGCTCCTCCAGATGTTGATGAAAGAGCCCTTTGTCAGGCAGCTGAAGAATGTCATAATGTATGTAGCGAAGCCATGCCATGCTGGTATACTAATGTCAAAATGATGGTAACTATTATGTGGATGCTGCTGATTTGTTGTCATATTCACTCTAACCTCCCAGAAAATAACAATTTGATCACACAAAAAAAAAAGCACTGCTCAAGTTCAGATTCCGATCAGGCCGTTCCTTCTAATCACCCCCTCCAGGTTCCTCATTCGAAGCCTAATGAGACATGTAAATGCTCAAATGAGCAGCGCTCAAACAGGTCTCTGAGTCAGAACATAGAGCACGAGGTCAATGTGAGATCTGCCTTTGAAGCTGCCTACGTGTGATTAAGTATTGACGAGGCCACAGCAACAATGATGCACAGTAAACCTTGTTAGTTTTCATACAGAATGACTGATGATGGATGAGGAGCTTTTCAGTCAATGCAAACTTTGCCAAATGATTAATACAGACAGTTCAGCTTAAGAGAAGATAGATGACACATTGGTAGGAATTTGGTTTCATTTCACTTCTTTCATATTGAATCTGTATAGTTCAATGTTATAAAGCACATTGAAGAGTCATAGCATGTAGAGGAAAACTATCATAAACCATTTTAATTTTGTAATTTGGTGTCATAATGATGACTGATAACAGTTTCAACAAAGTGTGTGACTGTTATAAATTTGGAGATGACAGATGTTTTTTAACTTGGAATTCATTTTTACTGATGCTTCAGATGACTTCAGATACATTGCAGCACATCGGGGAAAACATTAGGAGATTTACATATAAATTAAAGGCTTCTGATGGCGTTATCCTGTCAGACTTCAGATGATTGAGAGCAAGAGTCGACGATTTCTCGCTCCCAACATCAGGATTATTAAGCCGACAAACAAAGTTCCTGACCCTCGGAATGATCGTGCCGTCTGAAGCGGTGGGAAAATAAACAGGAGGAAAACCATGAAGCACTTAGATCTGGAGTGACAGGTAGAAAGATGGTGGAAAATATGAAAGGAGACATGAAGAGGGAATAAACAAGCTTCACTTTGCAAAGTATCTCTGTTTGTCTTTGTATTGACAGTTTTTGATCACGTTGACCTGCCACTCGAACAGCGGAGAGGGTGATACTTCAAATAGGCTTCACAAGTAGTTCCTCTTGTATGAAGCACAACGAGAGAATGAAAAAAAATCTTTCAACACAACTAGAGGGCACTAAGACTCTGTGTGTCCAGCACACACACACACACACACACACACACACAAAGTACAAGTGTAAGTGTGTGTATCTGTGCTCTCACATGCCTGTCTGTCAGATTAAACATGTAAAATCCATATGATAGTTTGCATGCCTTCATGTGTACTGTGTGTGAATGTGTGTGTGTGTGTGTGTGCATGTGCATGTGCGTGCGTGTGTGAAGGCCTCGTCTTTCTCCCGCTCTCTCACAACCTCCTAAAGCACATAGAGAGCTTCCTCTAATTAAAGCAGTGTGATGACTTCTTGTGACGGCAAAACACAGACGCACACACATTCGCTTTAACACACACACACACACACACACACACACATAGCCTGTGGTCCTTAGTATAATGAGTTCTTATTGTGAGTGTGAAGCAGCTAAATACCTACTGCAGCGAGTTCTTCAGGCTAAAAACAGATCAGTGCTTCATTTGGGTTTCAATGCTAAAACCTCTGAACTACATATGCGTGCGTGTGTGTGTGTGTTTTGAGTTTGTCTACATGTGTGTATTTGCGTGCTGTGTTTGTGGCATGTGCGCACATCTGTGTGCCCGTATCTGTGTGTCTAAAATAAGTCATCAGGAGTTTAATAGCTTTCTGAATTCCTCATCCAGACTCGAATTAAACCTGCTATTTTCCATTGGACTTGATCCTTGCACTCCCCCGTGTGTGTGTGTGTGTGTGTGTTCATGCCGGATACCAGATATCAGTTTCTAATAGCGGGGTAGAAATTGTTCCCCATCCCTGGTAATAATAATGCTGCGGATCCACAATAATGCGCCGGCTCTAACAGAGGCGAGCGAGACGCCAGTGGCAGAAGAATGAGGTAATACAAATGCTAATGTCGCCTCCACTCGTCTCCGGCCTGAACCTCTTCTCGTGCTCTATCTTCTGCTGCACTTTCCTGACTCTCCTGTCCTCCTCTTCTTGTCCTCAGATCAGATTAGATGAAACCTTAATCGCCCAAAAGGAGGAAATCGGAGCGAGAGAGCCAAAATCTTCCACATGGTCTTACACTGGTATTACTGGTTTTACTGGTGGATCGATCATGTGTTTTCATTCCTCATTGCTCCTCACTTCACTTTCACCAGCAACTTTCTACCCCTTATTTTAGAAACTTCATTTCTTATTTCCATGTTACCACTATGTTTTTCTCCTGTCCTCTCCTTGTTTCCTCTCATCTCCTCATCTCCTTTCCTCTCCTTTTTTCTCTCCTCTCCCCTATTTTTTGTTCTCCTCTCCTTGTTTCCTCTCCTCTCCTCTCCTCTCCTCGTTTCCTCTCCTCTTCTCTCCTCATTTCCTCTCCTCTTCTCTCCTTGTTTCTTCTCTTCTGTCCTCTCCCCTCCTCTCCTCTCCTCTCCTCTCCTCTCCTCTTCTCTCCTTGTTTCCTTTTCTCTCCTCTCCTCTCCTCTCCTCTCCTCGTTTCCTCTCCTCTTCTCTCCTCTCCTCGTTTCCTCTCCTCTCCCCGTTTCCTCTCCTCTTCTCTCCTTGTTTCTTCTCTCCTGTCCTCTCCCCTCCCCTCCTCTCCTCTTCTCTCCTTGTTTCCTTTTCTCTCCTCTCCTCTCCTCTCCTCTCCTCGTTTCCTTTTCTCTCCTCTCCTCTCCTCTCCTCTCCTCCTCCTCCTCCTGTATTTGCCTCGGTGTCTGCTCCACCTCTTGAGGAGTCACACTGGTTCCTCAGCCACGAGGAGCTGCCATCAAACCTGAACCCCTGTCATTAATATTGGCGACGGAGTCGGGGTCAATTCACTTTTACCTCATTTTCAACCTTCAAAGGAAAACGGTGAATCATTTAAAATGATAGTGTTCATTTTGAATTATTTCTCCAGTCGGTGGACACGACAACATATCAGATTTTTTTTTTTACTTTCTGAATTGTGAATCCCTGAAAGTTAATTGAAGCCGGCTGTCATTGATTTCATTACCGAGTTATAGTGTGGCACCGTCTAAATGCTGCTTGAAAGAATTTCATTAGTATTGGCTTCAGTGTGAGACTTTTACTGCCACGTGTCATTTAAAAGAAATTCATTAGTATTGGTTCCAGTGGAGAGTTTTAGTGCTTCATGCTAAATACTTTTTTAGAGGAATTTCTGGCCAAAGAGAGAAAAACTACCCGCACTTTCTCTGCAACACAACACCTGCTCGTAAATATAGGAATGCAAGAGAGTTACACATTAATTACCAATCATAAATAACTGCAAGTTAATTTTATGATGTCGACAGTATTTATTTTCAGCCACAGAAGCTATGTCTCACATGGCAATTTTAGTTTATCAAGTGAAATGTCTCAGTAACTATTAGATTGGCATAAAATGTTGTACAGATGTTCATGGTCCTCACAGGATGAACTATAACAACCTGACTAAACCCCTGACTTCTGTTATCAGGTCAATTTTATCCAACATTTTGGTTTAGGAAACAAATACCTGCAAAACTAATTCAGCCTCATGGTGAAATTTGTGTTTAGTGCTTTAGTGCAAATTTGAACTTTCTGTTCTCTCTGTGCTCGTCAGCAAAAGGTTCTTTCTGGACAATGTCTATGTCCTTTTTTTCCACTAACTTTAGAGCTGAATGTTGAAAACCATCTTCAGCTATTCCCAGTTCGATAGCAGACTCTTTGCTTGGTATGGACTCGCTCCAAGCGTATGAATAATGCATCCAAACAAAAAAGACACACAGTGAGATTGTAAAGTTTAGGAGCTGATTGGTTGCAGGGTTAGAAGAGTCCGTGTTGGTCGGAGAGAGGACGTGAACCATGATCTTCACAACACAAACTTTGTACTGACACAGGAGTCTATGCATGTGCTGCAAACAATGTATTTGGGGTTTTATGCCCAACCATTCGCTCTGACCTCCTCACTTCTTGCAGCAGTATATCTACGTCACACTACCTCTGCTTTTTTTTTTTTTAATTTTTACTAAAAGAGGACATTAGTCAAACAACAGCGCGATGCAGAGGTGGACTGTCTGAGGGGCAGGTGGTGAAAAGGTAAAGGGCACCAGCTGCATGTGATGAGACACCAGTGTGCAGAAAGTCGTGATGTCAAATCTGTTCTCATTCTTAGGTCTCTGCATCTTATACAGACTCACAAGGCAGCCTTCAACATCTGTATGAGACGTCTGCCAGATGCCTTAGTCAGGTTAGGTTGAGGCATCAGAACTACTTGGTCAGGTTTAGGATAAGATCATGGTTTGTTAAATCCATCCACCCCTCCCGCCTCTCTACATGGTTGGGTTTACATTGGAGTTAGTTGAAAGCCTGGTCCATCTCATCCAGACACTAAAGGGTTACTCTAACATCTGTATGAGACACTGAAGGACGAGACAAAACCTCTGTGACGACCAGCGAGTGAGAGCGGTCCAGCAGTCTATATGGCACCGCGTCACGTTTTCTTTATTTTAAGAGCACCCATTAGCGCCGTGCATCATGTTTTTCACAGTGGAGCGGCACCCTGGAGGGCACTTATCACATTTTCTTGTTTTCATCTCAAACCAACAACCAACGCTGTCATTTTTTTCCCATTTTTTTTTTCCTGCTGAGGACAGTCTCATGAGCATTTTGAATTCAAGAGAGATTTACTCAAGTGTCTGTACCTAACCAGGCCGTCTGATCGTGTGCGTGTGTGTGTGTGTGTGTGTGTGTGTGTGTTTGCAGGCCTGGTGGGAAATCATTAGTGGCCTTCTGAGACACAGATGCTTAAACAGATTATTGTCCTTATGCGCCGCCATACGTGTACAAAGACACATATGCACAGAAACACTCAACCTCTGACTGTCTGACATGATCAATCAAAGATCACATCTAAATCTGAACGACATTCATTTACACTTTCACACAGATACACACGTACACTGTATAATAGATCTACGAGTACATTTAGGATATTTAAGAAAGGTTCAAAGGGGCACAGAGGGGGAAGAAAGAGAAGAATAAGAAAAGGTGATAAATTAAGAGGAAAATGGAAGGAGAGGAAGATAACACCAGGACAGCGATGGGAAAGTTTAAGAGACATAACAGAGGTCGATATTTGATAAAAAAGGAATTTAAACTAGCAGAGAAGAAAGGGAAGAGGAGGTGTGGAAGGAGGAAATTGGGGTGAGGGAGGAAGAGGAGGGGAGGACAGGAGGGGAGAAAAGCAAATTTCATATCAGCTTCTGACCTCATTCTGGCTGCGCTAAATGAGATGTTAGATTAAAGACACGGAGTGCAGCGCCTGGGATGACTGGTATTACAGAGAGAGAGAGAGAGAGAGAGAGAGAGAGTTTGTGTATTTGCATGTGTGAGAGAGATGATGTGGCAGAAAGAGATGTTTTTAGCCTAATCTGAACAGCACTTCCAATTTATTCTTGTAACTGATGCATTAGGAAGATATTCTGGCTGCTTAATGAAAGCTTAATGAGATGTCAGGAGAGACATGTTTACATCCACACATGCAAACACACACACACAAGCATGAATAAGGGGCGGGGGGTTCGAGACACATTTAAATTCCCCATTAAGGCAGATAATTGGCTAATTCTGCACGAGCTTTAAGATGCTGCTGGAACAGAGCGGTAATACAGCAGCCTATATGTTTGCGTCTTAAATCAGCGATCGACTTAGAGGTTTTCAAAGTGGGAGGCGGGGCTCCCCGGGGGGGCTGCACACAGCTTCAGGGGAGGCTCAATGACTGGATGTGAAAAATCTTAAATTAGTTATTACATTAGTTATCAAAAGAAGATCAAATAGAGAAGAGATTAAATGGGTGTGATCGTGTAGTTACAGTTGACGAGCAGTCAGAAACTAATAAACGCCTTAGGACAGATGTTTTTTTTATGTATTTGTTGAAGTCTGAAGTTACGTCAAACAGCAATATTTTGGTTCAATTTTTTTGCCTCTGCGGGATGAAATAACATAATCTTGGACTCATATGCATCAAATAATTGAGAGAAACTAAGCAGGTAAACTGGATGAGAAGGTGTCTTTTTCCAAGCTTAGTCTGAGGGGAGCTCACAATCAAGACAAGACTTTGAAAACCGTTGCTACAGATAAATCTAGAGAGGTTGTAATAGCTGAAATATTAATAACTTCATAATTCTTGGGGCTGGTTTTATTTTAGAGGGCTGGGGAATTCTTGTGCCACTACGATTAACGACATGACAATCAGAAGCAAGTATGTGAAAGCTAATTGAGCAAGACGTTTGCATGTCTGTGTTATTTTCTAAAATACCATCTCATAGTTTTGCATCACAGATAGAATAATTATGATACAGTGAAGGTGAGACTCTTGTGGCCATGACGGAAAAAAAGCCCCGACAGTTGTTGTGACCGGGGACATGATCAGACGTTTGCTCCAACTTTTGGTCACAGTTTGGTCCAACTTCAGCAGTTATGGCCGACTCGTATTTATGCAGCCGCAGCAGCAAAAATAAAACAATTATTTTTATTTTCCCTCCGGAGTCGCAGCTCAGCCAAAGAAGGCAAATGGGCTGTTGCTTGGGCGACTCTAGCCCGGCCTTGTGCACATCCTCGCTGGCTGCAACCTTCATCAGACTGGATCACATCAGCCAATATTTCCAGCTGCACAGATCTCAGATCTTGTTTTGAGCTCAGTGTCCTGAATAATAAGCCCTGACAGGAATGTGTGACAGTATCACATCAATAACAACAGAGCATTGATAAGACAGTCATTTCACAAAGTAGCTCAACATGACATGTTTACACTCAGTGACAAAGAAATCTAGTAACTCCATATGGTAGAAATTATAATAAAACACAGGACTTTAACAAAGGAGACACTGTTCATTTCCCTTTTCTGAATGACAGACACCTTAACAAAGTTCTTATTTCAACCAAAAACATGATGTTTGATGTTTTTTTGCCTTCTCAAGGGAATAAACAATCAATGTATTGTGTCTTTTAATTTGAAGGACTTGACTTAGGAGGTTTGCTAATGATCAAGATTATTGATTAAAACTAGCAAAAGATCTTTTGCTCCAATGGAAACTTAATTGAATTTCTTGCCACTGAGTCACTGAGCTGTGGTTGTTCGAGCTCCTTGTGAAATCTCCATCTTTACTCACATGTTCTCAGAATGACAGTATTGTCGTGGGTGAAACCTTTTGCTTTTCGCCATCTGTGTAAAAACCTGACTATTAGTCCTGATGCAGCAAACCCCGCCCACCTACATCTGGTCCTGGAACACGTTCAACCACATTATTTATGAAGTCTTTGAGCCTTAACTCTGGTGCGGCGTCGTAAAAACGAGCCTGGAGAGCGGCTCGCGGCGATGAAACACAAGTCCTCCTAAAGCCGGACTGGCACAGCTCTGCAGTGACGGTTTCTCCCATTTTACATGTTGCCCTGTTGGATCACTGGAATTCAGTCCAGGCAGTAAAACACAGTGTTTGTGTAAAGAGCTGTGAGCAGGAATATCTCAGCCTGAGCAGTGTGGGTGGATAATCTGCTTTCATAAAGCTGCATTGACTTAAGATGAATGCTTTTAAAATACAATGTTTGAACCGCTCGCTGTGTGTGCATGTTTATGTGAAGAACTGCTTAACATTACTGTATATGTGAAGGCAAAATCACATGAAGATGATTTAAAACACAGTTCATAAGACTTGAACAACAACTTTATGACCTTCGAATGCAGACAGTGAGAGACAAACAGAAAGAGACCAAAAAAGTGTTCAACAGTTATAAAACCATATGTCACCAAAGGACAATTTGCTGGGAGGACTTTTATTTTGGAATTTTCACTTCTTCAATTCCAGATATCCTCAAAAATCAGGTTTCTAGTTACGCTTCTGTTGCTGTTTTCTGAAAGTTGTATGTCAGTATGTGAGAACTTGTATCTTTCAATGTCTGTGAGTTTGTGCGTGTGCATGAATATGAACATCTGCACTGCTCTGCATGTGAGTTTGAGCTTTTGGAACTACGTGTGTGTGTGTGTGTGTGTGTGTTCATGCTCACACACACACACACACACACACACACACACACCGGGATGCAGGGGTAAAACAGATGACTTGTCACGTCTGTCTCCCAGGAAGTGCATCTTCATTAGTAACCAATCAAAATCCAATTACAGCCAGTATCTTGGCATATTAGGGCCCTGGCATTAAAATGATATGGTGCACGGATATATTTCCAATCACTGCAGACTTTAATTACCAACGTGTACCACACAGGCCACTCTTTAAGGACAGGGGGTGTGTGGCGGAGAGGGGAGGCAGAAAATGAGCACGAGTATGAGAAAAGAGAGGGAGCGTCTTTGAGAGAGTGACGGTGTGGATGACTGTGCAGACTGGTCTTGTGAGTGTGTGTGTGTGTGTGTGTGTGTGTGTGTGTATGTGTGTGTTAAGGGGATTATGCCACACTTGTCTCATTTCAGCAGAGCAGCAGAGGGGTATTACAGTTGGATTGTAGATATTTTTGCTAACATCTTTGCCTCAGGCCTGTTACCATTAGCGGCTGGTTGAACATGGCATCCCACAGGGCGCAGTAAATACACAAATAAGCCACTTATCTTGACTGACAGTCGTGGAGACAGTTCATCAGTTAGATAGCGAGGAAGCAGCCAGTCAGTCAGCCGGTTTAATCAGTTAATAAGACAGTCAGATAGCTGAATTGGTCAAAGTTGCTCAGTTAATAGATGAGACCAGCTGCCAGTCAGTCAGGTCTTTAATGAATCACTTGGTTAGTGAGTCTGGCAGCGAGTCACTCATTAAGAAGGTAAATTAGTAATTAGTCTTTCACCAACATATCTTGCCCAGCCGTCAGTAAATCAATTGATCTGATCAGATAAGCAATCGAGTGAGATGTTGGTAAACCAGTCAGTCAGCAATCAGCAGTCATTCAGGTTCAAGTTCAAGTTTAGTAGTGAACTAGTTGTACTTTTAAAACGGACCGATGTTTTGGTGAAGTTATTTGCTTGATAAAGTCCTGAATTCAGGTGAGGTTCATTTGTCAACATATAGTCAATCATCAATTCTTCAATGATCAATGCTAAATAATCATATATACTGTAAATTTATTTACATGCGTTACGATCAAAAGCTCCGGAGCAGCTGCTAAATGGACCTCGATCTGAGTTTTTTCAGCCGCTTTTTCCAAGGTCAAGAATGAACTCTAAAAACTCTATAACTGATACATTCGACTACAGGAAACCATGTAGATATTTAGCTATCCATTAAACAACAGTTGATTTAATTTATCAACAGTTGATACCTTTCACACGTTTAGAAAAGCGTTACTGCTGAATCACCTCATAATTATTCAGCGAGACATTTTCAGCCAAATTCGCACGGAGTCAACGGCGAGAGAACCGGAGCAGCTGAGAGATGGAGGAATGTTAATTAGCAGCAGAGGAAGGATTATTTCTCTGCCAGGTTGTCGATGTCTCTTTTTTTTTTTTTTCTTTATCTGACGTGGCCCTTGAAGAAAAGCTGTGCTCATGTAACAGCATTAACCGAAATCGGTGTGTTGGCGGACAGAGGACGGCGCCGAGCGCGGTGCAGGGGTGTAGTGGCAGATGTAGACGTGGCTTTAAAATGATCCTCCACTTTAAAAATTACATAAAAGCATCAAGAGAGACAGAATGAGGAAGCGATAGAGGGCACATTTACATAAAACATATATGAATTATTTCCTCTCTTTCGGGATGTTTAGCTTGATTTATGACACGTGAGACTCGGGCCTGATGGGAAAATGATGAATTCTCCAAGTTTTTTCCTGATCTGTGTAACTTTTATTTCCACCACAACATCCTGAAATTGTTTTCTGTTCAGTATGCAGGTGCATTTTTGTGATTGAAATTTGAAGATGCATGAAACTCTTCTCCCTGAATATGACCAAGGTTACGAGCTGGTATTTTGCCGGCATACAGATTTGTGACAGTGAGAGAATCACTTCCCATTTTTCTGCGTAACCTACTGTTCAGTTCTCAGATGATGGCATCTCAGTTTGTACGTGAGCGTTTACTCCACAGCTGCGTGTGTGTCAGCTGCAATCTGTGCCTTGCTGTATCTGGAGCACCAATTTGGATTCATACTGATAATCAATTCACCAGCATAACATAATACAAACATTACTGGTGGAAATGGATCCATGTCTCCTTCCTCGTGCTGATTGGTTGTTTCGGGCGCCGGGGAGCCGAATCTCGCCCTCGAGGCAAACTAAATGAAACGCTCAGGCATTCGTCCAAACTTCGGCGGGTGCATGAATCAGAAAACAGTGAAGTCATGAATCTGTTGCCAAAACATCACAGTATTTATGCAAAAATGGCCGCTAATAACTGTGGATGTGTTTATCAGCCTTTTTCAACATGTCATTAGTGATAACATTAATATAACAATATTAACATGAGAACCCCTCTGAGAGCTTTGTTACTCAGAAACTGTGGTTCGAACGTCTCAATGCACTGAAGGATGTTTGCTCTTTAATCACTTCTAACATTTCACTTAATCTGCAAACATTTTCACATTATTATTTTTTTCTTAATTCTGGGTTTGAACTCCTACTCATGTGAAAGCAGTGTTACATCATACAGTCAAGTCTGCTATTAGCTGTTACATGTTATGGGATGTTATTGGGTCTGCAGTCGTGAAGGCTACTAAATTTTAAAATAAGTCTGTCATTCAGTTTCTGACAGACAAAAATCTTGACATAAATCAGCTATGTAGTTGTTAATAAGATCATAATAACATTTTTTTTTGACACTTTATTTCATTTCTTACTCTTCAAATGACAATTTAAAATGCTTTCACTCATCACTTACATTTCAACTGAAGCTTCAATTTCAACTGATATTCCTGCTTCTCTTTGTATTTGATGACAACTTTCATGATTTCATCTGTTTCAAACGACAAAGCTTCAGCAGTGGGAATGTGTATATTCGCTTCAGAAACGACAAACCTGATTCCAAAAAAAAGTAGGGACGCTGTTTAAAACATGAACAAACAAACAAGCTGTTTACTGACAACAGTTTTCTGAAGTAAAGACATAATGACTGAGAACATGCTGCGAACGGTGTAATGCTGTATTTAATCCTGCTCCGTTTGCTTGGAAAAAGCACTGTCTCCATTAACAGCAAAGACATATCACACATAACCCACATACGATTTAATGAACGGCTTCACAAGACGTCGTGTCCAAAACAAACCACGTGGACTAAAAATGTCTGCACGGCTCACATTTCTTTTTGCAGCTGCACTCATCTTTTCATTTTTTCACTGTTCAAAAGGTCACTTCCTGCACCTACACAGAAATAATTACTGCAATTTTTGCCCTTTTCGTCCTGCACTGATATACTTATACATGTAAAACTGCTATATTTATTGCAGTGACCTGTGTCTGTGCGTATTGGACGATCTCAATGTGTCATTTTGTGAAAATAGCTAATAATAACACGAGTGTGTCAGGATGGCAGTTTCAAGGACCCGAAGCCTTTTAGTCGCAGGTTTGATCCCTCGAACAGCCACTTTATGAGTCAAATACCTGAAAAGACAATGACTCACAACCTGCATTTGCTGGGTTACGTAAGAAAAGAGCAGCAGGTGAAAACTAAAATACAGTCTCTAAATGTGATGTTGAAGAAGGTCAGACAATAAATGGACTTGAATGAAAATTCAGGAATGAAAGTTGATGTACTGTTTCAAGACATTCAGCTAATTCAAGTGACAAATGCAATTTTAAACTGTTGTTCAGACAAAACAATCATATTGAAGGGCCAGAAAAAAGACTATTTTTATAGACTAAATCACAAACTCACATATTGAAAAAAGGATCTATAGATTGATCAATAATAAAAATGATCATCAACTGTAGCTTTAATGAAGATGTACTGCAGCTGTGTGGACGTGAAGTTTCATACCACGAGAACAGTCAAATCAATTTCTACTTTATGCACTGAATTGTTCATTCAATACAGACGAGATTAATAAGTTCATAATTGGTTCATGTGATGTTGAAAAGAACAGAAGCTTGACTGAATAGTGAAAAAATATATATATATCTACATATGAAGAGAGCTGAATAACCTTTTTAATAATAATCACTGCAGACCACTTAATTTAGTGAAGACCTTGAATGTCGGCAAGGCTGAGAGAGAGAGAGAGAGAGAGAGAGAGAGAGACAGAGAGAGAGAGAGAGAGAGAGAGAGAGAGAGAGAGAGAGAGAGAGGCAGACAGACAGAGAGAGGCAGAGAGAGACAGAGAGAGAGAGAGAGAGAGGCAGAGAGACACACACAGAGAGAGACAGAGAGAGAGAGAGAGAGGCAGAGAGACACACACAGAGAGAGACAGAGAGAGAGAGAGACAGAGAGAGAGAGAGAGGCAGAGAGACAGAGAGAGGCAGAGAGACAGAGAGAGAGAGAGGGAGAGAGAGAGAGAGAGGGAGACAGAGAGAGAGAGAGAGAGAGAGAGAGAGAGAGAGAGAGAGACAGAAACCTTAAAATATTAAGGAAGAAAAGAGACAGAGGGAGAGAATGATAAATGTGTCCCTCGTCCACACGCTCTGGACCCGTATTACCGTCTCATTCTGCTCGGGTCATTGGCAAAATTACTTAACCCAAGGATGGTGGAATGGTCAGAAATTTTAAAAAAAGAACAGTATTTATTACATTTCAATATCACTCGGTGCACCCCAAGGCCTCGCCACTTACAGCTCCCGGAGAGCGTCACATTCCCGAGGCCTTGGACGGCAGCACGAAAAGGCAGTTTGAAGTCTCTTTGGCTAAATTATAGTTCATAATGTGACGTCAATAAACTTTGTAGCCTTCAAACACACATTTCTTGTCCTCAGTGTCGGTTGATAAGGTCAGTCCAGCCGTCTTTATAAGGCACATTGTACTTTGCTGTATTCAAGTTCAAGTGTATATTTTTGCCTGTCAAAGATGGGATGTGGACTGAACTAACCTTTTCTTGAAGTTTCACCTGGTGCTGGTTCAAGCTGTGAAAGATCCACGGCCTCTAAATGTGAGCAAACATGTAAAGACTGAAGGTGCAAACTGTACATTAGACGAGATGAGATGTGAGTCCTGGATGCACATCTGGATGGTGTCAATAACATCTGTGTGCATCAGCTAATTTATTTCAGCAAGAAGAAGAGGAGGTGTTAGATTAATTTGATTCTTCTAAAGAAAAAGTAAAATAAGCGTCAAAAACATTAATTAGCTCAAAGCCAACACTTCATTGAATGTTACTTTACATCAAAAACATAATCATTCAACTTTGCAAACATAAAACCTAAGAATTTAAAATAAATTATGAGAGTTTTGAGGGAACGAACAAAACTAAAACAAAAAAAAATAAGCTATTCATTTTTTCAGTAAAATGTCTCCACAAAACCTGCTACAAGTCCACTGAGGAAGGAAAATGGAAATCAGCTGCACATTACTCCAACATATTAACGCAGCGGTCTTTCGAGCCTCTCCTCGACACAGCATCGGTTCCAGCAGCCGACTGAAACCTTGTTCCTGCCTCTGCAGCCTGGACTGATCAAAAGCTCCTTCCCACAAACATGAATGACCGCAACACGAGCAGCGCACGGTCATACACACACGTATTCATATGAGCTGTGACGATCACGTGTTGCAGAAAACACAGATAAACGATGGAATAAACCACAGAAGAGAAAAACAGTCCTGTGATAAATGGTTGTAATCTCATTCTTAATTAGGCCTTTTACAAAAAAGTCTGCAGAATTCTTTCTTTTCAAGTCGAGATAACATCATAAACACAGCGTGGCAGAACACTCAAGGGCAAACATGACACACACACACACACACACACGTACACACAAGCACACACACACAGATAAAGCATTATTACACTGATCATCATGACCTTGCAGATGCAGAGATATTCTGTGTGTGTGTGTGTGGCCACAGTCAGCACAGTGTTAACTCTGACCAGCCAGTTATAATGAGCAGCTCGAATCGCTGTGTGTTTGTGTGTGTGCTGGTCTGAAGTCCTCCAAAATCCACAACATTTTGCCACCCAAGTTACCCTGCAGAAAGATCAAACACAGACACACACACACACACAAGCACACACACGAAGGCAAACGTATGGCGCACATACATCAAGTCTACAATATCTGACAAATCTATTTCTTTATCTATGTTGTTTGCAGTGATGCCAAGTCAGTGTCCTGCTAAACCTCTGAATTTTTGCTGTTTCTGTCTCTACCTTTGTTAACAATGTAAAGATTAAATCTAATTTGAACATTGTTGAGCCTCCTCAGAGGCAACGTAAGTGAAACCACAGCAAAGATGGCCGACTCGCGGGGGGTGATGTGGAGACTCGCCGTTCAGTAGAATCGGCCGTAGCAGCCTGCTCACAAAGTCCGATACTCACAGCAGAGCTGATGCTGTTGATTCTGACAGGTGGAAATCCAAACGGTGTGAGACTTGTTTCTTCCAGTTCGCTGGCTCTGTTTGAACAGACTTAATTGGCTTTGCCAGAGAGAAAGTTACATTCTGACAAGCTGATCAGCATTTTCCAAAAGCGGAGCAGAGAATCTCTGAGCGTCATTTTCAGACACGTTTACAGCGGGACTCAGTGGACGGCGGCGTCGGCTCCGCCTCTTTGGTCCAGACTGAAACATATCAACTACTGGACTGTACAAACATTCATGGGTCCTCCACAGCGTGTCCTTATAGCTTCAGTGAGTCTCTGACTTCTCATCTCGTGCCAGCATCGGGTCAAAATATCACTCGATCCAGTATTTTGGTTTATGACCAAAAACCTGCAAAAACAAATGAACTTTGTGTTTGGTCCTAATTAGCAAATGTCGCATGCTAATTTGCTATAGCATCTGGTAGCAGTGGAGATTCCTGCCCTGGCGACTGAAAGCACAGGAAGCAGAAACAATCAAGATGTGAACGAACGTCAGTATGAAAGTTCTCACTTTGCTTCCCTCCGAGCTCAAGACACAAGTGGCTTTCATGCTCCTGGTTTATTGGAGCTTCTTCTCCAAATCCACCGTGAAAACTACACAGAATACAAACACAACCCTGACCCTAACTAACTAACTAATTTCCACCTCGACTAAGATGAATATTTACACTGTACCATGTCAACACTATGGGATGACTTTACTGTACATGCAAGCTTGGCTTCAGTGCTGCAGACATGAAACAACTGGCACATTTTCTTGGTTTGACGTTGCAGAAATACATCAAACTTTAGCTTTTGATCATTCATTTGTTTTCTTCACACAGGCAAAGAGTGACTGTGACAGCATGTGCTGAGGGAGGAGAGAGTGTTTCACATCCACAGACCACACCCGTCCTTCCTCAGCCGGGGATTCGAACCTGCAGCCTCCCACAGCAGGACCACGAGTCCAGGTATGAGATTACACTGTGAGCATACAAAAGTGGGCCCTTATCTGTTTGAGCTGGGAGAGATTATTACCGCTAAGTCATTATCTCTCCTTTCAGGCTTATACCACCGCAGCTGCTATTACTGCCACAATGGCCTTCAGCTAGACGCGGAGAATAGACTCATTTACTTCAGTTTTATTACATTTCAGATAGCAGCGACTTTATCTCCGCGTCTGTCCATCTGTCTTTATGAGCGTGTGTGCGTGTGTGCGTCGGACCAGCAGACGATTACTTTATTATCTTTGAGTTTCATTTTTCGATAGCCCCAACTTTATTATCGGCCCATCTCTCCCCTTACTCCTTAACAATTCCCCATTTTTGTCCCCTGTAACTATCTGTATTTCTCTTTCATGGCTCTCTCTCGCCCTCTCCTTTTTAAAAAGATGTGACATTAGCGAGGCTTTAATTGTCGACCGCCGGCGGCAGAGATGAATAGACAAAAAAAACTTGGAGGGGGATTGTTTGAAGGATGATAAGAGAGTTTGCCAGAGGGACGAGGGAAATTTGTGAAATTGCACCGGGACTAAATTAGATGGGTAATCACAGGAATGACCAATAAGATTCACACTCATCATCTATTCTGAATCAGCTACACGAGCCTCCTGCACTCCCAGCACAGCCTACCTGCACTATATCTGTCAAATACTGTATTTACTTTTCATCTGAGGAAAGTCTGCAGCTCAAAGCACAGCTCTTATATTAATATGCATCTAAAAATATAGCGCAGAGAAAGCGACAGAAACATGGCTCCCACACCATAAGACGACTGACTTCTGCTCATAAATGTCTCTGAAATGTCTCCTATCTCCAGACAAGGAACATTTGGCCAGTCGAGGAGCTGATAAAAATGACCTGGCTTAGTTAAAATTCTGCTGGAACAGACTTCTTGACACTTGCAAAATAGCTTTATTGAAAATAGGTTTTGGCTGTGACTCAGAGAACCAGAGAACTGATGGATGAGCGAGACGGACAAAGTTCAGTCATCTTTTAACTTCAGCAGACGAAGCACTTTATCAACACGTCCTCGTACCTAAATGACAACGAGAAGGTGCAAAACAACCTGTATGACCAGTGACAGGCCGACCACACTTTTGTCTCACCAGACCTTCGCTGTCACGTTGTTAACACTATGAGACAGTTTGGTTAAAATAAGCTTGTTTTGTTAAGTTATGTTCTAAGTTCAAATTAATCAATGACCTTCTCCATACGCAGACTTTCTTGGTCTTGAAACTACGTCACCTAACTTCCTCATCATAATGATTATAGTCGCTCGAGGTTGCCGCCCAATAATAAACATAAATATGGATCGGACCTCGATGGCAGATTTCTGGTGAGGACGGGCTTCACATTTGCAGATATAAACATTTACCAAATTGAACTTTTGAATCTCGTCTTAAAAGTCAGCTTCATTCCATTTTCCTTTACAGGAAACAGAGACAGAATCACAGCGTGATCTCAGGAGCCAGCAGGGCAAAACTTCTGTCTGACACTTTTAAGTGCAGAAAGGCAGCACAACTGTGCCCAAATCTCCTGTTTATATTAAACCTGCATGACTAAAGTCAGAGAAAATAAAAAGTGACTCTTACAGAGATTTGAGTGGGCCGACCGGCGCCCAATTCTTCATACCTTCACATCTCTGATGACGCAACCAAAACAAAGAGATGCTGAGCGGAGGAAAATTTGTCTTTATAAAAACACATTTTAGAACAGTGACACGTCAATATATGGACACAGAAACTGCACACTGGGCTGAATGTTGCTGATGAACACACTCGTACACATAGTTTTATATACTCGAGAACCCATTCCTCAACACACACACACACACACACAGACGCTGTAGTGTAGTGTTCAGTAATTAATGGCCGCACTAGCATGATGGACTGCTTTTATTACAAACCTCCTCGCTCCACGTTGCCTCTCTTTGCTGTGGCCTTGCACCGTCTGAATAAACTTCTCCCTAAATTCTCTCTGTTTGTGCAGTCGATTGCACAACAGTTTAACAAACTCTCAGCGGAGAGCGACCGTTGCAAATTGCAGCCGAGCGCTACACAAAACACACTCACCCCCGATATATCTAACTTTAAATAACCGATCCCACCAGCAGCCGGTCCGGGCGCTCATTCCCCTCAATTTGTGACAAATTATGTTTTTCAGCGCTAATGAAACCACATGTTAAAAAAATAGTTTACAACTCGCACCGTCCCGCGAGACCCGAGGAAACGAGGACCAGCTCCGGCGCCGCAGCATTAATCTTGATGATACATGCATGGTGTGTTTGGAGAATTGATGAAACAAGCATAAAATCCTGCAAAAAGAATAATTTACAACGTCAAATCTCAGTTTCCACCAGACAGCGATCATGACTGACGGTCTCCCGCTTTCAAATTATGACTCTAATGGTTATATATGATGCGGTAGAGGAAATGCTTCAAATCACAACAATGTCCTCGTTCCAGAAGTTTGGATCCAAAACTCAGGGGGAAAGAAGCCAAAGGAGACGTTAAGAGCTCGCAAAGACAAACAGTAGTTTCTCTGAGAGCTGAACATTTTCTCACACACGCAGAGGAAATATAGTCTGAGCTGACAATGCAGACAGATTTGTCTTTGTGAACGCTTCGTGCCCTTTTGCTTCTTCGCTGCTCAACTGTTTCTGACTCAGTTCTTCTCACCACTTCTTTGCTCTGTCTCTTTCACACCCTCTTCACTCCTCCCGTCCTCCTCGGCCACTTTTTTTTATTTTCCTCTGCACCTCATTGTCTCTTTGACTCACAGAGAAACTGTCTTAACCGACTGGACAGTTCAGTGTGTCGTCTTCTCTGGCCTGGCTTCAAATCTTCCATGACTCAACATGAGACCGGATCAACGCTCAGCCTTAAAAAAAAAAGATGTGCATTACTATTTTTGTTTGTTTTGTTGTTTGAGTCAGTGCAAGCTTTTCTCCAGAAGAGTAACTCACTCACTGCGTGCTCGTGTGTGTGTGTGTGTGTGTGTGTGTGTGTGTGACATGTTTTACAATGCATGTCTTTAAATCACATTTTCAGCAAGATAAATGACGCCATCTTTGAGAAAAGACACTTAACACACGCTGAAATCTCCATCTACACAAGATTGTGTGTGTGTGCATCTGTGCACGCATCTGCGAATGTGTGTGAGTGTGTGATGTCTCTACCTCGCTGACATAGGCGGTAAACAAAAACAGACATTTCTGGAGCATCTTATTAGTCAGTGAAAACAGATGAAAGCAACAAAATGCAAACAGCCTCCTTTAATAGGACGTTGCAGCTCGACATTAATTGCACACAAATGACTAAATTTGATTTTACTAAATGCTCAGCAAGACGAAGTAGATAATTACTGAAACTAACCACATGGGGAGCCTTTTTTGTTTTTTACAGCCTCATTAAATTAAAAAAAAAACAAAAACATTCAATGAACTATAAAAAGAAGAAGTTGTGAATAAATGTTAAAGCTAAGAAAGCACACAAACAAAGACGGAAAGACTGAAGCAAACAAACAATAAATTGTTGAGCAGAAAGTCAACGAACGATCATCTATTAATCTTTCAATTATTTTTTAATTGAATGATTAATCGTATAGTCCAGAAAATGGTTTGTAAAAAAAAAAAAAAACGCTGTTTTTGTCCAAACAACTGTCAAGTATATTTACATATTTAATTCAGACTTAAATCAGAGACAAGAAGCAAATCCAACCAGTGACCTTTTTACTTGATAAATTACTTATATGATGCAGCAATTATCAAAACTGCTGCCAATAAATCTGCAATCAACTGATCGACTAATCATTTCAGTCTCACTATCCTGTGTTTTAATCATTCAAAGATTGCTTTAAATGTATTGATTACGTTTTACGCGGTGTCCTCTTCTTGATGAACAAACAAATCCTCCAGTGGTTTTAGGATGAAAGAGTCGTGATTAAATCAGTTTCACTGAGCTCCACTGTGGTTGGATGAATTTAATAAGGGTCTGTTACAGCCTGGCCTCCATTTCTGCTTTATTAAGCACAAGTGGGGAGAGACACAAAAGGGGACGCAGTGTGACACTCGTGTGTACGCAACATGTGCTTGATGAAACCCGACACACGAGACTGATTGTTGGAAATAATAACGTGATCGTGTCTGATTATAGATCTCATCTGGTCTGTGGACGCCTCGGGGTCCCGCCGGACGTGGAAGCCGGAAACGTCACAGAGGAGAGGGACCTCTGGAACCCCCCGCTTAGCACGCTGCAACCCCGACCCCGAAGAAAGTGGATGGATGGATGGAAGTTCCCTTTGATGAATCCTATTTAATTATCTTGCAATTAACTAGTCCATTAAAAATCTATTGGACAAGATGGCAGCGAGCACTTATTGTATTTCCTCCCATATAGGAAATGAGGGAGAGGAGGGGAAAATGGGCTCATCTGTCAGACTGTGTGTGTGTGTGTGTGTGTGTGTGTCAAATATTATGTGCAAAGTCTGGGTGGTGGTGGGTTTTATTAAGTATGTAGACACAAAGATAGGCCAGAAGGCTAACAGCTGTACGTGTGTGTGTGTGTGTGTGTGTGTGTGTGTGTGTGTGTGCGTGCCTCAGGCTAACAGCTCTGATTGCGCATCTCTCAAAGTGTATGAATCTGTCTTTGTGAATGAATGTGTGTGTGTGTGTGTGTTTAACTGCTTGCGGACCATAAGCCTAACAGCTCGGAGCAGATAATGTGGAGAAGATGAACAGGGACATTTCCATTATTAAAAGCCAAGTTCTCTTCTCTTTATTCCGACTCATTAAGTAGGAATTGTGTTAATATTTCCATTTGTCTTTGTTAATGTCATCGTCATCTCTTGACTCCTTCATTCTCTCCCCCTCCGAGTCGTGACAAGTTTCTACTAAAGCACTTTAACACACTTTGAAGTCATTAGACTGCGCTCGTACTGTATTTCACATCCAGCCTGGGTCGTGGCAGGCGGCAGCTCTGTTGCTGCTTTTAAGGTCTTTTAAAAGGACATGTGTGCAAGAATACAAGAAAAAAAATGTGACAACCATCTGGCTGCATATCAGCTCTCCATTATTCTCGGTGTCTTGTCTTGAGAAGAAGCCGTTCGCTGCCATTTTCATTGTCACCTCAGTGGCTGTTTTCATGTTAGCTCGCCAATTATATCATGCTCTGCGAACTGTCAGCCACCAGACACGACCTGTTACCCTGCAACAGCTTTCCAGGGCTGTTTTTGTTGACACGCAACAAAGGTCCCCGGCTGGATGGAAACAGTGACACTACTTGCATGTTATGGACCTTAACAGCATCACACACCTGACGACATGTGACAACGTGCACACACCTGACAGAATGCACAAGGTAGGATAGTCATGGTGTTCCAGAAAAGCACTGTGGCAGAAAACCAGCGTGTGTCGCCCTTTTTTATCAGGCCACAAAGGCACAAGGATGATTTTAAGTGTGATGGCATTTTAATTGATTGTCCTTATTTGCTTGAGTTTTACAGCCTGTGATGGATCTTTTCACGCATTAACTGTGACAGCTGTAGACCTACTTAACGATAAAACGCTTCAGAAGTGGCTTTTGTAGGTTTTGCTCGGCAGCAATTAATTTCAAAGTCGTTATATGTTCTACAGTATAAGAGCGGAGGTGTCCAACATGCTGCTGTCGAATTAAGTGGCATCAAGACGAAGGCAAAAAATGAGCAGATCTGGCTTCCTGATGAAATGAGTGATGACTAAAGTGCAGCAGAGAAGGACTTTCAGGTTGTCCGGGAACCGGCTAACGGGAGAGAAACTCGGCCGACCTCCGTGTCCCTCTGCAATAAAAGGAGCGATAATTTGAGCGCAGGCCAGTCGGTCTGTCGGCTGCTGGGATTTGAAACACGGCCAAAGTTTGCCTGATAAAAGAGGGATAAACTATTAGGATAGAAACCTGGCTGAACTCTCCACACAGGCAGTCTCTCACAGACACTTTCATTCATTCAACCTCGGTTTAAGTCTCAAAGAATCACCGAGGCCATTTCTAATGATGTTGACAGTTTAACAGAATGAATGCACAATAATTAATGAGAAAACAAACAGAACGCAATTAGAAACAGTCACATGCAAGAGCAGAGTTTGTCATCGTGGTTTTAAACTTATGAGCACAATTGTGTTTCAGTGTATGTTGCACACAAACGAAAAGCACTTTTCCCAAATTCAGTGTTTGCCTGACTATGGGACCAGTTTAACCCTTTAAGTCCCTGCTCAACTGTATGGTAGACCACATCTGATTCACTACAGCTCTATGAGAGGAGTGCAGGTAGTTAAAGGGTTAATGAGGAAGCAATGTATGTCAACATCTCATGGTTAGAGATGCCAATCCAGCCTTTTCATACAAGACGCAATGATGAGAAGAATAACTGTCACTGATAATGAATCTGAAGGCGAAGTCATAAACTGAATCCAGCAGTTTAAAAGTGGAGGCAGAGACGTGTACAGATGATGTTATCATAACCCAGGACAGGTGAGACGAGCCGAACCATCTGCTTCCAACCGAGCGTCAGAAAATTAGTTCTGTTTTTGTACAAATATCCAATTTGGGTTTTTTGGCCGCCCGTCGGCATTTGTCAGACGGCGAGGACCAAACTGGTTGGAATTAAACTCGGCCGACCTCTCTCCCCCTCTCAGCTGGAGCCAGTGGATCAATCTCACTTTAACAGCCCTGCTCGCTCACGCATGTGCACACACACACACACACACACACACCCGGCCGCCCCCGCGCACAAACACGCACACGCAGGGAGCAAAAGTAAGGTTGATTTCCTTCTAACATCTCCGACTTTCCATCCAGAACGATCAGCGAAGGAGAAAAATCTAAAAGAGACCGCGGGCGAGAAAGAAAGACAAATTTGAGGGCTGCAGAGCAAAAGACAAGGAAAGACAAATGGAGAGGAAGAGGGAAGAAAAGGGACAGAGAGAAAGGAAGACACAAAGAGAAAAAGAATAATTGGTGATGAATGCTGTGGGTCCAAGGGGAAGGAAACTGATTCCAAACTCTGTCTGTCCCAAAAGTCTTTGCAGGCTCTGCCAGTTTTAGCTCCATGATGCTTACTGACATGTTTCACACCTTCCTCATCTCATGCATATTCAGACTCACACACCATCATCCAGTGTATGTATGTAACGCTGACGCCTGCAGAGCCTGCACCTGCAGGCAAATCACTGATGCTCGTGTCTAAGTGTTGTTTCACACAGCGGCGATAAAGCTTGTAAAGTTCCCTGATAGACGGACGGACGGATGCTTGTACAGTACGTGATGCATTTGAAAAAGCAGATAAACACATTACATTGACACTGTATTGTTAATAACAGGTCTGTGTGCTGTGATGGGATCACACAACCTCCCCTCCCCCTCGCTCGCTCGCAGCTATCAGTAGGAAGGTGCTAAAAGCTCAGAGATGTTCTCACGTCCTCTATGATGTGTTATGAATGACAAATAGTTGTCCGTGGCTGTGAAGCAAACAGATGAGAGTGTCTTCATAGTAGTATGTTAAATAATGTTTGATCGTCAGTCTATATGCTGATATATGTATATTTTGTTTGCATTGCAGCCAGATCCTGGAGGTTTCCACGTATGCAAGTCAGTCGAACATTAGTGGAACATTATGTCACGTTGTGCAGCTGCAGAGCAGGAGGAGAGTGTGCAGCGGTGCATTGCAGCCGTGCACCACGAGACAGAGACACCAAGTAAGATTAAATAAGTGAGAAGCAGCACAAAGCATAAAAACAAAGCATTAAGCAAAGAAAGATACAATAATGTGGCGACATTGTAAAACTGTACATTGGATAATGATAAACATTAACAGCAGGGAGATTACACTAATTGAATATCCATTTTTCTGTTCAGTTTGCCCAGTGTGATGCCACTTCGGTTGGTTTTAAGCAAACGTTAATGTTTCTGGGGAGCAGGAGAAAATCAGCAGCTCTGTGCCGAGAGCATTAACATTAAAGAAGTGTAGCTTTTATGGACTGATTGAGTGATTTTACACCAGTTTGCAATCATCTTTATTTATCATCTTTAAATGTAATCATGACTGAGCACATGATCCAAACTACTGCATCTCCTGTCAATTAAAGCAACACTGTGGTTCATAAATACTCTGCAGGTAAAAGCTCTGGACTCGGACAGGGATGTTAACACCTCCCTCAGTAATTTATGAGCGTAATAAAAATCATAAGTCCCTCTCTGACGAGGTGAATATTCCAGGGGGGGATGTGGGTGATAAACTTTGGCCGTACTCCTCAGTAACTGGACTCATCATTCTGGCTGTTTTAACCAGCACTAAATTACAATAATAGACAACACCCTCCCCAGCGAGCTGCACATAAAGTCATGAGGCCTAAAGCTGAGAAACCTGTCGCTGACGGAACCGAACATTTTACTTTATACATAACTGCGTCACTGTTTTCAAACCAACAGATCAACATGTGTGCAAAGTTTAGGAACTGACACACTGATGAATGAGTTTGCACAAAAACTGCAGGTCTTTGAGGCCGTAACTTCAATCTCATGTGGCGCTCAGGACAGGATTAACAGGATACGCTGAACAGCTGACGAAATGTTAAAATCATCACACTTGACCTCAGAGACATAAATCCTGTCAGAGTGGGGACACGGGCATGTTACCAACGCTGTCCTGCATCAGTAATCCCATCGTGACGGGGCTAAGTTCATCACAGTCAGGACCAATGGAAGGAGACACAGAGACACAGTGACCGTCTCAGGTCAGTGAGGGTGTTACTGTAAAGTTTGTCTCTTTACCTTCTCCAAAATAACAACACGTTACCACAAATATAAAAACATGTTTTTCCTCTGTATATTATAAAAAGAATTATTGTCTTCCTCTGCCTACAACGACTAGAAATGTGATGTTTGTGTCCTTTTGACTCTGTCTCACTTTCTGGAGTTGAAAAGTTGTAGTCATGAGGGCAAGTAGCAGGAACCTGGATGCAAGAAAACAAAATCCTCAGAAAGACAGTATACACCATATAATATTGATAAACCAGGTGCAAATGTGGCAGAGGCAAATCTGATAGTCATGAAGTGCATCTCTAATGTGGCATAAGTGAAATAAATACCTAAACATGCAATAGTTGTCAAGAGTCACTTGTGTATTTTCATAAGTGAAATAAGTCATAAGTAAATCAGCCTGAGTGTTGTCATTTGAAAGAGAAAGAAAATGTAATTCCTTTTGTCAAATGTTGCAAAATGTCAATTTAGTTTATCACTTGCTGTCACAGTGATTTACAATAAAATTATGCTTAAACATATACACACACACATACACATCAGACTTTCCTTCATATAAACTAACTCAGACAACTTGGTGCAGACTGTGATGCTCAAGTCACACAAGGAATGACACACTGTTGTATATGTGTCTGTCTGTGTGTGTGTGTGTGTGTGTGTGCTGCAGAGCAGGTGTGTAGTGGAGAGGAAATTGGTATTTTAGTATATGACAGAGCGAGGGGTGAGAGAGATTGCTCAAAAGAGAGAGGCAGGAAGGAATCCAACCCGAGGGAGAAAACACTGGATCAATTTTGCTGAGAGAGAAAGAAGGAGAGGAAGGTGTTAGTTTGGCTGCAGAGTGAAACGTCTTCTGTTCGGGCGCCTCAGCCTGAAGGCACAAACGTCACTGTGTGTGTTTCTATATATGAGTGTGTATATTTGCAGTGCATGGACACTGCTTTGCTAAACCTCTTTAACATTTTAAATCTCATGCAAATTCCTCTTTAGTTTGGTGGATTCAAATGAAGCCTTTGAAATGTGTGTGGGATGATGTGTGCGCCACATCTCGGGTCTTTCTGAAGGGAGGAGAGCAGAGATTAAATCAACTGAGCTCCCCTGACAGCTCTCTCTCTCCTCACACACACACACACACACACACACACACACACACACACACACACACACACACACAGGGACTGATTCTCTACCTGGAGTGCCTCAATCTAATCTCGGCCAGGTCAGACAGATGTACACAGAGCTATGAGAAGCAGGGGAGCTGCTCTGCGTGTGTGTGTGTCTTGTAGATGGGGGATTTCTGCCATGTTAACCACAGCAACATGACGGATGGCGGCGCACAGACACGGACATATACACCCGTTTTATGAAACCAATAACCTGCTCTGGGCCGCGTCGCGCGGAAAAATCTATCAGAGCCGAGGCGGCGGCGTCATAACTCGGCAGGTTTAGGAGACGGCGCTGTAGCAAAACATCTTTTTGTTTCATGGGCACGATGAGAAGTTGAGATAATATGCTGAAACAGTTTGGAGTTTTCTTCCGTCAAGTGCTTTGACTGAAATATGATTTCCATATAGCGCAGCCTGTTGAGGGTTATTACAATAATAACACCTGAGAGGGCATTCTTTACTGTGATTATGGCTGCGACAGTGATTTAGAGACGTGTACGCCAACTGTCGGCAACAACAAAGTACCCGCGGCAGCGCGAACAGCCAGAACGTGGCCTCCTGGGTATCGAGGGCTTTTATGCAACAGTTACCAGCACATGTGCTCAGTGAAAAGCTTCCTCCGGAGGAAGCCTGTGTGTACATGACAATAAAAGGCAGGATAAAGCAAGGAAGATCATAAAGCAGCTCCCCGGTTGCCAAAAGCATCTCATAAAACACGGCTAGCTGTATTTTATGAGACTCATCACGATGGTTTGAATGCCTCTTTGACCTATCAAACTGCCTGGCTGAGGGTGCAGGCCGTGTAATGCTCGGTGTGTTATAATCGCTGGCGGACGGAGATAACGGAAAACCCACATGACGGGTGCAGAGCCAACATGGGCTCGTTGGGGAGTGGGTCCAAGAAAAGGACAGAGTTTACAGCTGCACCAGGTTTTTATGCAAAATACATTCATCACAGCCGCCTCAATCAATCAGGGTTGACCAAGAGATGTTCATATGTATTGGTTCGATATCTCTTGAGAAAAGTCAACCCGAGCTGAAGAACAGGGGATTTTCCAGATTTAAAACTGGAATCACCATTAAGAATCTTGTTTCCGACCACGTCCTAATAAAGTCTTATTAGATTCTGTGTAAACGGCAGAACACCTCGGACATTCTTGGACTCCATTTTCACTGAGGACAATAACCTTTTACAAGGTGGAGCTGTTTTTTTTTCTTCGCTGTTAGTCATATTACTGTATACGATGTGGGTAGGGACAGAAAGAGACTGCTGGGGAAAATGTGATGTGGATCATGTGACAGATGAAGGTAGTTAAACTCTCTCTCTCTCTGGACCCACATCTTATCCTGAAGAATTCAAAAGTGATAAACACAAGTAGATTTTTTGCGCTTGTATCTGATATAACCAATAATTGCAACATGTAAAAAAACCCATTTTTTTGTTTGCAGGCCTGAAGATTCCCATTAAACTTCATCATCTGTAATTCAATACTGGAACACAGTCTTGTTTAAAAACTAAAAGGAAACATCTTTTGGCAGGAGTTGAACTTTGGGTCATGAGCAACGTAAACCACTGACATTCCCATCATGCCACTGGGCCCAAAGGACAAGTCGCCTTCTTAAACAAATATGACCTTTAGCTTTATCCCTCGACTGAGGATCACATGACCGACAAAGGCTTCTGCATGTTTACATTTTTTTCCATACCTGTAATCTACCAACCTATCAGCAGCCACCGCCTGCAGACGTTCACCCCTGTCAGTAGTTTTCAGTGTAGATTATACATTTTGTCTGAGTCATCCTCTGATCAGCTGGAGATTGTGTTTGATGAAGAACAGGAGTTCAGGTTTGATTCGACCAGCTGTCATGTTGAAGGTAGCTGGAGCCGCGTCTGAGCACAAACAGCTCATCAGAAGCTACTGTTCAGATGCTACGTTCATAGGTTGATGTGAATGTAAGGTCATAAAATATCTCGGATAAGTTATTGGCAACTATTTCAAGGTGTTAAATGTGTAAATTTGTGCAGCAAAAAGTCAACTTTCAACAATAGAGAAATGAAATCATGCAATCATTTTAAATGTGATTGGTCAGGAAATTGATCTCCTGATTCGTCTGACTGCACCAATTGTCTGCACCCATGTGTGTCATGAGTTGCAAGTGCAATACTGTAGTAGAAGAAGAAGAGAGGACAGTGTACATTCAGCCTAATGTGCATGAAACCAAACAAACAAAATAGCCACTGTTGTCTGGTTGAGTTCAGGATTTGGGATTTTAAAGACGTCTTAGAACTTGTCAGAAACTGAATAATGAAGTCGAAGCTCTTTTGCTCTCGATGACTTGTGGGAATGTTTCTGGGTCACTGACACAGAAACGCTGCACCTACTGTATCCGTGCATGTTCTTATTTGTCAGCTCGATACCGAACAGCCTGTGTTTATCTCTGCAGCAGACAATTCTGTTCGTCTTCCTGTCAATCTGTCTGTGTGTCTGTCCACCCGTCTGTTTGTCCATCTGCCAGCCGCCTCATCTCCCCATCTGAGTGTATGTGAGCGCTATACGGATCCGAACGTGTGAATGAGGGGGATTTTTCACTCTACATTTCTTAACACCTTGTCCTGCCAGCCCCTCACTTCCTCTCTTTTTATATTCATTTCTGACTGTTTTCTCTTTCAACATCTCTTTCTGCGTTTACGTCTCTCTCATCTTTCCGCACTCTTTCTCCTCTTCATCTCCTGCCTTTTGTTCTTCTCTCTTTATTGCCATCTGTTTGTCTCTCCGTATCGCTCGTGACAGCTGTCACTCACGATCACGCATATGTGATCAAATATTAAAGACCTCACTTCGTTTCCCGTGCGCATAATTTATTTATTCATTAAAACAGTGATAAAGCAGAGGAGCCTGTATCTGTGCTCCTGTGTTTTCAGGCTCTGGCGTTAGCTGGTTGTTATTTTTCAGGATATTTTCAGAAATCTTTTATCTTCATTTTGCATTAATCTGAGCAACATTTCAAAAGATGATACTCAAATAATTGATTGATAAGAATTGAGATTTAAGAATGATGCAACAATATTTTAAAAAAATAACAAACTCTTTATAAATGGAAATGAAATAAGTTGTTAATGGCAGAAATCTCCAAAGCACTATATTAAATCACTGATGAGACAGTTTCTATCAGATCTGCAGGTATTAAAAATAAAAGGCTGGAGGAGTTTCGTCAGTGTTTCCTGATGATACAAGCTGAAATAAGTTGAGATGTTTGGACGCCTGCTGCACGAACGTCAGCTACATTTTCTTAAACACATGCACTCGTGCCGTTGTCCCATTTTTCAAATTCATTAGCGGTGAAATGTCCCCATATCTCACTGCCACAGAATGCTGCTGTAAGGTAAATCACACGACACCAGGTAAATAAAGCCGTCTCAACTTTAAAGCTACTTTTTGACTTTGTGGAACTTTGCTCTCTTGCTGATTGCTGCCGGTGTCTCAGGCGGCACTAAAGCATTAAAGTGTCATTTTTATTTGCTATAATTTACATGTAGCACAGTTGATTGTGTTGCCTCATTTGCAGTTATGTTGTTTCGAGAGGCCATAATTTCTTTCTGTGAGGTATCAAGTTTATTATTCAGTGATCAGCTCACAGAGTAAAGAAGAGAACGGCTGGAAGGTTTGATCTTTGAGCAACTTCGGCGTCACAAATTCACGATCTTTCTCGTCGTCTATGATGTTATTAATCTTTCCGCAGCTCGACTGGGCAGCAGAGGACTGAGGTTGTACTGGGCAGCAGAGGACTGAGGTTGTACTGGGCATCTTACAAACGTGCACGAGTGTAGCTTAATGAATGTGCAGTAAGGTGTTCCTAAAAGCAGCATGCATGCTCAGCAAACCTTCCTTGGATACATAAAACTTTAATAAGTAATGCTCTGTCCCTCTCATCCTATATTTTACCACAGTAATTAGTATGGGAGGTTGGTACACTGCATCTTCTTTAAATGTTAATCAGGCCGAGCAGTGGGTGTATTTAAAATACTTGAAAGATGTGTGGCTTTGCACACCTGCATATACATCAGCTTAATCCCGACTGCACTCCTGCCTCCTCGAGTCAGCTCCCACACACTCCAGCTTCATCATGAGGGATTTCGTAAAGCCCAGAGGTTTGATCCCTCACAGCAGCTGCAAAGGGTTTGAACTGGTCCAACGTTGTAAAACTTGCACAGCTATTAAGTATGAATGTGTCCAGTCGACATCCCAACAACTGCTGCAGCTACTGTACTGCCACTCAAATGTCTGATACAAGATATACGATCATACATTTTATAGATTCCACAACAGGTTTTAGTGAGTAACACAATGTTGTGCGGGGGGGGGGAAGCAAATATTCATTAAAATTTAATTAAAAGTAAAATTACGTTTTTGAAAGTTGCAAAATATTCACACTAAACTAATCTGCAAAAATTTTCCCTGTCAAATAATTTAATTAGTTTTGTTCCCCCAATATCCTCTGATGGCAACTGGAGTATAATTAACAGTTTTATGGTAATGTTTAGTTAAGAGCTTCACTAATTCATGCAGCAGTTACAGGGTTCACAAAACACTCCAGCAAAAAGAAACGCTTCGGTACAAAATGGTCAGACTGATAGAAGTATTTAAAAGACTTAACGACAGTAATGCAACTGTTTGATTAAGCTGCCATGTATCACCTGAGGGCTCCGTTGTACAGTTGCAAGGCACGAAATGTGGCTTAAGGACAGACAGGACTCAAAGCAGCAGGACCTGGACGCATTTGGAGTTTTTGAAAAGGGAAACACTTTGCCAACTTATTCTAATGTTCAAAAAGTGCAGACTTCAAACGAAGCCACTGAGTTATGATGCAGGTGACAGGAAGCGATGGTCTTTGATCAGACGACCATGTTGTGTTTCTGTTGTCTTTTATGTCTGTTTGCTTAAATCTGAGCGTTTCTTTGCAAAATCCTGATGGAGACACACGAGTATCTGACCGACGACACGACTCTGCGGAACCTCAGAGCTACGCTGGCTTAAGCTTTTTAAAAGGCAGGTTCCTGTTCAAAGTGGCCCTTGATCACAAACCATGTTTCTCACAGATATATGAGGGATTGATGTATATGAACTGGTGCAGGAGCAGCTTCAATACGTTTCTATTCATGTGAGCTGTAAAATCTGTGCAGCTCTCTCTCTCTCTCTCTCTCCCTCTCTCTCTCTTTCTCTCTGTCTCTCTCGGTCTCTCTCTCTCTCTCTCTCTCTCTTTCTCTCTCTCTCTCTCTCTCTCTCTCTCTCTCTCTCTCTCTCTCTCTCTCTCTCTCTGTCTCTCTCGGTCTCTCTCTCTCTCTCTCTCTCTCTCTCCCTCTCTCTCTCTCTCTCTCTTTCTCTCTCTCACTTCAAACCTACGAGTGCTGCCGCTCCTGAGCTCCGTGTTGGAGAGGCAGCAGTCACAGTTTCCTCTGGGGTGCTGATTGTGGCTCGGAGCTTTGGCACAGGCTGAATGACTTATTGAAAATGTTGTTTTTTTGGACAGCTATGAGAAGACGGCTCTTTTTTTTAAAAAATCTTATATATATTTTCCGAGCTCTTCTAACACATCCATTCATCTGTGCTCCGTCTCTCTCGCACACACACACACACCCTCTCACACACATGAAAAGAGTGAGAGAGGGTGAGATGTTGGATCAAACAGACTCATTTGGCCTTGGTAAGAAAGAGTCCTCTTATCTTAAAACAGCCATTTAGTGTTAATTAATCCCTTTGACTGAAACCTCCCCCTACAACATATTCTCTCTTTGGTTGTTAGGCTTTCATGCTTAAAGTGCTCAGACTACCTCCGATAGCCAAGTTAATGAAAAAATCCCAAAATCTGATTAGGCCTGCACGGCTGTTTCTCTCTGCAGCTCTCTGGCACACATGCAGCTCGTTAATATGCCATTTTGCTTTAATGCTTAAAAGACTTGTCCTATCAGTGACGTAATGATTTCCACTAACTGTCCGTTTTCTCTTCACCTCTGCAGCATTGACCTTTAGACGGATCAGCTGTTACTGCACAAACAAAACACCTGATTCTCTGTGGATTGTGGTTCAGCTTCACTCATGTTTCTACTTTCACATGTCAGACTTATTCTACATGTTCTGAATTGCTTCCAGTTGCTAAAAGCTTTCTTCCTGCAAACCAGCATGCTTTTATTGTGAAGAGGTTACAGAAAATGCAGCTTCATTAGCTGCAATAAATTGAAGGGTTGTACCTCTGAAATCGATATGGGCATATTTAACAGCAGTTTGGTTGGTAGATGTGTTTTAAATGTTGCAGGGATGAACAGTGCAAACAGGAACAGGCCCAGTGAGCTGAAACAGGCTGCAGGCGACAGGCTCGATCTGTGCTTTGTGACTAACGCACCTCCAACACATCATCAACCTCCCCGCTATGAAAAAGCCTGAAAGTTTCCTGACTGTGTTGCTTTCTTGCACAAAGCTCAGATTGACTTCTCTTTCTTTTGATTTATGGTTTTCATGCTAAAACTGTTTACATTTGTTCACCAAACCGCCCCGTCGGAACACAGAGGCCTCTCCTTTGTAATTTGCCTTTGTTGCTGTAATTGCCGTTCACGGCCTCCAACAAACGCAGGCTATCTTTCCCCGTTTGGCTTTCATGTTGCGATGGCCAACTGCTAAGCTCTTAGAGGACTGTTGCTCTCATGATAAAGCTCAATGGGCCCTGCACTCAAAAACAAAAATACATTTCTTTCAGCATTTGGCTTTCAATGTCACACAGCTTGCGCTCATCAAGCCTCAAATACAAATAACATTGCTTTGTGTTTCATGCTACAATGGCGCTAACACTTGTGTCTCTGTCAGGCTAAAAGGCTCTTTGGGGTTAAAGCTAAATTTCTGAAGAGTTGCTGTTGTTTGAGTTACTGCCTCGCAGGAGCATGAAACCGCTCTGCGTCTCTTCTAAACCTGGGTTTTTGCTCTGAAGATAAGCGGTGACATCATCAAAGAAAAGAGAAACGAGGGAGGAGGAGGAGGAGAGAAGGAGAACAGGAGCAGAAAATCACACAAGTCTGTTTGATAAGGGCTCAAAAATCTTCCTCCTTTCTCTCTCCAGCAAACACGACCGCTCATATTCCTTCAGTCTCCGGTTAATGTGAAGTGACAATGTAATGATTTCTGAGTGTTCCCCGCTCTTCAGGAGTCTTGTACAAGTTCATCCAAAGACTCAGCGGCTGCAGCTCCGTCACTCAGACACAACACAAACAGAGACAAACAGTCTTTGGCTTCCTTTGTCCTTCTTACTCAACTCCAGTCCTGTTACACATTCACTGTCTGCATCCATCCAGCGAAACGTCATTCAAAGCTTTGTCGATGTTACACAGCAGAAACCAATTAGTCATTGAACTAGAAAAGCCGGGATTCCTTTCAAATTACTACAGACAACTCGTGGTACAAAAACCATTAGAGAAGAGAATAAAACTGAATTTCCAAACAGTGTTTTATTAGGATGGAACAAATGTGCAACAGGTTAGATCAGGAGCAAGATGCTACAACTGCAAATAACGGATAAATGACTTTACAATTGAGAATAATAGCTTGATCAGAACTAGTTTACGAAGCGCTGTCTGATTAGTGACAGAGAAGAGACAGAGCTAATTGTGTAACAAATGAGAAATCAGAGCATAAGAGACAAACAAGTTCTGTATATTGGTTTTGGAAAGTTAAAGAAATATTTGGACACTGCATATGCATTTAGCAGGAACATCAATTTTTAACCTTTGACCTTTAATTATAATGTCTAAACACTGTCCCAACATGCCTCACTCCTCCACGTTTCATCAAAATAAAAGTCTTGGAAGTCAAGTCAGATACGATATTTGACCGACTGCAGCTGATAACTGTGGTCATCCCACCACATTTCTCTGTATTGGGGACAAACATGATGTATGGCCGTTCAGCTCAGGCCCTAACCTCTGCCAAAGCCCGGCTGAGGTGTGCAACAGGGGGAATCAGAGCGAGGATTTACTGCTCGGCCTGTCCGAGTTGGCACACGAGTTGCTTCACAATCTTTGATTTAAAAGAAAGGAATGACTTGTTTGAAATTTCTCAAATCAGTTGTAATTTTTCTTACGTCGGCTGTAGGGTTCGGGGTCAGATGAAGCGTATGAAGATGATGTGAGTGCACTTTGTCTGGCTTTTGAGCATCGTCCTTTCTGGAGAAAAGGTTCTGTTAGATCAAGACGAACCGTAAATGCTGACATTAACAGGGATAAACAGTGAGCATCTTGTTTGACAGATGGCGGCGACGCCTTGACCACATTAGCAGAATACTAAAAGCAAAGATTGAATTTCACATCTTCCCCTGAACGCATTTACTTCACTTCACACTGCACTCGAATGCATTTGATTCATCAAGCCTGTTGGATCGCTGCATCAAGGTTATTGATTTTATGTACAAATACATGTTCGTAACGTGTCTCTTTAATGTAACGCACGTCAAGTGTCTGACACGGCTTTCTGAATAAATCTGCCCTCGAGGTGGTTGACAAATGAGAATATAACTTTTTTTCTTTAGAGGAGCTTTCGGATTAAAAAGAAATGCTTAATATGAGATACAAGTTTTTGTTTTTGTAAATACAAACCAAATTCACATGAAACTCACTGACGAGTTGATTTGAGTTAACTGGTTGTGTGATGGATGTGTTCGGTGATACTTTCCCATGAGTGGATGTTCTGGGATCTGTGGAGGCTCAGGTACCTGGTAAATGTTTTGATGCTGTGCAGACATTTGTAAAATAACTCTGGACTGTGCGGGATCCCAGTTAGTGCTTTTGACATGTTTCATATTCCATAGGGACTAATTTGCTTTACATATAATGACAGAAACACACAATCTGTCTTCACTCCGTCTCTCTGCCTTTCTGCTGGTTTCTGTTTTCATGCCTCCCAGAGGACAGTCAAATGTCAGACAACTAGTCGTGTCATGAGGTGAGTCTGTCCGCTCCAGAGCCACGAAGCAAGCTGAGCACAATTAGCTTCTCACCAGTGGGACTCGGTTTAATTGACCCGTGAAAGGTCCGTGACCCATTTCAGGGTCCTGATCCACAGTTTCAGAAATGCTGACATGCAGGGTGTGTACATAAAGCTTTAAATATAGTCTCTGGGAGCCAGGCTAATGAAAACATTCCTCGACCAGGTTGTGACCCAACAGAAACAGACTCGCATCTTATTTTAGGTCCTGAACCTTAAAAAAATGCAGGCAGCGCTTTGTCAAAGTCTGACCAAAAAGTGGGTCATGGGAAGATTAAAACTGGCCTTCAAATGACTCTCTCTAGAAACTGATGTCAAACTCATTGGCCATGCTATGTCGCAACACCCCTGGGTTAGCAATGTGAACGCAGGCTAAAGTTTTCCACACACAGTCGGTGAGTCAGCATCCCACAGTAAACACAGGGTAGAAATCAATTCATTTCAATTCCGCCTCATTGTCCTCAAGGGGAAATTCTTAAAGCCAAGACTTAAAAAAAATATCAATAAATTCATAAAAGCACATATGGAAAAAGCAGAGTGGAGTTCTCCTTATTCAAAGTGCAGTTACGACTTGAATAGATCAAATCTGAATCTCCGATCCGCCACTTTTTCCACTGTTGATTTCTAAACGTCTTGTTCTCTTCTTTGACATTTATATCAGCCTCGCTTCAAACATTTACACTCAGAGATGAAATGCTGCTGATGACTGATTGAAGTTAAGGTGGTTTCATTTTCAAGAAAATAAAATAATAAAAAAAAAAGAGCTGCATTTTAAATGGATGAAGCAAAATGGGCAAGTTTTTCCACAGAAAGAATAAGTGAAAGGCTCGAGACGCACGATTGGCAGAGACATTAGTGGAGGAAGAAAAGCAGCCGGTGAACTTGGTGACAGCGTTTCATTCTTTAGATGAAAACAACCAAAATGCAGCAGTAATGGTTCTGCTGGGGCCTTTTTTTTCACTTACTCTTGGTTTAAATCATTAAACTGAGATTCTGCAAAACCAGGATTTCACTCTTGCTGTGCAGCAACTTTATCTCTGACTCTGTTTCCTGATTTCAGGCCAAATCTAACTAATTAATTATGAGTAATAATTAACTTGTATTTATGCATTACTAATTATAATTCAATTTATTCTTTGTATTCTGGAAATTATGCTTATTTGAATATTGCAAAGCAGGTAACACAAGTACAACCACAATTCCCAAAAAAAAAAAAAATGTGCAAAGACAACATATCAAATATTGAATATGAATGTTTTATGAAAAAATACATGCCCATTTTAAATTTGATGCCAGCAACACAAATGCAGGTTAAAACTGTGCCATGAAAAGAGGAAACCACATGATCCAGAGACGCCGGCGACTCCAGTTAGTCACCACTAAAAACCTCGACACAAACCACACATGAAGGCCTTCAGTCCACGATGACAGAGACAGTTTGGGAAATCGTTGCTACTTTCATAATGTCTTTCATCATCACAATGGAAAATATAATGTTTGGCTTTACAACAACATCCATCCACTGAGGAACAATTTCAAGAAAACATACATTTTAACCACAAGGAGACAAAAAAAAAACAATTGAGACTGATCAGCTGGAGCCTTCGAGTCTGAACATGCAACACAAAGCAGGAGGAGGACATTCATGTCTTGTCCAACATGAGGACAAAATGTAGACATAGAAAGATAAGGACAGATTAAGATAGTGAACGTGTGGAGCAGCGACAGAGCCAATCACACACAGCTCTTAATGCGTCTGTGTGTGTGTGTGTGTGTGTGTGTGTGTGTGTGTGTGTGTGTGTGTGTGTGTGTGTGTGTGTGTGTGCGTCCCTCAGAGGAATGCTGTGGAGGAGTTGCAGGCAGAGGTGGAGAGGACAGATCCGAGGGTCTGAATGTGGCACTCAGACTCATATGGAGCCCATTACCTCTCTGAGCTCAGCGTCCGGTGTCGGCCGAATCCGTCTCTGTCAGCTCACGTCACTCTGTGATAATTGGGGTGATTGTGGATGTGATGTGTCGAGACTCCGCGGATGGATGGCAGCAGATTGCCAAAGCGGACAAATAAAAGCACACGTCAAAGTATGAAAAGTGAAATAACAGGCTGTATTTTATCAAGACGGTTTGTTTTAATGAGCTTGTTTCAGAGACTAAATCACCTCTCTGTGCCTTCAAGACCTTGTTGCTCTGTCATTTCTTCCTTTTGGGACATGAACGTTTGATTTGGCCACAAGATTTGAAATTTGACACTTCCTCCTTTTATACAATTCTCTCCTTCTCCTTCTCTTGAACATATTTAAACATTTTTTTTTGTGAGGGTAAATAATTTTGCTTTTTTCCTCCTCTATCATTTCTCCTTTTTCTCTTTGTCCTCTCTCCTTTTTCCTCCATCTCTCCTTCCATTGCTCCTCCTCCTCCTCAGACCAACACTAACTATAATTTCAGAGGCCAAGATTTTTCCTTCAAGCCACAGTCGCTCTCCTCCTCCCTTTTCTAAGACCCTCCTCTGCCTCCTTTTAGACGACTTTCCCTCAGAACCTCCTTAACTCCTTTCCTCCCCGCCTCCTCCTTCTCCCCCCCTCCCGAGACCTTGGACAGTGATGCCGGGTGTATTTAAGAAGGAAGCTGAGGATTTTCCACAAAGCTTCAATCTTGGTATTTTACAGAGCGGCACCACATGAACACACGCCCGGCTGCCAAACCAGGCTTTATAATGGCTTAAAATGTCCAGAGGAGGCGGAGTGGAGGAGGAGGGGGGTACGAGGGGGATGAGAGGGAAAGTAAAATAAGTGGTTGTGAGCAAAAAAGAGACTGACAGCAATGTAAGAGAGTGGAAAAAGAAATTACACTCTTTGTCTCTTGTTAACTTAAAGTAGAGATTCATTACTTTGAAGTTATCGGCTCATTTATGGTTGTAATCGATGCGTTTTTTTTATTTTGTGTGTTTGCTTTGGCATTTCAGCATTTCATTAAGCTGCTTTAGATTGAAAGAGATGGAATAAATGAGCGAGTGGAGAAAGGATGGAGGGCGAAGAGAAAAACAAAGGAGGGTTAAAAGATGGTGAAAGACAAAAGAAAGCTGAGGGAGAAAGAGGCTCACGAGAGAGAAAGTCTCCCGTTTCCTTCACCTCAGGCTGATCCAGCTGAGCCTGAAACCACACGGCCACGTGGACACCACATCCTTCCTCTGAGTGTGTGTGTGTGAGCGACCTACTATAGAGTGTGTGTGTGTTTGTGTGTGTAGATGTTAATGGGGTGTGTGGGGCCATTTCTACATTTACAGTGTGTCTGAGTGCGCTGGTTTTTTGTGCTTGTGTGAGTTTAATGAGCGTGTTTTTGTGTGTCTGCACATGTTGCTGTGACTTTACTGTGGGCTTTAATGCAGCTGTGCCAGTGTGTGTAGTGTGACTTGATGTGTGTGTGTGTGCGGTGTGACTCGATGTGTGTGTGTGTGGTGTGACTCGATGTGTGTGTGCAAGATTCCCTTGTTAATGTTGTGAGTCAGGTGTGTGACACATTGTGTGCATGTGTCTGTGTGAGTGTGTATCTACCTCTTTGCTTGTGTGTGAAGCTGCTAAATTAAGAGTGTGTATGTGCTACGACTTTGTGTGTGTGTGAGAGAGAGATTTTTGTGACTGATTAAATGTAGTTCATTGTGTGTGTTTGTGTGTGTGATGCTCATCTACTCGTAGTATCTGCATCCACACAGATTTCTATCATATATTTCCTAAAAGAAGATTTTAGATGAACATGTGCTGCAACTGTAGCTCAGAGATGATGTCACTGTCTTTTCTTCTTCTGCATTCAGAAATCCAGCATCTAATTTAGCAGAACCTCTGTCTCAGCAATTGTCATCTGTCTCCCTGTTTATCCTTCTCTTCTCTTTATGGAAATCTGGCGTCTACTCTCACATGAACAAGTGAATTAATGCAGATTTTCTCTCTGTCTCTCTGTCGCTGTATCAATCTTCCTGATGCAGAAACACATCTTTCCTCTGACACAGTTCATTCTTTCTTCTACTTAAAGTAGTCGTAACCTACTGGTAATAATAAGACTGGAGCAAGTCAGACACGTACATGTGTCTGACCATGCAGAGCTCTATATGTGAAAATAAGAACCTCACAATGAATTCTCGACTCGATGGGAAGTTGGTGTACGGACAATAAGATGGATGTGATGTGAGTCGTCCTGCTGGAACCGGTCAGCAGTGTTTTTCGACCAATGGGAGACGGCCTAGAGACGACTTGCAGAAACAGGTGAAAGGAGTCCTGAGTTTGTCAATGTTTCTTAAATGGAGGAAACATGTGCAGGTCAATGATTTGATTTGTCTGTGCAGCAGAGGGGTGAACTGTCTGGAGAGGTTCCCAGTGCATGCTGGGATTGATCATGACATACATTTCTCTGTAGAGACTCATGTAGATCCAGACAGGATTTCTGTTCACAACACAGTTTCTTTTTTAGCTGTAGAGCAATAAACTTAATTGTTGCTACATAAAACCATTTTGGTTTTGTTGGTGTCTGCGTCTGTTTATCTTCACCTCATCTCCATAGATGATGATGTAACTTAAATTCCACATCTAATTTAGCACAATTCCCGTCTCCAGAGTCTCCAGGGTGTTTCTGTCTGTTCTCATCTCCCTCCCTCTAAACGCTGGGCTAAATGTAAAATACTATTCTGTGTTTGTTTCTCTCCATCTCTGTCTTTATCATTCACATCAACATTTGTATTGCGCCACGATCCACCACTGTCAATAAACAAGCTAAACTGTCTCCGTCCAGTCGTCCAGAGCCGGCCGTCTAACCATCTGTGACAAATGTCTTCAGCAGACCATCAAGAGCTGAGGTTTGGAGTCCTGAAAAAAACATCCACGAGCTGATTATCAAAGAGAGAATCACACGTTCTCTACAGGCCGATGAGGAAACTTCATGGGTTAAAGGTTTTCAGTAAAACGTCAGTCCCTCCAGCAGAGATGAGGCCTGGTGTTATGAGACTGAACTGTCACATTTAGCCAACAACCACTAAGCACAGTGTCCCTGATTTTTACTATCATCTTACTTTTCACAAACCAGTGGTGGAATGTAACTAAGTACATTTACTCAAGTACTGCCCTCAAATACAAATTACTCCAAAATACTCCAGTATTTCCTATACACTTCTCTACATCTCAAAAATATTCTGCTTTTTTACTCCACTACATTTATCTGACAGCATTAGTTACTAGTTACTTTTCAGATTACAATTTTTCATACCTGTTCCTGTCCAGTGAAAAACGCATGTTGAATGTTTCTGATAAACTTAAGGACAAAGTGTTCCTTTATGGGCTGAGAATTTTTTCCTCCTTCATAAACTGAATAAACTCTTTAAAAACTAAATCTCGGATTAGCTAGAAAACAGTGGATAAAGTAGTTCGAATGAGCTCAAGCTTCAATATCTACAATGCAACTTGCACATTAATGCAGCAGGAATATTAATCCAAAAACATCAGATATAATAATAAAACACTAACAGGGAACATTTTACTACTATGAGTACTTTTACTTTGATACTTTAAGTGACTTATGCTGATAATATATGACAATACTGCCACTGCTCACACATGCCTTTACTTCTGTAAGGTTTTGAAAGTCAGATTTTTCTTCGAACTTTCACTTAAGTCAAGAATGTGAATTCTTCTTCCATGGATTTACCTTTACATTCATCACATTCTCCTGTGTTTGCAGACCTTGCATAAGTTACACAAAGTTGGCGCGGTGTGAAAATGGAGGTGTGTGCGTGACATCGGCTCAGTTCAGGGACGTCGACTTATCACAGACTTTTGGTTCTGGAGATTCTCTGCGGAAGGTCAAATGACGTCTGTTGTGTTGTACTGTGTTACATAATCTACTCTTCAATCATGCAAAATACAATGAACTCACAATTCATTTCTTCTGTCTGAATGATCCTTTTTTCCCCTTTTGCTTCTTCTATCATGACACAGACTAACACAGCCACAGCTTGTGTGTGTGTGTGTGTATCTGTAGACGTCTTTCGATGCAAAGCCGACTCTTTTTATTCTCTCGTCTCTGCGTCACCGTCGTCTTCCTCCCTCCGACCGGCCCCTGAGCGTCCCCCTCCCCTCTCCACCGGTGTCATTCCGTTCCATTTAGAATCAGTTGGACAGACAGTCAGTCACCTTGCCGTCTTGGCTGTTTACAGGCGGAAAGGTCAGGGCAAATTGAGCAGAAGTCAGCCCTTGAGGGAACGATAGAAGGCTGGCAAGTCTGGTAAAAGTGAACAAGGGAGAGGGGAAAGGAAAAAAAGAACTCAGAGTCTCCGATAAGTCACCTTTTGAGCTATTGATCGTGAGCTCAGACTGTTTACACTTTGGATCTTGGTTACTTACCCTATAGATTTAGACCCTTTTTTCTGCAGGGTTTCTACATGACAAGAAGACTAACGAACATCTTTGAATGCACCCGGAGCTTAAAAGTTAGATGCTAAATTCTTTCACTGCAAAGCTGCTGTGTGGAGCGTTTAAGGACGTCAAATAAGTACATACACACTGGTGTTTTTATTGTAAACATGTTAGCATGAAGAGCATGTTAGCATGATGAGCATGTTAGCATGATGAGCATGTTAGCACGTCAGTAAATCCAACACACAGAATAATGAGTGTGTCCAGAAATGAGGAGCTTTTGTTTTGCACAGGCAAAACCGTGTCTTCTTCCATTTTCATACCATAAAGCATGGATTGGTTATGGGTTAGGCTGTCCCAAAGAACAGAAGTTAATGCAACGTGTGTGTGTGTGTGTGTGTGTGTGTGTGTGTGTGTGTGTGTCCACCATGCACCAGGCAGAGAGAGGTAAAATAAATGTTATTTTCAATCAGTCAGCCTCAGCAAGCAGCAGTCAAACATACAGGAGGAGACCCCTGATGCGTTAAAGGACATTTTCACTGTGTCTGTGTGTGTGCGTGTGTGTGCGCATGTGTGCGTGTGATATAGAACCAGCAGCCCAGCAGCCGGGTGTATTGCAGGGTGGAGTGAGCGATGGAGGGATGGATGTTGAAGTACTGCAGCAGAGCAATCTGCAGTATCTGCATGCGCACACACACACACACACACACACACACACACCAGCATGCAGCTGAGGTGGAGCTGAAAACAGCAAGCAAATTTACCACCTCTGGTTTTTTTATAACAAATTTTAGTTTCTATCTGTTGGTCCTCAGCGACGTCATCAGGAGACACAGCATGTCTTCCTATGCTGACGACACAGGTTTATGTGGTCGTGTCTCCTGATGACACAGATCAAGTGATCCCCTCATTTTAAATGTATTTCCTGGATGTCACAGAACCTTTTACAGTTCAGCCAGTATAAAACTTTTCGTCATAGGTTGGTGGACTTAGCAAATCTGCTCTTTATCAATTAAAAATCAATATTTAGTCCACCTTCTACTATTTTAGTGCTTTTAAATCTATGTTATCCACTTTCTTTTTTCATTTTAGTTACGTCTTTTTCATCCATTTATCCAGTTTTATACTCTAGGTTTTATATTTCACTCTCTTACTCTACACTTGTTCTGTCTTATTAACATCTTGTCAGTCATCTGTGAAGCACTTGGAACTGAACTCACCTGTTTGACAGGTGCTACACAAATAAAGTTTGATTGATTGATATAACGTCAACAGCCAAATAAATCTTTCTCAACTCCTCCGTCTTGTTCTCTTTAATCTTACTTTCACTTTTTATCTTCAACAACAAGTCTCTCTCTCTCTCTCTCTCTCTCTCTCTCTCGTCCTTCTTCCTCTCTCCATCACGATTTTCCTTCAAGGTGAAACAATCAGACCGTAGTTAACTGTCAGAAGAGTTGGGAGCAAGAGAAACTATTTAACTATGTGTTTATAATCAACAAACAAAACTTTGGATATTAACGTCACACTCAAACCACCACTGTGTGTGTGTGTGTGTGTGAGAATGTGTGTGTGTGTGTGTGTGTGTGTGTGTGTGTGTGTGTGTGTGTGTGTGTGTGTGTGTGTGTGTGTGTGTGTGTGTGTGTTCCTGACTGTGTGTTATCAGTAGGAAAATAGGTTGTGATTTGTTTTCTTCTCTATCAAGTCATTATATTGTTTTTCTTTTAGCCTCCTTGTATATTTTCTCTTTTTTATCACAGTCAATCTCACATTATGGAAGAAGCTCAATCAACACATAGGAAAACCATCAACGTTTCATCTTTTAACTTCAGATGAGACTCAAAGATTGACAGGAAAAAAAACAAAACGAGCTTCTGGAGAAAACAGATCCACGGTTGGATTCTGATACCAGTCGCTTATTTTTAGATGGTACATGAAGTGAATATGAGAATCTCATTTGCATTTTTGTCAGATGCATATGATGGTTTCTGTTGACGGCTGAAACAGACTCGGTCCTTTTGGTTAAAATTAGCTCTTCAACAATTGTTTTGTCTGTAAACAAAAGATATCGACTTAACGACTTGTCGGGAAATCTTCATCAAGTGATACACAGCTCGGACAGTTATTGATTGTATCATTCAGCAAAGGGAGATAAATACAACCAATCACAATCTGTAATGTTATTAAAAAAGTAAGAATGAATGATCAATTATGTTTTACTTACTACTTACTACACATCTCCACCAGAACAGCAGATTATAGGATGTGCGTATTTGTGAACAGACCTGGATCATCATGTCGTCTGACTGATGGCTAATATGTTGCTGTCAGTCTGACGTCTGCATCATTTCCCTGTTTCATTAGTGTTTATTGAGTCTGGATGTGAATTTGGCAAACTGCCCGGGAGGTGGGTCTCACCATCTGGATGTGGCTTCAACTTGTTGTTTAGACTTTCTATTGTCTGAAATATCTCAGCTTGTTGAAAATAGCTGCAAGTGCAAAGGGTTTCATTTTAAAATAAGCGTTTCAAAAAAATCTCATTTTCTCATTTTTCACATCATCACAGAGATGAGCTGATAAACAGAGAAGTGAATTCACGTGTTTGAGTCAAACAGAGCTGCTGTTTTCTTTCAGTGCTGAACTCATACTCATTCCAGACAAGTTGAATATCCAAGATTACAGTCAGGAGCTGCATGAAGCGAGCTGCAAATTCAGCAATGCTTGATCCTATTATTTTCTTAAGTTCTTAAGTTTATTATCTGTCTTTGTTGGCTAAGTCGTCTGTTGTGTATTCTAGCGTTGCAGCGGCGGCGGCGGGGTCCTTCCATGTTTCATCCTGACTTACTGCTCAAAACACAAGAGCAGTTTTTACACATCTGTGTCAAGCCGGGCTTAACAGTGTTATAACATAATATTAACATAATATTAACCAAAGCAAAATCTTATTTTATTGAGCAAAATCCCTGAGAAAGAAGTTCACATGTAGCCATATTTTAGCTCACATGGTAAAGGTAGAATAAAATCCATATTGTCCTTGTTTAGTCTTATTTTCTGCTTTATATAATATTTGCTGTATTTCCTTGACTGTTTGTCACAATGTGAGGCTGTGGAATAAATAATAGAGATGTATGACAGTGATTTTCACAGCCAGCTGACAGGAAAGCCACAACTTAAGCAGCAGGGCATGAAATTACCTACTTTATCATATCCCGGTGGATAATTGTTTTTGCTGTGGGTTTCTCTACGTTTGCAGAAAGGTCACCGTGTTGGTGGGAATCTGAGTCGAGTGTAGCAGCAGCTGCATCCTTTCTGTTTTTATTAGTTTTAGGGTCAGTGTCTCCTTTCTGACACACTATCTTAATCTGGGCGTCTGGGTGCTGCTTGGTTTGTTATTTATTGTTGGCTAGCATGTGTGTGTGTGTGTGTGTGTGCGTGTGTGTGTGTGTGTGAGAAACGTGCGAGCGGCTGCAGACGGAGGTGTGAGCCCGCAGTCGTGCGCTGTGCATGTTGATGCGTGTGTGTACCGAGGTGTGTGGCGTTCACATATGGCACAAGTTATTTTTATTTAAACAGCTCCAGAGGTAGGAACACCTGCGCTGGCCGGAAGCCTGGAGACACATAATGGTTTTCAGTGCGCGGGGCTCCGTTCACACTGCAGGATTTACGCCAGATGTGGCACCAATTATCACATGGACAGACGTCTGCCTCTTTAGCATGTGTACCTGTCCGCCTGCCTGTCGTCCTTTAACTGGAGACACGTTGGGATAGAAGACGACAGCTGCTTTTTTGTGTGTGTCTGGTCTCTTGATGAGCTCTGTCGTTATCTCTTGGGGGGAAAGTGTAAAAACATATTTGTTGTTATTAGACAGGGAAATTGTTCAGCCACGTAAGGTGCACATGTGTCAAATAATCAAGCATTAATTAAACGTAACATCCCTGAGTACCATTTTGTAATTCTTCAATGACTGAATGGTTTTTTCTGTGACAGAAGTGACGGCATTGTGAACGTAATGCACTAAAGTAACAGTCAGACAATACATCACATACCAACTTTGCACCTTGGTTCTGTCTATATGTTTCTGTGTATCATGTTCTCAAGGTGAAATCAGAGCTTAAACTCTGCGATGCCATCTTTGGGACACATTAATAAAACATTGGTCACATCTGGTGTAAATCCTGCAGTGTGAATTGTCTCCTTTGCATTATGTGATATATCTATCTGTCTATCTATGTGTCCATGTGCCCTTTATTTCCATTTCTGAAAACTCGACATACAGATGCCCCAGTGTAAATACAGCCTTGAATGATTATATATATATATATTTTAATCAATGTTGCATCCTTCACAAATGTCCTGATTTTTGATCTGCTCAACATTCGAAACAACAGAGACTTTGTATTCATGCTTTAGCTACAGGGGAGTTTTTAAAGTCAGGTGTAAATGTGATCATAAATTGTTCTATTATCTGACTGACCTTTTATCTACATTTGAAATTTTACTGCCAAGTTAACTGTGTCCGATCCACATGCACTCAAAAATATCATGTCCACACTCTAAACTATGTGCACTTGCAGGGTGTTTTTAATTCACGTTATAAAAATGACTGGAAGAAACTGTAATAGTTTATGACACATTTGACTGATCCCAATCCAAACACAGTTTATCTGTATCCTCTGTGGTTGGATTTTCACATCCATTACCAGCAGCATAGTTTGTTTTTAGTAGCACAGTTTGCAGACTGCTCTACTTTTGTCATCATCGTCAGTCAATTTCTCGTCAGCTGACGAGAGGTTGACGTCATGCTGCTATAAAGTGGTGTCAAGGAGTCATTTTACAATTACGAGTGCATGAGCACAGTATTGTACCTGATAGCTGTATCCGTGTATTCCTACAAAATAAGCAATTTCATTAAAGTTCATGTCTTTACTTTCGTAGAGAACAAAGGTGGGCAACAAGGTGGAGGAGAGAGAGCAGCAAGGCCAGACAGAGATGATGCATCAGAAAGTTTGGATTCTGAAACCGATCAGGAAGAATAAAGGATGAAACCCCAGAATGCAGAAAAGGAAGAAGAAGAAGGAGCTGTTGTGTATCAAGGCGAAGCACTTGGAGGTTGAACCTACAAGCTGAATGCTGCTGAACCAGACATGGGTGGTAAACACAAACATGTTGCAGAGGAGTGGATCAAGGCAAAGGTGGCTGCATCAGGGATGACAAAAAAAAAAAGTGCACAGCGACAATCTCTCCAACCTGTGACTCATGTTTGATGCTTTGAAAGAACTGTCTGATTTCTCCCTGCAAGACAGAAGAAGACGCTTCACAGGGCACTGATGCGTCACTCAGTCGACAGATTCGGGGACTGAAATCCATTCCTGCCACCCTGGGTCTGCAGACGCAGGAAGCACAGCAGGCAGCGCAGTTAAACATCTTTGAAACTGTTGCACTAGAACAAACAAATGTGAGACTCGACTGTGCCATTAAGCAGAGGTTGGTTTTTAAAACCCTGGCTGGAAGACTTGAGCAAAGTATAAGTAAGGAAGCTGCACGACAGAGACAAATATCAGCAGCTTCTCATCAATATCAAAACCCTGCAGCCCTGCAAGAGGCCAGAGGAGTGTGTGGCGAGATACGCTGAAGCAGAAGAGCTGCAACTCTGCACTTTCTTCAAGCTTGAGAGTGGAGAGGCGCAGAGAGGCAGGGAATACACTGAAGCAGTAAAGGCCAGTGGTGAGAGCAGCAGGCCTCCAAAGCAGCCTCGGATACAAGTAGACACACTTGAAATTGACTTCAGCAAAATGTGGAAGGGCCACCCTGAAATGCAAAAGCTTATCAGCACTGATTTTCATTCAACGTGTTGCTCTTCCTGTGAGACACTATGCAAAGTCTTGGCTTCAGAAAAACATGTCTTGGCTACTAAACTCCAGTCGAAAGCATGTGACAACAAACAGCAAAAACACGACTACGATGAGCCAATATGAGTCTGTTGATGAGCAGCATGATGGTGAAGATTGGAGTCAGAATCTTGTGCTATGTTCATATGAAGGTTTTCAAAAATACACAAACTCCAAACAAACAAACAAACTAGATTTCACTTCCTTTGCTGGCTGTTTCAGGGCTGCACAGATTCCATGTTCAGTTATCATAAAGGTTTTCCTGACATGAGCTAAAATTAACTGGCTATATGAGCCTATCATGTTCTCTTGTCTGTTCTATATTCATTGTGTGTCCTTCAAGGAATTTAGATGCTAAAAAAGTCCAAGGGGGTCACGTGGGTCATGTGACTTAAAATGGCCTTGCTTGTAGTGAATAGTGAGAAACACGAGGGAACCCTGCTTGAATAACCTGTTTTATAATTTAACAGGTGCATTTACTCATTACTTTAACACACAGCTTTTGTGTTGTAGAATTAAAAACGTCACAGTGTCCTCTGGGAGGTGTATGTGTTTGTGTTGGTTGGTGGTGTGGGGGCAGGGGGCGCTCCCATCGGGCCGTCATCCCTGTTAAAAATGAACAAATCAGCCGTTACTGTCGGTGTCTCTCTGATGTCTGCAGCTGCACAGACCAGATTAGAGCCCTTCATTTGTCCCTCGTTACGACGACGGGCTATTTCCACGATAACCAGTCTCCAGGAGACGGAGGTCAGAGGTCATCTGAAGCTGTGACCTCGTTGAAATACGGCAATTATGTGTAATTGAGGCGGCCAGCATTCATTATGTCGGTCAATAGAGGGATCAATAGTGTGATAGATTGGAACTATGTATTGTTTAGGTTCAGATTAGAGGCCGTCAAAGGTGACTTCAGCAGTCAGTGTTAGAGCACAGCATCCTGCAGACGGCTGCTCACGACCTGCTGGACAAGATCTCCAGCAGCTGTTTATCAGTCATACAAGAAAAAACTGCCTTTATCAGACTTTAGTAACGAGTCTAAAGAGTTTGGTGCAAACTTTCCAGTGTTGAATTTGCGAGGCTTTTTCCTTTGCAACGAAAGCAACCGGGAGCCTATCATTTCACATGCTCACTCCCTGATCAAATCTTGACCACCGACACCCAATAAAGTCGACACATCCCATCAAATTGGCATTCAATTAAAGCTGCAAACTGTGGTGTCTTTTACGACTGTTATATCCCGTCTGTACGGTGGAGGATCACAGGAAAACTGGCAAACTGATGTTCATATTATCAGGTCACAACTATTCTGTTACCAATAATAGGAATAATATAATAACTGGAGCCCCTGCGCAGTTTGCATGTCTTTCACGTATGTGCACAGGTTTCCATGCACACTTCAAATCCTGCAGGCTGGGTGAACCAGAGAGGCTACGCTGGCAATATGTGTCAACGTGTCTAATTATGCGCCTCATTTGTCATAATAAACGTCTCCTCGTTTTCCTCACTCGCATCTTTTCCACTTAAGCTTCCAGGAACAGCTGCGAGTAAAGAGAAATCAAGGAGCCTTTCATTAATATTTCCAGCAGGATAGCGTCTTGTGTTTCGAGCTGTTCCTGTTATTTTGTCCACTCCCTGGAGCTCACACATCGAGCTCCGGCGCTGTACGAACAAACCAGGCCTGTAATGTGTGTATGGTGTTTCACAAGGCTGGTAATAAATACACTCTGTCTTATAGTGTCTTTTTGCCCAGAGCCTGAGTTTTGAAGTGTGTATGGAGTTACATGAGGCTGGTAATAAATAGACTTTGGAGATAAGACAACTAAGATTTCTCCTCTCCTCCTCTTCCTCCTCCAGTGATGGAGATGGAGCGAGAAGCGGAGTAAAGTGATTAGGTTTTATTATTTTCTCCAGACTCTGGGCTTCTGCTTGATTAAATTAAAGCGTGTAGCGGCTTGTCTCAACACAGAAGGGGTCAAAACGAAACAGAGGAGAGAAGCTCGGGGGGGACGGAGGCACGGTGAATGCAATATGATAGATAATATGGTTTTGTGACGAGCGGGTGAATGAGATAAAAGTGATTGTGTCTTGGAAATCTGTATTTTGTAGAGTGGCTGAATGTGGTGGGAGAGAAACTCATGTGCTTTAAGAGGAAATGACGCAGGATCATTAAACTCTGTCAGATTAATGGACAGAGATCACGTGTGAAGCGAGCAACTCTAGAACCAGGAACTTTTTCTTTCTTATCTATAAAAGACTGGTAACAATAAACCAGCTGAAAATGATTAAATATTTTTATTGTTTCCAACACTATTTAATGAATCGACATTGTGACTCTTCTTGTTTAATATTTCACAACACATTATAAACAGGTCGGTTTGGTCTCACTATGACCATATCAAACAATGATGATACAGAAAATCATGTGAATTATTTTTCTCTCTTGACATATGATGAGGTACTTTTCATGCAGTTTCAGAAAATGTACTGCAACATATTTTGTACATCATTATCACTGCCTCTCTGCTTCTGTGAAATATCACATTGTGATTTTGGGATGTGAACTATTTTTGGTTCCCCCACTGTAAAAATAATAGGTGTTTCCAAAGGCGGCATGCTGGAGCTTTTTTTGTCAATAGCTGCATGCATTACAATTTGTTTTTAACTTTGTAAAGTGGGACTCGTTTGCCGAGAGGTTTTTGCCAGAAGTTTGATCTGTTGTTCCTCATTATATTCGAGTCGATACAGGCTCAGGATTTTAAGAACTCTGCTTCTAAATTAGATATTTAGAGTTCTGCTCCACACAAAGATGTCCGCCGTTTCGGGAAAAAAATAAAAGCACAGAAATATAATTACATTAAAATATTCCAGCGGAGAGCAGGCATGCGCTGGTACATGCATGTGGATTCTCAAGGTTCATCAGTTCAGGCTCCGACTCGGTTTAATGATGTCGTCTCCTGCACCAGGAGTAAGGCTTATTAAGACATACTTATATCATGTGGGGACCCTATCAAGGTAAGCGTATTCTCTCACCCTGGGACCGCGGCTCCATTAAATATACCACCAGTCATGCCATGTGGGAGTTTAACCAAAGTAAATGTCATCCCTCACCTGGAGACCCGGGCTGATTAAAACATAGTACCAATAGCTCGCCTGTGACCAATTTCATCTTCCTAATGAAGAGCCTGAAGGAGAAAGTGCTGCAAAACTCGGCTTCTTCAAAACAGGAGAGAATAAGGCTCCTCGTTTCCTGGAGCACCAGCTGGGTGGCATTATCACAAAATGCTAAACATCCATTTTGAAAAACAAAATGGTTCCTAGAATTCAATTTCAGTTACACAGACGATGCCAAATGATAATTTTCCTTTGTGCCAGTAATCATTTCTTAAATCTCTCATTTTGGAACCAAACCCCAAAATCGTACACTTGTAGAATACAACTCAATATTAGCAAATTGTGCAATAACTAAATTACACAGTGTCTCAGAGAGCGAACACAAACCCAGCAGCGTAATCATCAAGTCCCCGAAACAATAAGACGCCGAGTTGAACACGAGCAGATCACAGTCAGAATTACAATGAATCTAATAAGAAGAATATGAAAATTACAAGAGACCGGCCGGAGTTTGTGTTGTTGTTTTAATCAGATGTTTTATTAGAGTTTTCTCAATATGAACATGTCCTCTGATATTTCCTGTCTTTGTTTGTGGCTTTAGACACAAAGATTCGCACAAACAGGGAAAACTGAAACCGAGGCTTCATGTGAACAAAGACTTGATCAGTTCGGTTCTTTGTGGTCTGGAGGTTTTACCCTACACTGGTTCACCCTGGGTGGCATCACGTATCTGCTCAGCATCACCTGAACAAACAGGTCTCTGTCCTCGTCCAAGTCGATTCTGTGGTTTATTAAGACTGAGAATGCAACCAGAGGAAATGACTCCAAGACGAGCAGATCTCATATGAGTCTGTTTGACCATGTTTTATAACACCACAAGTTATAGTTATGGAAACAGAGCACAGAAAATAATTGGGATCATACATGTTTTCACCACAATGACAATTTATATGCTGCTTGTGATTCGATGTGACTTTGTTTACCTGCCCTGGTTTGCATGAAACGTGGATATAAAAGAACAACATGCAACATTAACATTATTCACGCTGCAGAAATCAAAACTACAGGTGCGATGGCAACTTCAGCGTCTGTTACCAAACTGTGCTTTTAAACAAAACAGGCTTCTCCGTGAACAGGTGAAGCCGGAGCACAGACCTGATGCGAGCCATCAAATCTGACTGTGGTCGTCAGCGCGTGACTCCTTGTTGATGAAGTTAGGCCCAGAGTCAATCACTTCCACCTTCACTGTATTTTACAAACGAGACAAATGAGGAAGCTTTTAAAACACGCAGCCATGTTGAAAGTTTTAACAGCTTATTATTTACTTATTATTCATCCACCCATGGAGATCTTTGCTCCAACACTGGGGAAGTAATGATCATTTGAGTTCATGTTTCTAGCAAAAAAGCTGCTGATGCTGTTGTTGCCACAATCCAAAAATTTCCACTTGTGCCTTAGAAATAGCAAAATCTATTGGACATGTTGTCATGAGATACTGCTCATGCTCCTGTGAGGATGGACCCTTATAAAATGTCCCATGTCTAGCGTCACTTTCCGGACAAGCTTTACTCTCCGTGCTGTTAACGCTTTACAAATAGCAACGCCGAGCTCGTGCTGTTTGTTTGAATGAACTGCAGGGTGTGATGCTCACCGCGGCCTCCGGGGACCGTCAGCGTCACCACCTCACCTCGGCTCAGTCCGGCCCGGCTTCGCCCTTCGCCTCATTTCAGCTGCCAGATGTTCATACATGCATAATGACAACATGTTGCTGACAGCGAACAAAACATCTCACTCACTGCGTCCGCTCATATTTACAGTCACGTCACACTCGAAGCCAAGAGCAGACATCTGGACACATGAGACGAGAACGAGGGACAGACAGAGGACGAGAGGTGAGTTTGGAAAGAGTGGCTTCCTTTCTTCCATAAAGGGACATTCCCTCACTTTTCTACCACTGAGCGGAAATGACTCACTCTCAAATCTAGGCCATGTCATTCACACTGAAGCCCACCCTCCTCCTACTGCCTGAGCGTATGTACATGTGTCAGTGTGTGTGTGTGTGTGGGTGTGTGTGTGTGTGTAAGCATGTGTGCTTTTTTACTGTGTGTGTTATGAGCTGGTTTTGGTTTACTTCCAGCTACCTCAGAGAACTGCTGCTCACATACCATGGCTATGACATGCTATACCACAGCGCGCGCACACACACACACACACACACACACACACACACACACACACACACTTTCCCCAATCACAGTTGATTTTTTTTTTTTTTTTTAGGGTAGAAGGATGTGAGGGGAGTAGCCTAGAATTAAACTGAATTAAAGACTCCTTTTTCCTCTTGTTATTTATTCATTGCTTTCTCTCTCCTTTGCTCCTGAGCATGACTGCAGCGTTCTGGCAGCATGAGGAAATGCTCTAGGGCCTCTGTGTGTGTGTGTGTGTGTGTGTGTGAACATCTGTGTGAGTGTATGTGTGTTTGTACCAATAGCCGTGGGCATCGTCTCCACAGAATTGGTGTGTTGGGGAGTGCCGTCATTCAAAAGCCAAACAACATGAAGATAATCTTTAAAAAAAGGAACAGTTTTCTCTCCTCTGTTGTCAGTTTGTTCAGGTTCAGGATAAATGATATAAACTCTACTAAATAAATATAATCACACTCTGTTTGCAAAGTTTGCATAATAACACACCAATGAAGTTGCTTTTACCTATGAGAGCACGATTACAGAGAGGGGAAAGTGTGTGACTTGTTTAGTTATCAGTTTGTGTGTTGGTCAGAGAATCTGTACACACGGTGAATCCTTCCTGTCGACCAGCTGGACTCTCCCGAGCCGCCCTGAGAGCTGAGAAGCCTTCACTCAACAGCTTTTCACAAAACTTAAAAAAAAAACACATCCCACTTTTTGCTGATCAATTTCCGTCTCTGCGATCAATTTCCACAGATGGAAAGAGTCCAGGAGCTCTTATGACTGAGCGCTGAGCGAGGGAGCGGGGGGCTGCAGCTGCGGAGGGAGAGGTGAGGATATTGCTTGTTTTCTGCCAGCGCACACGCACGTTTGGGAACAAACAGCCTGCGGTGCATGAGAAACAGTTTATCACCTGAAGGATGTGTGCAATGACAAAAATGAGAGTGAAAATGAAAGTTAGTGAGCAGGAAACTACAAGGTTTATTAGCTAAATTATTTAAAGGATCAAGATCATCGCGGGAAATCGTCTGTGTTAAATTAGCATTTTTATTGTTACATGCCTCAAAATGACCGAAACAGAGCTGAGTTCAGGATGAAAGTCAACAGACCTGCAAACACACAGACTCCTGATGATGCACAACAGAGCTTCCAGCGACGCAGAGCTTTTTATTTTCATGCCCAAATAGCAAGATGGTAGCAATAGTTGTTCAGTATGAGAATGTTGATTCTCATGTTTTCACAGATGAAACACGCAGATAGTAGAAGAAGATGAAATCTACACAGTCAGAATCATTTCCTCTGACGGCATCGTCCAGATTTTTATTTTGTCTTTTTGATGATGATTTGATTCGCTGCCTGATTCTGCAGCAAAGTTTGGCTCATTTTCACTCGTCAAGAAATGATTTCCTCTGTGGCAGGAACACCGGGCTAACTCCACACTTTTTAGACAGACTAACTCGATAAATACACTTGAAGACATTAAGGTTACAAACAACCCATAATGCAACACTCGCTCCAGGAAGTGGTCTTTCAATTTTGAAAGAATCTCTGATGTCGTGAATAAAACAAAAATATCTCGTCCTCAAATACAACTTGAATTGAACTGAATAGCCTCGATCCAAGACACATGTTTGATTACTAATCACTTCTTTTATTATTCACTTCTGTTTTAAAGGGTGGAAAACAACACAGGCAATGGTGTGTGTGTGTGTGTGTGTGTGTGTGTGTGTTAATTAGGTGACCATGCCTCCAGGTGCTGGTTTGGGTTTGGACTTTTTCTGAGAGTAGGTTGAGGCCGGTGTGAGGGGAAAAGTTAGTTATAGGTTAAAGATGGTGGTTTGGCCTCAACAGCAGAATCATGAGCATGTGTGTGACAGAGACGCTCTTCACTTCTTCATCTCTTTCACAAATAGCTTGAACCAATTCTCCCCTCATCATGAAACCACTCTGTCACATTTGCCCTTGGACAGACTGTCTCTTTGTCTATATTCTCTGCCCCCCCTTTCTCCTCTTCTGTTTCATCCTCTTCAACTTGTTTTCTCTCCCTCATTTCGCCCTCGTCCTCCCCGTCCCTCTTCCAGTTATCGCTGCCAGTCTAATTAATTCCACATGCTGACACCGGTCAGGCCTGGTGTCGCTCACACACACATACATGCACACACCAATATCCAGGCTGAGCTTCTCACTCTCTCTCTTTCTTTAGTAGTTGCACCCAACTGCTCCCAGCCAGAACAATTAAGTTCCCATCAAAGTGGAAGCAGAGGCCTGGAAGCCGGAGCGCTGTGGGCTGAGCTTGCTGAGGGGTTTTGGGCAGACATGCAGAGTACAGATGTAGACATGACACAAACCCTCCTTTTTACTGCATGGATGCCGCAGGAAGTGCGTGGGACCATCATTTGTCTCGTTCATGACATGGAGGATTGTTCTCATGCAGCGATGCAAAGATGTAGCTCTGCACATCTGAAAAGATTCAGCTAAACAAGCGCTTTAATCTCCCATTCTTTCAATCCAATCTTCCTTTTGAATGAAAAAATGATGAGCAGGTTCATCTGCTTGGAATAACAATCTGTTTTGACCTGTCTGATTAAATTCACTTCACACAGAAATAGAGATATAATATAGTTCACCGTAAACTTGACCCTTGTTATTATCTCAGAAGAGACGAGTGAAGAAACCTGAGTCTCACACAGCCTTTATCACTGTAGATCTGCGTCAACACTGAAGAAACGTCTGGATGAACCCATTATCTTCAAGGGAAACAAACCACTCTGGCTTGTTTGTATGTCTTTAAACCAATCACAATCTTGTCTCAGGTGGCGCTGAGCCCAAGTTGCCGCGATGGTGCTGGTGGTTGGACGAGCCCGTCCATTAAAATAGCTAAATCCCCACAAAAGAAAACGCCACATAAAACAATAAAAGCCAAGCTGTGAGTAAATGACTGCAGCGTCCAAATCTTCTTCAAACTCGGCATTTTGCTCGCTTCAAGGTTGTTGTTGTTTTGTTTCATGCAGCGTCAGGCTAAAGCCAAACTTATACCAACGACCTACTTCCTGTGAGTCAGACTAAAGAAACCTAAGCTGCCAGATGTTAGACTCACATTAATATTCTGCAAAGTTAAATTTCATAAACTTTTGCTTTTGTATGATAAAACGTCCTAAATGGCATCAAAGTTTAATGTGAGACTGATGCAAAAATAAGTTTAAAAGACATGACAAGCAATTTTATATACACACATACAAGTATTTCTGTGCACTCAGTGAACTTCAGCAAAACTTTCTCTCGTGCTCTTTAGCCTCCGTTATAAAGCATCTTAACCATCGACATACTTTGCTGATGATACATGATTTTGGAGTATTACACTTGAAATACTACACTTGTCACTTGTCTTTCCAAACACAACTCTGCACCATAAAGCACCATGAAAAAAAAACTCCATCTATATGTGCTGCCTTCAAATGTCTGTTTTAACCTTGAACCATATTTATGCACTCCACTCGGCCGCCGACTGAGTTAACCTCATGTTCAGTTTCTTATGAGTTACAGCTACTTCAGAGACGTGGAGAGACGTGATATCATGGCTATTTCACAGTCACACACACACAAAGAAAAAAAAACCCACTTTTGGCAGTCGCGACACTTGGCGAGCAATGACACACACTTTTAGGACTTGAAGCCATAAAAAAATAACTATATATTTAAGAGTTTAAGCCTATGAGAGAAGGTCTGTAAAGTGACCCTGCCCTGCCTCTTGGTAGCTTCAGCTCCACAAATAGATTTACAGGCTTTCATTAAAGCAGCTCGCGGTTATGCAGGGCAGAGGCTCTTGGACGGCCAGCTGCATGTGTGTGCGAGTGTGTCTTTGTGAGCCTTTATGAAAGTGTGTGTGCGTCTGAGGCTAGGCCCGAGATTACTTCCAGAAGCGGAGTTCCACAGCCTGCTGTTTCATTACAGCTACAAAGCGACCGCACGGCTACACAGAGTGCAGAGTTGCAAAAACTTTTATTCCTCCGCTCCTCGCTGCCTTCGTCCTCCCTCCTCCTCCTCCTCGTCTCCCTTTCATGGTTACAGTTGGAATGGGAATAAACATCTGTGGAAATGGATTTCTCTCCATTTTGGGATTTCAGGGAGAAGCCGAGCAGGACTTATCCAGTTTCAAACAACTTTGAATACCAACCAATGTTTCTCCAACTTGAAACAACTTTGAAACGGCAGCTCTGAGATTCCAGCTGTTTTCTTTTTTTTTTCGTTCAAACAGCTTAACAGTTACGATCTTTTCATCAAGTTCAAACTGTTCAACCTCAGCGGTGTCTCGTAATTTCACACATGCTCGTACAGCATATATCACATCAGCTGGCCTCAGCCTATTAACTCCTTTCTTTCGGTCCAAGCAAGAATATTTTACCCCATGGTCCCCCAATTTCATCATCATCATTGTCAACGTACTTAAAGGACGAGATGAACCAGATATAACTCCAGCCGTCTCTGATCTGACTGAACTAAAATCACAGGTATCTTCCTTTGTTCAAACACAGTACACTTTCAGATTAAAATTTACTTTAACTTTTCTTATAAAAATTTAATTAGTATGAGTAAATCTACAATAAAGCTTGTTACAAAGCTCATTTATTACATGATTAAAAAGCATATATATTCCAGTTTGTACTGGTTCTCATTGAATCTCAACATTACAATGTAGAACTTATGGCACTGATTTCACCACAGCAGCTGAGAAGCCACTTACACTCAGTAAGATTGAAGCATCTTATTACTGAAAAGCATAATCACGCCTTATGAGTTGTGTCACTTTTCCTGGAAGAACGGACTGAAACCCAACAGTCGCAGCAAAGTTTCCATCATAAGAATGATCAGGTTGTGATTTAATGAAAAAGGTAAATAATAACACTTCATCACTTTAAAATGAATTAGGGACATTTGATTGTTTCATGAAGTGCGAAGAAGAAGAGAATCTCTGCATCGGCTGTTTACTCTGTATTGATCTGCCTTATTGAATATGTCCCAGTAACAAATGAGATGCAGGTTTAGAAAGATGATTTTGGAAAAGAGGTGATTTTTAAGCTTTGAGTGAGACGGTTTGTGAAAAAGGTGAAATAGAAAAAACAGAAAGTGAATCAATAAACTGTCCCTCACACTCTGCTCATTCATTTTATTGGAACCATTATTTTAAAGTGTCTCCATTTGATCTAATAAGAAAATAAGCTTCTGCCATTTTTAAGCCAACTTATGTTATCAGCTGGAAACGGAAACCAACCAATGACACCGTGGAATGAAATATATGTTTTTGTAGCTAAAAGCATCTTGGATCCTTCTGACTGTTGCTTCAATGCTTCGCTGAAACACATCTGCATCCTTGATCCTCACAAAGCCGGGAGTTAAACACTTGAAACAGTCTTCTCGAACAGTTCCCCGTGCTCTGAGGCCACATAAATAGCAGTTTGATTTAATTACCAACTCCTCAGGTGCACAGAAAAGGCACAAATGTGTTGTGTTTACCGAGTTACCTCTAATTACTGTACCTTTACAAGCAGAAAATAGGCCGAGCACAATTCCTAATGACAACCTGACCGACTGTGTGTTTATGTCTGAGCGTGTGTGAGACATTTTGAAGCCTGACATTGATTCTCCACACTTCAGACTTCCAGATGTGGCTAATTCAAACCAGCACCTGGCAGCTTTTTTCAATAAACACACACAAACACACACACACACACACAGGTTATGAGAGTCATTCTGGGGAGAGTGCAGTTTATTGCATCCTCTTCTTGTGCTGTTTATTAATACCCTGTGTGTGTGTGTGTGTGTGTGTGTGTGTGTGTGTGTGTGTTGGTGGGTGTATGTGTGAATTAATCCACTGCTTGACTCCCTTCACTTGGTCCCACTCATGCATCACTAAAAGGAAGCATTAGGCGTTCAGGTAATTTGAATCACGGATTAGATGAGGGGAGGAGAGGGAAACACGGAGAGCGACGGAAGGAAAGGAGGATGGAGAGAAACCTGGGCGTCTCCTGAGAGTTTTAATGGCAGCCGGAGAGCGAGAGAATGAGACCAGTCTGCAGGAAGTGGAGATCATATCGGTGCTGGAAAAGAAAACCTGGACTGATCAGAACCCACACGGGTCCACCTGGGCCAGACCCGACGCTTGGCAGCGTTTCCAGAGCTGAGCCTGGACACAGTCTCCTGTCTGACCCACATTTCACAGACTGGTCATTAACGGCTAATTCATAATTATACAAGTGGAGTCTGTGAAGATTTCCAGTCTTCCACAATGAATTACAGTTTAATAAACCTCAACCTCTTATCTGTGACTGACATCAAAAGCTAAATGTTCAAGAAATAAAGGAACCAGCTTGATATAACTCATTAATTTAATTAAACAGAGAAAAAATACAGTCAAGGAATTTCCATAGTGTTTTGAATTTATCTTTTGTTTATATTCGAGCATTAGACATTTACGAGGTCACAACAACTGATTTTCTTTTTAAAAGGAGAGATATTGATGTAACTCCTATAGACTGTTGCATTATGGGTCGTTCATATCTTAGCTGTGATGTTTGAAATGTTTGCAGATTTTATAAAATCTTTATAAAGTCTTTTTTCATGTCGACCAAATGCAACCTATGAGTGTTTTGATGGTTTGTGTGATGTGTTTCGAGGGAAATAAATTCCTGACAGACGAGCTACAGAATCATCTATGTAGCTGCCAAGAACTACGTGTCACACAATGTCATGATGAGGATCCCAAAAACACGGAAGCACGAGCTGCCAAAGAAAATCATCCAGACCTCGTCCAAGAGTCTGAAACTACACGAATACGTCCTGTTTTCATGGAAGTGGCTTATTTCATGATTCAGTTTTAGCTCTATGGATCTCCTCTTTGGACGAATCGTATCCTGGAAAGTCTAACAGAAACATCTTTGCTATCTTTTGAAAGTCTAAAAGTTGTAAAACGGAGATGGGGGGGGGTCTTATATTCTGGCTCCAATTCTCTGTTTCAAAGTCTTTCTCTTTGTCTATTCCAAGCACCCGAATCACACAAGCACAAAACTCTCACTAATATCTGCCTTGGCCATGAAATTAGAGGCCGTGCTGTTGCCTTAATCGATTTCTAAAAAAAAAAAACAAAGAAAATGTGGTAAAATTCATTGTTGCTAAGAACAATGTTATTGGCTCCACCGGCAAAACAGCAGAGCCCGACTCGAACAAATCCAGCGAAGTAATGAACCAAACTAATGCCCAAATGGAGAGAACCATCAATTTAGAGCCTGACTTCATCGGGTTCAGGACAAGGACTCTAAGCTCTGAGACAAATGCTGTGATTTGTGCGAAGGGCTGTGCAACAAATTCTGGCGGCGGAAGAGATATAAACAGAAGTTTCACTACCTGGGGAATGTGGGAGTGGGAGTCCTCAGGGGCCGGAAGAGAACGGTGGAAGCATAAAAGTCTGTCATTTCCCTCAGTGATTGACCATTTATCTTGTTTTACAACTTCCATTTGAGTCACTTTGCGATGCAGCTTACATATACTGTATTATTAATGAGTCTTCATGTGAGAAATCCACCTGTTTATGATGTGAACAAAAGGGGTTTAAACTGTCAAGTTAAATCCCCCCGAGGCTTCAGCTCACAGCCGCTCATGTTGGATTTGAACTGGAAATTACAACCATCAACATGACATTAAAAATGCAAAACTGATCAACACAACTTTACTTTTGAGATATATATATAGGTCTACACTCCAGCACCGGCAGTATTGATGATTTATTGCTCTTAATAAGGAGACTGATCATCTATTATTGTTTTAAAGGTGTCTTGGCTCACATTAGTCACGAGCTTCCTCTCTGTACTCTCACACTATCTCGGCTTGACAACAACAAATTGCTGGATATCTACAGTGAAAAACTCTCTGACTCTTTTCATGAATTAAACTAATGAGGTGAAGCTATTTACGCCGTCCCTTAAAGTCATATCAATCACAAAGGAGGACGCGAGCGGAGACCAGCTCTGAGGCATCTGAATATGCTAATGAACAATAATACGTCCTCGCTTTGTCTGATATTATGTGTTTTTGGTGCCAGGGTTCATTTTGTAATAGGAGCTCATTTGCATTATGGAAAATAGATAAAGCAGCGGGTGTGTTTCGATGTGAGTGAACGGACAGACAGGTGAACGTTGCTCAAACTTCACGTGAACTTAGTGTTGAAATGCAGCAAAATGTGATTTATATGCATAAAGTTAATTTTGGAAACAGCTTCTTTTTAACCTTTAAAATCCACACTGTTCTGATCCTGAGTCCATATTATTACTGTTCTACAAAAGTGTTGATTTGCATGTATAATTCAGACACTGATGATGACGATCGACTCCAACATCAGCGACTGAAACAAGCAACTCTTCACAAACTGACTCGTCTCTCTCTGCACGTTCAAACGCACTCCACTGAATGTCATTACACTCTGTCGGCCATTTCACGTTCGGCCGTGATCAAATCTTTGGATATTATCTCGCAGGCTTAAATGCAAAACCGCGTTTGTTTTACCGGCGTGATGAGGGAGAAACCTCATCCGACGAGTGGAGACCTCCCCACTGCGGGAGGCGACCTCATTATCACAGGAGAACCTCACCACTGCAGATATAAAACTCATTACCACCAGTTCAAATGTGGGCAGAAATCTCATCAGGTAGGAAGAAACCTCATCACCACAAACAGAAACACGATCAGTGCGGGTGGAAATCTGATCCACACGCAGCCTCCTCACCCCCGAATATGCTTCCTATGACGGCCTGCAGTTGTTTTCATTGTCTTCTATCAGACAACAAAGGAACTCTATCTCGGGTATAGACTGATTTATCTCGCGAACACAGAGTTGGTGGTTCCATTCTTGCAACATGTCAAAGTGTCCTTGAGCAAAAAAAGAAAAACAAAAGTTTGCGCAATATGACTTCATCTCAGGTTGGGACTTGATATGCAGATAGATTTTGAAGAAGGATATATTTGAATAAAAAACAGCTTCTAAAAATATATCATTTATATTTATTCATTTTAAGCTTCCTTCATTTTAAACTAATAAAATATCCCAATGTCCAACTCACATGACAACTTGACAGCTCTGATATGGATCTGAAGACAGGCCAAAAACAACTTTTACAAGAAAACCCCTCTGCAGCAAGAGAAAGGCAAGTCCAGGCTGTACGGTGACAACTTTGATTTTTGTTGACTACACCTCCCAACCCAGACGCCTGCTTTGCATATGTGCCAGCGACGAACGAGATTCATTCACGATGCAGACAGAATGCTGACAACAAGACGACTATAATACCACAACATGCAAGGGCACGATGGGCCTGTTCGCTACAGGTGCAGCAGATGCAGATTTTATGACCAAGAGTAGATGAGGTCTCGCTGCGTCCGCTGATCTAATGCACCAGTAACACAAAGTAGCTCCACACATAAGCAGACTCATTGCTTCTTCAAGTGCTGTTTAAGTTTTAGCCATAAGGGAATTCACCACAAAACTCACCTTATATCTCTCAATCTAAAGCACGGGACACACACATCCAGACACACACACACTCGGACCAACAATCCATCAACATGATCAAGCAGGGAGCGAATGGGAGCTGGCCGGTCGTACATCAACCTCTCTGAGCTTGTTAAAGACAAACAGAAACGCACACATACACACAGGTGTGGGCACGACACGACGTCTTCCCTTTGAGATGACAAGCGGGGGCTGCGGAGACACGGCCGGGACGACCAACAGGCAGATCAGACAGTCAGATATACGGACGGACGGTCCATCATCGACGTCCGGACCTGGACGTGAACAGGACGAACGTGTGATGTTACTGAGGCAGATAAGCTCAGTCTAAAGATGTTTGTGATCCATAAAATCCTCGTTAATATCCAACAAGATAACGATCCAGAATCAGCAGTCATAAACAAACCGTATGTGAAGGTCAGACAGAGAAACAGGAAGAGGCACAATGACAGAGCTAATGGTGACTGAGAGACTGTGACACAGTGAAGTGAAGAAGTGTGAGGATTTAGCCTTTTTTTAATCCCTTGGTTGCCTGTTGTGGTTTTACAGCTGATCCTTAGAGCATCGTATTACAGGTGAACAACTTTCAACTATTTCCACCTCAGACTCCACAACAAAAAGCTGCATTGCAGCAGCGTCCTGTCCACCTGAAGTCCAGTTAGGAGTCACACCGCAGGAGGTTAAACTGTGTTTGTGTGAACCAGCTTTAGAGATCCTCCCCACTATGAAGTCACTTACACACCAGCTGTCTGTTCTGAATCTGTGAGCAGGTCCAGTAAAAGTGAGGTAACATGAGCACTTTCTCCAAATCCTGCTGCAGCTTAGACTCTATACTTGAGTCCATATGGTGAGATTTTGTGAGACCAGCTCCTGTCGAACTGTGGTAAACACTGACGGTTATGATTATGGTTATGTTATATTTTGGTGCTAAGGATAACTCTGACATCATATCATGACTAAATGATTAGTATCATTTTTGCATTGTGGGAGGGATAAAATGCCTCAAACCTCCAAACCTCCTCAAAGTGAAAACAGCCTAAACGTCAGGAATAGAAAATCTGGTGCAATATATTGTATTGATACTATATATGGCATCAATTACTGTACATAGTGTTATTTGAAATTCTTTTTCTTTTCTTTATCTTGTGATATCTTTTTATATTACTTTCCTTATGTTCTTGTATTTTATGTTTTTCACTTTTATACCTTGTGTTTGATGTTAAACAGCATTCAGTTCAGTTGTTTTGAACTGTGTTCACTTTGATTTCATCCTCCCCTCTTCCTCTGGTCTTGCTGTCATCTAAACATGTAAAATGTAAAATGTCCTCTGCAGCAGCCTGAAACTGAGTGTGGATGCTGGTGTGTGTTCGAATGCAGGAGCCTTTAATCGCCTCCCACATCCTTAATAAGGACTCACTCATGCAGTAAAGTGTAAAACAGCATTCTCAGGTTTTGTGTTTGGTGTCGTTTCATAATTTGGCCCCAAACAAGTTATCGATTCCTCTTTGGATTGAACGCCGCGGCGCGGGCCACGAAGCGGCGTGTCGTACTCCAGAAAATTCCCTCAGATCGGACAAAAAACAAGAGCGGCAACAAACCCATCAATGGCGCTACAAGCCAAATCATTCAGCGCCGTAATTACAACCGAGCCACAACCGGTCCGCCGTGGCCCGACAGAGGAGGGGATGGAGAGAGATGAGAAGAGGAGAAGTGAAGGGAGGAGAGTGGGAGGAAGGAGGGGGGTAGATTTCATGAGTGAGAGGCTCCCAAAGTGCCCAGGGGGATTGTGGTTACAATGTTGTACTCTACATCTGTTTACAGCAGAGAGGAAGACATAAGGACGAGGCGGAGAGACGGAGGGAGAGATGGAGGGAGAGATGGAGGGAGAGACGGAGGGAGAGACGGAGGGAGAGATGGAGAGAGAGACGGAGAGAGAGACAGAGGGAGAGACGGAGGGAGAGATGGAGGGAGAGACGGAGAGGGAGACAGAGGGAGAGACGGAGGGAGAGATGGAGGGAGAGACAGAGGGAGAGATGGAGGGAGAGACGGAGAGGGAGAGATGGAGGGAGAGACGGAGAGGGAGACAGAGGGAGAGACGGAGGGAGAGACGGAGGGAGAGACGGAGGGAGAGATGGAGGGAGTGATGTTGCCTGCTGCACGCTGTCATCTCAGCATCGTAGTAACTGTACCTCATTATGTTCTATTCTAGTCATCATCGTCCGCTGCTCTCTCATCCTATTGTCGCTCTCATGTGCCGTGAAAGCGTCGCATCAACAGACGGAAACGAGAGAGAGAGAGAGAAGGAGGGAGGTAGGGGTGAAAAACAAATAATAGAGCAGAGAGAGAGTCAAAGAGAAAGTGAGTGAAGCCGAGAGAACGAGAGCTGGGTTGAGTTCAGGGTGCTGAATGTTAATCAGTTTCTTATTGTTTGTAGCCCATGGCAAAGATTTCCACTTGACTCTTCTCTGTTGTTAGCTGGCATATGTGTGCGTGTGTGTGTGTGTGTGTGTGTGTGTGTGTGCGCAGATAGCTTTCAAAGTTTGCGTGTGTGTGACAGCGAGTTTGAGTGTTGTGTCATCAGAGATCATAACTTGTCTCTGTGTGTCTCTGTGTGCATGTCGAGTGTCAAATGAGCTGGTAAAATGTGTGTGTGTGTGTGTGTGTGTGTGTGTGTGTAGTACTGAAAATTCTTAAGCTAAATTTTACAAGAGCTTTTTTTTCATACTCACAGTTGGGATGCAAACAAAGAGTCGCTGACAGATGAAAACAAGCCCTTAAAAAGTTGGAGGGGAGAAACTGGCACAAGAATTTCGACAAGGAAGTGAATCTCATGGAGAAACTTGTGTTTTTCCAATTTTGACATATTGTATCTTCTTAATAAACACGATCACTATCAGAATTAATGGGTTGTCTCCTGATTTTGTAGGATTCCTACTAAGAAGCTTTTGACACTGAGGTCAAAGATTCTCAGACGCTGTTACTGTAACCTTGTGCTCCAGATCTAAAGTCATGTTAAACTCATGTGTGGACTGTTCATATTGCAGTTGGACGTATTTGAAGTTCTTCATTTGAGCTCGTATTCGCTCAAGCGTCCACTTTGCTTGTTTGGTCGTCCAGTGGAAACGATGCCGTGTGACCTGAGGCAGCTCGTCTGCTCTGCTGTGGAGAACTGCAAGAAATGAGCTCATGTTGCAAGGTATTATGGGTACTGTACACGGCAGATGTTTGTATCAGCAGTTTCTTATTCCTGGAAACAGGTGCAAAAGGAAAACCAGAGCAATGTGGATCAATGCTTTTATTCCCCTGCTCATTCACGTGTCCTGATATAAACATGAGAAAACACCAGCAGGAGAATAAGCTGCAGGACTTAATTCTGTGTGCAGGGTCGTGGATCGCATCCTACATGAATATATATATATATATATATTAAAGTTGTGTGGAACAATCTCAGTTATTTGAACTTTTGTAAACTTTCTTTTTGGAGTTTATGAAATGTTTTAAATTCGAGGTCTAGAGGGTTTTAAAAGCAGCCTGTAACAAGAGGAAGGATTTGTTTGTTGTTGTGGATCTGACAGTAAAAAAGATGGTGAGATGCTGAGTCGGGAAATAAATATTACTCATGTACAGAGGTCTGAGCAGGGGACTGAAAATAGAGCTCTGCCAGAAGGATATGAACAAAATGTGTATCTATTGATAAACCTCAAACTCAGAAAGGCTGCAGCACAGTGTTGTTTCTCATCCAGCGAGGAAACACTGTCATCCACCAGAACTGCAGAGGCCGTTTCATCATGTTCGACCCCAGATACTGAGGCTGGACGTCGTCAAACGGCTCCGACTAAATCTGTGAAATCTAAAAACCTGAGCACCATGAGATAATGACCGCGATGACGTGACTTAGGTGCAAACTCTGGTGCAATGTGAAAATCAGTTATGTGGTCAAATATATTCAAGCTTTAAGTCTTGTGTTGTGTTCGGCTCCGAATTGGGCAAATGAACCATGATGCAAAAGATAACTAAGAAAATATGACTCATTTCCATTTATATAAATCACATTTTTTTTTGAAGTTGCAAACAAAAATATGACCTGTATTATGTTTTATACCAAAGAAAAAGGTGAACACACACTTTAATTTGAATAATTTTGCATATAGAAGAAATGACTGTTGTGCAGTTTGTTGAGAACAAGAAAAACAGTTTCACCTCCTTCTTCTTTTTTGTGGTTACAAAACAATCAAGTCATTAATTCCTCCAGAAATGAGGTTTGTCCTTCACATGATTGGTAGGAGCTCGGTCCCAAACTGAATTTTGAGATTGTTCTTTCTCTACCTGTGGATCCCCAGAGAGTCGGCGCACTGCCATGTTGTAAAAGCTTCAAATAAAGCCGGCGTAGCAGTTGTTCGGCGACGACCGTCAGCGCCTCATTATCATTCACATCATGGCACAGACGACTGTAACCACCTCCCCGCTCGTTCTCCCGTCTTTCTCTCAGATTCTCAATCTGCTTTTCGTCTGTGTTTTCATTTCACTCTCTCATCTCATCTGCAGCCCACCCTCGCTCCATCCCGCCGCCGTCTCTCATCTGTTGCTGCAATCAATCTGTTTGGATGGAAATGCAAATCTGTAATTAGCCAGTTCACGTTAACTGCAGATGAAATGGTTGACATTGCTCAAATTGCTTTCTCTCCCCCGGTCTCCATCTAACCCCCCACACACTCGTACCTCTCTTCCATGTTTCCTCTCTCTCGCCAGACGTGAGTCGTGCTACAACAGCGAGGATGAGTCATCAAACAGCACCCGTTTGTAACTCTTTGTGTGTGACCGCGTGTGTTTACCTGAGCTACAGCGTTGGAGAGAGAGCGAGGGAGAAAACGAGGAGGGAGTAAACACGCTGTCTGCCCGTGGGTGGTGCAGTCGCCTTCTGGGCTGACGAGTAACAAACACAGGGGGTGGACGAAATAACAGCAGCACCTGACAATAGAATGTGAATCACACTCTCGCCCTGCAATGAAAAGCTACCTCTGCGAAGCTTTTCATGTTCAGAGTCTGTGAAACTGAGTTAACTGTTTGATCGCCGACTGTTGCAGCAGGTGGACCGATGTTCATGAACAGTGCAGCAGAACAGTCAGTGCATCCATCCAATGTAACAACCATGGAAACTACGGATTGAAAACATCTCTCTGAAACAGTGAAGACTTTGCTGTGAATACAGGAGCTAGATTATCTGTTTGCTCCCATTGACATCACTGGTTGTAGCAGGTGTATTGTTCACCACATCACGGCAGGTTTTTTACAGGATTGTTGCATAACTGTGATGAAATATTGATTTGTCAGGTATTTGAACTACTGGATGAGCCAGTTTTATACAACTACTACTATGAGGACAAGTACTACTTCTACTACTACTACGAATAATAATAAACATTATTTGCAGAGCACCTTTCATACGTGCATCATGCAAATTGATTTATATACAAGAAATTACATGCAACAAGTGCTTCCCTTAGAAAAAGATAGAGAAAAAGAATGAACATAAAAAATTGGGATGGAAAATGAATGAACCATAAGATGAAGAGGAAAACCCAACTTCATAATAATAGTAAGTATAAGATAAAGATGGATATTAACAGATACAGAAAGTCATAATTAATGGAAAGTAAGATGCAAAGAATACAGAAAGTGCTTAATATCAGATGATAAAAATGGAGTTCATAGGACGAATGAAATCAACAACAATTTTATCTTGTTTATATTTAGTTTCTCTCTTCATATTGTGATATTGAACTATAAAAACCCTGACAGAAGATTTTCATATAGTCATATCATTATCCACCTCTAACGTTCAGCAAAATGAAACCTATAACAATAATAAGCTTTATTGACAAGCTCTTGAGGGAGTTTGCATCATGTTGTCAGGTGTTACTGATATTTTACCTGCTCTGTGTTCGTCATCCTGGTTTGACCTGTAGTTGTAGAGCCATTGTTGCAGCTATGACATTTGAAATGAAAACTTTAACCCACCAACAGCTGAACAAAGCTGAATGATCAGAGCAGGACAGGAAACCGAGGGAAAGACTAACTATTCTAATGATGCTTCGATGCACTGACACGTTGACACTTCCTGCTGTTTGTACAGTTTATTTGACTTTTGATTGGTCTTTGATGAATGCGAGTCTCTCCCTGCTTCCCATACAGCAGCTGTCAGAGCCGCTGACTGAGTGTCGGGACTTAGCATTTAAACTAGCTCTTTAAATCAAGCTGTGCTACCACACACACTGACTTATGGCGCTATAGGTGACATACTGTCAGCACACACACCGATCACACACACACTGCTGTGACAGGTGTGTGTGTGTGTCACTCAGCGTGCGTTTGTGGCTTTAAGTGTCGAACCTGGTGAATAATGGTGACTTATGGTGGAGACGGAGGCGTCTCATCCATACACACACGAGACAAGGTCAACTCTATAGTGTGCACTTTAATTTATAGAGGGACGCATTTACATATAGAGCCGTACTGTACAGACAGTCAGAGGGAAGAGTGTGTACATCTATTAGACAGCTGGAAGGAAAGAGGGAAGGTTAGAAGGAAGAAACTAACTCAGAAAGAAGCAAATGAGGAAGAAAGAAAGAGACAAAGAAAACAAACAAAGTCAGACAGGAAGGAAAGGAAGAAGAGGAAAGATGGAAAGTGTAGGATTAAAACTGTTTCTGAAGCACAGCCACCTAAAAATTGGATAACAGAAAGAAAGGAAGGAGGTAGGAAGACTGAATGGAAGAAAAATAGCTAGAAAACATAAATGAAGAAAGAAAGTGGAGAAGAGGAGATGAAAGAAAAGACAATTTAGGGAGAAATAACGAAAGACAGGAGTGAGGAAGAAAAAAGAAAGCGATAACAAGGAAGAGAAAGGAAGAAAAGATGACATGAGAGGACAAGAGAATATAAAACACACACACACACACACACACACACACACACACACACTTGATTTCCACCCAAACAAGCTTCATTGTCATAAAAAGACAGACGGGCTTGTTGAAGAAAAATGGTGAAAGACAGCAGAAAGAAGCGGTTTGGACTTGTGTGATGCGCATCAGTGATATTTGATAATTAGATGGCGCCACCATGGCAAGAAGACTAATTGTTCTCATCAGATTAAAGGAATAATTTTGTGTGGATACATCATCAAAACATGGCAGAGGCAAATTTGATCAGAGCAGATGTTGAATTAATTGGTTTTGAGGCTGATTGCATTAATGCTCTGAGTCTATTAGTGGGACTGTACCCTGGTAATTAACACCCTGCCTCTAACTCACCCATCAGTGGTGATGCCTCACACACGCACACACACACACACACACACAAATTGTCTAAAACTTTCAACACACAGGTGATTTTCTGTTGTCGACAGGAAATAATGGCTGTGCTCTTCTTTGTCTCATTCAAAAACAAAACATGCAGAGAGAAAGTACGGAGGCGTTTGATACACGTATATGTAATAATACACTCGATTCAACCCGAAGAAGCAGCATTTTAATTGTTTACTGCCATTACTTCGAGGCATGTCTGTCGTCTTTGTTGTGCAACAAAGCCTTTTAGACAATCGTGCTATAAATTTTCTTTTTCCTTGAAACCTGCAACCATCTATTCCAGACTGGATTTATTCTGATCTTCAACTTACTGATGCCAGAAAATTAATGATGTCTCTTTGTTTCACGTGCATGAATGAAAAGCTGAAAGTTCCTACTGTACCTAAACGTTTCATTCATTGGACAAGATGCTGACAGTGAACATAATCGGCGTCATAATTGGAAAAGCAAATTAGTAGTAATATTAAATCATTTTCTAGGAAACTGGGTAGCAGGGGAAAAAAAGTCTGATATTAAATGCAGAGATATTTCAGTGATGAGTTTACAAACTGCAGTAAAACCTAACTTCTGCCCACAACATCTTCATCATCATGAAGTTATTGTTGTGTTCCCAAATCACTAAAAGGCTTCTGACGTCCTAATATTTTCACTCTGCTGTAGCCACTGAATCATTATTTTACATCTGGGACACTTTTAACTTGTCTCAGATTATAATGTTCAATTCAGAGAAATAATTTCAAACTGTCAAATCCTCACGGGAGCTGTAGCTTTTAATGCAAACCATTCAGATACCCGGACTTGAAGAGGCATCGCAAAATCTTTTACAACGCAGCCACAAACTTCATGTGCATAATGGAGGAGGTCACGAGGGAAAAGATAGCACGATATTTTGAAACTACTTCCTTCAACCCACAGCGTCTGTTGCCAATGATGGTGTGTGGAGCTGATGATCGCTGTGCGCCGCCATGTCTGCACATTTCAAGACGCTCCCATACATCCTGCTGGAAAACCACAGGACCTAAACAAAGTTACGTCTCTATGGGGAAGTTGTTGAGCAAATTGGGCTCCCACCCGTTATTCTACCACATGCATATGTCAGCGTTTAAAGAAAGACTGCTGTGTCCTTTTACAGACGCTTGACATCACCGACATTGTTTGAAATAATGTTGCATCAGAAATGAGGTCCTTCAACCCTCGATGATAATATGAAATCTGTGATGAGCTGAACTCTGAAACATCCACGTATGAAAAGAAGAGACGCAATCGATGACACATTGCGCACCAACAACAAGAAGGATAAAGATAGTAACAGTATGAAAATGCTTCATCTGTACTTTTTTCTTGAGGTACAATAGTGTACTACATGTACTCTGTGTACAATTTCCAAATTTGAGTTTATTCATTTATGTCCTGATGGCGACACATGAACATTTCAAAGACTTTGCCTCAGCAGCCAATCATGTTTTAATTACTCCAGAAGTCCCGCCTCTCCCTCGATTCTTGTTGGTGCTGCAGCTGGCATGTACAAACTGAGCCAATCCCGAGAGAGCAGGAGTCGTACCTGCTCAAACCTGCTCAGGTGTTCTCTCCTGGGACAGAGAGGAGGAGGAGAGACTCGACGGGGGACGACAGATCCACGACACAGCGTTCACATGAAAACCCCAGAAACCCCAGTTTACTTCATTATCTCGTTCTTTAATTGCTTTCATCGGTCGTTCATGTGCTGAGTGAGTTTCAGGACTTTAAGCCAGATGGATCATAAATTTCAAAATAAAGCTTATCACTGCAGTATGTTGAAAAGAAATTAGAAATCATTTTTGATTTGCTGCAGTTTGTTTGCTTTGATTTATCTTATTTGAATGGGATTCAATTTAAGGACAATATAAAATGTGAAAGTTTCTGATGCGGCAGATTTAGACCAAACTACAAATACAGGGACGTCTGATAATAAGTCAGTTACTCCAGTCTTTAAATTTTCCCACCTGGCTTTAGTCTCAGACAAAAGAGGCCTTTTACAGAGGAGGAAATGTCAGACGTCCACCGCAGTTAAAGATAGAGAATAATACTGTCCCGGAAAAACAAGGTAAAATCCGTCTTTGATGTTGACGTACACGTTTCTGTATAAACAACATATGTGGATTCAAATGTGGATTCAGCACTTTCCCAGAACAGAATAACTATGTTTTATAAAAGTTCATCATAAGGTCACTGGTACATTAGCTGCACTTTAAAAAAAGACCAACTTGTGCTCAATGTCATGATAGTGACTTTAACAGGACCACAATTTGCTCACAGTCACAAACATTCAGCTCTAAAAGGCATCTTTAGCTCAGTGTCACAAAATTTACGCTTTAACAAGTTCAACTCTGTCAGATGATAAAAATAGAAGTTCTCTGTCGCAGCAGTTTTAAAAAGACTCACTTCAGCTTCCAGCACTTAAAACAAGACATTTAACCTCCAGCTGCTCATTTAAATGGATCAGACCAATCGGCTTTGACAAAATGACGCCATAAAAATATGGTATAACCTGCTGACATGAGCTTTACGACGACAACACTAATTTCCAAACTGATATCTTGTTTGCATGTAGTCAGTAAACATAATGTGTAGTTAATGTGTCATTTATTCCCCAGTATTCTTCTATAGTCAGCGGGTTGAATCTACACAAATCTACACTCGTCGAAGCTACACATTATGAAAAACAAAATGCTCAGCTCGCTCTTACAATTAACCTAAATTTGCAATCATGCTTAAATGTTTACAGGCTCAATTAAAATTATTCAGCGATCATTGATCAGCGCAGCGAGCAGCCACCCAACGTTTCCCCCTCTCACACACAGGAAGTGGAGCGAGTCCACGACGGAGCTGCTGCTTGTGGAGCAATATTTCATCTCATCGCACTCCACTCACACGGTCTGTCACACACACACACACACACACACACAACCTTTACAAGAGATTCTGCTTTGCACTTTTTTCTAACTCTATTCATATGTTTAATGCCTCAGAGCTGCTTAGTAAACTGTTTTCTGCAAAGCCTTTCCATTGAAAACTATAGTCAGTTAGATTAAAATAAAATTACAGCAGACAGGTGTCGTGGTCATGGACACCTCGGCTCATCTGCTTCATCTGTTGTGATCCAATTTTAAGTGAAACAACAACAAGCTCACAACTCATCTCCTTTCAGAAACTTCATCACAAGCAAACGCATGAATGAAAAAGAATAAAAACAACTGATCTCACCCTGTCGAAGAAACGGTCATATCAACAACAGTGATCGACTTTCATCAGCCGAACACAATCAACAACCGTCACACTGACGTCAAATCTTGCCTTCCTTCATTAAATTATAAATGTCTTGCTCCTGAGTGAAGTTACGCATTAATCCATGTGTTTACCTCATGAAGGTGGTTAACATGATGCCAACATGATGCAAAGGTGTCCTCATCATATCATAGTGTTGATGTCTTCAGTGTTGATTTACAACGTTGAAAATGATAAAAAATAAAAACGCATATACAACGATAATGTATCGAGCACCACTGGACCTCGGCACTCGCTCCGTCCCCGCCAATCATGGATGTAATTTTCTTGTTTACATCAGAAACTGAAAAACAATTTAACCTTGAGATCTCATGTCTGTCATTAAAGACGCACATACATGGACACACAAACAATAGGACGCGGAGGCACACGCATCAATCACACGTCTAACTGATCTGTCCAGCACTGAACCCTGTAATAGCATGGCTATTACACACACACACACACACACACACACACATACGCACACATGAATAATGGATCCTTAAATTGACCTGTATATGTGTGTGTGTATTGTGTGTGTGTGTGTGTTGAGGCCTATGTCCTTGTACATAAGACACTGAGTGTGTTTGAAAGAGAGAAGAAAGCCTCCAATGATTCTGACAGGCCAGAAAGCTGATGGTATCAACAGTCAAGACACACACACACACACACACACACACACTACTGACAATATCATAGCTCAAGCTATCAAGCAACCTTGAGGGACACACATTACCACTAAATACACACCAGGAATGGAGAAAGGGGAGGTGGAGAGTCAAAGTGTCCTTGAGCGAGACACTGAATCCCAAATTGCTCCCAATGGTCAGAGCAGCACCTCGCGTGGTCGCTCGCTGTGTGTGTGAACGAGAAACACTTTAAATGTTGTCCATTTACCAACATTACAGCGACAACATGTGCAGCGACATCAGTTCAGGTCCAACAGGAGACGTTTCATTGGAAGACGCCTCCGGCTTCTCTCTCTTCTCATAATCGGAATGTGTGGCGTCACGCTGCCCCACTGACCCGCAAACCTGCCGGAGAGACTCAAAATCCTGTTAAGATTGAACTCAAAAGCACAGAGGCCTCCTGGGAAATAATGGAGTCCCACTAACCGGGATGACACGAGCAAAAAATGACCACTCTGCTGTTCTCACTCGTCTTCACTGCGTCGTGAATTCGATTTGAAAGGCAGAGTCGATTTCTTCTTCTGTCCAACAACATCCAATCTGGACACTCGATGAAGAAGAGATGTGACAGTAAAGATGCTCCTTCTCTATCATCTGATTAGAACAGTGACTGACAGTTGTTCAACAGAAGCTGAACTTAAACTGGTTTCACTACTTTATGGCTTTAACATAAAAGCATATTGACAACTGAAAACATTTTAATTATCTCCGTATTTTCCACATTAGAGTAATAGTGATTTCCAGTTGGGGTTTTGAAATGAAATCCAACCCACTCCCAGTGTAAACGAATGGCGCAGCATGTCATGGCGCTGTGATCTTGTAATGCTCATGTGGGGCCACTGTCTCTGCGCTGCAGCTGAGTAATGTCCTGTGTGGCTGAGTAGAGGCTGCAGTTGTGTGATGATGTCAGACGGCTGCTGGGAGGAGGTTGAGGTGTTTGAAGCAGCCACATATTCCAACAAATCACATCCACACTAAGATGATTCGACGGCATGTGATTCGTGTCCAGTGGAAATGCTTGGTACCAGTGTGATTCGTAATGTGACCTATATGTTGCAAGGTGAAAAGGTGGAGGTGGACGACTGTGGCACGCGCTGAAAACAAGAGTTGGTGCCATTTTTATTTAGCCACAAAGGCAACATTTCCCTTATCTTGTCTAAGTAGTTTTAGTTTCCTGGACTTAATTAAATCACAGCTAATGAGGGTCAACTTTGTTTTAATTGTTCATGAGAAACTGTTTTCAACTTCTATTCTGCTTATTACTATGTTGACTGTGGTTTTTCTATTGTATTCTCTTCTATACACAACACACACACTCTCTCTCTCTTTCTCCACACACACACACACACACACACACACACACACTTCCCTGTGGCCAGCTAATACAGTGTGACCCCTGTCTGTCTTTCAGCCTTATCTTCTCTGGAGAGTGTCTGTTGGGACTGACTGTGTGTGTGTGTGTGTGTGTGTGTGTGTGTGTGTGTGTGAAAGGAAAGGAAAGGAAAGGAAAGAAGGAATAAAGAAAGGAAATGAATTGCTCCTTGCGTGTCATGAGGCTTCTCCTCCCCTCTCTAGTTCTCTCCTCTCTCGTCTCTCTTTTCGTCTCCTCCTCCTCTTGCTCAGCTCCCGAACTGTCATCCCCACACAAAAGCCTGCGATTCATAGCCTACGCACACACACACACACACACACACACACACACAGTCAACTTCACACCAGCAGTGTAAGAAGACTCAACTGGAGGGGTTGGCAGAGAAAGCTGGCAGCATGAGCAACATGAATCCTGCTCGCTCGCCCTTTTTTTTTTTTTTTTTTTTTTTTCTGGTTGTAAATGCTTAAAGGAACCTTACGTGAATCTTCAGCCAATTTAAAACCACATTCAATGATATGTTGTGGAAAATGATCCACGGTAATCCATCTGATCAGAGACAAAATATTCCATCACGGCTCCAAAAACTGTGTTAAGATGTTGTACAGTATGAATCAAAGTAGTTGTTTTTATGTGAATGATGTTACACGATGTTATTTCATCATTATAACTTTAATTATTAAATATTGCTGTAATTACTGTTAACAGATGAGACTTATGATAAGTTGGCAGCGGCCGCTCGTCTCTAAAGTGTATTTTACATTATTCATCACCAGCTTGAATTTGGCAGGAAATCGACCGGACGGCTCCCGAAGTTCGTGAGTGTCTGGCAACAGCAGATGGTGAAAGGCTAAATGAAAAAAATAGACTTCTTTAAGCGCTTTGTCTTCAGCCACAGAGGAAAGGGAAATGTGGAGAGGTGCCAGGAAAAAGTACAGCTCCAACAACAAGGTGTCACACAAACACATTTTGATGCTCAGCGGTTTGAAGCTGCAGCCACTGTTTCACGTGTGAAGCATCAACTCAGCTCTAATATCAGTCCATTCATCTGTGCGACCTATTGGCCTGCAGACATGTCGGACGCTGATTGCAACATTCATCGGAGACACAATCAATGCAATTCAATACTTTGGCCGAGGCTAACTGCGTCTGCCAGTCGGATCAAGAAAGGTTACGTGTGTCTTATGAGATCATGATTTAAGTCTTTGTCAGAACAAACAATAGTTCTTGTTCTTTTTATTATTTTACCCAGTACTTAACTTTACAAACATTATCTTTACATTAATGGAGCCTTTTGTTCTTTAACAATGGAAATTCCTTTCTTATTCGGATTGGTCAGATCTGAGAAAATTGCTAAAAAGAAGTTGAGAGAAAACCCAAAGTGTCCGTTGTAAACATCCATCACAGTTCACAAATGGACTTTGTGGATCATCTCTGACCTGCTGTACTTACAGTGAGGAGTTGTTACTGACATTCGAGTTCACTTTCAGTTTAGTCTGGCTACACTGTTGGTGCATTAATAATCTGATGATCGTCGGACTGCTTGTGTTTCTCGCCTTGTTGTACTAATGTTGCTGAAGTTATTACGACTGAGTCTTTCCAGGATGAACCTTTCATACCCAATCATGATACTATCATCTGTTACCAATGAACCTGTTTACCTGTGGAAGGATCCAAACAGGTGTTTTTGGATCATTCCACAACTTTCACAGTCTTTTGTTGCTCCTGTCCAACTGGTTTGAAACATGTTGCTGCCATCAAATTCAGAAGAAGCAGATATTTACAAAAATCAATGAAGCTGATGATCAAATATTAAATATATTGACTTTGAGTATATGTCAAAAAGGATTAGCTAATTATCACATTCCTTTGTATTTATGATCTGCACAGTCCCAATTTTTTTTTTGGAATCTTAGTTGTATTAAAAATAATGCAAGTTATAATATAACAGTATTCACTTTAATTACCTCATTGTCGAAATGTGTGCATCCATACCTTATATTCACTACCACATCTTCATTTTTCCAACGTGCCCGAAAGTCAAACAAACTCACTCATGTTGATATTTCTTCATGCAGCAGTTTGAAGGCACAGAGCTTGTTGAATGGTGAGAATCTCCTGGATGTCTTCAGGATCCAGAAGCAGCTCTGCTCAGAAGTAGGAAAATATTCTCTCTGCCTTTGTCTCTCGCCCTCATCGTCTCTTTCCATTCCTCTTTTCTCACATTGGCAGTATATCTGATGTCATTCTAATGTCTGATACTGAGAATGGATTTGACTATGTAGATGTTTGTGGTGCAGCACTAGTCTCTCTCTCTCTCTCTCTCTCACACACACACACAGCTCACTTAGAGCAATAAAGTGCTGCATCATCCATCTATAGAATCATAAGTCACTCTGGGCTCTCTGGGTGATGTGATTATTATTAATATGGAATTCAGTGGTGCTGATTTATCCAGCAGTTGAATTCCTAATATATTAGACTGGAAATAAAGTTTTAGCGTGTCGGGCCAGGAATATTTCATCGCTCAATATTGCAGATCAGTTTGCTGGCTGCGCGCGCTGACTGGCTGGCTGATTGGCCGACGGGATGAGTCGCTGACTGGCAGAAATTAAGAACGCATTAGTGTGGAAATGACACTTTAAAGTCCAGGAAGAGATCTATTTTATGATTTCTGGCTGGCTGCTATGCTAGCTTGTATTCCTAATTGATTAACAGATATAAATGGGGGATATAAAAAACATCCAATAGACTTATGAGCTTCTCTATTGGACACACAATAGACACACATAAGCTTCTCTTCGCTGTTTGGCCGGCTGATTGGCTGAGTAGGAGACTAATGGACGTCCTGGCGTATGCGAATTCAAAATATATAGCAGGTAATTGAGGATTTAAAGTCCACCATAAAATGCATAGTTGAGGAACTGGCAGGGCTGACGGGTCAGATTTGAGTCTGGCGAGCTCGGAGACTGGCTTTGTGACAGGGTGACTGACTTTTTCCCCCCGAACTGAACAAAACATCCACACTTGCAGGAACACAGTGTTTAAATGCACTAAAGGTCAGATCGCTCTCATTCACAGGTTGTCAAATACCAACTTTCTGTCACGCCCTCAGCGTCTCACACAGACACCTAACCTCACCTTTAAGCATCTGCAGGAAATGTGCCAGGCTTTAAACTCCAATAGGAGCAAAAAAGGCCATGTAGGGAGGAGGTCAGTGTGGATGAATGTCAGGAATTTGAGCCAGAAGGTTCATGTCCCGTTTGAAAAAAAAAGTAAATGTTGACTTGTTTTAACATATGCAACATACTGAACTTACATCACATATATAAATGTACTTATTTTAACCCAAATCGTGATCTTCTGGGTTTTCATTTCGGTGCCTAAACAGAACCGAACTGCAAACATTAACCAGCGTTAGAAAGGCTTTCTGACAATAATCTCATACAGATGTTTAAGGGTGTTTTGTGCATCTGTCTGAGATGAAGAAAAAAAAAGCCCACTGGTAATTGATGACCTGGGAATGAGAACAGGGTTTGCTAAGTGGATAATGGTCCAAATTTCTAGCTACTTACTTGACACACTTCCTGCACAGATGATGCCTCATTTTCTACCTGCTGCTTCCTCCTGGAGCCACTTAAATCCATTCTGTTATAATGATACTGTTGTTCATCATGAGAGCACAAAAAAAAAGTTAACACACAGGAGTGAAAAATGTTTGTTTTAGATACCTGTCTGGTTATCAGATGCGCTATTTTCACAAAATGTTGAAGATGAATTTTTTGTTGCAGTGAAAACTCCGTCCTCAGGTGTGTAACTGTTTGGTGGAGCCCTCCTCTCTCCCACGACTAATTTTCCCCGAGCTGACACTTTGAATAAGAATATCAGCTCTGGCAAGTTGCCTGCTTAAATAAGAGCTGCAAAAAAATTTGAGTGGAAAGCGATGGCGGGTGATGAAAAGCTAATCAAGTTGCAGCAGCGTTATTGAGACGGTCAGACAGAGAGATGGAGCCTCCTTCAATCTGTCTGATAGGGCCAATCAACTGATGAAACAGACTGAAAGATGGAGAGATGGAAGAGCTCGCTCTCTCTCACACACCCCCTCCACCTCTCCACATCCAACCGTCCTCGTTCGAGGCTCCTCTCCTCCTTCTAATCATCCCTCCGTCCCTCCTTCCTCCCGAGCGAGGCGAAGGCGAGGAGAGGAAAATGTACGACAGGAGTAGCTTGTTGAACAGACACAGGCAGATAATGGCCGATCCTATTTCAGAAACAAGCCGTGCGCATTGTGCTCCTGAATGACAGGCTCGACCGAAGGGAGGGGAGAGGGAGAGAGGGAGAGAGGAGGTGGGGAGGGAGACAAAAGGAGTGAGAATGAAGAGAGGAGTGGGAATCAACATGAATGAGGTGGAAATAACAGTGGGAGAGAATCACATGGAGAGATGGATAATAGTCTGTACACTAAAGATGACCTTCAGAACATGAGGTGGATTTGTGTGTGTGTGTGAGACCAGGTGAAGGAACAGTATACCTTCACCCAGACGGAGTCGTGTGAAACCTATTTCTGGACTTACTTCTCTTACATGCAGGTTATTCTCGTTCGACTTTGGTGGCAATTTACTTTTCTACCTTTCAAATTAAAGAACTGCTGTTTAACAAGCTGCTGCATGTTCAGTCTATTAAAGATCTCCATTTGAATACGCACAGTTTCATCAGGTACAAAACAACATTCATTATGGATTTGACAAATGATTAAAACAATTATTCCAGGCATATTTTGCACATGCTAGTTTTGCCTTTTTCTTAACCATTTGCTTTTCTGTTCGCCTGCATCCTCAAACATCCTGATGTGGCCTTTAGCAGGATGTGAGTGTTTAAAATGCTGCGTGCACACAAACACGCCGCTGCGTCCTGAAGGAATTAAAATGGATGCATCTTCAAAAAAAAAAAAACAGCTTATGCCTCTCAGTCGCAGGCCTCGGCGATCGAGCGGTGCTATTCTCCGCTACGTGACACATTCCTGAGATACGATCTGCGCTGAGAGGGCTTTTGAATTATCTCACCTGGAAAATGACTAATGTTTTCTGTGTCAGCAGAAAGTGTCACGCCGAGTCACCTGTCTGTCTTTTTGTTCGCTCGCGCTGCTCAGTCTTATCTGTCACGGGCCTTCGGAGGAAGCAGCAGGTCAAACAAGGCTCCGACATCCTGGAAATGTTGACGTGTGAAATATGTGCTTTTCATGTTATGTGTCGTCTTGTCTGACACTTTTATTACAGTTTATGGAGTTTATTGGAGTGACAAAACATTTCTTATCGCTCTGTTATTAAGCCAAATCTGCACAGTCACAATAACTGAAGATTTAAATGAAAATATCTTGCGATGACGTGTTTGAGTCAGGTTTTAACTTTGCACTGTCGACGTGTTTTATGAGCAAGAAACGACCAAGACGCTTGTGGAAATTGTGGATTTCTAGATTTTTCTAATCCTTAAAAAAGTATCAAATATTGCAGAATTCTACGGAGCCCCTGAAGGGACATGTGCAAATAAACAAATACATAAATAAATCTTTAAATATCTTGTGCTCACGAGAAACTGGCGTGCATGAGGCATGAGATACAGATTTTTTTTTTTTTTTTTTGTCCCTTTAAGGGCTGCGTAGAATTCTGATGAAGACAGTGTTACAGGGTCAGAAGCTCAGTAGAATTATGTTTCTTTATGATTCTCTATGGAAACTGTGCTTCCCTGTATCTCCAACAACTTGTGTTTTCTAGCTTTACTTTGTGTGTAAGGTTAACACAGTTACACAATCTCAGCCTAAAGAAACTCTTTGAACGAGGAGGCTGAATGGAAGCTGTCACTGTAGCAAGGACAAGCAAAGGTTTAGAAGGTTTAGGGTCCAGGGATCTTTTTCACTCAGCCGTAAAAAGCAGAGATCAGAGCAGTACTTTAGTTTCGTGCAACAACATTGAGCTCTGCGAGTCCTTTGTTAATTAGCCTTCAAGGCACTGCGCGCATATACGTCCACGAGAAGGTCGATCGCTGCCTCGTGCTCCATTACAAAGTTGATTTGCGCGGATAGACGGCGTATGAGGCTCAGGCCATTCGGCGTTTTGAGGAGAAATTGCCGTCTCAGCCACATTTTGTGCTGATAATTTGACAGACAGCGAGCACTTTGGTTCCAGCAGCAGTAATCTGCCACTATCAGCAAACAGCACTTAGGTCTAATTGCCAAGCACTTACCAAACCTCCCACGACGGAGCCACCGTGCACCACTGGCTGTTCTCGATAAGAGTAAGAAAAACTACCAATCTTTCCTTTAAGAAACGTCGATTTACCATCTGAATCCCTCAGGGCGAGAAGGAGCTTCACAAGTGTTGCATCTCTACGAAGGGAGTCGACTGTAAAATTTGTGATGTGCGTTTGCATCCTTTTCAGTCTTCGCACTTTTTCTGCCTCGTGTAACAGTCACATCCTGACATTGAACCAGCGCTCACACACACTCTCAGCTGTGAACGCTCATGCGTGCCGTCCTCAGTACAGAGCTGACAGTAACATCTGTGCGTTTCATGTCATTAAAATGTCATTTTCTAAACAGAACTCAGTACGAGAGCTGTTTTTTGTTGCTCTTACTTTGTGCGGCCTCTCATGCAGAACAGTTCATCATCGGCAGATGGTGATATTTGGCCAAAGGTGTGTTGATTAGCCATATGCTGATGTCGCCGATGTTAGTGTTTCACAGTTTGAACTGATGGGATCGAGCTTCCCATCTTCCGTTTCAATACTGTCCCTGTTTTGTTCTGTAACTCCTGTGAATTCCCGTCTCTTCCTTCTTGTAATAGTGGGTTTACCAAAAGCTCCACACATTTTTACTAAAGGGACCTACCGAGAAAACTGTAGGACTTTGCCTTAACTGCAGACAGTTTTTTAACCACGACCAGTAAAATAATCAATCAAACCATAACATGAATCATTGCATTGGACAATAAATCTGCATTATTAGTTAAAACAACATGATTCAATTCGTCCAACTATTCTTTTAAGCAGGTGTTAAAAATCTAGGGAAATATGCTTATTTGCTTTCTGGCGGAGAGTTCAATGACAAGATTGATACTCTCCTATCTGTACATTCAATATGCAGCTGGTTAGCTTAGCTTAGCATAAAGACTGGAAGCAGAGGGAAACAGCTAGCATGGCTGTGTTTCCAGGAAATCCACCTCCCAGCACCTCTACAGCTCACTGACTCACATGTTATGTCACGTTTGTGTAATGACTTGTTATTCTGATGTTATTTGGAAGAAAACAAATCAGCCTGTTTCATAAAATATTGTTTAAAATCCTCTGGTTTAGCTTCTAAAATCATCCACGTGACATCACTGTAAAAAAGGCATCTGCTTTTAAGAGACATTTCCCAATTTGTCCACTCATGAATTGAGGTTAAAGCTGTGTCGATGTACCTTTAATTCTTTGAAGATAAAGCACTTACAAGTGAAGCCGTATGAAAACGCTGCTGTTTGACCTTGGTTGTAATACTGGATAATCTGCCTGGTGTGTGTGTGTGTGTGTGTGCGTGCATGTGTTCCTGTCCATGCCTGTTTATGTGCGCATGTATGCACCTCTGCATGTGTGTGTGTGTCCATGCAGACGTTTCCTGTGTGTTTGCATGCGTACAGTATGTGCTCGCAGACATTCGTGTGCGTCGGTGTGTGTCGGTGTGTGTGTGCGCGCACGGCGGCCACATCTATCACGCAGTCCAGAGAGTTACAGAGTGTGAAATCAACTTTGACATTCATGGTTCTAACCTCCCAAGGCCGTCCTAAAGCGGAACACTTAGACTGGAGTGTCACTTTTCAGACAGAGAATAATAGCCGAGTCTTCTCCGCTCTTTGAAGACGACTTTTCATTCTCTCACTGACTCTTATTCATTTTGACCTAGCCCGTGGAAATAATGGGCTAAATACTCTTATCTTTCTTCTTCTCTGGTGCTCGCAGTGTCTCTTCCCACTCGTCTCTCTTTTGCATGCCGGCCCCCTCTCTCTGTGTCACCGTTCTGCAGAGAGGTCCGCACAATGATGACAGAGAGTTCAGCTACTCAACAGAAATAAAGGCAAACACAGTTTGTTGTCCCAACTATGGGTGATTTGGATATTTGATATTTAGCTGTTTCCACCCAACTTGGAAATTAATTATTAAATATTAAATATCACTTCTCAGCTGACTTTACATGAAACAAAGTGCTGCTGAATGTGTCATGGTCAACAAACATGAAGTGAATTTTCAATCAGTCAGTCAATGCAGCGATGCGAGAAGATGCTGAGTGACGAATTCACGTTTGCATATTTGCATGAGTTGTTGAACACAAATAAACATGCTGTTAATCTCACGTGAGTTGCACAAGGCGAAAATGTGACGGTGCATTAGTGTGAACACTTCATAAGAATATTTCAAGAACTGATTTTTACGGTGAAAATTGTGATTATTCCACAGTGTGAGCTAATGTTGGTCATGTTTCACGCTCTCATGTGAAATCAAAGACTTCTTGCTGTAATGCAAACGACACCAGCTTTGATGCTTCTGGTGGACAAACATTTCATGACGCCTCGTCTCTGAAGTCATTTCTTCCACAATTGTTTCTATGGCTGTTAAACAGTGTCATAAATAAATGGATGACCAGCTCAGTGTGAAAATGCAACCTTCTGACCCCCCTAAAAAACCGAGCTGTCACACTGACTCATTACTGTCTCTTTTTGTTCGTCCCTCTTTCTCCATCTTCGTGCTCGTTTCTGCTTTTACTTCCCACATTTTGAGTCTTTTTCTCTCTGGCTTCTTCACTTTCCGCTGTTGAAACAGGACATTTGATTGATTTCTGGTTGCAAAGTAAGCTCTTTGTAGTATTAATTTATTGATATGCACTACAAAGACAGCTCTCTGCATCTCTGCTTTTTCTTTTTTCAAACCAACTTTCTGTGCTTGAATTTCTCCAGACTCACTGAACTCGATGAGACAGACGTCTGGCTATGCAAGATTAGGTTCCGTGTTCATTCAAGCGTTGGATTGTGTGCGAGACGGTTTGTCATGCATAGTGCTGAGGAGAACTGTGGCATGTCCTGTTTGGGCAGAGCGGAGCCCCGAGAGCCCCGAATAAGGACGATACAGGCCACAATGGTAGAAAAATAAGCTGAGTATGGTCGAGTCAGATTCTGGGGGCATCTGCGTATGATGACGCTGCTTAGTCATACGTCAAACAAAATGCTTATGATTACGTTTGTTCAGTGATTCACGTAGGTGATTCACTTAACCCTGTAAACCACAGCATTTTTGTGTGAGCAGGGTTTCATGTGAACGCGGTTTGCAAAGGAAACACGGGACAGTGGGTCGAAGTAATGACCTGATACACAAACATTTAAGTGCAGTCGATAGGTGGACGTTTAACATCAATACAGCTGCATTCACTTCAATGATGAACAACACCGACAGAGTGCAAGTTCAGACTACATGTGCTAACTAAGGTCCTGTGAGATTATTCATAATATGGAAAAGCTTTTGAAATTTGTAATATGCTTCTGGATCCAGATCTGAGTCATCATGAGCTACATGTGTAAGGTTTTCTGGTTTTATTCCAGTAAATGAGCTTGTGACAAAAAGTGAAATCTAACACTTTGGCAATTGGTGAAAATATCAAAGAAACTTCAGGATTTGGAGACGTTGCTAACAAACAAATAAGTTGGACATAAAACATGACCTACTTCATAATTAAGACGGCCAACATTTTATTACTAAAATATACTTTGACTTTGCAGCTACTCAACACATGCTGTCGTTCAACCTTTAATTTAGGACCCAAGGATTCATTTGTGTCTCCAGAATGTTCTCACTGGCCATTTTTCACTGATGCTGTTTTCCTATAACCCAAAGTGACCCATAACAGACATGTTTATTATGCATGGACCTCAGCAGAAATGAATATGTCTCTATATCTTTCCAGCCTTGACAATCTGAGGTTTGACCTTTAGGTCTCTTTTTAAAAAGGAGAATTGTTGAGATTCATGCTTGTTGTACTATATGAAGAGTTTATTGTGAACTTCTTCATCATGGATTTTGTTTTTCCTCCTGTGGAAAAGCTCCCCTTAAGGACATTATTTTGACCTGCATGCTGTTCTTCTTTATTGTCTTTTTTTTCCTGGAAGATTTGAGGCTACTTCCTCACGACACTGCAGAATTATGACAACATACAGAAGGTGTTTTCTTCCAGGCAGCAACGTCCTATGACACCTTTCATAACAGAGATGTCGACTGGTGTTTCGATAGAGAAATGGGGATGAGGTCAGATGTGTGCTTTTAAGGTAAAGAGATAGAAGCTTGTTGTTTTTCTGCCATATTGTGGTTGTGTATATGTGTGTTTGTTTGAGCTTGATTTGTTGATTCTGGTTCCTCTTTGTGTTGTAAAGGTTGTAGACAGCCGCTGGTCTCCTGATCCCTTTTCTCTTCCAACAACGTGGAGACGGGGGGAGACGTCGCGTACAAAAAGTTTTTTTTACCCTCTGACACTTTTATTTGATTTCAACAGATTTAGCCAAACAATAAGAATATGAATAGTTCTGTTAATATTATTACTATCTGTGCTATTTATTGTCTCTGAGATGTCTTTGCAACTGAGGACAGAAAACACTGGCTGATGTTGGCAGGAGAATCGGGAGAGAAGAACATTTCCCAGCAACCCAGAAATTCCCAAACTTTCACAATGTTTTCATTCCACGTAGTCGAGCTCACATGAAGTCTCTCATTCCCACATTTTCACTTTATGCAACAACTGTGTGAAAATACTTTTTACAGCCAACGCACTTTTCTTTAGCAACTAGAGAACAGACAAAAGCTCTCAAAGTCCTATTGTTTAATCGGTTTATTTGATTTTTTTTTAAGAATATGCTCCTCCTTTCTTCACCACAGTTGTATTTCGCCTTCTCGCTCCAGCGGCTGCTCAGACAGGCAGAAGTTAAGTGGTTTTCAGCAGATCAGCGTCCAGATGGCAACACTTGTTGGAACCACAATTTGGCCGCAAATTGGCTCGAAGTTCAATTTCCATGGAAAGACGTGACGTGTCAGATGAATATAAAGGTCAGCGACTGCAGAAATATGTACAAGCCCTCTGTGACATCACCGGTATGTTTTTAGAGGTTTTGAATTTGAGGTTTACTGTGAAACACACTGGCGGCGAGTCGAGCCAGGAAAACAAATTTGGTTTAATGCGTCGGACAGAAACAAACATAGTGGTTTACTTTAAAGGCCAAGACACCTGTCAATTAAGTAAAACACACCATGTCTGTGATTTATCTCTTCAATTAAATGCATAATTTTTTTATCTATAACAAGACAGTTTTATTCTGAGAGTTTCTTTTAACCATTATAGGAATGTGTATGTTTGTACGTCGATGTCTACATTGCTCTGTTTCTGTTAAGTGATTAACATATTACAACCACTTTCTAACTATACATTATAACTATCTATATATCTATTCTTGCTCCCTAACACAGACATGAATTCTGTATTTCTTCTTCCTTTTCTTTGGATTTGTTTAAAATCTCACTTTAAGTAGATGTTCTGTGTTTCACTGAGGCATCAACTGCTTCTATAACCTGTGTTTTGAGGCAGCAGAGAAAACCAGCCAACTTAGACGTCTGAGGTTAGAATAAATTAAGTTCTACTGACATTTCCATCCCACTCCAAGAAATCTACTTCTGCCTAATATGCTTTTGGTACGAGTAATATCCCTTCTTTCTGTAGTCCTTTGTGTTTGACATTTTAATAAAGCGCTGTATTGTTAGAGCACACTCCCACTCTCCCTCTGTCTCTCCTCGCTCTTTCATGCTCGCGCTCTCTTTCATGTCGCGTTCTGCTGAGATTGTCGACGGGCATATTGTCGTATATAAGATCAGTTCTCGCTGGCGGGGAGAAGAAGAGGGAGGGAAGTCGTATGGAGGCGCGGGCAAGGCACTTTGTAGGGGTTGGATGCGAGAGAGAGGGAGGGATGAATGAAAGCAAATTATGTGTGACGGATGAGAGAAAGTGAGAGAGTCGACTGGTGATGCGAAGCTAAACTGGAGGTTGAGTTTGGCCTGATCGGCTGGTGAAATGGTCGCATGAGCGCGAACAATATGATCAATGGCTGATTTTAACTCTCAGGAAATTTGTTGGCCGGTAACCAACGAGAAAATGCAATAAAGCAGAGGCTTAAACTCAAGGAATGTTTGTCTCCAGAATGTTCTCATCAGCTATTTTTCACTGATGGTGTTTTCCTTTAACCTCTGATGACCCATGAAAGTCGTGTTTATTATGCATGGACCTCAGCAGAAAGAGAATATGTCTCTATATTTTTCCCGTCTTGACAATCTGAGGTTTGAACCTGACGACCTTTCAGTCTCTTGAAACGGGAGAATGGTTCATTATTTGTTGGGATTCAGGCTTGTTGTACTACATGAAGAGGACATGAATAACAGGAAACTGCAATACATGAATGCCAAAGATAAGTTTGAGGTCATTTAGAAACATAAAGATGATTTTGTTTGGTTGAAACTTCATGTTAATGTTGACATTCTTTTTCCAGAAAGTGCAGAGATGAAGGTTTGCATCCTGCCTCTTTAGTTAAGGCCCAGTTAAGATCAATATTGATACAATCAATACTGATTGTCTTAATCAGTATTGACTTTTGCACAATTTAACCTCAATCATTCTTGATCCTTTGATTTGCCTACACATCAGTCTGTTATGTCCATTTTTTTTTAACATTGTCTGATGTATTTTGATTAATTTAATGTTTCTAAATTGAACCTAGGAACAAAAAAAATAAAAACTCAACATTAAAATAGTCACAAGCTTTCATGCCATGAAAGTCGACGTGACTAAAAATAGGCAGGACAAAAAAGAAAATATTGTATTTGCCTTTAGCTTCAACAAAGCAGAGTTTCCTCTGTTACTCTGTCAAAGACGTTTTTGACCACGTTTGAACAGCTTTAAATCTTAGCCACACATTACCTCTGTTTGTCTTTATTTGACAGAAGTACAAATTTGCCAAAATTACCCTGTTATCACTTTCATTATCTTCACATATTTGACATGTTTAGTGAGTTCAGGCTCATTTTGCGTGACACCATGTCGAACAGATGCTTGAGGCAGTCAGCAAAAAAAAAAAAAAAAAAAAATGGAGCTCGTTGCAACGGCAGATGAAGTAATTAACCCAGATACAGTTCGTTCTGCTGGCAGTTCATTTTCCAGGTATTCCTACCAGCCCGGGCTTTTCGCTGTTATGGCTACAGAGGAAGTAATTAACAGACATACAGAGGGAATACGACTATATTAGATCCTGGATGAGTGGTCCTCTGGGACAGTTTGTTCTCGTTCCTTCACTCTCTCTTCCACACACACACTTCTTTCTGTCCTCCACCTCTATTCTCTCTCTCTCTCTTCTATTCTTTATCTCCTCTGATTCCCCTCCTTCATTTTCTAACTCCCCTCTTCCCATCTCCTCGTTCTCATCCCCGCCTCGGGCCATCCTCTAACCGCTATGATGACTTCATTTTCTGTGCTGAGGGAAGTTTCTTTATTAGCCAGTCTTAATGGTTCTTTATGATGGCCTAGATATGGCAGCCAGTCCTCACAATGCGCTGCCTGTTAGGCTGTATTTAACACGATTGTTAGTCTGACAAGCTCGCGAGTGTTTGACTGAAGAGGCGTCTTTGCACAATTTTGTGTCTTTGCACTTTTTTGCCATTCATACTTTCCTACCCATCAATCCCACTCCTTCTGGAATCTGCCTCATTTATTATGTTTTTCTTTCCCCCGTTGTGTGTCTCTTCTTCCCCAGCTCGCTCCCCTCTCTCTCTCTCTCTCTCTCTCTCTCTCTTTTGCATTTAACACGAGTTGTAGCCTGACAAGTCCGTAAGTGGCTGTGACTGAATGCAGGCTCAAGGATAGACTTCCTCTTTCACTCCTGAAGTGTTGCCGCGTTCCCGTCCTCGTCTACTCTCTCGCACCCACATTCATTATCTGTCGTCCGTGCCCATTCAGAGTCACGCTCCATTATACGAGACCCACAAGACTGTACTTAACTTGAATATTAGGCTGCCGAGTCCGGCTCTGGTCACATGAATGGCAACGGAAGATGGAGTTATTCTCTCTTTTGTTGCTTCTCTCGTTCTCACTTCTGCCGCCGAGGAGGATAATTTCAACTGAAATGAAAATTAAAAGAGATTTTTTTTTTTTTTTCCACTTACCTCCCTTCTAGAGAAGAATCAGGCCTTACTCAAATGGTGAAGAGAAAAAAAGAATAAATGAAATATTGAAATAACAATGAGGTGTCATGAAATTGCCGTTCAAAAAATATATTATTTGACTGTATGTAACTGTAACTCCAGTATGACAAGTCCAATGGCACTGAAATGTCATTTTCTATAATAGAACATAAAAGACTCATGAAATGTGATATTGTGCATGCATGAGAAAACTGTGAGCCTTGAGATGAATGTAGTCAAATATAGTATTATAGTATAAGGATATAATGGTATATACTCTCTGAGATGCTTGAGGAGTCCAGAGGAGGGCGTGAACTCTCTCTGAGCCCAAAGGCTCTTGATGGGTCCCCACTGATAAAGGGTTGTGACTCCAATATATGAACCTCCGCAGGTTTAGTGGTTGGCAAAGGTTTTTTTTTTTTTGAGATGCTGTTTCTACTCCTTGTCTTTTTCTGTGTTCACAACTGATCGAGGCAGTTGCACCTCTGAGAGCTGCCATAAATCAGGAGCTAAATATGGCAAATGTCTGGTTGTCAATCTGTAGTCACAAAAAAAGTACAACTGCAAAAAGAAAGGAAAGAAGTCACAACCGCACGCTCATCAACACTTTAGATGTGTTTGCGTGCAGCGACACTACAAGTCTCTAACCTCAAATGCTCCGAGGTAGATTAATCAACGCCTCTGAGAATCTGTGAAAAAACACACAAGCTCCACTTTAAGCCTTTTGTGTTGATCATGTCCACCATGTATGTCTTTTCATGTGTTACAGAAATATTAACCTGCCACAGACTTTGTTCTCTCTTCTCTCCCCGAGGCTGCTTTTAATTCTTAATAAGTCTAAGCTGCTTTTGAGCCAATGAGACATGGAGAAGACTCCTTCGGCGAGGTATTGCTAATCGTTTATTGGTTTTTAAGGACTCCGGTCTTTACTTGTGCACAGTGTAGAGTCGAGACGGATGAAAGAAACAGCAGCATTACAGAAGGTGAACTCCTTCTTCGCCTGTATATTTAGATATATAGGTTCACAATAAGAGACCATCCATGCTCCTTCTACTTTCCTATGAATTTACATGCATGCATGTATTTCTTCTTTACTCTGCGTAGTTCTTGTTCTTTTGAACCGCCGAGATGCAGAACAGCTTTCCTGTGGCAAGGACAATGAGAGCTCTTCTCCCTTTTGTCTTTACTGGAACACACTGCACGACAGAGAAGGTTTTACATTGTGCGAACGGATGGAAAAGACGGCAAAACAGAAAAGAGAAAGCATGCCACATGATTCAAAAAATATGTTGACCCTGCATGGATGAAAGGGAAGAAAGGTTTTCTTAATGGAAGACATCTTCAGCTGCGAACATTTCCTATTCAAAAAGCCTTTCAAAGGACACAAAAGGCCTCCAAAAAGCCTGGTCTTCTTCCTCTGTGAGGCTACACAGCCAATAAGATGGTTTGCAGTTGCGCTTTTGCAGGACGTCAAAGGGCAACTGACCTTTGGACGCGATCGCTGAAACGAGCCGAGCGCTCAATTCACTCCTTATTGACATACAAGGATTTCTGACCTCGTCGTTTCAATAATTCAGCCTTCCAGTGTGTCGTATTGATGAAGCTGCCACATACACAAGGATTTGCAGTTTCCTCCTGCGCTCACCGTCACCTTTTCATTCCGACTGGCCAGATATGTTGCACCGCGTAATAAAAGAGATATGAATGAGCGTTTTTTGTTTCCTTCCGCCCTGCTCTTACTCTCACTGGGACTAGAAACGATCGTATTTCTGCTGTATTTATTTCAGTAACTCATATTAAGTGATGACTAAAGTAACACAAAATAAAAGGTTGCCTTCACAAGTCGATAATTCAAATCATCTGAGAGCCCTCGGTGGAATCGTGAAACGCATCACTGCCCACAAAAAATACACAGTAAAAGCTGACGCCGGCTTTATATGATGAGAGGACGTGCAGCTCTGTGCAGGCTGAGACCTCATCATCCAACCGAACCACACAATAGCAGCCATCGTGTGTGTTTGGACTGTGGAAGTTTCACAAGTCTATTCTTGTGTAAAATAGGCTAAATTTTGAAAGCACTTTCATTCTCAATTTGATAAATGTGTGTTTTAAACCTGCCTGGCAGCCGCTAGTTTCCAATCATTTCAGCACAATATGACAATAAACTTACAGAGACTTGAGATAAGAGCTCCGTCTCAGTGAACAGCACGACTTTAGTCTTTGTCAAACTCTGGATACATCTGAAATGCAGCTGAGACTGCAAACATTCACACGAGCAAAACCTCAACCGGATATTTGATAATGTTAAAATGATCCAATTATTAGATCTGATAAACAGTCTTCAATCAATCTACCAACACCTACGTTTAATAACGGAACATTTGCAGAGATTGAGTGAGGTGTTGATCACACTTTACAGAAATCTATCCAAATGACTTAAGTAGTCTATTGCACATTTCTGCTGCATTTTCTTTCCATTATTAAAGAGCTATTGTGAAGTAAAATCTAAAATTGCCACCAAGGGACAACCATCACTCATTCAGTCCTTAATGACCCATTGAAACGTCACATAAAGTCATTTTCACTTCTGAGACAAACCTGCTAATTTCCTCACCGGCATCATTCACTGAGCTTCAGCCGTCGGGTTTAATCATCGGGCGATAAAACAACAACTGGTAATATTTAATTACATAAACGACTTTGTGAAAAAGCTCCAGATCAGGGACAAAATGCAGCAATCATCTCTCCGCGTGTCACTGGAGGTTGAAACTCTGGGCTAATGAGCCGTGGGTCGAGCCGGAGTCCCAGGGCGATGGACAATTAACCAGGAGAGTCATCTCAGACTATCTCCGCTTCTTTTTCTTTCTGTCTTTCTCGCCATTCTGGGTAAATGCCTGCAAATGTGGCGTGCTCTGTGTGAAGTCATGTGTTGAGTCGAGCTACGGCGTATGAGTAAAGCTCATTAGACAGGAGACCTCTGTCTCTCAGCGGAGAGAGAGGAAGAGAAGTGTGTTCGTGTTGTGTGGTCAAACCGTCCTCCGAGAGCCGAGAGAGAGGAATCAGAGGCGGGTGGATGTAACAGTGAAGCTTTATATTTCATCTAAATCAGTAAAGAAGGACAAAGAAAATCAAAATCACTTTAAACTGTTTCCTATATTACATTTATACAAAATTTGCATTTTTGTAGAAAATGCAAGTTCACTTTAAACATAAAATGTTCACTGATTATGAATATATGTTGTTTTCCCTTCAATACATGAAACATGTTTTTCTGTCCATATTTAAGTGACTGAAAGCACTTTATGAAGATGAGAGGAGACAAAAAGGAGGAGGTCGGCTCGGATGGATAAATGATGGCGTCCTGCTGATTGGGCGTCAGATCTGAAAAGCTTCTATGTGTCGTCCTGTTACAACCAAACACAACCTCGATCCCAAAAAAGCTGGGACACTGTGTGAAATGCAAATAAAAACAGATGCAATCATTTGCAAACAAACTGTGTTTACTGACAACAGTTTTACAAAGTCTTCCTGAGTCCATGTATTAATCTCCTTTATCCAATCATGTGTTCACAAAGTGTTGAACCTCTCTCCATCCTCGCTGTGAACGACTGAGTCTTTCCAGGATGAACCTTTCAGACCCAATCATGATCCTATCACCTGTTACCAATGAACCTGTTTACCTGTGGAAGGATCCAAACAGGTGTTTTTGGATCAGTCCACAACTTTCAGTCTTTTGTTGCTCCTGTCCCAACTTGTTTGAAACATGTTGCTGCCATCAAATTCAGAATCAGCAGATATTTACAAGAATCAATGAAGCTGAAGCTGAAGCAACATTAAACATATTGTCTTTGTACTGTTTTCAATTGAGTATATGTCTGAAAGAATTAGTAAAAGATTCTATTCTGTCTTATTATGTTTTACATAAAGTAGGGTTGTATTATGTTGGTCAACCTGTTTGTTACTGACTTTAAATGCAGACTGTTTCAAAATGAACCACAAACCTTTCTCTAAGCCAAACTAAGAGTTTTAGTGGCTGAGAACCAACAACATTTGGGAAGCAGAGCATGGACTAGTGTCCTGCATTGACTCTGAATGTCACTCGGCAAATGAATGCAATCATCATAATTTAATCTTGAACGGAGCTAAGCTGTGATGAAATCCTCACAGTGTGACCACGTGGTGCATTTAGTTGACGCTTTTAAACGACATAATGTTTCAGGGATTGAACCTGAGACCTTGTCCAATGGCCTCTCTTACGTCCTCTCCAGCCTGCCACTGCAAATGTTATACGTGCATTAAATATTGTTACATGACATTTAGCACGACATTTTCTGTTGAATAATTAAGCAGCACAAGTCCATAAATCACAACCAAGCCTAGCCCACTTTGCAGTTTTACTCCCCGGCAGTATTACGGCCGTGCTGACCAAAGGCCTCTCCCGCTGGTTAATTAATCAAGTGATGTAAGCCGGAAAATGAAAATAAAAATCATAGCTGGTGTCATAGCTCATGGTGGCGTTCACCAGCCCATAGTGAGGTTTTTAACTAGCCACCCTTTGGTTTTATGAGTCCATAAAAAGTTATAATAATGGCCGAGGAGAGGAGAGATGATGGGTAGGCGAGGAGACGAGGAGGAGGAGAAAAGAGCAGTAAAAGGTTAAAAGTGCACATGGAAGAGGAGACGGTGGAAGATCTTGAGAATAAGAAGTGAAAATTAGAAGAAAAGATCGTCTCTTTGATAATTATTCCTTTTTCATTTTCTTCTCCCTGACAAACCAACCGCTCTCTGAAAAAGAAGCGCCGGTGACCGACATCACGTGAAAAGCCGAGTGTCGCCCTGTTGCCGGATTCAAGAGAGCGGATTCATTTAAAAAGAAGCTCAAGGGCAACACAACACATTCTTCACACCTCATTCAAAGAACATGTCATACAAGGCGAGACTCTCTGTGAATTTCAACATTTTAACAATGATTTTTTTTTTTTTTTCACAGTTCTGCCAACATTACTGCACCTTTAGATTTTTTTAATTACATCTTCAGAAAGCATATTTTAATATGATATCTGAAGTCTGCTCAACTTACATGATTATAAAACTATGAACCTTTAATATGACCTGACAACATCACACAACAACAATGGCCACCAAATGTTTTCTGCAGCTTCTTCCATTTTTCAGGCTCTTCATTATTTGCAGGATTCCTTTCCCCCAATGGCAGATTTCAGTTCTCTCCAAAGATTTTCAGTCTGATTGAGATCAGGACCTTTGTCGACCGTCCTTTCATGCTTTTTTATTTTGGACGACGCGCGACCTTTGACCCAAATCTTACAGCACATTTCGCTCTAAAATGACTTTTTGTGATTCCTTTAATAAAGTGTAGACCTGCAGCTCCAGATATTATCCATCATGTTTAACTGTTTAACTGTTGTTTTCTTCATAAGCTTCATTTCAACATCTCTATTTCAGTTTCACCTGTTCATACAACACTTGCTCAGCAGGACTGTAGTTTGTCTCATTACGTTTTGGACTTTTTGATGCCTTTCTTTCTTGGCCTTTGCTCATGAATCCCTTCTTGGTTCATGTGGTACAAGTTGAACTCATCACTCCACATCAACCTTCAGCTTTTTGGACGTTTTACATTGTGTTTTTTTTTTTCAGACCTCCGACGGCTTCTCTCTTCCTGACAGTTCCACGAGTAGCAAACTTAGTAATAACGTTGCACACTGTTGAAACAGTGATGCCAAGGTCTTTGGAGTTGGCCTTTAGAAAGCTTGTGTTTGGTGATAATGGCACTCGTGATGCTCTCAGACGGCTCTCCTGTCTTCACCATTGTCGAAATAAGAAACAGAGAATGTGTCTTTTTAAGCATGAAAGGCATCATCCAATGGATAATTCAAGTCCTGTAAGCACAGACAATTTATAACAGGTGAGTCTAAGCTTGTTCTTAAACTGATCTGAATTCATCACAAGGCCAATACAATCTTTGTATTTCTGCTTTTTTCCTATTGTTTTGCTTCTCTGTTATGTGTCTAAGTGTCCACAGATCAAAGCTGTTTCACTACACACTTTTATTTCAGGAGATATTGTGCATGATGTGCTTAAATCCAGGGTCACCAGAACTGTATGTGAGAATATGCAACCATTAACAAATCCATTGCACTTTACAATGTGAATGAAATGAGAAAGTCTGATTCAAAGGAGACTGCTGATCAATATCAAACCAGTCAAACGGTGTGAGTGTGAATATAACACTCACAATACTTGCACTGATTAATTTCAGCTCTATCTCAATGATAGGAAACACATTTTGCTTTATATGATCTATATATTTTGCATAGTGAGAAGTTATGCTGGAGCATGAGAGAGGAGGTTTCGCTCAAAGGTGCAGATACCACCTCACCTGGATCAGCATCAAAATGTAGCTTTGCAGCCATCAAAGTCCATTTATACATGCATGCTTACATGTAACTGATCATTCATGTAATATAAGGAAAGGAGCTATTGCTGTGTCCACGTATCTTGTGGATGGATGTAACAGAAGCTCATGTCAGAACCTCGACTGAAAAGTGCAGCTGCACACATGAGAAGACAAAACAGATGATAACAAAGAAGCAATCCTCATCAGTGAAATGAAAGTGAGGAGTATTTTAATCAAATCAGCTTCTGTGTTATAATTAAAGAGCTGACTTTGCTTCTGGGGTCATTTTTTGGTTTCAAACTATTGAAGTATAACTATATAATTAACAGAAACTCAATTTAAGATGTTTTGTTTGATATTTGAGAGACTGTGCTCAGTTCTATAGAAACTACCACAGAAAGCACTGAATATTTATGTTGCAGTTCTTCAAAATACACCTGAAACTTTTTTCATCAGCAGAAGTTTTCAGTTATTCAATCTCTTCATATTCCAGGTTGAATTTTATTTTCAACCCAATAGCACTTTTATGAAAGTCGGTGTCACTTGTCGAAAACTGGACGTTTCATCTCATCTTGTAAAGGCGCTCTTGTGTTTTCTGTCTGACAGGTGTCATTGTTTTAAAATAGTTCTGTCCTCTCCCATCTGTCCTCTGTCTCTTTATTTTACACCACTGGCTTTAACTTTTCAGGCCAGAACCCAAACTGGATAAATTTAGTTCCTCACCTCGGGACTCAAATCAGAACGAGCAGAACAATGCAACATTAATGAAGCCATTTTATTTCAAACTGAAGAGTTTCTGTGCACTTGTTTAATGGCTCTCACATTAAAACCATTAACAAAGAGCACCATCCAATTACTACCAGATAATTTATTTCATATTAGCTCTCTCATTAACGTGAGGGTCCCTGCTGAGTACTTGCGGTCGATCATTTTGGGACCTGGACTTTGGGACACTGACGTACTGCGAAACACTTGTACCTTTGAATCCCGAGCAATAGTTTAAGAGACACTCCTGTATGATGTGTAATGTTCAGAGAAAATGTTCTGCAAAAGCACTGACATAAACAAAGACGGCGAAGTCACGGCGTCTTTAATATTTAAAGGTAATTAAGATTTGAACACAATCAAATTCATGAGATCACATGGAAATAAAGAAAAATCCACCCTGAAATACTGCTTAAAATTTCTGGGGATGTTTGAAAGCTTCCTGAACCCATTTTGTATTTGTACTGTTTTCATTGATCTTTATGTGTAATTAAAGAAACAGATTTGAAATATATGACAAGAAAATATAAGAAGATAAAAGCAAGTACTGCAAGTCAAAAGCACTAAATAGAAAATTGACAAGTTGTGCAGTTTTGTGCAGGAATGTGGAAAAATAATAATAATAATAATAATAAAATATCATTTTGATGTTTGGCAGGTTTGAGACGAGACGATCCGCTCTGACCTTTGAGGTTATGAGCAACAAACACTGTCCACAGATAAACTTCTCTCAGGGACTAAATCTGCCTTAAACACATTAGTTACGGTACCAGAAGGTTTATTGTCCAAAATGCGTCGACTGGTCTCTTAATGCATTTGTAAATTAAAAGAAGAGACACACAGAACACAGATTTTGGGGAACAACATGCAGCGTCTACACTTCCATTAGTCATCCAATGGAAAATAGGTAGAAGATTATTTCAGTGTCTTCGTGTTCACTTTGAAAAGTGGCTCATTGACACCTGCAGATACACTTTGTTCCCAAGCTACTTTTTTTTTTTCTTAGTTTTTGGTTCCTTTCATGGTTTAAACTGTTGTGTTTTTCAAAAGAACATTGGTCAAGTGCTGTGTTTCAGTGTGCAGACGTACTGTGGCTGCTTTTAGCCTCTGTGAGCTGCTAGCACACACACACACACACACACACACACACAGAGGGCAGGCCTCTTCTTTTTGTTCATTGTTCACTTTTATCTGATGATAACAACAACAGGGGGGGATTCATATCAGATTCATCAGATTTCACTGTCTTTTATCTGGATTAGGGATTAAAAGATTACAGTTGACATGAATCCATAATCTGATTAGCCATTTCATTATTAAATTTACAAACCCCACATTGTACTCATATTGTCGTATTGTACATGGAGAGCAGCAGGTCAGCGCTGAGAGCGTGCGGCTTCAAAAAAATGCTGCATCAGCATTAATTAAACACATGTTGATGCTAATTACTGCAGCCTGTCTTCAATGCAGACTAGTTTGTTCTTGCGTTGCTGATTGATTTTCACTTCTGCAGTCTTTTTTTTGTCATGTATTTCCATACATACAGACACATTAGCAATTAAATACTGTGCAGAAATCCCAGCATCCATTCACGAACTGTAATCATCATGCAATTAGCAACTATGCATGTAAACAGGCATCATGTGTGTTTGTCTGTAGCAGAGAGAAAACTGAGAGAACAGCCTTTTTGGACCTTCACTGATGCAGGAGACGAGTTCACAGCACACGCATTAACACAGTTGTCACCATATTAGCAGAAATTGCACGTTAGTCCATTGAGAACAATCACGTCTCTCACCTTTTAGCCTTAACCGGTTTAAGACCCAGCAATTGCCTCATCTCACCCGGCACTTTTAAAAGTCTTTAATGGCGAATTTAGGAGGGCGAACTTATCACGCAGTCTCAACAACATTACACACTCTGCTACACTTGGATTGAAAGGTCATTTCACTCCACTCCACAATAGCCGGGACGATCCGCGGCTTGTTGAGAGTCAGAAACCGCTTTTGGAGAGAATAAACAAACTTTGGATCCCATCTGAGGCGAAAGGATTCTTCATCAAACCTTGAGAGGCTTGAAAACCTTAGTTCACCTCTTATTCTTACTTCAGTTATTGGCTCTGTTATTTCTTACTGTTTGTTTTGCCTTCCTGTCTCTTGCTCTCCCTCTCTCTCTCTCTCTCTCTCTGTGTGTTGTCAGAGTAATTTCCCCAATCCACCTGGCCTCACTCCCACCTCTGCCACTGACCACACACACACACACACACACTCAGCGCTATCTGTGTTTGTGTGTCACAGGCAGCCATCTCAGCGAGCGTGGCGTCTCCATTTGCTAAAGGCTTCTGAATGCAACGTGCACTCAACATGACACGGAACAAAAATGCTAAAAAAAAAAAGTGTCACTTACAGGAGCGAGATGAGGCGGAGACGCAGCAGGAGACAAACCTCGACACTCAATTAGCCGCTCCCTAACCATCACTTGCTCAAACGTAATCTGTTAGTCGGCTCTCCAGAACCCCATTTGCGTTTTCGCGGCTCTCCCTCTCGCTTCACAGGAAATGCGAATGTAATGATGTAATGGCTGGAGTATGCTAACAGCGCTCATCTCTCAGCGATGATGGGATGTCTGCACTCACGGATTCACAAATGTGTGGGTGTTGCATCGGCGTCGATGAAGACAAAAGTGCGGCTACAAAACCGGTACATGGAAATGAGGCAAGTTTGGTTTTGGTTATTCATCTTTTTGCTTTCAGGTTTAAAATAAAAGCGTCACAAAATCTACTAACAAGCTGAGAGATGGACATAAATGCAGGGAGGAAAAAAAAACACTTGAACAGTAATCCATGTTTTTTTTTTTTTAAAAACTGGAATTGCAAAACCACGAACATGTAATTCAGCACGTAATGGACCATTATCATAAAGATGCAGGCCAGTCGCTTTTATGTCATTTTCTCCATCTCCCCGTCTCTCGGAGGGAGGAGAGAGAAAATGCACCAAAGTGGCAACGCTGCTGCTCAAAATGACCAAACCGTCCTCGTGACACATAGCGTCCACGCAGGAAGTGGCAGCGTTCATATAAAGGGGCACCTACAGCGTGTGTGTGTGTGATGCATTGTGTGACAGCCTTGAAGGATAGAAAACCGCCTTCATGCATAAAGGAAAAGACGTTGGAGCCTCCTTGTTGTTATTCAGCCGTTCTTTGCTTCTGACATCAATGCTGCATTGATTCCACGTCGGCAGAGGAAGAAAACCAAGCACAACAAATATTAATACGACTTGGTGGCGTTTGCGCATGAATACACACATTTCTGGCATGTGGTCACACCAGATATGGAAATTGAAAGTTTTGTAGGGTTTAGAGTTGCGATATAAAGACACAGTGTCTTTGTAGCTCCTTTTTAAAAAGCTGAATCAAATATATTACTGTCATAGATTTATTTACATCGAACAGCAGAAGGTTTGCTCTCGTTTTTGTGACATCTCTAGAGTTCATTTGTCATATGGGAGATATTATATTTGTCAGAAACTGCCGTCATCTCCAACTTCTGCTCATGTTCTTTCTCACTTGGCAGCTTGTATGAAAGGTCTGTATGAAAGCATCGTGTCCAGCCTGCAGTCTGTACTTGTGGATCCACGTTGCAAAAGGTTTTCAGGTTCATCCCTGAAAGACAATTTCCCAATAATTCTTCATCATTTCTCTTCCTTATCAAAGTTTCACACTGACAACCCGTCAATTCCAAGCTCCTTTCTGTCGTCTTAAGGCTGCGACCGCTGCTGCCTTTATGCCCAATATTGACTAAATGACTAAACCGCTGATGCCATTTGTAAATGCTTTTTTTATGCGAGCGCTGTCTCACACAACACGTGGCGATGCAATCATTACACATGAACCCTGATGGCAGACACGCAGGGCTCATTGTCCTGCGGCACAAGGCAGGAATAGGTGCGAGCGGCAGGCGGACTGCCAGTTTTGTCAGCCGCCCGGCAGCATGTAAAGGCTACACCATCGCTCTCTGCAGGACTTTTCTCAGCAGAGCTCAGCGAAGCCAGATTTAGCTCCACAGTGAAATCACTTTAACAATGTAAAAAAAAAAAATACTGAAGAAACAAAACTGAAAGGAGAGAATTTTCTACATTCGCTTTAAGCCATGGTGGCAGCTGCAATGTTCTGCACCACACAGTCCTGACATGTAACTGAGTACATTTACTAAAGAACTGTCAAGGTACTTGTACTTTACTTGAGTATTTCCATTTTATGCTACTTTACACTTGTACTCCACAACATCTCGGTGGCAAATGCACTTTTTACTCCGCTACATTTATCTGACAGCTTCAGTTACTAGTTACTTTCCAGATTCCATTTTTTCCTTCCTGTCCAATTAAAACTCTGTATCTCCAAATGAATTGACTTTGACTGTTTGTAATGAACTGAAGGATCAAGTGTTCCTTTATGGATTCAGTAAAACGATCTTCCTTCTTGGATCAGCTGGAAAATGAGATTCTCACAGGACAGCGATGCTACAAACATATGGTGATTCACTGCTGTAGACGAAACCAGCCAACAGATATAAACTTGTTCAAATGAGCTCAACCTTCAACATTTACAGCAGGAAAATGCAACAGACACATTAATGCAGCAGGATTATGAATCCAGAAACATCAGATGTAACATGAGTACTTTTACTCTGATACTTTAAGTACATTTTGCTGATAATACAGACTTTTACTAAAGTAAGAATGCAGGAGTATTTTCCACAGTGTAGCATTAGTACCATTATTGAAGTAAAGTGTCTGAATACTTCTTTCACCACTGGTACCAGTTGATTTGACTGGTCCTTTCATACTCTAACTGCTATTCTCCTATCACCAACATTATACTCAGTCTTCAGGAAATCAGAGCCCAGAACTCTGTATAAACACTATTTAATCCAGAGGGGATGATTTAAGCCTGTAGTTTACTTAGAAGCCATATTTCAAAGAAAACAAGAACTTATTTCATATAATTTTTAGGAAAGAATTGATCCCCTAAAAGCAATAACCTACCAGCAGTAAAAGACTTTGTGTTCCAAGGAAAAAAAGTTGGTATTACAGCTGGAAAAGGAGCTGAAGCTACCGAGGAGCTGGCCAATATAAACAGTGTGCAGCAGAGCCGGCCTCCTAATTCAGAATAAATGCAGCTCTAATATGATATCAGTGTTTCCTGATAACGCAGGCACAAGATATATGCACTATTTACACGACTTACCAGGTTATTTTTTCCATCCTTACCGGCAGCACGACGCGACCATCACCAGCCCTGTGAGTGTGTTTCTGTGTGGGCCTCATACATCATGTTAAGAGGCTATTTCTATAGATCCAGCCCGGCTGTGGCACCATGTCTAACCCTAATCACCCTCTGTCTCTGGCTGTCTGTCTCTGGATGTCCCTCTCCCACTCGCTTTCTCTACCTCTCTATGACTCTTCCTCACAAATAATGGCACCAGTCTAGTGCTTGCGTCTGTTGAAATTACCTCACCACCCATTACCTTTCCCAGAGTCCTCCTAACCAGCCCTATTTCAGCAACCCCAAGCCGACGAGAGCAGCTGCGAAAAGTTCTCTGTACACAAAGTCATTGGATGTGTTTCAGCCCGAACCCCAAATCCTCATTAGGCTAACGCTCCGTCATTAAGCATGTTGTCCAGTGTTATTAATCTCCGAGGAGCCTTAGAGAGGCTTTTACTGGGAGAGGAAGAGAGTCGGCTGACATTTTTCAGCCGCTGCACAGTCTGAACGTCCAGATGTCACGGCCAAGGAGGTGGTGAATAAAAAAAGTAAATAAAGGCCTCGTGTCAGGGATCAACATCAAACCACAATTATAAAATCATTCAATTATATTTACAGACACACAAGTAGCTCACCGGTGATTAAACTCGGGCTTTAAGTTAAAGTTGCAACAATTGGTCGATTAAATGATTAGAATGAAAGTTAAACTGCAACTAATTTGATAATCAAGTGTTAAAACTAACTTCATGTTTACAACAAAAACAGTAAAAGCGCAACGAGCAGAGAGAACGCGCCCCATGAAAAGCCCAGACGCAAACAGGAAGTGGAGTCAATGCAATATTTCTCTTCATGAAAATGTGTCTGACCAAATGAAAGCCAAAATGCTCATTTACACAATTCCATAAGAAAAATACTGACAACAAATTAACAACACAACACACAAGCCTGCATCCTTCAAAATAAAAGTATGTGCTTCAATGCACATAGAATTCTTCCAAATGTTTATTAGATGTAATTGATTGCTAATCAAAGGTACTAGAATGCCACTGATGTGTTCAAAGGACAACTGATTAGTGATTGTATTAGCTGAGTCCTAACTGAGTCTTTCAAACACCATTGAAATGTCTTGCCCAGTGGACGTCTAAGAAATGTTTTTCAAAAAGTTGACGAGCTGTCTAGACGTCTTCTGACCTGCGATATCACTAAAACCTCGTCCGCTGGGTTCATCATTCTCCAGCACAGTGGAATGTAATGAGTAAAAATCCTCCTCCTCCGGCCCCGTCTCTGCCCACACTCCCATCATTCTTCAGATATGAACGTTGCACAACACTGGGTTGCACTGAAGGTTCACTCTCTCTTCAAGGAGCCCGTGTGACGAGATGGATATGACACCGTGGGTTCAGGGAGTCGAGGCTCGCACGGCTGTGTCCGCCGATGAAACCAACCTGCGTTCAACATTCGTCCCGCTGGAACGCAATCAGCTTTGTAATGTGATTTGATCTGATACGACGACAGCGGCCTTATTTCTAAACATCCTCGTCCCTTGTTCTTTCCCGTCTGTCATTCTGTATAGGCCTTGTTTTTCCTCTGACTGTCTCAGGAAGGTGTCGGGACACCACAAGCCTCCAGATCAGCTTCTTGGCAGACACTCCCCGAGTCTCTGGAGCTGGACGGGAGGGATGGAAACCATTTCACAAAACATGTTCCCTCATTGGGGGATTTTGATGATGCTGATGGAAAATCTATAGTTCGTTTGCTCTGGTCCAAATCAGTGAATAGACCAAGACCACTTCCTCTGCAGGATGGTTGAGGGGTCGTTTTTGGTCCACATCCGTCACGATGACTGCGTGCATGGACTAAACAACTGAAGTTTGAAACTGCACCAAGACTTTCCATTTCATTTGTCATCTATCTGTATGTTTGCAAAAAAAATCTGTATTATATCTTGTAAAATAAATATATTTTAAGGGTTTAAGATCTCACAGTGAAGAGCTGTTGAGGAAATGATACACGAGGTGAAGCTATGACTAATACCTGGTGTCTGTGTTGTTGCTTCAGACGCATCCTGTTGCCAAGAAACATTATAGCAGATTCCTGACTTGATGTTTTACTTTGTACCGTATCCCAACCGTCTCCAACCTTCTCTTATCTGCTCTCCCAAACACAAACCCTGCACAGGCCTTTTCAGGTTTGTCTCTGTTGGAATCACATGTTGACTTTGACTCCCTGATGCACAGAAAACATTTCCCTGCCTGACCTCGAGACCGAATCAAAACACGGACCCGGCATTGGAAAATGTCATAACGTACTGTATATTGGCATCAGAGGGAAAATAAACCGGCTGACCTTTTGGAGTCTTGAGCTTTCTGAAAAGGGACTGATGGCATTAAGATTTGTTTAGATGTCGTGTTGCCCAAGAGGAGGCTCCGCTCACAAGTTTCCTTCACTCCAGCATTTCATCAGAGTCCACAGTGGACAGAAAAGGGCTGTGAAGCTCTGACAGGCTAATTGGTGAAGGTAAACACTCTCCTGCTTTCTTCTCTCCTCCCTTTTCTTCTCATCTCTTCTGCTTTTGCCTCCTTTTTGTTTGCATTCAGCTTTGCACAACGAGGAGCCACGCTCAGGATTTCTCAATCCCGACAAAATCAACAGAGGAAGCAGATGGACTGTGAAGTGATGTTAGTCCAGCTCCTCTAAAACAAAACCACTTCTCCCTGTTCCACAATTCTCTCGTCCCCTTGACGTATTTGTGTCTGACAAAGCTATATTAAAAACAATGAGCTGCGTTCAAGATTTCTCCATTTCAACACAAAAATTAAAAATATGCACTTTGGCTGCTGTTGGGCAATAACAGTCTTACGGCAAAAGTAAATATTCTCATCTGTACTTTCCTCCTCTCCCACTCCTTTCCCACCCTGCCCTCCCCTCTCCTCTCCTCACCCACTCTCTCCTCTGGTCCCTCCTCCTCTCTCACCTCCTCTCCTCACAATGTGCAGTTAGTGTTGCTGACATTTTGGTTTTCACAACAACAGATTGTGTTTCCACAGAAACATGAACACCATCTGAAACATCGGCCTGCACCATCAACAAACGGGGCTCCATTAGTCAACCCGGCAGCACTTAGCGGATCGGAGTCAAGTGCGTCCTGACCGGTGCATCGAGGCCGTGACGAGTATTTGTGGTGGAGCATTTGAATACGGAGACGGATCAGACAGATGTTCATACTTTATTTGTGGATGTGTTAGAGGTTGTAACGATCATGGCCAGTGGGTGTGGGGGAAAAATGGATTCTTTGATGCATTGCAATTCATTCTTTAGGATAATGGATAATGTCTTGATGAAGAAAAGTCAGTAACCCAAAATTTAAAACCCAGTTCTCAACATTATGATCACCAGTAACACTTTTGTAAGACCAGGCAATACGTTTCCAATGGCTGAAGTGACTGGATGGTGAAACATAATGGACGTAGACATGTCTGTTTACATTCTAGTTTTGATGAGGACGGCTGATGGTTTCCATGAAGTTGAAGGTAAAGGGACCAAGACATGACCTGGACATTTGGCAACGCAACAAAGATGAGAAACCATATTTCACATTTCCATCCAGAGTTGAGGGAAAAACAGAAGGATGTAGTTGCTACCAACCACAGAAGTAAGTAAGAAGCAAATAGTCACATGTTGAGGAAAAAAATAAACCATGAATAGGAATTGTTGATGCATCAGGATTGGAAATCGTTTTATAATCACATCATAGCCCTCTGAGCTGCTATTGAACCACATTCACTCCTTCCAACCCCTTGAAACACAGGGCTTTCCCCGTCATGACGACAGTTTGGGAATCCTGATTTCTTCACAGGAAACTTGTCGTCATCAAGGAAATACAGATTTTCAAATATGAATACAGCAGCTCAGACATACTGACGAGATGATGTTGCAGTTGAAGTTGTTTTTGGACATTTTGAAGATCCTTTGATTGTCATGGTTTTGTGCATAAATACGAAACCATTTGCAGTTCAATACCAAATTATTAACATATAGACAATCAAAGGAAAATTTAAAATGTTATATTTCTGAAATTATTTTCAAAATTTTACTTCTGTGAACTAGTCATACTTTACAGACATGATCCTGATAATGATCAACAAAAGCATTAGGGTTCTTTAAAAAACAAAAAATCTACATCTATTTATCTGTCGTCCTGTGTGATCGGTGATTTAGGGGATGTTTATATGGGCGTGTCTTCACCATAATGTCAGTGTGCCCCAGGAAAAAAAATCAGTTCTGTGGTGAGACACTACAAAAATAGAGCCCATGGAGTTAATCTAGCTCTGTGTGTGTTTGTCTGTGTGTGTGTGTGTGTGTGTGTGTGTGTGTTGGCTACCACAAATGAGACACGACGGCTGGGGTGAAAAAATAAATAGTTCATTCTAGGAGGAAAACAAACTGAGCTTGCATGTGTGTGTGCAGACAGAGAGCAAACAGACATATTACAGCGATGTGAATCAGTCGTAAATGCTCCAAAACACTATTTTCATTACTCACTGCACAAAATATGTGTGTGCCTGTGTGTGTGTGTGTGTGTGTGTGTGTGTGTGTGTGCTAAATCACAGTACTTCATAAACTGAGGATTCACTAAAAAGCAAACATCTTCTAATTACCCACTAAACGCTCACTGCCTAAAACGCCTCTATTTCCCGACTCATATTACTTCGTATCGCTGTTGTTGTTGATATTTGCCGTTTTTTCGCACATTGGCTGCAATAAAAGACTTCGCTTCATAAGCTACATCTCATTTCAGAAGAGACGGTTTTTGTTTTCATCTCAGTGAAATGAGCTAAAGTAGCCTGCAGTATATGATATAATATCATAAAAGGAAATGATACAATCCCATAAAACTTTATAGGGCCATTTTGTGGAAATGGACAATCGTTGTTTTATACGGCGAAAGACACAGCTCCAGCTACTTAAAGAGAAACTCAACTTTGGAATAGATTTCACACACAGAGCCATCAGAATCCAGTCGTCCTGCTTCTACCCTGCACTTATCCTCCATTACTGCCGCCTCGGCCGTCGCACTGTGTTTCTCCTCAATGTTCCTCTGAGAGATCTGAGCCGCTGGAATGAAACAAACAAACTAAAACCTTTACAACTGCTCGGTGCCAGCTTTTATTTCACACGTTCGGAGAGCTTGAGGAAACAAAAGCAGGAAATGTAAAAATCCTCCCTCTCAGCAGCAGCACTGAGGGATGATGGGACGTCTGCAATGGTTACATCTTAATGTGAAAGCTTGATAAAGACTCATGCACCTGTTTATTTTCTCAATGCAATGATCATTATGCTGTTTGGCTTCAGACACATAAATGCAGGAATCCAAACACTAAACCATAAACAGACACAAGCAGAAAGTAGCTCCTTGTTTAAGACGTCCAGGTTTTAAAAGTTTGCAACACAGCTGGACAGTTGAGTGAATTTCACTGCCACTGTCTTCATATCACTCTTTAACAGCTACAGATGGAGGAATTATTACAGACAAGCTCCTGAAAATCTTTACTTTTGTTCTTAACAGTCAAACTTTAGAGTTTGATTTTTATGAATATGAACAAGTCGACAGACAGATACCAACACTGAGAGGAAGAATTACGATTTATACCCCAATATTTGACTTTGGCGCGTACATGAATCAGGGGAATTTCACATCATCGTACAAGAATGTTTTACAAGATTCTGTTTTGCACAATTCATCTTTGTACAATCCTGTTGAGGAGTTGATTTGTGCACATGTCAATAAAATGTCTTTGCAATTTCACACAAACTGTGGCAATTTGTCAAAGACGACATTTATCTGGATGAATGTGGAAGCAAAACAAGCAAAATAAGTAATAGCTATCTTTCAATGCAACTCTGATGTGACACTGAGCAAGGTTGTAAGGTGTAACCTGTCAGGCCAGATACATACTGGACCCAGGAATTCGTGCTACCTAACAAACCTGCCTAAAAATGTCACTGATGCTGTGAAAAAAAAACAGCACTGGATCATTATAAAGTCCCACCGATGTATCGGTCAGGATTTAGTTCATTCAGTCTCAGACCAGCTCGAAACTGTCATGTAGAGACACAACCTGAGGCCGCTCTTCCGACAGCAGATCACCAGCAACGTCGGTGGATTAACGGAAGCTTTAGGTTTGAACATCCAGAGAGGTTCAGTTTTTTCTCCTAGTGTAGAAAATATAAACCGGGATTCTTAAATATATAGACATCACATTAAACCTTTCCATGAAATTTCAGCACAGGTACCAGATCTTATTGAACACCTCCTCTATCTATATTGTAAACACATCTCATTTCAAGAGCATCCTGATACGTTGTCAAGATTAAAAGGACCGTGCAGAGGAACGGCTGAGATGTAAGGTAGACATCACTGCAGATAACCTTTCAGGGGAGTCAGACATCTTAAGAATCAGGAAGAAGTGTGACATTCTTCCAACATCAAGAGAAGATCGAGTGTTGCACCTGTGACCACCTGACAGTGATGTCACAGCGTACCGACACACCCTGCAGTACACCTCTACATCACCGCAACAATGTGAGAAGGTAAATCATCTGGATCAGTCTCCATTTCCTGAAATAACCCAAACGAGCCTGGGCTGTAAACTCACCCATCAGAGCTCTGCGATGTGGATTTAACATGCAGCGACACACTCGTGTGCAAACTCATGTTACTTGCACAAAGTCTTTGACACTACAAAGAAAAACACACGCAGCGAGTGAGTAATTTTACAGAACGCCGAGCCCACACTGTGCTCGATGACTAAGCGTTTTAGAAGGAGAGGACGACAGAGGAGGAGAGTGAGGCAGGGAGTGAGACAGACAGACAGACAGACAGATGGACAGACAGACAGACAGATGGACAGATGGACAGATGCAGTCTCCACCAGGCTCAGAGACAGCGTCATCCTCCAGGACAGAAGACTGTTGAATCTATATGTCTCTTTACTTTATTCATACAACGTCACTTTACATTAATTCCTGATTACTACATATTTATAGCTCTGTTTGTATATTTTTATTGTGACCGTTTACACCTGCATAAATATACATATATTAAAATACATTTATGCATTTGCTACCTGTTCACAAGCTGTTTAACTGTCCCAGTATATAAATATTTATTAGCTCACTGTGTCTGTAAACCTGTTCTTACTCATCCATAACCTGTCTACATTACTGTTTATTCTTTTTCATTACCTGCCTACTGCAGTATTTCATTTCATACATATTATTTCCATGTCTGAATTTAGCTTCTGCACTAAGTTATGTCTTTCATCTTAGATTCTGAATTTCACCTGCGTGATTTTCCTTTTACACGTCCTGTTTCAGCAGGAGCCTGAGAATTAAGAATTGCATTGCTTCACCGTAGTTCTTGTGCATACGACATTAAAATACCTGAAACTTGAAGAGAGGAGGGTGATGTGTGAAAAGAAAGACAGCTGGGGAATAGCAAAGCGAGAGTGGGGGGGGATGAAAAAAGAAAAAAACAAGAAACGACAGCCGTCAATCACCCTGTGTGTCTGGGAAGACGGATTGAAATTCTGATCAGATCCCCAAACACACACCTGAATAAAAGGAGGGAGACAGAACTGTGCTGCATTCGTGCATATTTAGTCGTGTGCATGTGTCTTGTAAGCGTGTGTGTGTGCCCTGTGTGCATGTGTGTGTGTACGTGTGCATAAATTACATGTGACGATACTTGGAGCGTATGGACTTTGTGTGTGTGTTGCATTGAAACTGGTTGTGTTAGAAGCATATTGGTGTTACATATGAACCATTTTGCTGCTTCTCTGAGTGTGTGTGTGGTTTCGTATCTACCTGTGTGCGTCTCCAGGTTTGTGTCTCAGTGTGTGTCTGTAAACACAGGGGTTCCAGGGCATACATAGATTCAACAACACATTAGTCCCCGGTCAGGTCGAAATGTCAATATTCACCATTCACACAAACAGTAAACCTCAGCGCGCCAAACCAGTGGGGAATGGAGGTCAGTCCCACTTTTTTAAAGGTTATTTTATATGGCATTTCCTTTATGTAAGAGAGAGATAGAGATGAGGAATGAGAGGAAAGGCTGCAACATGGGGGGCTGAGAGACGGAGAATGGCCTGTAATACAGCTCAGACACTCGAAGCTTAAAGTGACCACAGATACAGTCTGTGTATTTCAAACAGATTTGCATGAAGCGAAATGAATATGTGCAAGGTTGAGATTGTAGTAAAATGAAATATGGAAACATAGGACACAAATGTGATTGATTTTTATCATCTTGGCTTTGTGCTCTAATGACAGTCTGTCTGACCTGCGAACAGCTTATCAACCAGTCTTGGCTGTTAGCAGTTGCCTTCATACAAATACAAATACAAATACCATGTCACAGAGCAAAATGAGCATCTTACATGAGTCATGCTTCTGAGTTTCAATCAAATAAGCTCAATCAATATCTGTTTTTGGTGCAGCAGCATTCCTCCATATTAATCAATTAACCAGATGAAAAGGATTCTAATTTTCCTCAAACTTGCATTGAGGTTACATCACATTCATTGATTTTCATTTCTTATAAATATTACTTTGGCCACTTGCAGGCAGAGGAAGAAACTGTAAAAACACCACATTGACATGTTATCACCTTACAAAGTTATCATAGCTCACAGTTGCAGGCACAGAGCACTCATTTGAAGAAGACTTTCTGTCCTCTGGCATGCTCTGGATGCAGTATTGATGGATCCAGGCTGGTGTTTATTGGTTATTCACTTTGAATCCCACAGTTTGAATGTGTGCAACAAACTTCTTTTACAAAGTACTTACAGGAAATACAAACTAAGCACGATGTATGACAGCAAATACGTCATGTAACTCATCAGATTTTAAGCGCAGTCGGGATAATTCCATTTGTACTAACGCTAAATACGTACACACTTTAAATATTGTGTAGATGTGAGGAAAACAAGTGGCATATGTGAGGATTAATTCTTCCTCCCACCTCTTCAGGCCCACAGCCTCAAACAGTCACATGTCTTCTCCCCCACAGGCCTGCTGATCGCTCCATATTTATTGTGAGTGATAGGACAAAATCACAGATGACTCAAAACTATATCAGCCAAATTATATCTGTATATCTATCTGTTGTGCCACTCAATTGAGTTTTTGATTTGATTTTTGCAACCCACCGCCTCCCTCATGCACTTTCTTTGTCTCTCTGGCATATTTTAATATATTTGAATTTTCTCCCCCGCTATCTCTCTCCACGCTTCTCTCTCTCTCTCTCTCATCTTTGAGACAGATAAAGCCCGGTGCTTTTCGATTTGGAGCGTAATGGATGATTTTGCTGAGTGGAAAATGACGGGTTATTTCCTTGAAGTCTATCATGGCGGCAGAAACAGCGGTTTCTAAGTCAGCAGGCCTCAGTGGAACAAAGGAGGAATTCAGGTGATCTTGTTTGGTCTGTCTTTGATGCAACAGGGAGGGTGATTGGAGGAGTTTCATCTGTGCCTCTGTCTTTGTTTTCTCTGCTCACATCTCTGGATCGCACTCTGCCTCTCTCCATATTCTCTCCTTCCCTATTTCTGCATAATTTCTGCTCCTCTTTCCTTTGAATTTTTGATGACAGGCATTTTTACAATTACCAGAGAAACGTGACATCTACTTGCACGACCCTCATTTGGTTAATTAAAATGGGATGTCACCTAGACATCAATCTAAAGTGCACCGCCAGGGTAATAACCAGCTCTGACCCTGTCAAACTACTCAGCAACAAGAAAATTCATAACTCTGAGAGACGTGGCAAAATGGAGAGAGGGGTCAACAGAAAATAAGATTTAATGAGCCCTATTGCAGGATTACAGGCGCAACAGCAGTTAGCAGATAATTTTCTTGAATGATATAATATGGGTGCATAATAGAAAATTACATATTGCAGTTGAATGGTACAGGAAGGAAACATGAGGTTCTACATAACACTGGTCCTCAATGTCCAGACTTTTGTTCCCTCTTGACAGATCATGAGTCATTAAGCCTCATTTCCTTGTAGCTCATTTAAGTCAGTCGTGCTGCGAAGAGCTTCAGACAAAAGCAGCGTTCCAGCTAATGACGGCGGCGGCTATTGTACGACTCAAACCTGGTGAGTGAGATGGAAACACATGTTTGAATGTGACATTTTGTCCGGAGGGTTTGAGCATTAAAGCATGAATATGTATGAAATACATATTTCATACTAGTCACACTGTCAAAGTGTGATAACGTATCCTGAAAATAACATTATATAATAGTCATAATATCATATGTCGACATATATTATGATGTATGTTGATATTATATATTGACTGTACACTGGAAAAAAAGTTCAGTGATGAAGCTATTGGATGCCATTCATTCCAGTGTTCAGGAACGTCCTCTTCAACATGCATAGATAATTTTTTGACAAATGCGGTGAATATATGTTCTACAGTTGGATCTGCAACGGTCGGCTCCAGCGAGCACAACATCTTTGCAATGGTAAGGAAATCAAAAGTTCCAAAAGCTGGGCGAAAAAGTGGCATACAAAAGAAGAAAAGTCAAAATGCATTTGTTGAAAAGATACAGTGGGATAATGTGGTTATGTAATTAACTCATACTGAAGCTGCCTCACAATTATTTATGCAACTGCTTTTTATCCACTTGTGACAAACATGTTCCTATCAGAAAACTGTCAGAAGCACTAAAACGCCTCGGCTTGATTTGGAGCTGAAAAGCTGCGTGACAGAAAGGGACCGAGTGAACAAAGCTGGTTGCACATCTGTTCGACTGTTCTGACTGGCAGCTCCAGTGTTCACTGAGAAACAGTGTCACTGAAATGAATACAGAAGAAAAAAGCAATATTGTGGAGAACCCTTAATTAAGCAAAGGGTAATGATAAAGCAAATGAAACTCCCTCGTTTATTGAATCTGGAGGTGGATTTATAACCAAACCTCAAGATACGGCTAATTACTTTATTAATTATTTCATCAGTAAAGTGGACAAAAGAAGAAATCAAATGTTGCCAGTGAATTAAACTATCTGAGGCACTAATTAATCCACATATCATATCTGACATAAAACACACACAAATATATATATATAAATTTTAACTAATGTAAACATAGAAGAAATTAGAAACAGCTTCAAGGATCTAGCAAGGAGTCATTCACTGGACCAATCGGCCGATTAGCACTCAAGACAGTATCAACTCTGAATTTCAACATGCGTTTTAGCTGGGTTACTCAACATGTACAACTTTACCACATTTAACAGATAACTGGCTCAAACAAGGTGACAAACTTTTAATCTTATGGTCCATGAGCTGCTCCTCCAGCTATCTTCATACACATTCAAAACTGCAGCTATGGATGGGCGAAAAGTTATTTATCCAACAGATAAGTGTGTGTTGTTTAATGTTACCCTGTCAAATATTAAATCACCACAATGTGGAATCCCCCAGGGCAGCTTTCTTGGACCTCTTCTATATTCCATATTCACAAATGATCTGTGTATTAAAAAAATGAATGCAAGTATGCTGACGATACTGCAATGTATGTATGAGCAGAAAACACCAAGGTCCTCTCTCGTTTCACATGCGGAGAATAGTTGTTAATGTAGCAACTAATGGGGCTCTTACATATATTACAAAAGTAAATAAACTGTAGTGACTTGAAGCTTAGCCTGAAGATCCAGTGTCTTAAATTACCAATTTGTAAACATCAGCTGTGCTCATGATCTTTGCAAACTGACCAAAGTACAATATTTCAAATGCAAACGGATAGAATTCTTTCTGTTTCCACTGCTCTTTGCACTGAAAGAAACCGGTTCAGATGGACCCAGAATGAGACTAGGATGCATCCAGGAAGTCTCTCTTTGGAGGTATTCTACAGACAGAGAAGACCCTGAGATCCAGAACAGTTTTCAGGGACAGACAAAATATCCCATCCTGCCTGCAACACAGGTTTCTGCAGGGAGCAGCTGAACAACATCTTTGGTACTTACTTACATACTTTGCTGCCACCATGACCTGGAACCACGGACACAGCCAGAACATTTATGAATAGAAAAGCATGAAGTAGCTGCAGAAGCTTTTTTTTTCTTTCCCAGCAGCATAAATCACAAACCAAACTGTCTCTTTCTGTGGCAGATGCAGAGGTGTTTGTTTTCCTCAGGGTTTGTTTTTTCAGCAGAAGGTCAAACCTGCCAAACGTCTTTCAGCTACTTTGGAAATTAGAAATATGATTTACAAAAAAAAAAAAAGTCTGCCTGCTCACTACCAGTTTTTTTTTTTTTTTTTAAGTTTGAATATTCAGCGAATGAAATTATCATCAATCCTGATTCAGCCCAAACCTTTGACAGAATTCGAAACCAGAATTATAATTTTCTTATCACTGCTTTTTAAATTCGAGGCATCGACTCAGAATTGAACAGAATCCATTTGCAGCGTGTTTTCCATGATTAATAGAGACAATTATTAATATATTCATTGATTATTAATTCTGGAGATAAAACCTGCTTAGTGTGCTCGTGTGGTTTCGTGTGAATCCTGGAGGTCACTTTGGAGGAATAATGAACGCTTCTCGGGGATGTTAAAATTTGTCGAGTGAAGCAGCTCAGACTGTCAAGGCCCTTCAGGTCGAAGCCACACAGGAAACTGAAACTGGGGAAAAAGTTAACTTTCTAAATGTTTAAGGAATCCATTAATTTTTCATATTTTGAAGGCTGATTGGTGCATAAAGGTTGAGGCGGACAGGAGAATGAGAAAGAGGACAGAAATTATTTTTTGGTGTAATTTGGTGTTTTCAAAGTCCGTTCCTCACTTTAGATTTGCAGAGTAAATTATTTTGAATCTTTAATCAGCTTTTTTTTTTCTACTTCACTCATTTTTTGCGCGTCTCCTTCTAATCATTAATTTGATTTGCCCTCTCGAGTGTGGACAGAAATCAAAGTTACAGTAAGAAAACCTCTCTAATATCTGTCGCATGTCTTGTGTGTTACTGCTGCAGCACTTTCATTTGCTCCTGTAAGTCTTGTGTGTTTTTTTCCACGTGTCTGCATGTTTCTGTCACGGGACGCTAATTTAGTAGCTTGCTAGCTGGCTAATGATCTGCCAGTAACCATGACAGCCAATCACACGACAACAGACGTGACACACAGCACATTGTGTGAATGCCTGCGCACACACTTCTGTGACTGTGTTTGTGTGTCTGTTTTACACTGGTAATTATGTTGGGGGGAGCTATTTATATGTTTAAGGACCCTGTGCTTCCAATAACTATTTACAAGTGTTTTCATTTCTCTACAATGGCCGTTGGCATGCACACACACACACACACACACACACACACACACACTGAGTCAAACTGAGACAGATAATCAAACACTATTACTGTCCTTTCTCATGTACGCCCTGAATCTTTAGATCAACTTTATTGCTTCCACCATGACATCAATGAAAAGAAATGGCCACTGTACTTTCCACATAATTACAACTGTGTGTGTGTGTGTGTGTGTGTGTGTGTGTGTAGCTTGTCGAGTCTGAAAGCACACAAAGCAAAGTGTTTATTGAAACTACACTAACATGTTGATGATGTCTATTTATACATATTTGTGTGTGTGTGTGTGTGTGTGTGTCCTTAAGAGTCGCTGATGATGTGGACATTTAATCTGCGTGATGGAGATGGATTGATTTACTGGATAGATTTTCCTCAGTTTAACCCCACTGCACACACACACACACACACACACACACACACACACACACACATACACACACACAGAAAAAAGGCCTGGTGGATGGGAAATGGATCGGCTGCAGCTCTGTTAACCCTTCACCTATAGAGGAAGCATATAAGCTCAGATAGGACTTAGAAAACAAATATGAAGCAGGATGTTCCAGCTTGGTTCAGCAACAAAAGTGTAAGTTCGTCCAAAACACACCAACTCCACTAATCAGAGAAGAAACCCTGTCTTGGTCAGGAATGTGAGGAATGAGCCTTTTGCAGATTTAGTATCTTACCACCATTAATGAATTTCAACGTTGCCTTTATGACGGTGGGAAAAACACATTTTGATATCAGTCCTTGAATGAGCCCTGTTGTACGTCGAGTGTTTTTTTTCTGAAAAGCCAATCAGACCCTCTTCAGCAGTGAAGTGAGTCTGACTGTTTTGATTGGTGTCACGTTGAAGACTGTGACCGTGAGAACATGCTGCATGTGTCTTGAGAAAAAAAGTCACATGTCCGTGTGAGAATCAGAGGAAGTGGCAAATTAGGTCAGCTGAAAATGGGAAAGGACTACAGTACCTGCATGTTTTGCTTTTTAGATAGATAGATAGATAGATAGATAGACAGATATCCAGTCCAGAAAAGAAAGCATCAGAACTTGATTGACCTTATTTTAGCTGATACATTAAAATATGCCTCGATGGTTCTTGATACCAAAACGTAGGATCTGCTCAACTAAAATGCCTTGATCCTGGTTTGTTTAGAGATCTCCCTGTCACAGTTCTACCCTCCTCTACCCTTCTCCCTAAGACTTTTTTCCTGCCGTCTATAACAGTCGCTTACGTAAGTATATATATGATCTCTTCACATCCAACCAAGATAGATAGACAGATAATCGGCAACAGTGACACATTCAGACAACTAGAACGACGGCATCAGTCGATTCAGCCCCAAAACGACTAATGTTAACGTTTAAGCGACAAAGCCCTCGAGCAGCTGTAGTAACTGTGACGGGGGGAAAAGGAGGAAGTCAGGTGACGTTATTAAAGTCTGCAACAAAACACTAGACAAAACCTAACAGTCGTGTAGAAAGAAGCAGTGAAGTCTTTTTTTAACAGAAGTAGAGACAGACAACAGGTAACACTGAGTGCGATTGTGGACCTAAACTAACAGCAGTCCTCCCCGTCTCTCTCTTGTTTTGCTTGTAGCTGAGAGTGCTCATCCTGTTCTATTCAAGACAAGGTTACAGAAATAACAAGATGTTCTTTATGGGGAAGATAAAGCGTCTTGAGCTGGAAGGCATGAGCTCTGAAGGACATGACGGTGCCATTGAAAAATATGTTGTTCCTGTTGAATGCAAACGTCAGACATGTCAATCAGTCAGAAAATGGAAACTGTTCGCGTTAATCACTTTTCACTGCATTATTATTATGAATGCATTTAAAATGTATCACTGATTTGTTTTATTTTCTTGTAACACTAACCTCTGCTTGTCGTTTTACACCTGTCCATCATGTTTCATTCTGCCGCCTGTTCTGATGCCGTTATCCGAGTCGGATGCCTCTTTGTTCGTCGTTTTGATGTTTTCTGTTCTGTATTTGCTTTGAGTTCTGCTTCCTTTTATAAGCATCTTATTTTCACTTTATCTCATCTGCACACATTTGTCTTTTTTGCTTCTTTTTTTTTTTTCATAGTGATTTTGAGAAAGCCTGTGTTTTCTCTTGTTGTACTGAACAGTGAATCAGTCTTTGCATGTATGAGACACTGTCGCTACAGAATGTGAAGGTCAGGCTGAAGATCGACCTTTGACCTTTGCTCATCCTCAGCTGTGGAACAGCCCCAGATGTTTTCAGAAGAGATTAAGTGTGAAGCTGCTCTCATCACAAACAGTTGATATGGACTAAACCTTTAATTACCTTTTAATCTCACTGTTATCGCTGCTGGACACTGCATTTTGATTATAGCTCAATAATTCCTGCTCTCACCATCACAGACCTGAATTGTGGATAATTTCATTTCCCCAGGTAAATATTGTGAGTAATGTAAAACTTCACTGTCTTATCACACTTGCTCAATTTAAATTCTCAACTTTGAGCTACTCAGACTTTTAGTATTTTTATGGTAATTGTGTTTGTGCATGTTTGTTGTCTTTCCTCTGCACATTTCTCTGCCGCTGCTCTCGGGTCCGTCTCACAACAGATACCTTCATCTCACCGAGGATGTAAAACAAAATGACGTATAAGCTTCTATCGGTCCACAGGCCTTGATGTGTTGTATACATCCTTCTAAGCTTGGATACTGAGAAAGTGGCTGGTGGGCGTCATTTAAGCCGAACACCTACAGTAATTCACAGCTTCACACCCAATAATTTCCAGCTTCACCAGCAATCTCAAAAATAGGCAAGCAAAGCCTTTAAGAGCGGCTGTTGTTATTGTATAATTTCTTCTAAATTATATATGATGCTTTCTTCACAGAGAAGAAACATGCAGTATACACAACATGAATATATGTAGTATGCATAGTATAAATAAGAATGCACACACATGAACATTTCATATCAATCCACGCTGACACAAATACTCACACATTCATAAAAACCTGTAAAAATTAAAAATGTAAAACGTAGCATGAAACAAGATGAAAAGTGTGAATGTGCACTAGTGGCCCCTAGAGGCTGGAATGTTTTTACACCCCAGGAGTAGTGAAGTGTTGGACTGAATAAACAGCAAGCCAATTCACATGTAAGGTTTGTCCTCACAGTGGTGCTCGAGGGATCTAAAATCAATCAAAATCCACCAATCAGAATCTGACATTCGACCATAATGTGGCCAAAGCATCAGAGAATCAGAGCTCATCATCTGGTGGACATGAATATAACACTTACATTTAGGGCGTCAGTATTTTTATCTTCCTCTGGTTGGAATGACGAGCAACATCAAAGAGAAAGAAAGCGGAGGCAGAGATCTGATCTGATGGCTGAAGTTAAAAACTTCTGGTCTTTGTTATTTATCCATTTGTTGGTGATCTTTCTAAAATCTTTTCCAGCGTTGGCATGTTGGCATCGTGAATTTATTTCACAGAGAGTAAATTACTCAGCTCAAACAGTAATCTCCCCCTGACCTCCTCCTGAAAGTTTGTGCATATTTTACTTAAATAGAAAGCAGGATATGAGATTTATCGCTGTACTGGAAAACCCACTGAGGCTCAGAGAAGTTGGAGAGATTGAATGTGTGGGTGTTTGTGATAAAAGATAGTGGAAAGAGCGAGACGGAGAGAAAAGTTTCTGAGAGAATCAGAGGTACCTGGGAGTTAACGATGAAGAGGAGAGGCTCCATTGTCATCGTCACCACCTCGTATGGCGGACTTTACTCAAATTGAACCACCTGCGATAACGTCCTTTATGTGACTGAAGCATGTCCCTGTGTCTGTCTCTGTCCCACTGACAAGGTTTATAGTTAAATAAAATAAATAGTTATCCTAGTTACCTGGCTACAGAGAGTAGAGACGATATTATGCTTCAGCTTAGCCACAAAAAGCATTGAAACATCATGATCTAGATGCACGTCTTCAGCTATTAACTTGCTATTTTCACCAGGTTTCTTTTTACTGGCTAAACTCAAGCAGGCTTCAACTTAAATGCTTCAAAAAAAGATTCACTAAAATGCCAATAAAACAAGGTCGTCAACGCAGCGGAGAGTTTGCTCGGTTTTATATGGGTGGTAATATAAGGGCAGTTAGCAATAAATAGGAAACACTGTTTCATATATAAAATTGTGAGAGGAATTATAAGAGAAGAGAGCAGGAGGATAAAGGGGATGAGACCTTATTCTCTCTCAGCCGCCTCAACCATCATGTAATATTGACATTCATTTTTGTATCACCAAAAAACACTTCATCAACTATAGTTTATCCTCAAACAAAAGAGAATTTTTGTCTTATGGCCGACTTGGTAGCAAACTTTTTTAAATGAGATTTAAGAAAAGATTGAAGGATTTTGAAATCCTGTAAATCATCTGTTAATGCTCATGAGATCACGAGACATTAAGCCTTGACAATGTGGAAGCTGATTTGAAAATGACAAACAATTAAGACCACCTAAAATATAGCATGAAGCCATCTGAGCATTAAATGGTAAATATGCAACAGTTTTCCAAAGAACGTGCAATATGCAATAAAAAACATTTAAGGTAAGAAATGAATCTCTTTAGACAAATATAAGAAGTAGATTTTTGGGAAGGGGGATGAGATACAGCTATTTTCAGCTGCTGGAAAATTTCAAAATCCTATGAGAGAAATAGCATCAACCTTGTTTCCTTGATTTATTGATAGCTCTAATGTACCTTCTCGGTCCTGTGTTTAAAACCGGGAGCTCTGTCCTTTCCCCTGCTCTCGCCTCTTCAAATCTCCTCCCCTGCCACCGCTCCCCCCCCCATCCCCTCTCCTTCCTTCTTCTCTACTCTCTATTAATTTTTAATATGAAGAATAGGAGGCCATTCAGGATGTGTAATCTCCATGTTTTAATAATGCGGAGGTTCACAACATGCATTTAATCGCAGCACACACACACTCACACTCACACACACACAGTTGGATCCACAAAGTCACCATCAACTATTTTACTCAAAATGCTGCTGCATAGACGATGTGGGAGAAAGCAACTTGAATTCTAGCACAAATATAAGACACAAAGAAGAAAACCAGTCTTTTAACATCCATCTGTCACATAGTTTACTGCTTATTAGTTGATTAGAACAAACACTTGTAGTTTGCATGCCTGAATTTAAACATATTTTTTTCACATATTTGTCTCATAATTGATATTCTGCAGCCTGTATAGTTCAGTATAGCTGTTTTTGAACCGGCTCATGAAAGAAAATCTGTCAATCTGAAAGCGTTCTCTTATCAACGACTATGTTTGACTTGTCCGCTGAGACTGTTGGTTGAACACCTGAAACAAAAGTCTTGAGGTCTGATGTTCTGCTGACTCATCCATCCACCCTGACCTTTGTCTCTCACCTGGCAAAACCACCAAGTGTTCACTCAGCTGCTGACAAACACTTTCTATTTTGCTCAATTTGAGGGATTTTGTCCGAGAGAACTGAGAGTTATCTGAACCAAACAGGAGGAAATGTTTCGATCCTTTCCTCCACTGCAGCTCTGGTTTGAGATTGAGGTCGATTGCACAGGTGTGATTTTACAAATGTCGCCTGGTGCAGCTTCGGTCATCAAACGGCAACAGTGAAATGAGTAATGATGATAACAATTATTATCACAGCAGTCTGGTCTTAATCCCTCTTCTGCCTCTGTCGGGCTCCATCTTCACATCAGTCTCTCTCTTTTCTCCGTCCTCCCTGTTTGCTGCATGTCTCTCTGCAGACCCCCCAGTACAGCGCATACCTTCTCTATCTCTTTGCTCTCAGCTGGACAGACACACATCAACGCTCTGGCGAGCTTCAAGAAAACCCCTCTCCTGCCCGGCTCCCTCCGCCCCTACATTTCTCAGTTTCTCCTTCTCCACCTCCCCAGATCTCTCTTATAGGTTGTCTCGGGGAGAGATGGCAGACAAGTGCCCCTGCTGTGGTTACAATCCTCCCACCCCCGTGTCTCTCTTCCTCCCCCTCCCTCCCTCCCTCCCTCTCTCTGTGTGGCCGTCTTATTCCCAGCAAGAATGTGCCATGTGTAAATGGTGACTCAGAGGAGTAGAGCACTTTTATAAAATCATGAAATAACAAGGCAAAAAAATCTATCTTGACATGCACATAGTTTTGGTTCACACTGGACAAAAAACCCCATTAACTCCCATTAACATCTGACTTTCATCTCTGGTGTTAAAGGCTACAATCGGCATTTACTCTCAGGTCAAATGACTCTCACAGGTATTTATCAGTGATGGAAAAATGACACCAGAGTTGATGTGCTAATTTTCACCTCTTTCTGAACGCAACGCTATGACGCAGGTTAAAGTTCTGGACTATAGCACATAAATGGTCACGAACAGTCTTCATTGTGTTTTACAGTCTGGGAACATGTAACTGCAGCGTCATTGAGTCTGCGTTGATTTAAAGATCTAAAAAAATATGCCATAGCATGTCACTGGCCTCCATGTTGCTCTCTAGCGTTTCCTGTTTTTCGGCACATTTGTGAACGTGACACGGCAGAAAAAACAAAACTCATCTCACTCATCTACTGGCGATGGTGAAGGAGTCAATCAACTATTTTTTACTCGTCTTTAAAAAACTTGCATATTAGCACTAATACTGGTGGTAAATTGATTTCTGGTTTTTTTTTTTTAATTTTGGTGAACTGTTCCTTTAAACTACATTGAAAATTATTTTATTATATATATATATATATATATATATACTAGAAATTAAATTGGGTTCAAATTTTACAAAGCCAACACATTTTATGTTATTATTCAGGTTTTCATTATTAGAATTTCAACATCAGTGTTTGCACGATTACCTCATTTCTTCATCACTACTTCTCCATGTGCCGTGTGTATGTGTGTCAAACTCTCACCCCTCCCCATCTCCGTCTCTCTCGAACATTGTCCGACCCTCCTTCCACGTCTACGAGAGCCGTATTAGTTTGAGCGTGAGAGGACGAGGGCGTCAAAGGCAGACGAGCAGCCACGGCTCAGGGGGAGAGCAAAGGGCCGAGCGAGCCCGGAGAAAGGCGAGAGAGAAGATGAAAAAGCGAAAGTGGATGTCCCATTGTGACAGTTAATATATGTCCCAATATTCATTACATGTTCCTCCCTCCTCTCCTGTCTCCCCCTTGACCGCTCAACCTGGGTGGGATTTAAATTAAATGGTGTGTGCCGGCATGCATGAGTGAGAGAGACGGCATGAGGGAGAGAAAGAGAATCAAATCTCTGCCTTGTAAAGTCCTTATTAAAGTTTCTGCTTCATTACACAGGAGCGTTTCCACGGGCTCATGCAGAGCGATGCTGAAACGTGGAGCTTGTGCTCACACATGCAGCCACATCCGGGTTGTGTGTATCTGTGTTTCGATGTGAACAAATGCACACGTTCGTCAGCACTCCAGTGTGTATTGTTGAGTTTGATCCGAGAGCACTGACAAACAGCTGCGTCTTGTTCCTGATGCCCTTCAAGTGAACAAGCTCGGAGGCAGAAGCAGGCAGGTCATCTCAACATACCTGGTACTAAAGACAGATCCGTGCTTCTGTGTCGAAGCTCAACACCTCCTCAAAAATGTAAATACATGTCAGGGTGACGCAGATGTCTGATCTCAGCAGAAACTGTTGCAGAGCAAGTTAAAGTCACGAGTCACTTTGGCCCATTTCTTGTTCATTTTGTTTATTTAGTTCCCCTTCATACTTTGTACTTTAGATAAAGAGAGTATGAGTATTTGGCCTTGACCTTTGGTGTTCAAATGCAATTTATTAGTTACATGTTTCAAAGAAAGCTAAAAACGTATCTCTCTACTTTGGCCTTTAATTAGCTCTGACACAGCTGCACTTCTTTTAAAATGTTGTATCTTGTGCATTCTGTGTACTTTATTTTAACTAATTTATCACTAATATCCATTGGGTTTAATTTTCCATCGGATGCTATGCCTTCTCTAGATTCTATTTTCATCCTTAAATCATTTTAACTATTAAGTAGTTTCATTTTTATCTCATCATTAATTATGGCATTATAATATATCATAATAAATCCCTGTGCTAATGCATCTTTACCTTATTTTTACTGTCACTATCAGGTGGGTTTTATTTTCCATATTATTTTCAAGTACTTTTCTATCCCTGCTTTACGTTCATTCTATCTGTCTTTTTTATGTGAAGCACTTGGTGCGTGTAATTTCTTTAGCGTGAAGCAAGTTGAGTCGCATTTCTTGCATGAGAGGTGCTTCACAAGAAAACTTCTCCGTCTTCTTCTTTTTATTATTATTAATATTATTATTATGACAGAATTGATCTCTTTGCTCTCAGTTGCGTCTGTGCTCGGCACAGATTCAGCTTGTTTCTCACTCTCCTATTTAGTTTCCTTCATTCTCGGCTCGGGGCTTGTGGCAACCAGCCGCTGATGTCTGAGAACGGTTAAGTGGCAGCTCTGAATATCTGAGTCTCTGGATCTAAGATCTCTCAGGAGGATGTGCGGAGCCTCCAGGTGACCAGAGGCAGGCGACGGGATCAGGTTGGCGAGACATTGGCACCTGCCAAATGCCCACAGCTGCATCCTGCTTCATCTGCCACGCTGCCACATGCTCGATCAGCTGACATGTAGAAAGTCAGGCAACAGGTAACCAGTCAGAAAGGTATTCTAACAACGTGGTCATCCAGCCTCTGGGCAGCTCATCCAGTCAGTGCAGAGACCCTCATGAAATGCGACATGAAGCAGGTGAAACCGACACAGATGACATCCAGTAAGCTATTTAAAGTCTCATGTACTGACCTAGTTTTGAAACAAAGACGACTCACGTGTGGACATGGCAACCTCGTGCTTCTGATAAAACTAAGCACTCAGACGTGACTCTGTTTAAACAGAGCTGAGCTGAGGCTTCACGCAGCTGATGAAGCTCCATATCTGACATCCCAATAACTAACAAATGCCATTTGGCAGATGCTTTTATACAAAGTGCCTTACACTCATAAATGCATCCACTCACAGCCTGTGTGGCCACAGAGGGATTCAGCAGTGTGAGCGTCTTCTTTTATCTGCTGAGCCTCACGGAGAGAAACTGGCTTTAAAAAATAAATATATCAAATTGGATTTTTATCCTAAACATCTAAGTTGTACTATTTCTGGAAGCTATGATAAACATGACATTTACAAATATTTCTGTGACCGTGGGGATTTGAGAAAAAAAAAAAAAGTAAATTACTTTATGGGTTTAAGTGATAAAATTATTATTAAGAAATTACACGATCGTAATGATAGTGATCATAATTGCAATGAAAACTGTCCTTTATTCGGCACGCTGCCTTTTCACAGCTAATTACACACAGTGAAGTTTGCTGAAGTTAATTGGTTGTTATGTTTTTAAAGAAGAGCACAGAGCGGTGAACCCGGTGTTGTGATTTGATTAGAGCACACTCCTAAATTTAGAAGCGGAGCCTATTAGCAGATGTAAAAACACGCATTCACTACCAGCACGATGAGGAGGCTTATTCAAACTCTGAAGCATCTTTTCATGTCATTAATTTTGCACAGGTGTGAATCACATTTTTCTTCATGCGGTCTCAGCTGATGTGACTTTTGTTACCCGTAAATGAGTGAAAATGTCTTTGTTGTCCCGTCCTTGGATGTTGAAATAAGGTTTTTCTGTATAAAAGCCTCCAAACTGCAACAATCTGAAGGCCAAATTGTTTCGGGCTGGACTCCTCCAAAGTAAAATACTTGAAAAAACATAAAGGAAGTCAGAGATGTGAACCATGAGCTTTTTTTGAAAAACGACAACAAAAGAAAAATATCTTGAATCCAATCACACATTTGCAAAAAGCGCACACATTCTTAGTAATGACCTTGACGTAACTTGACTAAATGAAGGACTGGGTTTTTGTTTTGCCATGTTGGTCTGACTGATTTTGCTCCACTTGGCACAGCATTGAGTCAAATTTCCTATTTTGCCTCACAAAGTCACAGTAAAGTATTGGCTTTTATAAGCATCATTTTTCAACCTAACTGCAAGAAAAAGTGCAAACACTGGTGGCAAACAGGAAATTGTCCAATACAACTCCATCTTTAATGATCTGAACTTTTTTTGTATTGTGCAATATGTCCTTGTTGTAAAGGTGGTCGCAGTAAAAGAAGTCGTGTATGTAGTGTGTGTGTATTTTCTAAAACAGCATGCAAGCATTGATTTCTCTTCATTGAATGTTCAACACAACTTCTGAACTGCAAATACACAATTATATTCACCAGAAAATGTTCACTGCACTCGCAATCACAGGTTGTGAAGAAACAGCACAGAGCATCATGACGCATAGAGTCCGTGTTAAGTGATCCCTTCCTCCTCTCTCCAGCTGAAGAGCCTCGAGTGATTGATTACTTCCACCCCTTCATTACACTCACAACCTGTTCATTTCATGTTGCCCACATACTGCATTTACATTTACAGGCTTTTAGGTCATTCACTTATCCGGTGCGATGTGCAGCGAGTGCATCAGCAGCTGTTAACAGAGCAACAACCCCAGTGTGTGTAGTAATGTGGAATGAAAGAAAATATTTTTTTGGATGACGCTGTCGGCCTTCGTTCCGTCTTAAGAAAAGCTTCGAGAAGACCTTTGTGTTGCACTGACAATAAACAGTAGACAAAGGTCTGACTATTTGAGAGACTGGATTCAGCTGACCTTTGCAAAGAACACCAACAATAAGAAAAAGTGTGCCGTTTGTTGGAGCCTTGTTCGGCTTCGAACAGGAAGAAAGCACTTAGATGGAGGTTACAGCGGATTTCACCTTCTTCTTTGTTAAAGCTTTGATAATCCTTATCAAATAATCTCCATCAGCAGATAAGCTTTGTCGATTGAAAACATCTGGGGACATAATTAAGATAACGCCTTAGTTTGATAGACGCCAAATCAACGTTGGGCTCGATAAGACCCAGGGTGATATATGATCCCACAAACACTGGATCGAGAGAGTTCTGTGTTTGAGGCGAGCTGTAGGATTCAATCCCGAAGCCAGTTAAAGAGAGAAAACGAGGCGTAATATGAAGACAGATGGAGACATGGAACGAGATCGGGGACGAGAGCGAGAGACAAACAAATGAGAGCTTTCCGTTCTCGGCGTAGTACCTTTAAATCTCTCATCTCTCTCGTCTTCCATGCTGGTAAATTATTCAGAGCTGCTGATTTATCACCTCCAACAACAACACGGATATAATAGTTGTGCGTCTTAATGGGAGCCCCGCAGCACCGGAGCTTCCCCAGCAGTGGAGACTCTCAAAGCAAAAGGCTCTTAATGCAGTTCAGTAGAGGCAACGTGACGGCGAACGTGTTGACCCAGACGCTAATAAAGTAAAGACGAGTGACAACCAAGTTTGCAAATGTCTCTGACTGATAACTTCTCTGTCATGCTCTGTTTATACCTGACAACATTCAAATGAAAATGCATGTAAAATCTTAAATATTAGACGGAAAATGTGCATCAGTGCCCTTCATGTTTTCATCAGCAGGAGAAGTTCAACAGCGTCGTGTTACCTGCCACGGACTCTGATGCCACTGCTCTTCAGCGATGGATTAAATGCAGATCCAATAGCGCTGTGTTGCACAGTGTGGATGAGTGCATGTGACAATAAAGAAAAAACCTGACGCCTGACTGTGAAACTAACAGCCTGCCACTTAAGACTGCAATGGCCAACCTTGGTTACTGGCTTTTGAATACTACCATTAGTGGTTTGCCCCTGATGCTTTTTAAAAAAGAGTCCTGCTATTAAAATCACAGCAGGTTTAATAGATCTGTTCTGCCTGCTGATAGTTCAATAAGAGAATCTAATGGCCTCCAAAGAAGCTACAGTTTCAGCCTGTAACCGAACACTCGTGGGGAATATTGTGTCGTGTTCAACCTCCAGGAACGAAATCACTTAAAAATTAAAAAGGTGCTCTGGGATGTTTTCCTGTTCTTAAACAATCACACTGCTCAGCTTCCTTCCAAGAGAAGGCATTAATCTATACAATCACGATGCAGGAGTTTGTCCAGCGTGGTTGCAGATTAGAATCTTTTACATTGTCAAACGTCTGTGTTTGTATCGTGCTGGAGGTCGCGTGGGAGTACGAAGCACCGGGGTCCCTGTGTGGTCAGAGGGAAAGCTGTGCTCACATGTTTGGCTCAAGGTTGTCGTGGTCTCTGACAAAGATGAAGCACAGTGTGACTTATTTTCAAGATATTCATGCAAGGTCTGTAAAAGCACAGCGGAGGAATTATTGTTGTTTGTCGATGATATTGTCCTTGTGCTGCACTGGAGTGTTTGCTTTCTATCATTCTCATCCTCGTTTCCTTCACCTGCTCTCTCTGTGCACTCTACACACCTCTGCCTCTGTGGAGCTTTCAGAGTCTTATGTTCTCTTTGTCACCTGATCAAGTCAGAGCGACTCGTCATTACCAATTAGTCCCAGAGGAAATTCACGGCCGCCAGACTGAGCGTTTGAGTCTCGCTCCGGTTCTGCCGCTCACCTTCCGTTCTACTGACCCACTGTTTGTTGACCTTGTCTGTCCCGTCTCAGTCACCATAGAATTATTGTTGTTCAGTTATTCCATCACAACAAATCCTCCTCATTAAACACTGTTTGTCCATGCCCTCTGCAATGACACGCAGAAGAGTTTTCTGATCTGACGTGACAACATAATTTATCTGAGCCTTCAAAAATGTATGATGTGACAACACCAGGGTTCTGGTTAGGTTGGGTTTAGGCACAAAAACTAGAAAAGATGATGGCTTGAGTTAAAACAAGTAGATTTAGAGTAGTAGTTTGGATTAAAATGACAATTTCATTAAAGTTAGTGGATGTTCGTCATCGTGATTACAACAATAAAACATGAGGTTAAGTTAAGGAATGACTGTCGGCCCATCCATCTACGCCAACATCCTCCCTATACGCACTCTGATACTCCATTATAATATAAGCTCATTTTTTCTTTTTTTCTTTTTCTCCATTCAGCATGTTGAAGCACAACATCTAGAAAAGTTTTGTGAATAAACGTTGGTCAGGAAACAACTGAAAAGAAGTTAGAAAGTAAACCAGCACTGCTGAGATGTTCCCTTGGTATTTTGGTTTTGACCTTTCGGGGCCTGAAAACCAATAGAAATGCATTTGTATTCATTGGGAAGAACCATTATCATTCGAGTGTGAAGGTATTTTCTTCCCACACTTTCTAAGAGTGACTACATCACCTGGCAGACCTCGGAGCAGTCGGGGACCTTCATGCAGAGAGAACTTGGGCGGGAAAGAAAAAAAAAAATCCATTTGATAAAAACATTCTGGTCCCATCGTCGTCCAATCTTCTTTTTTTTTTTTTTTTTTTTTCTGCGGGACTTTAGTTTGGTCAGGTGGGTGGACAGTAACACCACTGCGGGGGCAGCCATTTTGACAAGAGGATTATCCATGAACTGGAGCCAACTTTTAAGCCTCTTTCCTTTTTCCTATCTGTGTTGTGTCCTAAAAAGATAATCGCTTAATTAAATATTGATGATATTTCAAACCGGAAGCTGGCTGGCAATCGGACTTCTGGAAGGGCAGAATGATTAGACCAGTGTTTACTGAGTCATAGCTGCTGCTTCAAGAGGAGATAGAGGGCTGCGCCGCGAGGACGGACAGGGGGACGGTGGGTGAGAAAAATGGAACGAGGAAGCGAGACGAAGGCAGGGAGCTAGTTAAAGAAAAGGAAAACATTGATAAAGAGATTTTAAAGCCACTGGCAGACTTATTGAGTGCTTTTAAAACCAAATGATTAATTCACAACTGTGTAGATATGAGTTCTGCTTTGTATCATATCCTATCATACATTTTTCATAAAGCAGCAATACCACGATGGGACGACTGGCTTCCCCCTCCAATGGACACATGGGAGCCCTTTGGTCCATTAAAGTGTGTCTGTGTGTGTGTGGATGTGTGTGTGTGTGTTACTGTGTGTGTGTGGGCCTGTATTGGAAAGAGATATTTGCTTTTAGGAAGGAAATCCGAGGAGGGAGGGAGGTGCATGGTGAAGAATAAGTAAAAAAAAAAAAAAAAAAAAAAAAAAGATGACTTACAGTCCACACACACACACAGAGAGAGAGAGAGAGAGAGAGAGAGAATAAGTCCATTTCCATCTGGTGATGTTTACTTTAGAAAATGAGAGCGTCTGCTCCTGCAAGAGCGGAGGCAGAAGGAGGGATGAATAAACTGCAGAGGGATAGTGATAACAGAGGGATGAAGCAACAGACTGATGGAAAAGTGAATATTCCGCTGGTAGAAATCTTTAGATTACACGCCTGGTTAGATTTCATCGCCCCCATAGGTATTTTGCGCCGTGAGTCTGTCTGTGTGTCTCCCTATCTCTGTGTGCATGTACTCAGGTGATTTCAGTACGAGACAGCCGCCACTCGGGGACACGAAAACGCTGTGTAAATAATATATGCGGCGTTTATTGCATGTTGGTAACGCAGATGACATTTAGATCACCTGGTAGCACCATCAAACTACCACATTAACACTTGTCTTCACGCTGGGAGACAGATTCACTGGGGTGTGTTTTACAGGAGATTCACAGACTGTCTCGTCGACACTACAGATTTTTAAACACCTTTTCACCTGCTTGGATGAGACAGCTGAGAAACTACAGGATGCATTGATCTGCCCTGAATGTGATTATGGGCATAAACATAAAATCATTGTTAGTATAGAGACAAAAGCCACTAAAGTTCGCAAATAAATCTAATTTGTGAGACATTAAGCTAAAACTATTATTGGAATTGAACTAAATGTATCCAAAACATCTGGTCTATGAATGCATCTTTATCAAGTGAACTGATTTGTCTTGGCCTTCACATCAGCATTAGCTGAGTTTTCCCATATTGTTTTGTGATATTTAACCTCTTAACCTCCTTCCAAAACCGTCCCCCTGAAAAAGTTGGGATCATTATTGCTCCATGGAGGTTTGATCCTTCACCTTTCATTCATTCATTTTGCTTTTCAGTGTCTCCATGTCAACTGTTTCAGACCTTTTATAGGCTTTGCTTTTTTTGAATAAAGAATGGAAATCCATATTCTAGGAATCTGCACACTAGACATGCTGCTGGGTCAAGTATCAATAAACACTGATAAAACTGGCACATTTATTCCTTTTTCCAGCAAAAATGAAAAATATACAGACACTATTTCAATGGAGGTTTTGACACAGTAAAGGGTGAATAGACAGGCTTTATCAACTTCCTGCTGAATCGCCCGCCTTCAGTGCATCAGCCAAAAGAGCATTCAGGAAGGATGGTTGCAACAGGAAAAAGCTGCACTATTCATTCTGTGTGCCCGAGGCGAGACTTCACCCTGCGTAGCCCGCCGCGTTATCCACATCGACAGTGATGCATTTCTCAAGGCGCCAGGTAATGATCTTACATTCCTGCATTTACATTTCAGGTTTGCAGCCGACACTGTCGAATTACAATAAGCGCAGACATTTGTAGAAGTCGGCTTTGTCGCTGCGTGCTCGCGTGGGTCTGAGGTCTCAATGCTCCTGTGCACTCTGGATTTAAGTGCCAGCCATATGGCCTGTGCAAAGATCCCAGGGTCCGGCTGTCATCGTCAGCACCCGCGTAATAAAGATGTTCAAGTGCTGCAGAAAAAGCTGGAAATAATAGCGCTCAGAACGAGAGCGGGCAGCACAATAAGTCAGCATTTTTATCTCGCAGTCATAACAAATAGCTTTGAAAGAAAATAGTGAAACTCGCAACAAGAGGGATGTGATAAGAACAAGGAATTAGATTACAGGGGCCAACGAGACGACGTTATGAACAAGAAGCCGGATAAAAGGTTGTTCCTTTAAAGATAAGAGAAGCTAATTGTAAAAATCACATAACAGGCGATGACATTTCACCAATGCAGAAACACGGCGTGCTGCACAATGGGCTGGACGCTAATGATGAAACCTGGCTTAGATGAAAGAGGAATACACACACACACACACACACCCTACCCCCAAGACAGTGCTACGAGCAAAACACTGGATAAAAGCTCGCATTTATGGAGATAAGGGAAGTCGCTGAGAGCGAAGCAAGATTAAAGGCTGCGGAAGATAACAGCTGTGTAATATGTGTGACTGTTTCTTAATGGAAGTGATGACTCATCAGGGTTGGGGAGTGAGGGATTAAATGTAACAGGATTATATGAATCTGATTATGAAAAAAAAAACTGGAGCTGTAATCTGTTACAGTTACTGAAATAAGCACAGCAATCAGATTATAATTATTTGTTGTGACCTTTGTTTCACACTGTTTAGTGGCAATAATGAGTCATCAGGTTTGGAGGAGCGGCGGATTATATGTGACAGGATTTTAAGTCATTTTTGACAAAACGGCTCTAAAGACACGAGATGACTGACGTGGTTTGATGAGCTGACTGTTATTTGTACATCTAATAGTAGTTTAACTGCTAATTGGTGATAATTTAGTTTCCCCACAGAGTTCATTCATCTTTGATAGTTGTTGATTTTCATTTTTTGTTGGTGTTTGAACTTTAGTTTCTAGACATGAAAGATCATTGATTTAAAACATGCAACTTGTTCAAAATAACAGTCTTTGTGTTGTTACTGTCTTTGGACTCGGAGAAGCTCTGGACTCGCTGAACTCAGCAGCCTGAGACCGGAGCCACAAACAGCATTAGCGACATTATACGACTCCTGCGTACGCTTTCACACGGCGGAAAGAAAGCCATAAAAATAATCTTGAAAAAGCTGTTGACAGCTTCTATGATGGCGCTAGTTATCATGCAAGTGGTCCATGAAAGCAGCAATCCCACCGACTGCATCCATCCGGCGGCGAACAAATCGAAAGACGAAACAATAACAGGAGAAGGACAAGAACGATCCCAAATATGCCTCGAAAAATGGAGAGTGAACGGGAGAGGGAAAAAGAGAATGATAATATTGGTATTGCCGTATTGGACTTCACTTAATCCCCATCATGTGTTAATGTCACTGTGATGGCGTCGTGCTCTGCAATTACCTCCCACTCATATATTGCACAGACAGACAGGGACAAGAGCAGATGCTGCTCCTATGAAGACAGATCACTGTGGGCTCAACATGTCCTCCCTGAGCTGTGGTGTACAGTGTGTGTGTGTGTGTGTTTTGTGTTTTGCATTATTAGTATTATGTGTTCATCATGTTTGTGAATGCGTGTTTATGTGCAGGCATCTTTGCACCTACTTGCAGGTGTTTCGGCGGTTTTGCTCGACTGCACAGCTCCTTGTTTGTGTCCTTGTACTCATAATTTGTATCTGAATCTATATGCACTAGAAATGTGTGTGTGTGTGTGTGTGTGTTTATGACAAAGACAAAAGGCCAGTTAATTGGGGACGGTTTGTCCAATTAGGCACAAAAGTCGTGACCCCAGTTTGAAAAAGCTGATCTTTGGGTCAGTTAAAGTTGGGCAAGTAGTGATGAGAGTTATGGTCTGCAGGAAAACAGGTGTGTGTGTGTGTGTGTGTGTATTTGCTCTGTAGGGACGACCCTCTACTCTGTTGCTGTCCCAGGAAAGAGCACCTCAGCCTGGGGGAGAATTTGACGCTCTGGCCCTGAGGTGCTGGAGGCCTGGAGGTCTGGATTTCACTCCACTGCTTTACTCCCTGTCCAAAAAATGATTTTAGAAAATCCTTTTGCTGACAGTCATGCTTATTGAATTACACCAAAAACTTGGATTCAGTCTGGTAAAAAAAAGGCCTGCAGATATTGCAAGTGAATTGAAGTGACAGTATTTTATCATAAACAAACAAACCTCAGAACAGAACCATTCTGCAAAATTACACCAGGTTTTCATTTGAATGTTGTATTTTATTCCTGTTTCATCTACACATGGAAAGTACAGACTGTTCTATCTATGGTTACGGTTTGGCAACGACAACTGTTTGGGAAAAGATCCTCATCGTGGTTAAAATGAGCCAATTTTGTGAACTGAGACACGAACTCCAATCTTAATCAAAAACCAGCCATGTCTCCTCATATGTTCAATGTGATTTGGTGTCTGTAACACACAGGGAAGAAGTCAAAGTGAGGTGTGTGTTAACCTGAGGAGCGAAGGTGATATGATTGCTGTTTATCTCATCACGGCACAGGCTGCTCTGAAGAAATGATTTGTTCTTATGTCTGGGGGAATTAATCAACACTGAGCTTCAGGCCACAACATCTTCTGGCTGCTAACACCTGAGAAAGGATGCGGGTCTATGCAGGTGAAGCTTCCTGAGCCTGGTGATGGAGCCGGAGCTCAAACACACTCGACACACAGGTGTTTCTGTTCCAGTTCAACTGCTGTTGGTGAACGCAACACGGCAAGGACGAGGTTAAATTGTTCATTGCTGATGTTGATCTGCTTCTTACAGGCTCATATTAGACAAGACTCCAACTGACTCCAACTACTGACGTGGTTGTTTAACACGACAGCCAGTTCGGTGCCCAGTGTTTGTTCTGTCTGATCCATTTTGTCTTCGCAAATTACAGTTTCCAAACAAGCTTGTGATGCACAAGGCTTCATTTCCACGTCCGAGTCCAGTTGCCTCAACAAACCTCCTCGCAGGCCGCTGTCGCCTCTGGCAGTTTGTGCACTTCTGTCCATTTCACAAGCTTTAACTCCCGAATCAACTCATGTCTTTTTAATTTGTTTAAACACACACGTCCTCGTCTCGTCTCCTCCTCGTCCATCTTTCCTCACCCCTCACTCACTCATCTCCCTCCTTAACCCTCCCACCTCAGTCTGTCACCTCATCCTCACACCGCACAGTTACATAACATTTCACCTTTACTTACTATATCTATTAAATATTTATTTCTTTTATTATTTCCATACTTTCTTCATTAAATATACTGCACCTCTGCTGATGCTTGCAGAATCGGCCTCTGTACCTTAACTCCTATTTTCTTTTTCCTCTTCTCAGTCGTCACTGTCTGATTTTAGCGCCTCTGTCTTGGAAGTAAAATCGACATGTCAGCCGAGAAAAATGTCATTGACGGGCTTTAATACACAGGAAACACTGAAGATTGTCTGAAAACACAACCTGTTTTCCATTTAATTTCTGTCACCTCTCGGCCGGGACTGAATGTATAAATGACTTTGTTTTTCACAAAATGAATATGAAAACAAGCGTTCATGAAGAAATTAATCGACACACGCTGCACGGACGTACCTGTCAGAGAGAGTGTTTTACGCACTTGACCTTTCTCATTAAAATGGCTCCTCATTTAGCCGTTTTATTGCGAGTGAAGCCATTGTGCGGGAAATGTTTCACACATTTTAAGCCATAAAAGGAGGTTAAATTGCCAAAAGCAGCGGAGTATTTGCTCTTTGATATGCAACATTATTTCAGGCGGTCGAGCTGTGGGAATATTGGCAGCAGTTTTGAGCCTCATTCTCTTTTCATAGGGAGACGCAGCTGTAAAAACGACAACGTTTGGAAGCCGTGGAGACAGATACTACTGGGTTGACTAAAGTCGGCTGCATAGACCAAAGCAGGTGTCTGATTAGTCATATATCACAAACTGTAACATAATTTGAGGTTGATTTGTGACATTTGAACAAAGGGGATGGTGGCCTGAATTATGTAATGGTAGCTGCTGAGGTGCTCTATTATATTATTATAGTATTAATAGTATATAGTTAGAGAATATTATAGATCCAAGATGAAACTGACAGAGGAACAAGAACAAAAACAAGGCGCAATTATAAATCACCATGGACAGTGACATGGATTTATCAATACACAGCACAGTTAGACTATTGATATTTTATTGCCATGGTCGGGCCCATAGACTCTAACTTGCACAAACCCCAGTCAGATAACATAGATAACATATTTAACTAAACTATCAAGCTGCACTCTCTCTAAACAAGGTCGGGATACATTATGGTCATTTCACTAACAAGGGGAAGAGCATCCGGCTTCATCTCCTCCTTAAATCACCTACTGGGGAATGCATAGAGCATAGTGACCCAATTTAGGTAAGTGACACAGAAATGCACAGAAAAGAAGATTATGACCGAAACACAAAGGGAAGCAACAAGGTGAGCTTTTCTAAAGTGGCCTCTTACAACATGAAGCATACAAACACACTAACTGCTGCTACAAAGGTGTTTCCATCCTGCTGAGAAAGCCACTGTAGATGTCTGTTTTACAGCCTCAGTTGTTCACTGTTCCTTCAAGAAAGAAAGAAAGAAATGGACGTGACATGAAGAGGCTGATAGTATCATGTTGAACTGAATTTCTTCTGGCACCGAATCGCATTAAACGTATCTCTGCTGCGCTGAAACGACCCAAATTGGATCAAACTGTACAGAGCTGAACTGATTTTTTTCTTAATTGTAACCACACGTACAGAAAAAAACATGGCTCTGTTTCTCCTCCCGCTCTAATGGAAGTCAAAAGCGCTCATTAGCTGCCACTTCCTTTTGTCTTACACTCCAATAGCATTTTTTTCATGTCCGTCTACCAGAGAGAGAGAGAGAGAGATGTTTTCCACCCATGTGCATCTCGGGACAGTAAAGATTCATGAATCATACATATGGCACATTAAGGGTCAAATGTATGTCAGCGTAAACTACAAATGTGCGCGTGTGAAAGTGCGGAGGTCAGAGGTCAGATCAGAGGAGCGGGAATGGCAAAGGAAAACATACACACGGAGGTAACGACAGAGGAGTTGACCTTGACGAAAGTGGAGAAATATGTTGAGATGGAGGGCGAGAAGAGCGAGGAAGGAGGAGACAGAATGAGGTGATTACAGTATGTATGACATGAGGGAGCAGGAGGAAAATGGAAAATGTGAAAGAACCATTTGCTTGACCCTCGTGCGATCTATCCACGAAGATGGATGGATTTGATTCCATGTGTCAAGACCTTGCTGTCAAAAGGGACCGTTTCTCTGATAGACAGTGAGGATTGTGGATCATCTTGGACACTGTTCCTAAATGTAAAGACAAGCGACCGCTGAGTTTTTCCAATGTAACAGTGAAAAATCTGCAAATGCAAAATGCACATTTAAAGCTGTGTCACATAAAACTGAAACTATATGCAGAGCTAAAATAAATGATGAAAATCTGATTAATAATTTTTGAGATAAACGTTTTCATCACATCCAAATGTTACTGGATAGTTGCTGGTTTATAACTTTATCAGTTGATGTTCGTGACACAACTTTTACCCGACGAAGGCCACTGAGACCATCGAGCTCACAGTATGAAAAAATAATCATTCCTCAGGAACGCACAGGACTGTACAGCATCTTCTTTATTTTTCACCTTTGCTATATTTCTATCTTTTTCCACTATTGATTGCTTCTACCATACCCTGAAGAGTTTGACACAGAAAGGGAGCAAAGGCATTGGAAGGAGAGTGGCGATTCATCTCCCGAATAAAGTTTCAGCTCTCATAAAACCCGGCTGCTTGGCGCACTAAACCTGCCCGAGTCTGGCTGAGTTGGTTGAAAAATGCAATTTGTCTTCGCAGCGCCCCGTTTGACATGACCCACGTCTGAGTAAATTTTACCTCCCACCAACCAATTTTGTGCCACGTCTGCCTGCATGTCTATCTATCTGTCTGCCTGTCACGGCGCGTCTCGTCCTCGTCTCTCTCGAAGTGGCGCGACCCTCCGAGCCGAGGCGCGCTCCTCGTTCTGCGTCTTTCTGATGTTTGATAAATAGTCCGGGCCGAGTGGCACGGAGCTTGTTGGAGACATCATTTTCTTTAGGGCGGCGTCGAACACAAACTTATTCTCTCTCTGCCTCTCTTCTTCCTCGCCTCTGTGCAACACTTGATATTCAACAGCATCCGTGTGCAATCTGGAAAAGAAACACCTCGCTGTTATTTTATTTATTCCATCCTCTTCCTTATACATCTTGCTCCTTTTTGCATGTTGGTTAATCCATTATTGACAGTAAAGGTTTTCTTTGAGTGTTCACAGCCTGTCAGAGCCACTCAGGTGTAGCAGGAGAGGATATGGACCTAATGGCATCAGTACACAAGAGAAGAAAATCAGACAACGCGGAGCCTTCTGCCTTTTAAAGATGGTGGAATGTGTGAAGAAAGTCAGGAGGAAATAAAGGAGGAAAAGAAATGACAACAAAAAAGACAGAAGCAAAAAGACAAAAGTCAGGGAGTGCAGGAGAGGACGGGACAGTGGATGGCATTCCCGGCGGTGCGAACATGTTGAGGCTTAGTCAGGCACTCACACACACACTCACACACACACTCACACACAAAGCTGTTCTTCCTAACGAGTGAAAACCCTCTGAGCAGAAAAACTGTGATGTCTCTGGTGGCAGGTTGCAAAAAGCTTTCTCTCCGCCTGTCTCACCCTCGCTCTCCTTTGCTGCCTTCCTAACTCCTTAACCCCTTTTCCTCTGCTGCAGTACGCACCGTGTGTTCCCATCCATCCATCCCTCCATCCCTCCATCCATCCATCCATCCATCATCCTGTGCACATCTTTCCCTCTAATCAGCCTTTGCATCCATTTAACCCCCCTCCACATTTCCATCTCAATATCCATTAGAGTCGTCAAAATGACTGGAATGCCAATTCATTTATAAACAGTCATGACTTCCAACGAGCGCAAGCTAAGATTTCATTCAAGCATCAGTGTTGGGGGCTAAATTAGATGAGGAGTGATGGGAAGAATAGGGAAGAGGGTGAGAAAAAGAGGGAGATGTAAGAGAAGAAAAGATTTGAAGCTGTATCCCGACTCCATATGTACTAATCCAAAGCAGGTTTGACAGTAAGTATGTTGTGGGTTCACATTGGAAAAGTGACAAACTTAAGTACATGCAAAGAAACAGTGCACATATGAAATCCACATACTTTGAGTGCGACATTGTCGAAAGTGTGTCCCACAATGCAATGCACAAAGAAGCTGGAGGAGCGACTCACAGCTGCAAAAATGGAAAGCAATCGCAGATGGTTGTTAGACAGCTCGACAGAGAAAAGGGTATTTTAAAAAGTTTTAAATCTTTGCAAGAACATTTTTTTTTAAGTTTGTCGCTGGTTTGAAACTGACATAATACAAAGTGTGTACAGAGAATATATAGTCTGAAATTGGAACACAGTTCGAAATCAAAAATGGACTTTGGATATGAGTGGATAATTGGGCACATGCTGACAGCTCATTGTGTCTTGAACTGGATCCCAGTCCATCTAAACTGGTCCATAACTAGAGTCAGGAGCCAAATACTAATGGTTTTAGAGAAGACGGACATCCAGCTGACACCTACACCGCTTTGGAAACAGGGATCCAGGAGACACTGGTGACGATGGTGCTGTGTTTTCTACAATCTGTAGCTATTACTGCTGCTGCATTCGGTCTAAATTGTGGTATTCTGCCAAACTTATCCATTCCAATGATTCTTTAAATCGTCCATCCTAAAGAAAAATATGATCACTATCTGCTGTTATTGCAGATGTGTCACTTCATCTCTTTCTTACACATCAGTCTGAGAATGACGGCAACAGACACAACACCGACTCTGTTCCTCCATCAACCCGTCCTTCCCTCCTCCTCTTCCTCCTCCTCCTCTGCCTTCCTCATTCTCACCTCCCCGTGTCCTCAGTGACACCTGAAAAAAAGAAACGAGACGACTGACAAATCCCCTGACGAGGAGAGAGAGGAAACAGTGAGCGTCTGGAATAAAGTCTCAGCAGGCAAACCCCCTTCAGAAAGCAGCTAAAATCCCTACTTTACCTGTATTTACATGTAATGCCTCTCTAATATTATATTATGATGCCCCCTCAATTTCTGCGGCGGTCTGTCTCGCAGGGTTGAACAGTGACGCATTCCTGAAAAAAAACTGAGGAGCCGGGAGAGAAAATTGCAAGACTGCAGAAAATAACCAGACGCACTCAACCCGACTATAAATTGAAAGTTGCACACATGCGCCTCTTTCAATTTTTAAGGTGGCATGAATTTATTTTTAGGGAGCATATGCTTCCAAAATGTAGAATGCCGTCTCATCCGAGGACTTCTCACTTAAGTGCATTTCAGAGTTTCTGTGCCGGCGCAGGCCTCGATGCGCCCGCAGGGAGGTTAAAAGCGGCTGTCGGATAAATCACAGTTCAGCTGGTGTTTGGCTTTGTCCGGCTGTTCATTGTCTGAAGACTGCAGGAAAATCACTTCTGAAATATTCTTAACAAAATATAAAAATGAAATTGTTCGGTTTCAAAAGACAAGTATTGGTCTGGTGTTTGGGAGCAGTCGAGTGCACAGTCAGTTTATTTTCTAGTCATTATTTTCATTATAAGATGCTGAGGTTTATTATCAAACCCGCCAATTTAACACACTTCCAACGTTCCCTCGTATTTTTTCCTGAGCTCACCTGAGCCAGGTGAAGCAGACAGGTGTTGCACTTTGCAGTGTGTTAAATGAAACAATGCTGTTTGCACCGAGGAACAAACAGATGTCTCAGCCTGAAGCTTTCATCAAAGAAATGTGAGCCTGAACATTGAAACATTATTTGCAATATGTTTAAAAAAAAAACAGAAGGTGACAAAGTGTCTCTGTGAGGTTCAGTGTCCCACGGCTGCACAGCAACACACACCAACAACCTTTAGTCGTTTTACTGAAATATGATTTCAATCACTTCACATGTACCATTTTTAATATTAGAACTGCAGCTGTCAGGAAGACGCTAGTTACAGGACACAGACTGGCAACAGCAGACCTGGACCAGACAACACATCTGTTCAAGCCCAAGAGGAGAAGATTTCATTCTCATCTCACTGTCTAAGTGCCCCTGAGCAAGGCACCTCACTCCTGCTAAGATCTGTTCCCTGAGTGCTTCCAATATAAAGCTGCCCAGTGCTCCGTGTGGTCACTGCCCTTGTGTTGGACTCTGAGTGTTGCAGGTGACCCACACTAAATACTGTACCTGAACGCATCACGTGTAAACACAAACTGAAGCTACTTCTGCTGACGTGTTGCTTTCACTATCTGTTATTTCTCCCATTGACTTTCCTGATGAACTTTATACATGCATCAGATGTTCACCACTTTTGCATCATCTGTCTTGTTTGCATCGTGTTAGTTTAATGAGTTTATAATGTGTCATGGTGTTGGGATGTTTTTCCATATACACCTTGCTGACTATTCGTGCATCACACCTGAGCCGCTCTCACAAAACCCGAGAAGGCCTGCAACACATTTAACATTTAAAGTCCATGTGGACATTATGGAGACATTATGGAAACAGTCCAACCTCTGGAGGACGATATGTGCCAGTTGATTCTGACACACTCAATGTGCATCCCATGGTGTTAAAATTTGACCCTGTGACCTGTGGTATATTTCACTTGCCTTGCTTATTCACACGCTGCCATTTATAGCTGAGCAGAAATCTTACGTATAAAATGCATTATAGCAGATATACACACAATGTAGCCTGCTGCATACTGTTATATTGAAATATCACAACACACACACACACACACACACACACACACACACAAAAGCCTACTCAATTAATCATGGTGTCCTTTGGCCCTATCTAATGAATGCTAACATAATGGACCTGAGTGATAAACCACTTCCATTTTCACTCTGAGCCTGTTTAGTGGAGTCTGGGAGGAAAGAAAGGAAGAAGCGACAAAGAGGAAAAACAGGAGAGACTGTGATTGAGGGAGTGAAGGAGGGAGAGATGAGGCAGAGAATAGGGGATCAGGAGAGGTGAGACACTGAGGAAAAGCATGTTTATATTGCTGAGAGGAGAAGGGATATTAGATACAAATTATTCATGTGCTTACGCCACTCGGCATCTCATGAGAAGGGTCCATTTGTACCTTGAAGACAACATCGAGACCAAGAAAAGGAGCAAAGAGTGAGAGTAAAGAGTGACGATCTTGCTGAGCTCAATTTCGTAAGAGAAAATCAAAAAGCAGTCACGAGATATGATGAAACTTGACATTACCTTTTAGGCACGTTGTTGTGAAGTGCAATAAAAAAAAGACTGAATGTGCAGCACAACTCATCATCTCACAGCTGTCTAAATCTAAACAAACTGCAGTGATAAAACTTGCGCTGATAGTGTTTCAGAGAACCAAAAGATCAGACGCTGCCACAGAGAGTCAGAAATCACATTTTCAGCTGCTGGCTATAGGAAACCTGTGTCATGTCTTTGCTAAGTGGTTGAGTGTTTCTCTATAAGCAAGTAATAAAAGCTCGCCTATAGCTCTGTTCTGTCTATCAGCACATTTCATTATTTCCCGTCTGAGCTGCTTTTTATTGAAACATTAGCAAGTTACTGGAAGGATGGTGAAATTACACATGGAATTTAGTCTCACAGTGTGTGAATGTGACAAATTATGTTGGGCCAGGTGCGTTTGGCTTCTGACACCTGAGTCTGCAAAATGCTCCATTTCTGTGAGCTCCGACACGAACGAACCTGTTATGGAACCTGCTATCACTCCTCTTTCTTAATAGCAGAGACGCTCAGGTAGCAGCTTCTCATTTTCAGCCGCCGCTGCATCCGATTAAAATGACAAAGCTCGTTAATTCTAACTTTTCTTAAACAGGAGAGAATTAAGGCTGTGGCTGTGGCCTGCAGCCAAAGATCATCTGTGCAGGAAGAATCTTCACTCTGTAACACAACCGTACAACCATGTGGTGTGACACATCCTCTCGAACAAAACTGATCATGTCGCTTCAGTTTCAGAAATTGCATTCTCACAGTTAAAATTTTATTTATGTCATCATCAGTAATTTAAGCTCATCAGCACAATAGTTCTTTGGCACAAACATGTCTTTCACAGTGAAATGAGTTATCATATCGCACAAGTTACAGTTTCAGGTTTTGAACATTGATAAGGCTGCCACTCAAAACTGTTTCTGATCTCTCATCCTGCAGATTCAGCTGAAGCTTTCAAAATGTAGTTATATTTGACACTAGATTCACTTTGAAAAAAAACACTACCAAACCCCGACCCAGACAATTATCAGCTTCTACATTGTGTGTAAAGGGATGTATTAATGAAGAACGCTGCTCTCCTGCCCCTGAATAGAAAAATTGTAGTGTAGAGCTCTGCTAAGAAGAGAAGAATTTTTTTCCCTCTTCAAGGCCTCAGTTTTTGTTGGGGGTTTTTTTTGTATTCAACATGATTAAAATCTCATCCTAACATTAACCAGTTTCAGTTACCTGTCCTCCATCTGGAAGACCAGTACAGCAAACCTTGTACCACAGGTGATGGATGGAAGACAGATCTTACCACCTGGCCTTCAGACTCAGCTCCCTCTTCACCATAACAACCAGGTGCAATGACCCCAAAGCTGTCGAAGGTCCGCCGTCCTCCTGCCTCTCACCCTCACGCAAGATCTCCAGATTTCCCAAAGGAGACAATTCAGCATTTCTGGCAGAGAACCATGGCCTTAGGTTTGGAGGCTCTGATTGTCATCCAGGTCACTTCACACTTGGCTGCAAACTGCAAACCAGTCGAGAGGAGGATGAAGCAGGACTGCAGCGTCACAGCGGCTGCAGTCTGCAAACCTCTGCTCAGTCTGAGGCGATGCCGGTTCGTTCACAGCTTCATAATACACCACAGGTTTCAGGTGGAAGCTAATGATTAAAACTGTGAAAAAGCACGCTCAGCTTTTCTTACTGTCATAATCTTTCGTTGTTGCTTTTCTTCGCTCCTTACATTAAAAAAAAACACAGTGTTATAGGTTATATTTTATACATATTGTATTCCTATGTTTTACCTTCTGCACTATTTTCTGTCTTCGTGTCATAGATTCTCTTTCTTACTTCTGTTGGTTAAACGCCGTTGGACGGAGCCTGACAATTAAGAATGTCAATGCCTCCTTCACTGTATCTGTCGTGCATATGAAACTAAGGACCACAAACTTGAGCCGTATGGAGTCGGTGAATTTCGCGAGAAAGAGAGGCACATGCTAGCGTGATTGACAGATGTGAAACCGAAACCATGTTAACGTCCAAGAAATAGAGAGGTGGAGAGACGGATCGACAGAGACGGATGGGAAAGCTAAGTTAAGCTGGCGTTGAAGGGCGAATGCAGCAGGCAGCTGATCAATGGGAGATGACTAATAAAGACTCTGATCGCACACAGCACGTCGGTGTGTGTTTGTGTGCTTCTGTCCGCTTGTGTTACCGAGCACGAAGCCGTCCGGCCTGCCAGAGCAACGATGTCTCATTGTGTACGTGTGTGTGTGTGTGTGTGTGTGTGTGTGTGTGTAATGGAACCTGACACATCCATGCAGGCCTCATTAATGAAGAGTGAGTAGCTGCTTCTGGAGGACGCTGACCACGAGCTCCATGAGGGAAACACACACACACACACAGCATACAAATCTATATATGCACATGATCGTGGCGTGTGCTCTCTCTCTCTCTCACACACACACACACACACACAGGAGAGAGAAGTGCTCCACTGGTCCTCCCAGCTTCAGAGTCAGCTGAATAATTCAACACAATTAATGCCGGCTAAGGCCCCATCTCTCTCTCCCTCTTTCATTTTTTCTGTATTCATCTTCTCGCTCTTGTCTCTCCTCCAGTCGTCCTTTATTCCCCCTTTCTCCAACTCTCTTTGTTAAGGGCAACAATTTCTCGTAGTTTACTGCTCAGCTAGCCACATTAACCCAAGTTGCCAAACACACAAATAGCAACATTTGCTGCTCTGAACAACCTGCTGCTGCTGTAGATGTGCTTTCATTAAAATCTGCTGCTGCAGGAAACGTATTTTACATTTCTAGAAGCAGCAAACAGTGGAGATTCAAACTGATTCAACAAATAAACCAAGTACAGGAAATTAAAATATATGACAGGACTGGGTGCATTTACATGACTGTCAAGTCACCTCAGGAAAATATAGAGCAAAATCAACATGACTCAGAACTAAAACAGAAAAACGATCACATTACATCAAATTGTCTTCGGTGCTAAAAGAGTAAAAATTGCCGATGCAGATTTATGCATCATCATTTATGCGTCTCTAACGATGGTCATTCTGTTTGAGCCATGAGGCTTTGGAGAAAAAAAAAAATGGTTGAGCTTTATTACAGCGAGCGTTCAGCAGAAACCTCAGACCTATAAACCACATCTTTTTCATCCCTGAGTGGTGTGATTGATGCCAAGGTCTATTTTTTGAAATGTTCTTCAGTGGCTTGACTTGGTTCAGGGGTCACGAATTGCATTTTGTACAGGTGAGAGTAAAGGCCAGCTGTCAGACTAAAAATCCCAAATTGGAGATACAAGTGAACTGTGGATAACGGCGGCATCGGATCTGTGTTTATTCGTTTTGACTCACCTTCATCTTCTATCTCTTCCTCCCTCTCCCTCTCTGCGTCTCTATATCTATGGTAGCCTGAAAGGTCGAACTTTGCCAGACTGTAGCGGCTGGCTGACTGGCTGAAACGTAATCAAGCGTGCCAGACTATTTCCCCAAACTGAGACGCACACACACACACACACACACACACACACACAGGTCCAGCTAAGCTATTTCCTGATGTTGACACTTTGTCATTTGTTACACAGACATCTCTTCTCCTTCACCGGCCCGGCTGGACCACGGCCAGAGTTTGTTTTCTTGTGTCTGCTAGCTAAATAGCAAAAGAGACAGGGGAGGAGAAAATAACAAGAAAAAAAGAGGAGAGGAGAAATGGAGAAGGGAGATAAAGCACTGTTAGAAGTCTCTCCTGGATCTCATGTGAGCTTTTGTGATTTGAGCCCCAAGTGGCTGAAAATGCAAAATTACAACGAAGGTTTTTAAATTCATATTTTAACGAATGCAAGTGAGCTGTAAAACAATGCGACTGTTACTTACTGTCAATCCCATCATGTAATAAGTTGAAGTAAGAGCAAGAATGTGTTTAGGATTGCAGGAAGGTCCAGTTAATGTGCAGTTAGCAGGGAAGGAAATTTAATGGACTTCTGTAACTTAATTTATAAAGTAACCTTAGTGCTTCCTACATTGTCTTTAAGACTTTGCCAACAGGCTTCATGAACCAGATGCTTTCCTTAAGGTATCAGATTAGAAAACGGTTCGGTCTTGGTGGCTGTGGTCAATCGGAGAAGCCTGGTCAGAGTCACACCGTGAATACAATATATTCACTGCTGATACAAGAAAGACTGTTTGTGGAGATTGAAGCTTGTTTTTCACTTGACTCGAATGATAAAAGTGGCTCTGGACTGGAATATTTCCGTGCATAAAGATGTGGCGATTGGTAAAATTGGCATCTTATTCTTCCTCTGAAAATCTTTAATTTTGTGAAGATTTGAAAAAACTGCCAGATGTCAAAAACATCGGTTTAAATTTGTTCTTAATCGTCTTATGGATTCCTGAAGAAACTGGTTCAGCTAACTTGCTCTCATTCATATCGTTATGTTATTGATGTTATTGATTGTTGGATTGAGGGATGGATGGATGTAAAGAATTAGGAAAAAAGGCAAGTTACTACTTTGAGTGTTACAAACTCAACAAGATGAGAGAAACAAATGAAGGAGAATTGGAGTGTGGTATATGTTCGACAAGATAGACAGATGAGCTTTGCCTTGATTACCCCGACACCGGCTCTTGCTATTTTCAACCGAAAGATAAAGAGACAGTAAAGGAGGGAGAAAATGATGGTAAGACGGGAGGCGAGGAGATAAAATGGCATTTAAGAGAGAAAAGAAGGAAAGAGAGAGAGATGAGTGGGGAAGTGATGCATGGAGAGAGGGTTGGAAAAGGCAAGGGTGAGGGAGAGAGAGAGGGAGGAATGAAGCGAGGGCCAGATGAAGTAAATGAGGGAGGGATAGGATAGAGGACTGTATGGCAGAGAGACACAGTCCATCATGCACCCTGTCTCGCTGTGAAAAGAGGAAGGACAAAGTTTAACCAGGATTTATCGCCTGTGTCTAGTCACTGGAATACAGCTCGGGATATAGATCATTATGGAGGACACAAATAGACTCGCATGCACCTGAGCTGGGGTCAGCTCACTTTCTTTTCAGGACAACCCACCGCTGGAGCCGGACCCGCTGAAAACTGAGGGGACGTTAACAGACGTCAATCATATGTTGTGTTGTTGTGAAGACATCATTTGAGAGACGCATCAACCTTCTAACGCCAAATCAGGATACTGATTAAAATCTGTATGTCTCAAGTCCTTTTATTCATTCTACTTCAAGTTGCTTTATTCAGATTAAGTGCAAAATCTATCGTGTAACTGCTCATGTTTGTCCTGTATCGTTCCTTATATCCTCAGAACATTGCTCGATATTTCTGAGAGACTGACTTTAAAAACACTATACAACATTGAGTGACGTTACAACAGTGCAACGCTCCTCCAGAAGAAGTTTCACAATCTTTATCAAATTAAAGAATTTTGTTTAAATTCTTATCTGCTGGTATCAATCAAGACATGTGGACAAACCCCAAGATTAGTCAAAAGCTGGCACAGATTTCACGACAGGTTGTGAAACGGGTGTTTGGATGTAGACCTCATCAGACCTCCTACAGTCAGTGAACTCATCAGATATGTAACAGTAGCTAAAAGAACTAGTTCATACCGTCATAAATTTAGTGTTGGCAAATTTGAAAAACACATCTGTTTAATATTCATTAAAGCAATTTGGGGATGGTAAAATATAACACACAAACATCAACAGGATTTGAGCAATAAATGAAAAATCACGAGGAATTAAAACCTGATTAAAGGCACAGGATTTTGTGCAATTCTGGCTTTTCTTGAAATCTTGAATTGCATCTGCAAGTTTCAGACGGGACATAAAAACAAATGAAGCGTTCAAAATTCAGGTTGTGTCCAAGGAATACAAGAATCCAAGTATATACTGTTTAGCAGTTTGGCAACGTATCCTGAGTTATACCAACTCCTGCAAACGCCTCAGGTAACCAGTCTGGCAAACTCAGATTTAGGTAAGTGACTGGAGGGTGCGAGCCCGATCGAGTCCGTTCCCTCAGTGTTTTCACTTTGAAGCAGGAGTTTTTAACCTTTACCAGCTCAAAAACTCGAAACCGTTTCTGTCCATGTCTAAATAAAACCGTGCAATATTTCTGGCTGTGTTTTCAGGATTGTCGACATGAGGAATAAACAAGTCATAATTTCTCTTAATATCACTAAAATTATTGTGTTTAATTGCAAATGCTTAGCTGTGGCAGGACGTCTGAACAGTAGCTTTCTTGTGTCTAAATGAAATTACAACAGGTTGTAGATGCAAAAGATGCAAAGATTGACCTTATTTCCAATGGTGGACATTTTAACTCCCCAGATGGACACATATAGCACGAGTCACGGACACTGAAAAATGGAGGTTGGAATTAATCAAAGTATCTCACTGATATGTAGAAAACTCAATGTTATATGCAGCAACATGAGTTGCTTCTGAATTAGAGCTTTGCATATTCTTAAACACATCTCTTTGTGAAATGTTAGCATGCACAATAGGTTAGCATTAGCATACTGCAAAGATAATGCTAATGTAGCGCCATCAAGCCCATGTGTTCATAAGTCATAAATCCGGCTCAGCTGTCATCAGTGCTAAGCTCGCAGCATCTTACATTCACAGTCTACAAACCCAGTCCTAGAAATGTGTTTCATTATCTGCTTTTCAGTGACACTTTTCTCCTACAATCACGATAAGGATAATGAGATGTATGATGTTATATATAGGGTTGCTATCACACCAATTAAAACTGATAATATATTGTGTGTTCTGAAGGAAAAGTGCGCATGTGTATTCCAAGCATGTGTCTCATATGTTACCTGGGAACAGAACTGAGTAGGAAGAAGCTTCAGACCTCAGCAAGAACTGTAATGACTTTAGTCGTTCCACCTACATTGTGCAGCTCATTTACATAAAATGCAATGTTTCACTTGTGAGTCTCTTGAGTTGCTTTTGTGTCTAGAGTCAATATACAGCAAAGCAAACAGGTAAACACTGCGTAGACTTCTGCAGTGAAATGTCTTTTTGTTTTGTGACAGAGAAATTGGGACCTGGTCGAGCGGCACCGCAGCAGTAATTGAATAGCAATTTCAGTTGGATGAGGACCAGTGAATTAGAGAGTGAAAGCCATTGTCAATGGGTTCAGTATGTTAAGGAGTGTACATCGGACTCCATTATCATTATGGTGATTCATAACAGATGGCTCCGGAGGAAGAGAGACAGAGGAGAGAGATGTACAGTGAACGAGGAAGGATGGAAGTTAAACAGAGAGGAGGGAGATGGAGGGAGTGTGTTTGAGAGAGAGAGAGGATGTGGAGGCTGCAGCGAGTGTGTGTCGCTCTGTGGGAGGGTTTTCTGATTGTAATGACTGCAGTAAGGTTACAGGTCTAATTAGTGGAAAGGCTGCACAATCAGGCACCATTGCTGTACAAATGCTGGGGATAAAGCCAGCGAGGTTAAGAAGTTCTCCGCGTCTGACTTTAACTGCATCGGAGTCTGGCTTTCATTAAGTCTCATTATTTCACTCTATTTGTGGCTCTGACTGCATGTAAAGCTGTGATTAAGGTCTTACTCTCTCTACGATGTTGACATGAACCTTAAAGCCCTGGGTTTGAATATAGCTGCAAATAAACTAATTAATAGCTCTTTCTCCGTGTCGGTAGAGGAACTGTGAAGCCAGCGGTAATGTGTGTGAAGGACGATGTTTTCATGACACAGCAACATTTTTGTCTAAAGTCAAAATCAGGTCAAAGGTCTGTTGTAAATGATTTTTTTTTTGTTAACATAAATCTGTTCTGTGCTCTCTCATATTTCCCATAAAGGGGCAGTGCACTGATTTTACAGCTCAGTTTATTCGTCACGGACTCGTAGTCGGACTCAACCTGCGAAAACAGATGTATAATTTCTTCCATTGCTCTGGAGAGAGATTTCCAACCTTTGGAAAAACAAAACCCAGATGATGTTATCTGGGTAATAGCGTTGCATTATAAACTGGAGGGACTGAAAAAAGGAATTCGGGAGAGTATTGAGACTATCAAGTTGCATCGCGTATCCAAAATATATAAATAGTTTTTGTAATCTGTTCTAATCTATTAGTTTTTTTGCCGTACCCTGACAGTGACTCTCCAGTCCCCGGTGAATATGCATGAAGTTGTTAAAGGTGAACTCCACCGATTTTACACATCAAAGTCTGTTTACAGGTCTTGGGGGGGGGCACGACTGCATATGTGGAAAAAAAGTTGTATAAAGTGTTTTGTGGCTTCAGGGGGAGCCATGTGAAGTCTGATACGTTGCCTCAAGTGATGTCACTTGAGACTATAAGTTTGAAAATATAACAAAATCTGGGGGTGGGAGTGAAAGAGAAGTGAGTTTACCCGACCTCAGCAGCCCGCTACTCGTCTTTGCTTGAGGCTTGAGGCTCGAGGCTACATTTGCTGCTACTAACATAACACACCCAGATGTCTGGCTGAACTGTACAGTCCAGTTGCATTGTGGGTAATGTAGGCAACAGGCTTTCATAAGGAAGAAGAATTAAAGATATCTCAGATTCTGCTGCATCTGTTCCATCGTCAGTCCAGCAGTGCTGTGAGTGTAATGTCTGCATGCAGCTGAGCTCACACACATTTTGTCTACATCACTTTGCTGCATTGGACCACGTATAACAGATGAAACCTGACATTTACAGCTAATGTTTTAGACCGCCATGTTTAGAGTGCTTTAGATCCATCAGGTACAGGAAACATACTGTGTGTCCCAAACATTTCCCGTCATCGTTGTGCCTGAACCCAACTGATCCTGAACCACAGTGCAGTCACATCATAAACCGGATTTATTCTTCAACAACGATTTGGTTTTCGAGGGCGCAGACATCTCGGAGGCGTCAGATCAGAAAGTTCTTCTGTGTGTGGAGAACTTGTTGATCTGGTTAAACAAAGAAAAACCTCCATGAACGGCTTAATAATCGCGTGAATCACTGCAGCAATGAGTTCAAATAGTACCGAGGATCAAAGAGCCAAAAGGAGCCTCACAGATTATCAGTTCATGAACAGAAAGCTTCAGTTCATGTGACCCTCTGAGCCTGTGTGTGGATTTCTCTCTCTCTTTCTCCTTCATTCTCTTCTTTTTCTGTCTTTGAGTTTTTCTTCCAAACAGCCTTTTTTTTAAAGAAATCACAGACTTTCAGGCCGGACTGAGAGGAGCGAGTGATTGCTGCCAAATGAGACGGCCACAGCTGCACATCCCTGGCCTGATTTCCCTTCTGCACAGGTGAAGTAAATTTTGACCAAGGTTATGACCGCTGATGGTAATCACATGGACCGTTTTCAGGGAAGCCTGAACGCGGCCGTAAGGTCAGTCAGAAGGCTTTAATGATTGCCAAATTATCCTCTCTGCCACCGGTGCCCTTGGTGGTGGAAGCTAAAAGTGCTGTACATTAACAGGAAAAAACTCTCATACGCCAGCGATATCTGTGTCTGTTCCTCATCGTCCTCTCTGCTCTTTGCCCCGTGGGTGCAAACCTGGAGCACATGGCTCCTGTTGTGTTTCCAGTTAGGAAGGCTGTGTTTGCACGTGCGTATGGTTCTGGTTAAGGATGGACTCCTGGATTCAGGGCAGGTACAAGGGCTGTTCTGATTTATGAAGAAATGCATTGCAGCAGGTTGATCAGAGTAGAATAAAGAAAGATAGGAAATCCTTTGTGATGTCAAACAGCTGAGAGATGACAAGGATGCAGAGCAGTGGAAGTTCACTTACAGAGCGAGAAAATATTGGAGAAAATTTATGCCAAAAGCAAAACCAAACAACAAAAATTTTGGTTTGGATGTTAAGAAGCAACTGCATCATGGTACGTCCCACAATTCCTCCTACTTTCAGCTGAATTGATGGCTGTTGTAAATCGACACGTACAATCTAACGACAATTAACTCAGAATTAATGTTTCGTTGCAGGCTCCGGTTTACGTTCTGAATTGATTACGAATGAAAGTGATTGACTCCGGGGCCGGCCGGAGCTGGCGTGACTCGATCCGATACGAGGATTTGCTGATGATGTAACATGATGTCTGTGGGCTGGAAGGAACATTGGCCCTGACTAGCTCAGCATATTTCATTATTCACTTCTTATTTCATCATTTTCTGTTTCAGCAGATTACAGCAGCAGCAGCAGCAGTACAATAACCATCTCTCTCTCAACAGAAAGCTAGAAACTGTTTCCCTTTGCTTCCCCGTCAGCGGTCGTCCTGTGAGCCGGCAAACGTTTGAATTCACCCCTTACTGGTCTGAGTCATTTGTGCTGTTTAAAACACTGAACTGGAATTTATTTAGTCATATAAATATTTCAGTATTTTCAAAAACATTGTCTGAGTCTAACTTTTCAATGGAGGCGTGAGCAATGTTTATAATAACTCAGCTGGGAGGTATGCTTCATTTAAACATTCAAAATGTCAATGAATCAACCTCAGACTCAGGATCTGGTGAAGCTGTATCTTCACTTTGATTTGCACGAAGGAACCGTTTTCTAACACAGGCCACAAAATTAGTAGCACGAGTATGAAACGTCTGATCTTTAAAAACAACCACAAGCAGTGCAGTTCATGTTGCACACAGGTATAATGGTTAACTGCAGGGACACCTCCCGCTACATTACCTTCATATTGATCATTCAGTATCCATCTGAGAAGTACTCTTGTTATCTTATTAGTGATTTACACAAAGATAGGAAGCAATGTGACAACTGAAAACAAGAATCCAAAAGATTATTTGCGCTTTAACAGAATGCAACAGATTGAAGTCATTGACCACAACTTGGTTCTGTGAGGAGGCGTAACTTAATAAACGGACTCATCTCTTCGAGTCTTTTCTGGAGCCTCCTGCACCAACGACAGAGCAAGAGCTGCTGGTCTTCGTCGAAAGTGAGCGAAGAGAAATCCTGTTTCCACATTGTGTTATATCAATAAAATTTGCTCTCTTGCTTCTCACTTATTTTCATGTGGTAGTGTTTCATTTGAGAATGTATTTTTACTTTAACTGTCCTGTATCATGAATACATGTCTGACATTTGCAACAAACCAAGCAGCTTGAAAGTTGGTGGAAAATTCAGCGAGTTATGATGATTTTAATTGTGAATAGAGCTCCTGAACCTTGATGTGCTGACGGCTTCCCTGCACCCTGCAATATGGCAACTGTTCTCTAGGAATTGTGGGAACTGGTGTTAGATGTATGAACTCTTAGAGAACATGATTTTTAAGTGCATGACAGACTTCATCCATTGCACAGACAGATTTTTTTGTAGCATATATGTTGCACTGTGAAACTAAACTCACTCCATCATTTGACATCCAGCAGATCTTTATTACACAAACTCTTACACTTTAAGGTAAGTAATATCAGACAAATGTGCCGTCAGTCATTCGATGAAAATGTCAACCATTTCCTCTGAGGGAGAAAATCAAATCCACTGCTGTATTGAGTTGCGATGTTAAGAAGCCAGAAATGGAACAACAGGGTAAAGTGATACCTTTTTAGCCGAAGAGCATTGTTGTGTTAATGCAGATGCATAATACGGTAAATTATTAAAGCAAACCGTCTTTTTCCTTTGTATATTTTAAGAGGCAAAGTTTCATCATCTGCTGTGTGTGTGTGTTCTGTATCGATCGAGCTGCTTCCACTCCTGCTGAGAGCAACATTGTCCAGAATAAAAAAACCACAGTCCTCCCGCCCCTGGAATGGATTAGCTCCCGGCTGCGTTTAGGACAGAGAATAAACATTACAACAGTCTGAATAGCTGTTCTCCTGACCTTTTTAAAAATCTATTTCATTTACTCTCTGTCGCGCTGCTTTACGGTTTCATATTTTATCTTGTCAGTGAGGCTTTATGGGACGTTTCCATTAAGGAGGCTTAATATTGGGTGTCAGCTGTAGCTAAACGCTGCACAGCATTAAAAAGTTTCTGCAGGCTGTTAGCAAAGCCCTCGCAGCGAGACAGGTAATTAGATAAGCAGGCAACTTTGTGAGAACAGTGTGAACAGGTGCTGTTGTGTCCTGAGCACAGATGTAAGCAGTTAATAACATTCAGACATCAGATGTGCTCTGCGAGATGTGCGCCGTTCACGCTGGGTGTAATCTACCGCTTCTCATTTTTGCAGCGGTGAAAACACGACCTTGTTCTCTTTGGAGCGTCGACTTCGATGCCCAGAGTTTCGTGAAATTACCGCAAAAATAAAAGGCTTGAGTCGCAGCGAGATGGAAATGTCAGCGTGTTCATGCATCGAAGAGAAAAGACGTTATGACAACTGCTTAGCCGAGAGAGAGAAGCACTTTACAACGTCGCTCACTCAGGGATCCGTTACAGGGTCACAGTTTTCTGAGGTGACAAAACCCCCGAAGATATTTTGGAAGAAAAAGGTCAAAAGTTTTTCAGTGTTTGAACTGTCAAGAAATGTCACGTCCTGAAAACAAACCTGAAGTGAAACTAAACTGAACTCCTGTCTGTTTGAGTATGAAGGGATATAAATTGTATGATCCTGTATTCTTCATACTTTCAGCTTCAGAAACAACTCAAATGTTGAAATGTTTTTGTCTTTTTTCTACATTTTATACTTTTTAAAATATTAAGCTTTTTTTCAACGTTTCTTTTTAAAATGGAAGTGAATGGGAAAAAAAATCTTCAAATCCTCTTCAGACTCCACTTTGAAGTTCTCTACTTCGGCTACAGACTTGATTTAAACTTCAAAGAGGTCACAAGGTTTTGAACTATTAAACTTACATTCAGCTTTTTGGAATCTTTTACACTCTTCTGCTTTTTTCAAAATTTGATGACTTCAGCTCTCGTTACTCCCAAAACTTTTACTTCTACATATACATCAAAACATAGACAGATTTGTCGACGCTCACATCAGCAATAGGACTTAAAATGATGGTGGAAACTAAACATTAAACTCAACCTGCAGCTTCAGTCTATTTACTTTCAAATTGTGGGTCAATTGTTGGCGAATTCAACCACGATGGTGCTGTTTTGTCCACGATGACGCTCTAATTCATCCAGAACATTCATCTGGAACATCCAGAATCAGAAACGGGGACACACACCAAACAGCACACACACGTTTTGTAGTTGGTTAAAAGTAGTCGGCTAATAACAAATAAAAACACGAATCACGTCTGTATTCCATTTAATCATGTGGTCACATTTCTTAACGCCGTCATTAAAAGTCGTATGTTCAAAATAGCCTTTGAGTTGTTTCCTCATTCTGTTGCGGTAAAATGGAAAAAACGTTCTTATGAAATCATCATCATCATCACACCACAACATGATTGTGCTTCCAGCGTACAGTTCACCACCAGCTCTTACTGTAAAACCTCATGACTCCTGGCCTCGCTCTCAGCCCTGATGATGGTGACGGAAAATATTCGGGTCATGTTTAAACTTAGCAGGGAAACAAAACTGCCACGTAAGTTAGTGTAATTCAGTCCACAACACAGTCAGATTTTCATTGCCCGCTGTTAATTTGACTGGAACATCTGCTGATTTGTGATGAACAGCACTGCAAGGAAGTGCTAAAATATCTCATATCTCCAGACTAAATGATCAGCTGAATATCTCCGTGCAGAATGCACAATAAATTAAGTTCTTTAGTTTAATGCTGGAATTAAACCAATGAATGTATTTAAAATGGATGTGAAAATGTTCTCACACAGACGCCCAACGATCCAGCTGCCAAGACGACTCACTTTTCTTGTTCTGTCACTCTAATCGTCCTCAGTAGCTCCGCTCACTTTTAATAAAGCCGTCATAGACGCTGCTGTTTTCGGACTGAAAACGAGACTGGAAACCTTTTGTAGGCTCCAAATTAGCTCCTTTATTCAAGATAATTGGGGCGGTTTTGTAGGCTGCCATGTTCAGACCAGCTTAATCGGCGAGAGAGAGGAGGAGCATTGTCCTCATTGGCTGGTGATTTGAGTACGAACCAGCAGACGTTATTGTGGAGTCTCGAACAATTAGACGTGAAGAAGAGCGGAGAGGAAATGACTTTGCAGTGACACTGATGCTGCTTGGTTTTTTTTTTGTCAGCAATGTACAACCTCATCCCCAATGCATGATGGGATATAATCAACCATGTACAAGATAACTTTAGAAATGGATGGATGAAAAAATAAGATTAATAATTTAGTCGATCATTAGGACGATTCTGCAGGTGCAGTACAGACATGTTTGTCGTTTGTAAGGATGAAGAATTGATAAAAAACAAAAGACTTTAGGGCCAAAAAATGTGTAACTGCTCAAATGTTCTCCACTGGTTGTGTTTATGCTGTGATTCAGTGGCGTTCAAGTTGCATCCAGGTGAAAATTGATTGTCTGAACTTGGAGTGGGTGGGAACGTGGCAATCAAACAAATGTGCACTTTTCGGCTGCAGAACATGTGTTTACACTGATTATAGCTGAAAACACTTCAGGAAAGCAGCATGAAAGGAAAAATAAAGGAAAACAGACACATTTACAGCACAAGTTCTATAACGTGTGTGTGTGTGTGGTTATAACAGCACGAGTTAGTCCAAAGGCACAAATACACAGGCGAGCACATACGCAGAGAGAAGGCTGTCTGTTTCAGTCTGTCCTCCTCCTCCTCCTCCTCCTCCTCCTCGTCTCTTTGTGTCACATATCTGTGTTTCCAATGCGAACAGACAGCCTGGTAGCAAACAGTGGCTCGGCCTAAACATACCTGCTGCTGCTTCCAGCTATCTAACATGACAGGAGGCCACGGAGAAGCAAGGACGCGGCGTGTTCGTGTGTGCCAGGTACGGATACTTCAGCCTTCGAGAGGAAGCCTGTGAGATAAAAGCACCAGGAAATGACCTGTGTGTGTTTGTGTGTGTGTTTGTGTGTGTGTGTGTGTGTGAGAGAAGAGGGAACGAGTGCTGTTCATGAGAGGCTGGTGAACTGTGTGTGTGGACTGGTGTTTGTGTGCAACCATCTTGAGGCAATTTACATTCAACAAACTTATTGTATTGCACATATCATTAGTGTGTGTGTGTGTGTGTGTGTGTGCGTCTTTGAGGTCTTCAAAGCAGCTTGATTTTCCAGTTAATGACTGTTCACTTCAAAGCCACACACTCACACACAGACACACACACGTCCCCATCTGTGTTCCATCTCTTGTGCCTCTAAAAACCACGGCTCACATCTCGGCTGAACTCTCCAGCTGTGAGTGTGTGTGTGTGTGTTTATATTCATGTGTGTCTTTATGCATGCGTGCATACATACTGGACGAGTGAGTTACTGCATGCCTGTGTGTGTACGTACGTGTGTTTGTGTGTGTGTGTTGTGTTTGTGAGACAGAGATAAAGCGAGAGTCAGAGCAAGACAGCTGCAGATGTTGCAGGACTGCTGAATCCACAATTCAAGCACACACACACACACACACACACACACAAACACACACAAACACACACACTGTACAAAGACAATGATTAGTCATTCAAAGGGACAAACGGATGTATGTGTGCATGCGACTGGTGTGTGTTTATGTGTGGTTGTGAGATGATTGTGAGCATCTTTCCAAAGTTAAAACTGTCGACAGATTGATGAAGAAATATTCGCTGCTAAATTTAGAATCTTATTTTATGTGGACACTAAATTCTGTTTTGAGCTGTGTTCACCCACCTGATGTTTTAGTTTTAGCTTTTTGACAAAAATGTTCATTAGTTTTAGTAAATTTTCAGCTTTTTGATTTATTGTTTGAGTTAACAAAACCTAAAAGACATTTCAGTCTGTTTTATTTTATGTCTTGCCTTTTTAGGTTACAGCTGTCGCATCTTTGTTGTGCAGCGTCGTTCTCATTTAAAGCTGGATTAGTGGACAATGCAATGCAAGCTTGTTCATGTCAGTCTGCTCTGCAACTATAAAACAGACTCTCCTCAGGTTTCCATCGCTCCTGCTCTGAGCATCACCACGCTCATCCCTTCCAATAGCAACAAAAAACACAGTCGACTGAAAGTAATGTTAACTATTCATAAATCAGCTGCATGTTTTTGCCATTTGTGTTCGCTGTCTTGTTGCTGACAGAAACAAAATATCTCTGAATGCAAGATGTTTCCTATTCATGATACAACACATGTACAACAGGTCAAGTAGCTTAAATGAACATCTGAATATTTATAATATTTTGGATATTTAGATGTTTTTACTCATCAGAGGCTCAAGGTCACAGTGTTTGATTCAGCAGATTCATGCGGGTCATCGACTAAACCTTTGTATTGAAACCGTGATTAGTTTGTCTGTCTTTCATATTTTCATTCAGTTTTGAGCTGAGGCGAAAAAAGAAAAAGCGAGGGAGACAGGAGAGGAAATTAAACTAGAGAGAAGAGGAGCGAACAAAAGAAGAGATGAGGGTCTGTGCCACTTTCCTCTCTCTTTTTTAGACTTCCTGGTTTCTAGCTCATAGCCTCAGGGCCAGGGTGCATGCTCTCTCTCCACACACACACACACACAGAGGCGCTTCCCTTCTTTCATACAGTCATTGTTGGGGTATGAATTATTAACTAATTGTCCTGGTTATATGAGTGGTATATGATGCAGCATGCGTCGAGCTTGTTGTCGGGCTAATGTTGCTGCTACAAAGCAGTCTTGAAATTCAATAATGAGCTCAGGCTTCCTTTGTAGCCTCCCAATTTGGTAACATCAATCTTCACACGTTTGAATCAGATGTCAACAAAGACACGGTTTTAGGTTAGAAAAGCGTGGTTGTATACATTAGATGATATACGACAGAGGAAAAAATACAATGGGAAATCATTGTAATGTGGATAAGTCTGCTTGAAATGGAAGCTTTAAATTAACCTTCTTTCATTAGACTGAAATAAAACAAGTTCACTATCACTACAAGAGGAAATTGTATTGCGAGGTCAGATATGTAGGTGGAGAACAAATGAAACATGTTGTCAGTGAACATTTTCTCTGAGATCTTCTGAATATACATTTTTGAAACTTTGATAAACAACATTTCCACATAGAAAACATGATCCAGTCATCATTACGTTGATACTGCTGAGTGAAGCATCCAGGTAACAAGTAATTCATTGTTATTTCTTGTTGGCTGATTCTGCAGCTCAGCCCGAACGCCGGCCGCACAAATCTTCACCGCCTCGAGCAAAACTCGTAATGGATGTCACTCCTGACCTGCGGCTCCCGCTTCCACAGGTGCTCTCCATGCAGCTAATTATGCTTCCTCCCGTCCTCGCCCTGCAGCCTGTGACCCAGAAATCAATTGAGGTCCGCCATCTTTGAGGATGTTCCCGTCACTTAAACGTGTCTCTGAGGAGCGAGGAGAGAGAGAGAGAGGAACCTCCGGTGGATCCCAGCTGGATGTTTGTACCAGATGAAAACCCCTTTGATTAGAATTGGTTCAGTGATTGATCAGCTGATGTGATAATCTGATGGATGCAGTGGGAATTTGATCATGTAAGATTAAAATCATTGCATTTGTGCGATGCTGTGGATCAGGAAATCTACCTGTGGAAACGGAGCAATGCACCAACCACAGCTCGAACATTCTTCATCTTCACAAACATGATTATTATTATGATGAGATGTGAGTTTAAAATCACTTGCAACTTTGTCTGCTTCCTCTTCAGTAGCTGAAAGGTGTTTTCTTTTATTTGCATCTTGGCTCATTGAGGAAAATGTCTACATAAATATTTGTCTTAAACAGCTGCAGAGTCACAGTTATTGTCAGTCTAGTATTCAGGTGCTTTCTGTATCTTGTGTATCACACAAAAAAATATCTGGTGAATTCAATTCCTCCACCCTCTCTCTCCCTTCATGTCTCTCTCACGTCCCCAGTGGGAGAAGCTAAGACACGGGAGCGAAGGTCCTCTCCAGCCTCGCTGATCATCTTTGGCCGCCTGCTCAGTGAATCTGAGCTTCTACTTTTCAAAAAGCCTCAACTGCTGCATTTTCCAGCGGCAGAGAGATCTTTAAGCTCACAGGCTGCCAACCGCCGGACCAGAAGCCAGGTCAGGTCTCGGGCCTTTGCTGATGAGCTCTGGCAAGACTTGAGACATTCTTGGCTGAGGTTGGCTTGTTTTTTTGTTTTTTTTGCTTTTTGCTAGCCTCATATAGCTGTCCTAAGTCATGTCCTGTCTCCTATAATCCCCACTGGCTCCTCTTTTATCTATGAATCTGCTTTGAAACTAAATATTTAGGATTGTGACATAACATCAGCCTGAAGCTGGGAACAATCTGAGATTACTGAAACTGACTGCACGGCTTAAAACACACATTTTCATATTTTTAGTGAGTTGGTGCAGATGGTAAACACAGATCTGTAGGTAGACGACGATTAGAGTCCTTTAAAGGCGCAAATTATTGAAGGCAAAAACCAAAAATGGATGTCAACCAAAAACCATTTCTTATGCGTTCATGCCTCAGTTTGCAGAGAAATGGCAAAGTGAAAGTATAAAATATATTTTCTCACAGTTTTCAAGTCGTCTTAATGACACAGACAGGCAGCGAGTGGATCAGAAGATTAGAATCATTAAACACCACTCTCACTGTGGGATTTTATTCCTCCCAGCTGTCCTCCTATTAGGTGATGACATGTCTGAATGCTGAAGAGAAATCAAGCCTCCATTGAGACACTAACTGAGGCTTAGGGTGAATGGCAACCTATCATTGTTGCTCCATTAAATCATTTAATCCAGCTTCTGTATTACTTTTTCAGCTCTGTACTTTCCACATTTCTCTCCCTGCAATGCTCAGGACGGGAAAAAAAGCTTGAGCCCAGCTTCTTGCTTTGCACTGCAGTTTCCTCTGGCTTTGTTTCTCATGAGCTTTCACACCTGCTTTTTCTCCCATAATTCCTCTCCATCATCTCGTGTTGTCACCTCCTGATTTGTCTTGGACCAACTTTGCTTTCTCAAACATTTCGCAGAGCATTTTGCAAAATCAGGTTCCTCACAGCCAAATTGATTATTCCGAACAATCGATTATAAGTTTGCATTAAAAAAAAAACGCACAGCTCCTGGTCTCTGCTGTCCTCCCGTCTCCTCGTCCGTCGCTCCATATTCCCTCCTCCCGAGCCAGACTTTTCATGCATAACAAGAGAGACCACGTTTCTGTTCCCACCACTAACCCCTCTCTAAAATTTATTCAGACTTTTTTTTTTCTTCTCTCCTTCTCATTCACCAAATCCCCACACTGTATGGGTATTAAAATGCGCAAGAGGGAGAGGGCGAGGGAGAGAAAGAAAGGGAATGACACAACAATGTGTGCATGCTTATGAGTGTGTGCAAGAGACAGGGAGGATGTTAGAGAGCGAGGAAAGAGAGACAGTGTGTCCTTAAGATGTTGGAGAGAGAGGACGTGCGAGTGGAGGAGGCAGAGTCGAATCGAGCTCAGCGCTCACTCGCTGGCTTGTTAATCTCCTCGGACTTGACATTTGAAAACTTCCACCCCTCTCTCCTCCTCCTCCCCCCTTATTTCCCCCCACCACCTTACTCCCAGCGCAGTGATGTGTGTAAATCCAGCGCTACCACTGAATAGACGAAACTTCTCCTTGGCTCTAAATCCCTTCTGAAACCTGGTAGGACAGCTATTTCTCACTGGTAAAATTCACCTTGAACAAATGACTCTGGCTTTACATAGAGACTATAATACTGTAATAGGGCAAATTATGGGCAATGACATGCAGGTAATTTTTGGACATGAGCAGCGGTGCCTTCCAGCCCAGTGTCCCCAGGAATTATGTTCATAATGCAGATTCTGCTGGAGCTGGTTTTTCATTTATGCAGCAAGGCAAAGTAAAGGTGGCGAAGTCAGAGCTGTGGATTTGAATGTTCCACTGTGATGCTGAAGATCAGAGTTTGCACAGACTCGTGATTAACTTCATTTTCACATGAGCTTGTAACACCTATAATGACACTTTCAAGTCAGCCACTTTGCCGAGCTCCACAACAGCTTCTTCTTCTTTACTCTGCTTGTTCATATGCTCTGAATTGATATAAGCAGTTTTCTGCGAGACCCCATATTTGCTGCAGGTCATCACAGCTGTCACTCACAATTGAAGCGTCTCTCCTTGTAAAGTTAAGACACAGTTTGGTGGACTTTTGGGTTTCACAGAAAAATGAAGGGACTGAAAAACACATTTGAGAATGGAAAATTTCTGTCTGTTGCTTCTCATCCTGTGATGGCATATGATGATATTGAGAACATCACCTATTAAAGTACACGATGGTGGAACTTCATCAAAACAAATGGCAGTTAGAAGAATATGCAGTTGTATTTTAATGATTTTATATTAAAATGTCATCCAAAATTGGCATCTGGGGAAAATGAAACTGTAATTTAAACAGTATTTTCAGATTTTATATAACAAATATTGTTGGATTGGCCTCAAGGTAATACAACATTTTATATGTGTATATGGAAGAGAATATTGGTTCTACTCGGCAATACAAACACGATATTGGTACATAAAATTGAGAATGTGAACTTTGTGCAGAACTCTGCAGAAATGTAATGTGTTTTCCAAACATACCATAAGTCATCTGTGTGCGGGGGGGAAAAGCATGAAGGGTTCGTATGTGGACAGAATTTCAAGAATCTCTGATCTGAATTCTGCTGGAGATACAATCTGTGATGTGTTATAAGAAGAGGCAGTCAGACGAAATTGATTCCATAGAGTGTGTCTGCAGCAGGTGTGTGTGTGTGTGTGTGTGTGTGTGTGTGTGTATTTCACTATTTTGATCTTCAACTTGCAGTGACCTGGTTACATAAGCAGCATAATGACGACCATGGACACAGCAGGGACTGATTGAATGTACAGTACGCACTGATTACAATCACATGACCGCACACGCACACACACACACACACACACACACACACACACACACACACAGAGGCTGTCAGAAACAAGGCCAGACACACCAGGTGAAGGACTCTGGATTTAACTCTGTTATTGAGGAGTCAATCATATTGTTTCTCATTGCAGAGAGAGCAGGGATTGAAAATGACAGCAGCACATGGTCACACTACTGATAACAGAGCTTCTGAGCTTCTTAGAATAAAGTTAGGAATAAAAAGGAATAAAGACCTTTTTTAGGACCATTACAAATGCAATTTAAGCTAGCTATTTCAAATGTGTTATATGTAGATCTGAATTTCCAAAACATGGCAAAATCACATTTGGCCTAAAATTCAGATTGTTGGATTTTAGACTTTTTAAGGAGCTGCAGAAAAACATCCTGTAACGTCCTGACTTACACGTCTCAGTCACATATACAGACAGCGGATACTTTGTTGGACGTTCCAGTAACTGACTTTGCAAACAGTCCTCTCTCTCCAGATTTGACACTATTCAGCCCCAAAAATTCAGCCCCAAAAACAGAGAAAGGAAGAACGCTGCTTTGCACTCTGTGTGAGTCTCCCTGTCTCAGCCTTTGGTTTATATCTAAGGCAGCTGGATGCCAGCTGCCTGTCAATCACTCAGATAACTGGCTTGACCACAAACACACAGACAGGACCACCCAGGGGCCGGCCTGTCAGAGTGTGTGTGTGTGTGTGTGAGTGTGTGTGTGAGAGAGAGAAGAGCCAGTTGTTTTCTGTCACTGGCCCTCACCCCGAACCATCCATCACTGGACAGAGAGATGGAGATAAAGCCAAACATAGAGAGAGAGAGTCAAGGGCTACTAAATGTCTGGACGGAGGGAGACAGTGAAAGAGGGAGGCAAGGGGGCGAGAGAGAGAAAGAGAGAGAGAGACAGTGAGTGAAGTGACTCAATGGTTCGGCAGGGGAGGACAGTAAAAGAGGGGATTGAGACAGACAGACAGAAAACAGCGTGTTTACAATATCGTCCATATTTAGGACATTCTTCCAAAGTGCCACCGTCAGCGAGGGAGCGTCGGGAATATTTGTGTCATAATAACAAACTCAAATATAAAGATTGCTTCCGAGGCCAGGCTGTGAAACGTCTCCTGTTTGTGTACTATCTTCCAGCTGGTGTCTGCACGACAACATGCTGCAAATGAGCCAAAACTAAAATATCCACCGAATCTGTGACACTGTGTCGTTTATTCTGTTCGGCGAAATCGTTAAAAAGATCAGATACAAAAAGCATTTTTACAGATGGATGAAACTTAGCTGCTGTTTTCTCCTGTGTGCTGGCTGCAGCTCAGCAGTAACTGTGGCACCAAAGCACAAAACCAAGAATTTTAATTCAGAGCAAGACAGAGACAGACAGCAGGAAAACCCCTCTGAATGTGGGACCGGGAGGCCGACGACGTTTAAGGTTAAGAAAGCGATTCGACTTTTCTCTGCTTTCGTCTTCTATCACGAGGGAGACGCCATCACACGGTCGGTTCAAGTAAATCGAGCATAAAAGCCTGTTTTCAAGTGTAACTCATATGTGATAAATTCATGTAAAGTTTGAGCTAAGTCCATTTAAATGTCACACAACTCTTCTCTAATATATCCAACACTTGAACTCACTCAGTCTCTTTGAATGTCACAGATATAAACTTTTACATACAAGCAAAACCATAACTTAAACTTTACTTTACCATAATAATATATCACGAGCTTAATAATAATAACTTCAAACAAGAATCACACACTTGCTTTGCTCCAATCAAGTCGAAACCAAAATGCAGATTTTTAGCATGAATCGAATCCAAATATTCAGAGTTTGACGCTGAGAAATGTCTGTTTGTTTTTCTGTTGTTGTGCATCTTGGCATCCTGTTGCCACATAATTAGCTCCTAGTTAACTCCTAGATGCTACTAACAGTGATCTTAAAAGACAGCAAACACGCCCGATTGTCTTTTAATACCCACAGGAACAAACATATGCTTTCACTTGGTTTCAGTCCAATGAGCAGGCAGGAAGTCGACATGCAGGAAGCAGAGGAACATTTTCACCGGCTGAATCTGTAAAACTTCACATTTGCATTCATTTAAAATACGTAAGCTGCTGTGAAATTGTTTTGCCTCTGCTGTATTTTTTTTTTTACTTTGCTCGTCCTGCTGAGGTGTTTTCACGCTCTGCAGAGAAACAGTGGAACAGTTCTCCGGTGATTACGAGTCAGCTTCATCTGAGCAGACGCAGCGCCCGATGAACAAAATGTGACATAGACAAAATATTCCTAAAGAGTTCACTGAACCTTCCTGGTGTTATATTTCAAATGACTGGGCCTTTGGTGAAGTAAACTGTGCAACATCGCTGAGGCATTTCTTCACCCGTCTATCGCCGCCGCCGCGCTCGTGAACCAGACAACCGTGGTTTGAGGAACACGTGTAAAACCTCTCACAGGGCAGCGCGGAGCTTATCAGACAAACGCCGCCTTCAGGAGAACGGGAGACATGCGCGTCGTGCTTTCACCACCTCGCTCACACCTCATGAGACCTGAAAACAATATCAAGTTTTGATTCGATTTTCCAATTGACACCCGTGCGATTCTGGCATTTTACCTTTAGCAGTGGCTGTCTGACATTTTCACACAGTCGCAGGCTGCAGCGAGGGGGATGAATGCTAATCATGTCGACACTCGGCTGGAATACTCACAGAAAATATCCACAGGACAAGAGAAAATAATGATTAAAAAAAAAGCTGATTCATTCATTCCTACAACATTTTTTTTTTTCCTCTGGACTTTTGCAAAGACGTGTGCTCACATGATTTTGTCATGTGATCAGCGGCCTATAACAGGATCATCCCAACTTTGCCATTTTTATTCATAGACTTATTTGTGTGTCCGTGTGTGTCAGAGAAAGAGAGAGAGCGGCTGCTTATGAGGATCTACATGGCAGCTTCATAACTCACCCAATTCCACTGTGGGTGCTTGTGTTGTGCTATTGTGTTACAAATATGACAAATCGCTAACTGGCTGCTCGCTAATTGTCCCTCGAGTGCGAATACAAGCTCTGGTTGCGAGCTAATTGTCACCCAAAGGGGCTGCCCGAATCCACTGGAGTGAGCGGAAACAACACGCACACGGTTGAAAGTCTTATTAAAATTAAATCCATAATAGATTACTGATCACCTGAAGACAAATTTCAACCACTAATGCACCAGGGATCTGATAGATTCTGCAGAGCTGTTAACGTGACGCCGTCCGTTTGGATGGACTGACCCTCGAAAATTAATTGAAGTTGAGGTCAGCTGAACGGTTTCATCTAATTTGCACTCTCATTTGATTCAACTAAAGTGGCAATTAACTGCGGCCCGTTGGGAGCTGCCTCATTGGAACTTGGAACAGTTGACTTAAACGCTTTGTGCAAACAGAAACATCTCGTCTTTAACGCAAACCTCAAAGTGCTGGACACATGCATGAGTCTGCATTTCTTCAATTTGGTACTGAACTCAAATGCTTTTGCAAACCATTACTCTATTTGTGAATTCTCAATATATCAATAAGTTGGCTGTTAATGATCTGCACAAGCACACACTCTTTCAGATGAGACCTTTCCCACCTCGTCTCCGTCTCTTTGCCGACTTCTTCTCTCCCCGACAGACACACTGTTATATTCATGCATCAAATTTTAATCCTCCAATCTCTCCCTGGCACGCAGCTGTGATTGGTTATGAGTCACAGGGATAACCTTCCTCGCTGAATTATACATCTATTAAAATTACAACACACACGAGCACATAAACAACTGCACACACAGACACTCATCAAACATCACCATATCTTTAAACTACAGATGCATTGAAGCAGTTTTTATATTTCTTATATTTCTGCCTCCGTCTGTCTTCCCTTCCCTCCGTCCCTCCTCTCTGAGTGTAAATGTTGATTTTGACCCTGAGATGTCTCGCTGTTTGTTGTGCTTAATAAGTGTGTGCATCTGTATGCATATGCAAGCGTGTGTGTGTGTGTGTGTGTGTGGGTACAATTTGGTGATGTCTTGCTGTTAGTTGCTCTAGATGTGAACCTCAGAGCGTCCGTCTGATTCATCACCTCATTAATTATTTGTTGCCATGGCATCCCACACAGAAGCCCTTCTTGATAAAGGCGCAATTCTCTAATTAAAGAATAAACAAAACCGCAGGGTTGGATCCAGAGGGTTTGTGTGTGTGTGTGTGTGTGTGTGTGTGCAGACGCAGAGTTTGCACAGAAATTTTGAGTGGTCACCGTGTTGCCTCCTCAGAGCTTCCAAGAAAATCTCAGTACAAATCCATGCCGCATGCTAAAGCTACACTTAAACAGAGAAGTTGTTTGATTTCTGGTTTCCTCCGAAGATTCGATCTGAATCACTGCCAGCTTTTTTTTTTGTTGTTGTTGTTTGTCACTGTGCAATTATTCCCAGCTGGTGATGAACGACTGTGTTGAGAACATCCGATCCCACTTCCTTTCAGTTCTGCTTCACACATACTGTAAGTGGTTGGGAGGCCCACGCTGAGCCGTGCTGTGAGCAATCATAATCGGAGCTCATGATGCGGGAACGGCGATGAAAATAAAATGAACAGATGAACAGACTTTTATGAATTACGCTTCCTCTCGAGTTGCCTGCATTGCCACACTTTGGATTTTGTTGAGGGAGGAATGTGTAACAGGGGGCGGTTAACCCCTGCTGCAAGGCTGCAACTGAAATGTGTGTGATGAAGTCTCGGTGAGACACTGAGTCTCAGAGAGGCTGAAACTCTCAATCAGCTTCTTACTATAACTGATGGGCTCCGACATGAACAGTGTATTTTCTACCAAAATATGACAATTTTGGTTGTTTCGCATGAGAGTATCTGCATTTCTGTTTGTCTCTGCGATGTTGTGGGCGGACTAAGTTGGGGGAAAAAACTGACACCACATACTCCTGAGCTCCAATCAGGATTAATTGGAGCACAGTTGGAGGTTTGTTTGGTTGCTGTCAATCAAATCAAATGAAAGCTTGAGAGTATTTTGAGTGTCTCAGTCAATGACACCAAAGGCCAAATGACAACACTTCTTTCCAGAGCCTTAACTTTTACAGCTTTAAAGACATTAACTACAACTATAACTACTATAGTTCCATGAATTGATGTCAAAGCAATGCAGCTGTTTTTTCACTGAGAGAATTCAATCCATCTTCTTTGTTTGCACGACCTCCCTTATTTTTCACTTTCAGCAGAAGCAACAGTTTACTCTTCCTGCCCATAAATATTAGATTTTTAGCCAGGCTGGGAAAAATGTTGGAAAGTGAACAATTACCATTTAAGTACCTTTGAGCAAGGCAACGCTCCAGTGCAGTTGCTTAGTGGCTGACATTTTTTCAGGATTCCTTCAGGACGGGAGTCAATTATACGATTCATCACAAAAGTGGACGGGACAGAAAAAAGTCAACACGAGGAGGAGGAGGTGCAGAAATCAGAAAATAAATATAGGTCAGTTTTTATATAGAAATACGCAGTTTTAATTCAGCCTATTAGTAAATGACCAAAATCATCAGTGTTGATTCATTCATTCATTTTTATTTTCATTGTTTTTTTTTTGTTTGTTTGTTTTTTACTCTAAGCTGGTTTGCCAACTGACACAGAAGAAGAAAGTGACAAGAAAACATGGAGGAGTGTGATTTTTATATTGCAATGACTGAAGTGGTATTTATTCACACATGTTAACCTTAAAACCTGTAACACTTGATTACTGTTCTCATTAGAAACCTTAAAGCTTCCATGTTAAAAGTTTTGATCATTAGTGTCACTACTTTGAGTCTTACCTCAAGTCGTCTCTGTTTTTGTTTGCAATACTCAAGTGTGATGGTTATTTAAAACTATTTCTTCGGTGACTAACATTACTGTTATATAAAGTTACATATACTTTGATGCCATCTAGCCGACCCCCTGACAGCGTCTGTGTTTACTCATTCATTTTCTTTATCACACACACAGATACAGACACACACACACACACATATGCGAGCACGCTGCACTCAGTCATCAGTGAGGGATAAGATAATGACAGGAGATGGACGAAGAGGGGAGTCCTGCTGAGAGAGGAGAAGCAGCAGAAACACACAAGTGTGTGTGTGTGTGTGTGTGTGTGTGTGTGTGTGTGGATCAGCGGGGGGTGACGGCTAAAGAAAACAGAAGTGGTTTTCACACATTAGCCGACAGCATACACACACACACACACACACACACACACACACACACAAGGAAAACACAGGAGGCTTTCACACGTTAACCAGCCTAGTGGAAAATCTGACCAAGACCTGACCAAAACCTCATGTAAAGGGACATTCTGCCACATAAAAAGGGCAGAGAAAAGAGCGTCTTATTTTGGCAGATAAACTTTAAAACATTAACAATAAGTTGTAGAAAATATATATTGAACTTTTGCTCTCATTAATCTTTACAACAATAACAACCTGAGTGTAGCTGATTAAATCCCAGTGATTGACTGCACGGATTCCTGTGTGTGTTTTACAGATGGAAAATGGGTTCGATCTTTAATCGCCTGTGCTGTTTTTAAAAGAGATCTGAAATCTCAAGACAAACAAAACGCCGAACTCCCCCCCTGCCGAAAACCAAAACACACCCTTTCACCTTTAAATTGATTGACGGGGAGCTTGATCCAGGACCTGTGGGCGTGTGACAGCTGAGGCGGCTCTGCTGGATTTCAAAGCCGCCTTGCCACCGTTGGCAATTGCTGCAAAGTTTGATTTTAGCCCCTTGTTATTTATTGATGATGGTAAAATATCCTCCTAGAAGGGAAGAGCGTCTCTGTCTTAGCATGAACCCCTTTGTCTCCGGGCTATTTGCGAAGGCGGGATTCATAAATACTGACTTGCACTTATCCGGAGTGATCTACGGTGTCAGCTGAATGCCTGAAAAGCAAATTTGCTTACCATCAGCTGGAGGAGTGCTCGCTCTTAGTAAGCATTGTTTTGGCTTGAACATTGTGCTGCAACGACGCCCTAAAAGCTGTTCTGACGCTGCACAGTGACAAAGCATTGTGCAAAATCCAAAGATATGCTTCCATTAAAAACATATTTTGAGGTAATTTGTGAAGCCACAAAAAAGGTGACTCAGTGCTTCCATCAGCGACCTCGGGTAATTAATGGACCACGAACTCAGATACATCATGGCATTTCATTGTTGGTCCCCACCTAAGATGGCATTTGTGGGTTTTTTGGTTAATTAATGAAGCACGTGCGTCCTGTGGCGGAGGTTTGACATGCAACGAGAGCCCCCGTCTGGAATCGATCCAGGCTTTCGTGGAGGCCTTTAAAAATGAGCGTCATGTTTGTTTGCACCAGAGGAAAAAGAAGCAGGTATCACAGCATCAAGGCCTGTTATAAAATGTATCTGTCAGCTTTCATCACATCTTATTCTAATATGCCAACTTGAGCCATAAACACTTTTCCATACAGCCATTTTTGTGCACACATTGAAAAACAAATGATGAATCTCTTCGAGCATCCAAAACATATTCGAGTGTTGTGTTAAATGAATATACTAAATGATTGGTATTCCATGTTGCCTTCAAGCCACTGGCAAAAGTTTACTTCCAAGGACATGACAAGTATCAGCAGGAACTAGCACTTCAGCAGGAATTAGGAGTCAGTAACTGTGACGCGATCAATTTGGAAAAAATTTACATCTAGTTAAGTGAAATGTTTTTGGATCCCCATTGACTTGCACTAGAAAAACACCAGCCTCCTGCCTGAAAGTCTGCATCCTTTAAATAAGTTAACCTTTGTTAAAGTAATGGAACAATTGAAGGGAGGCTGAGGAGTGTAAACCAAACAGCTTGCATGTGGTTTAAAGAGTGAAATACTTTGGTTCCCCATTGACTCTTGACTACCAAATGCAAATAGGCCACAGCTGCCAATTTCTCAAGCACAACAGCATGAAAACATTTGGGATGTCTTGAAGGAAACTGTGGTTTTCAGTCAGGAAAAAAAAAAAAAAATCATCATGCTCAGGGATCTTTTGCAGGCAACTTCTAAAAATGCCCCCAACCCATTCCTGAGCTGCAGCGAGTAGCAGCAAGTCCCTGTCAATATTTTCTAATTGGAATGAATTGAGGTAGAAAGTGGTAAAGGGCATGCTGTGTCTGTGTGTGTGAGAGAGGGGGGGGAGGAAAAGCCAAAGACAGTTAGACTGAGAGAAGGATGGAAGAAGACAAGGAGAGAGAGAGATTAAGAAGAGAAGGAAAGTTGCCATGCACAGAATGATACTTATATTGTGAAATCCAATAGTCAATATTTTGTCAGAAGCTTAATCTCCTCTGTCTGGTGAGTGTGTGAGAATGGCATTTCGTATGATGTGGTGTGCTTTGCTCGCTGTGTGTGTTTCCGTGCGTGTGTGTGTGTGTTTATCCGCCGCTCAGATGTCAGGTTTATGTTGTAAGAAAAGCTGGTGAGGAAATGTTGACATTCCTGCGAGAAAGTTTATTTCTAACGTACATAACAGGATCATTCTGCACAATTATGCATCCAAAGTGCTAAACATTGAAAGTGTTAACATCGTAAAATACTTTGATCTTTGCGTATGTGTGGTGTGTGATGATACATATGTAAATTATAGGGCTGCTTCCCGCTGTTTGAATCAGAAAGTATTGGCCTAGTTACCATCACGGTCTAACCCACCGTGACGCGCTATCAGAGATAAGAAGAGGAGAGAAATGTAAAGGGTGGAGACCCACAACGAGGAAGATATATATGTATGTGTGTGTGTGTGTAAAAGAAGTGGATGCAGCCACCATGACGCTATACTTTGGTTTGTGGACTATTGTTCTGAAACCTTGAGTTTGGCATTTTGGTCGTCGAGTGAGACTATAAAATCATGAGCAAAATGTTTAGTGACGTAATAAATCAAGTGAGAATTAGCATCATCGTCTCATTGACTTCTATACAATCTGACTTCTTTTTGCAACCACTGGAGTCACCCACTGCTGGCCTCGAGACAGAATGCGGGTTTAAGGCATTTCTGCACTGGCTTCACCTTTCAGGTCTGGATGCTACGTCCATTTCAGTTACGTCCAGTATCCAGCCTGACTTCAACTTCACCTTTGTGTTTCCTTTCTGCTTTCTAGTTGACCTTCATACTGATACAGGTCCACAGTAAGTGCAAAATTTTGATGAACAGACCTTTAAAAATGGCTCTGACAACATGGATCCTCATTTTAAAGCCACGTTTCATACGCTCTGCAGCCTGCACACAACAGCTTCCCCCTCCTCTTCCCAACCTCCTACTGCATGAGCTTTAATTATTCATTAATTAGCATGTTTCTTTAATATGAGTTCATGTTGATCAGTGTTGTGTATCTCAGGCAGAGCAGATCCACACCTCCACGCCAAAATACATACCGTTGCACTAAATGGTTAAAACCTCGATGAGCATGTCCCGATGGATAAAACATAAAAACAAGTCAAAGTCGTACAAAGTGAATTTAAAAAACAGAACATGGCTTCATTAATTTTGGGATGTTTGTTATTTCAAGAGTGTTGCGTTTCGGTGGACAGGCAGTCGTCCTCATTAAGAAGTCTTTCTCCAGTCAGGACCAGAGGATTTTACGACACATTTAGAGGGAAAGATGTTCGACATACTGGTGAAGGAGATAATGGAAATTTTGCTTTAACAAATTAAGACCCAGTTTGTTTAAATGATGAACTTGTGCTAACTGTACACTCGAAATCATAAAGGCTAATGTTAAACTGAATGAGTGTTAATTAAATAGCCATTCAGTCCGTCCATCATGAAAAGAGTGGACTGTGTTTTCTTCTATTTTTAGCCTCTCTGCGTTGTCCTGTGCTGCACCTTTCAACCACTTTAATTTGCATTACAAATAAAGTTTATTTAATTCATGTCTTAACCAGCATTTCATTAGCACAGGTATTAGATCTGGCCACAACTGACACATCCTCCCTTTTTTTTATTTGTTGTTCGCTTGGCTTCAAAGTTTCCGACCCCTCCCCGGCCCCCCCGTGTTACTGCCTGTCCTTTCGCTTAACTTCTTTTTTAACCCTCTTTTTCTATTGGTAGACATGTTTTAATGAAAGAGGGTAAAAGTCAAAAGTCTCTCTCCTCCGTCTGGCTCCGACACTTGCATTGTTCCTTCAAATGCATGCATTGAAAGCCCACTTCCCGCTGCCCTTGCACTGCTGCAGACGCTGATATATAAAGAGGAGGCTAATGCACGGAGTTAAGGCTCTGATTAAATGAGTCTGGAGTGTAGGAGGCGAGCTAATGTTTAGCATTATCTGGCTGATTAAAGCATGGCAAACAAGTGATTGCTATGCAGCTCTGCTCCTCACTGCTAACTCATACACAAGGCTGCTCTCTGTTCCCTCTCTCTCCCCGTCTCTCCATCTCCACATCTCTCTCTTTAATTCTCTATCTTCGCTCCTTTGCCTCACTAATTCTCTCAATCCACTCTCTCTCTCTCTCTCTCTCTGTGTGTGTCAGTCTGATTTGCTTTCCCTCTCACTATCCCCAAAGAAGAGAGCTTCATTTCCATCCCTGCATCCTTGTTTGTATTTGCTCGAGCCGTCTCTTTTGTCAGGATGGAGTCCGGCCTTGCTGTGACCCTGAATGGGAATAAACAGGTACAGAATATGGATGGATTAACAGTCTGTCGCTGCTTCCTGGCTTCATGTCTCAATTTTTTTTTTTGTCGCATTCCCCATTTTCTCTATCCTCCATCCTCTGTCTATCTCCAAATGAAACCCCATCCCTCTCTCATCCTCCGTCCCTCTAAATCGGTCCCAGCTCCCTCAATTTCCCCGGCTCAGTTACCGCACCGACGGCCCAAATTCAATTATTGCAGACTGTGTGATAATCCCAGGCCACTGATTGGTCACCGCAGCCCTCCATTAAGTGAGCGCAGCGGGGTGGGGGGGCACGAGGAGGCAGAGAGGAGAGAGGGTTATTATGCAGAAATAGTAAGTGTGGCAATGTAAAATATGACATAGAAGGAAGGAAAGGAAAGAAGGAGGGAAACTTAAGACGCAGGTTAAAGGAATAAAACATGCGCCCCAGTCTTTTTATCCCCCGTAAAGCCCCTGGTATCCTTCAGGCTCAGGCTAAAACAAACAACCGTGCCCTTAAAAGCCCAGTCCATAATCCCTGTGTAATCACTGAGGGAGCCTCCACACACAGAACCACAACATGGGAATGGAGACAGAGATATGTGTGTGTGTGTGTTTGTGTTTTAAATCAATTGGCTGGATTCCACATCAAAGGCCGAAAGCTGGGATCAGTATATTATGCTGAGCTTTAGCTGAAAATGCAATTTGAAAGTTGTAAGTTTGTTTCTGTCCGCAGTGTAAAACCAAAGGAAATTGGATCTGGATCGGGCCGTTTATACGACGAGTTATTTTCTGTCTTTCAGAAAAACTGAAAAATGGGGTAAAAGGTTATTCGAGGTCGGTCTTTAAGATGAGTCTGCATCCATGAGTCGGCCACCTCTTACATGAGAAAACACTGAACTACCAGGTTTCATTAACGACACAAAATGTGAAGACGACAGCTGTTGTGGCGTCTGGAAAACAGACTCTCACCCTATATCCTGTGGGCTTTATATAGAGCACATGTAGGCGAGTGAGCGGCGAGCGAGGTGGAGGAGAGCGACGGCAATAACATGCAAAGACGATTCCACAAAGAGGCAACAAACTGATACAAGAGGTTTGTTTGAATCTTTGGAGAATCTTTTCTATAAAACTACAATTGGAAGGTTCAATCCAAATTTTGTATTCAACATTGAATAAAGGTTGATCAAATCAGATCAGTCTATTTTCTAGTCTTCTCCAAAAGAAGCCTCTGTGCTTGTGAAGCTCTTCAAATATCTTTTGTAGCCAATAATGACCTTTTGTATTTTACTTATACCAACAAGCATTTTGTGTGTAACAGTTTTCTCAATTGCACAATGAAAGGAGAGTTGTTCAAATTTCAATTTTTACAAGCCACTCCGTTTGATATTGGCTCGCAGATTGATCTTCTTTGTGTTGGCCAGGGGACCAAGCACAACTACAGCAATTTATTAAAAAGACATTTCTACCCAGAACAAAAAAAAGAAAGGGAACAAAGTAAGTTAGTGACGTGTCTTTGCGTTTCCACTCCATGATGAGGAACTGTTCAGGATCAGGAGGCAAACAGGCTTTTCAACTAGCAAGCTAATTGACAGATAGAAATACAAATCCACCGCTCGCTGACGATATTGAACATGTGGACTAACCCATCAATTGAATTCCAATCAGCGTCCAACATTGTCCCTGTTCGATAGGTCACAAAGGTCAACATCAACACCGAAGCCCTCGCTAAACGGAATACAAGGCTGTTTCAGTGCATTGATGGAGACGATTTAGTTGGAAAAAAAAAACAAAACCATTTGCAGCATCACAATGTAAATGACACTCAGGTCTCTGTTGTACAGTCGGTTCATTTTTGCAAGAAAGCGTATGTTTCTTTCTCTTGTCCAATCAGCCAAACTGAGGATTAAATATCCTTCATCATGACTGCAGCCTCACACACACACACACACACACACACACACAGACACACACAACTATAATTATCTTAACACACAAATGCACTATTGCTAAAACACAATTGTGCAAAAACACAACATAATAACACACATGTATCTGCTTACAGACAGACACACACAAGCGGTCATGCATTCAGCCACACACACACACACACACACACAGAGTCTAAAACAGTGCAGTGTGCAGTCTCGCCCATGTGCCTGCAGTTGGAGGTGTTAATACTTTATAGCTGAGCAGTGACATCATCAAGGCGAAGAGTTGAAAAGGTCTCTCGTTCTGTCGCTTCCTCTCTGTGTCTTTTGTTTTGCAGTCTCTTGCAATCTTTCTTTAAGTTGACATTGATTTTCAGCTTGTGTTCCTGTTGTTTTCAATAAGTCCCGGTGTCCGTATGTATGTATACGTGGCTGTGTGTGTGTGTGCATCCTTTGGGTGGCCCGGCGCACTCTGAATATTTCCTTACAGTTTGGGGTTTGTAGGTCAGCGTGTTCAACAACAGAATCGTCTTTCGTCTCCAGACCTCTCAGGACTGCTGTCTCAGCTGAATGTGGACAGCATGAGACTGCAGGCTCCGACTGTGGCCGCCGCACACAGGCTGACTGAGCTCCTGATGATGAGCAATGTTTCAGTTTCAAATGCTCGTCAAGACAAATGTTAATGTAAACATCACGTCTGCTGAGAGACGGAGATCGCTTTAGCTTTACGGAGCTAGCTTGTGGTCAAAAGGTTGTGGTTTGAATTTGTATGTGGGTGAATCTGACTTTTCTTTTGTGAACCATTACTCTGCTTTCTCTTTCTTTGCTGACTAAAATCATCATTGCAAACCACAGAGTTATTTTACACATCATGTCATGATCCGCGGCTCCATAAAGAAATTCTATAAGGCAAATGGACACTCAAGAAAATCAGCCCCAAAGGCATCCAAGCATGTCCTTTCCAACATAACGATACACAAGTCATGTCTGTATTTAATTTGCTGTTTAGCCCTGACCTGACAGCCCTCGCTTCATGTTTTCCACTGCTTCACTCTGAGTGCATGTTGAGTGGACCAGCGCACGTCAACGCAACAGCGAAGGCGCCATTAAAACTGCATGAGAGAGGCACGAATTCACATCTTCCCACAAACGTGTGTCATGATAGCGTGAAGATGTGTCTTGAAAAATTGATGCAGATGAGATGATTTTGATCGAAATCAATACGTTTGATGGATACGGATCAGAAAATAAAGTCCATGATGAAAATGGCCGGAGGTGTGTTTTAAAGTTACATGGAATATATCTATGGATGAAATGATCAATCACTATAAACTGGAACGATAAACTGCACCAATGAGATTTTAAAAATGACCTGTCACATAAATCACGACGTTAACCTGGTAAAAATTTCAATCTTGACCAGATTTAGAACAATCAAGACGTCCCAGACAAGTTCATATCAGTCACAGATGTTTTAAACTTTCTATCACCAATGAGTTCAACCTCAAACTGCTCCTGTTGTGGGAAGAAAATAATAAAATATGAAAGCGATTTCTTGGCACCAAGTACAGCAACCATCTTACATATTATTACTTTAATTCAATGTCTAATACAACATTTGAATTTTAAAGACAAAAAAAGAAACTTTAGGGTTGGTTTGATTTTTTTTTTTTTATCTAAACAAAAAATGCCCCCAAACTATACCAAGAAAAAAAAAATCACACTTTGAAAACTGAAGACAAAATGTTTTCTGGTTTAGTCGTTTTCTGGGGTGAAAATTGGTGGAACAGTTTTATCCTCACTCAGCACCGGTGAGAAAGGTGTGTGTGCTTATAACCTTTAAAAAAACCCATGAAATTCCTCTGTCTTTGAAGAGGAGAAACAAATCAATTCCTCTTTTAGTTCTCGCCTCGCCGTCGCTTGCACTCGCAGGCCTTGGCACATAATTTAAAAAAACAAAGCAAAGATATGAGGAGAAGTTCGTGTGCATTAAGAATTTTAAATACATGCAAAGTAATTTATTGAAACTAATTTGAATCTGTCTGCGTACCAGACACCCTGAAATGAAGAGACTGGGTGCAAAAACAGGGCTGCATTTGTTTACATGTTCATTCATTATGGCCAAAAATACCCTCTAATTATATGCGACAACTTGCCCTTCATCTTAATCCAATTATGTCATTTTGCATCCAAAGTAATAAAAGCCTGCTGAAAGCCTTGACGAGAAGGGAACTCGGACCTCAGACCTCCATCAAGGCTAACAGTCCACTTTTCTGTGATATGCAAATCTGCAACAACTATATACAGTATTTGTGGATATGTTTCCAAAACCATTAGAATTTCACATGTCAACACGTCCAATCAGTTGCATGATATGTGCATGTGGGTTGTGATATGGAGTCATCTCATTTCTACAACTTTAACATGTTTGGCATTTATTCTGCTCAGGTCAAATGTCCGCTCTCACAATGTTAACGCGAGCGGAAAACAATTTGTGTCTCTGTGCCGTAATTCAGATCGGCTACAAAATGCAACGGCTTCTTTCTTGGCCCGTGTTTCACTCTTCCACCAGGTTTCATGTAAATTGTGCCAGTAGTTTTTCCATAATCCCGCTGAGAAACAGACAACCCCAAACCTCTTTGGCAGAGGTAATGAAAATGTGTATTATCATCTACTGTTCTCCACTGAATGAAAGCTCCTGCTGTCCCTTCTTGCAAATGAGCAAGAGCTTTTCAAACCTCTGCCATTAACGCCCAAAAATACACACGGAAAATGTACAAAGAGAAAGGCTTTGAGCTTTTGAGTCATCCAAAATTGGCATCAGATGGGGTCGTTTTAAAAGAGAAAAGGGTTCCTGAAATTTCTCAATGTGGCACACGAGCACTGCCTTTGTGCCACAGCGAGAGTCCTATAGAAGACCTGAAGCCGGGGATGTAGCTCAGTGGTAGAGCGCATGCTTCGCATGTATGAGGTCCTGGGTTCAATCCCCAGCATCTCCACTTCTTACTCCACTCAGGATAAATTTCACTTCTATGTGATCTTAAACGCTGTATGATTCCTAAACTATTTCCTTGTTGTGTTGTCAGTTTGGTTTGTCCGTGTCTTATAGAACGACACATAGGAGCGTTGTCTGACCTGAAGCAGCTATTGGGAGGACATTATTTCTCAGAAGCTTCAAAAACTGTGACCAATCAGCAAAATTTTTAAACCTCAGAGTCACTTGAATCTGTTTATTTAGAGAAATCTGGGTATCTTTCTGTGAATATCGGGATAAAATCAAAACTATGACATTAGACGGTTGAAATGAAAACCTACATGTATTTTCTATAAAACTTTGTCTTTCAGGAACTGAAACCTGCAGACTTCATCCAAATAGGATTTTAATAAGAACAAAACATTAAGAACAAGAACATGTGTAATCTTATGATGCAAGATAGGATACTTCATGTGCACTGTTTTCAAATGTCACATCAGCACAATTATCCTCATATCTCATGAAAGCTTGATACGTCTCTGCAAAGATAAATTGGTTCTGACGTAAAAGCATCTATGGAGCCAAATCATCAAGTAAATAATGAATAAATAAAAAATGTTTAATACTTCTATGATACATTGATGAAGAGAGTCATAAACCATTTGTCTCACCTGACTGAAATAATGATGAGATGTTCTTTTTCCAGTTTTTTTTCCTCCTCTTCTATCATTGGCCAGGAGATATTTTAAATGGGACTTTAATTCATCCAATCAAATCTCAGAAAGAAGGGTCTTCCACTGTCACCCCTCCCTCACACTCCCCCTCCTCTCCTCCTATTGGCTGCCTCTGAGACTCTAAATCTGATCCTGCAGCGGTTGGACAGCTCTCAGCCAATGAGCTTAGAGCAACTGTTGCATGCATAGCCCCCTCCTCCCCCCTCCTCCTCCCCTCCTCCTCCTGCAGGGCTTCTGCTGCAGCCTCTGAGTCTGGCCTCAGATCTGAGACCCAATAATGGGGACATAAAGTGACACCTCCTCATTATACACATGCTCTTTTGCACAAACACCATCAGAAACATCCACATTTAAATAAATAGATTTTCCCAGCAGAGGCTCCCTCAGATCTGTGCATGTCAAGTGGCTGCTGTGAGATCTTATTGCATGATTTTATTTGTCCCTCTCTGGTGCAGACTCTTATTCCCACAGCCCCCTGACAGGCTGTTTAAATAGTGTTCAAATATCAAAAAAATATTAGATGATCACAAAGCAGGATGTGCAGAGAGGAGAGAGAGTGAGAGGAGGAGAGAGAGGGTTTCCAACGCCCTCCATCGGCAGACATCTCTCTCTCTCTCTCTCTCCCTCTCTCTCTCTCTCTCTCTCTCCTTGCTGCTGTGCTCCTCTCCAGCTCTCCTCCTCTCACTCCGCTGCCGAGGCTCTTGGAGGGAGGACGGGATCAGCGCCGCTGTCGGTAACCGGATTTGATTCTTCTACCCCCCGGGAGGAGGGAGGGATGCTCCGGTGATTCTCCTCTTCACCACCTCCTCACCAACTCCTCTTCATCACTTCGACCTCGGAACCTTATCAAGACTCACCATTTTTTTTTTTTACCTCCTAATTTTTTTGTTGGTTTTTGCGCTCCAGCGGATAAAAAAAACAGGAGAGAGGACACTTTGGCTCTTTTCTTCTCCAAACAGCAAGAACTGGGTTTTTTCCAATCAGTGGATGTGTTGGACACCAAGAAGCGATACTAGTTGAGAGAAGTCCTTTTTCTGCTGGCTTGTATGTTTTGGGGAGGGGATTTCCTTGGAGAGCCGCGGTGCGCACGGAGGGGTCTCTCTCACATCCGAGGTAAGAACAGCTTCATTTTACAGGAGTGGGGTCTTTGATGGTTGAGCACAGTCCCGGTCATCTCCCCTCTCTGCTCCGGTGTGTTTCTCTCCCGGCTGCCTGTGCGCGCATCTCCCTCTGCAGAGGCTTTAATCTGCGTAAAAAGAGGCGAGATACAGAGAGAGAGAGAGGGAGAGGGAGAGAGAGAGAGGGAGCAGTGGAGTGTTTCTGATTCTGGTTCCACTCTGGGTCCACATTCTGCACATGCATGTTATAAAATGTCACAGGAGGATGTCGGACTTTGTTGTGTTGGAGCACACAAGCGCAGAGAAAGCGCACAGAGCGGTTGCGCATTAACGATGGTAACAGCATATGAGGACTTGGGTGTATTGGTGCTGCTGCAGGCTGGAACAGTGCAGACTTTCTTCCCTCCTCGGAGCCGCTGGATGACGGTTGGATTTGTGCAACACACACTGTGTTTTTTTTTTTTGCACATTTCCAGCGCAGTGTGTGTGTGTGTGTGTGTGTGTGTCTGCAGGTTTGCGCTCGTTTTGCGGGCGCATCTGCGAGCGTGCATTACTGTGCGCGTCCGACAGTATGTGTATGTGCATGTGAATGTGCATATGTGTGTGTGTGTGTGTGTGTGTGTGTCCGGGCAGGGAAAGTGGTTAATCTCGGTGAAGGCTCTCTCTCGCTTTCTCGCCGTCTCGGTGCGTAACGGCGGCGCACAACTTTTCTTTGGATCATCGGCTGGATGTGTGTGTGTGTGTCTGTGTGTATGTGTTTCACGGTCACATCCCATCATACACTAAACCAAATAATCAGCCAATCACTCACTAATTAAAGCGACAGACAGTGGGCACTTTTTGGAGTGACAGCTGTATTTGGATGCATTTGGCACACAGGCCTTTTATCCGTCTCCTCATCAGCTGTTCGTCCAATAAAGCGCACTTTTCTTTCTGTCTCATTTGCACACAGGCTCCTCTTTACAGGGCTCATTATAGTGGAATTAAGATCTTGAAACGCGGATCCCCGAAGACTCCACACGGTTTTTTTTGTTTTTTTTAGTATTCAGCCCATCCGAGGAGTTGAGCTGCGTCCTTGCCCTTTTCCGTGTGCGCCAGCGCCGATGCAGCCGCATAAAAATTGCATACAGATCACCTGCCCGCAGGCGCATCCAGCCTCATTCTGCACTCAATTAGGTCCGTGCGTTTGGCTTATCGCCCCTGCAGGGGCCACCATCAGATCAGCTTCTAATTGTTGCACAGACATCCAAGTGAAATCCTGTGCAAACGCGTCCCTGCTGGTCGAGCTCTGATGTGGATAATTGCGGATGGATGGAGTTGCTGCTGAGTCTCTTTTCAAGGGAGAGTAAAGTGAGTTATCGGTGGATAATTTGGCTGCAATTCTGCTGCGTTTTCAATGGGGGAGCAGGGAGAGAGAGAGAGGGAGAGAGAGAGAGAGAGAGAGGCTGACTGGAGGGCTGTGCAGTCTTTGGTATTCATGGCACAGCTCAAGATTGCTGCTCTCAAGCAAGCAATAATCTCCCTCCACCTCTCCCTCCTCCTGTCTCCCACACTGTTGCACTACGAAATGTCTCCCCCACCTCCTCTCCCTCTCTCCCCCCTTTGTCTCCTCTTCTTCTCCTTCCTCTTCCTCGCCCTCCTCCCTCTCTCTCTCTCTCTCTCTCTCTCTCTCCCCTCTGTACTCTCTCTGGTCTTGTGGGAGCCATTGAGAAAATCATTTGCTGTTGTTGTGTTTTATTCGACAGGGGCTTCTTACCAGTCAGGCTTGGCTGGTTTGCTGTTTCTTGCAGTGCCTTTAAAAAAAAAAAAAAAAGGTCTGCAGTCAACAATAGAGAGAAATACGCACACACACAGATCCTTGAGAGTTACTAGCTGCAGTTTGTTTAATAGAAAAAAAGGGGTTTGTACTTCTTGTGTTACATTCTCAGAGGCAAAGAGCTTTTTAGTCTCCCCTCTAGTTTCCAGTGTCGCAACAGTGTTGTTGTGGTTTTCCTCCACATTTCCTTATTGTGTGGTTACTTCTCAGACAGTGAAGTGCTCCTCTGTTTATTCTCGCCCCCTGCATTTTGCTAATTGGCCTCCAGACCAGTCAGCATTGCAGAGGAGAAAAGCAGAAATCCCCCTTTTGGCTTTTTTTCGGGTTGTGTGAGTTTACATTGTGGCTCGGTGGCCACTTAAAAGGCACATTACAAGAGAAGAATGTCCCTAATTTTTCTGCTGGTGAATTGCTGCTCCTTGCCTTGGCCGGGCTTCACATCAGAGCCTCCTCGCTGCTCCACAAAAGGAGCTTTTGTAAAAGGCACCACGGTGTCGCCGGTTTGCTTAATTCGCTCATTAACAGATTTCAGTCATATTCAGTTTGGACGGGGGAGAGGATCAAGAGGGAAGAGAGAGGAGGAACAGCAGGACGGAGGAGCAGAGCAGAGAGAAAGAGCATGACTCCTATCAGGATACAAGGAGGAGGCGGAGGAGGAGAGGAGGGCAGGGTGACTTCTATCAGCAGTGCATTTCAACTCACTCTTTTATGAGAGCCGCCGCCGCCCGAGCTGAAACGAGACCTGCAGCCTGAAACGGCTCGTCTTCACTCAGCTATCTCAGGAACGAACACGGCTCCCTTTTCAGTTCCCACAAAAGTGTGGTTTCATGTCTGGGAAAGTGATTGTATACCTTAAAAGCAGGACAGAAGGCACAGAATCCCCTTGTACCGGCACATCTTTGTGCTATTTAGGGTGAGCGCTATACAGAAACCTGGCTTGGATGACAGATGAAAGCGAGGTGGGTGAGGTATCACATTCTTCCAACTGATGTTCAGCCAAGAAATGGCACAGAAACTGACACAGAAACGTCGTCAGATTTGTCAGGTTCGTCGAAGCCGTTTCAGGACCTGGCAGCGGAAACGTTCTCGCTTCATGGACATGTTCCTTATAGTTTGTAGAGATATAATTAAACCTGCGAACACGCGTGTTCCTTAAGCAACGAGTGAAAAGACACAACTAGGCCAGAGAATATTCAAGTTTAAACGCACACTTTAATCAAGGTTACAGATCACTTTGAGTTTGAGGGAACTTTCTCTAGCTGATCTGTTTATGAAAGATGAAGTGACTCCAATCAGCTTATTGATTTTAGTTGTTTCCTCTGCTCTTCTTCTACAGAATCTGTCATAGGGAATTCATATTTGAAATCCAGATGTTCTTTACATTAACAAGCATATGCAGATGAGGTTTAAGGTTTCCATCAAACATCCATATGATCAGCTTATGTCATGGTTTCTACTCTGAAGTCTGACTGTGCCAAAGCCAAACTGATGTTTTTCCACATTCTTGAAATGTGTGAGGACTCAATTTTGAAGGAGGAAAAAAAAAAAAAAAAAAAAAAAACCTACTGGAATGAGTTTAAAGGCAACCGACTCCAAACACTGCTGACGTAGCTCACCGGGGAGGCAGCGAGATAGAGGGATTAATTTATTACACTGTAATCGTTTTATTTATATTTAATTAGGCGCCAGCTGCTGATTCTCATAAGTCGTGGCATTGTAAACTAGTTTCTTTGAAAGTGTGAACGAGGGGGAAAGAGACGGAGAGAATTCAGAAGGAGGACGGAGGAGAAGTGAAGAGGGGGATGAATGAGAGAGGTGGCAGACCTTTTCTAGGTGACGACAGAGGGAGCTGTTGGGCTTCGCTGCAGCCGCCACTGCTCTGCTCTCTTTTTTCCTTCTCTCTGCTTTTTTCTTTCTAATTCTTTCCAAATCTCTCTCCCTCTCCCTCTCCCTCTCTTTCTGAGAGGGCCAGTCAGTGAGATGGAGAGGTAGTTAGGCTCCCCAGGGATGCAGGATTCAATCTGCACGCCCCAAACACACACACACACACACACACACACACACACACACACACAGTCGAGTCTGTCTGGATAAGCATGTCCACCGTGACTGGCTTCTGTTACCTTCAGATTCACATTACCTCCCAGAGAGAGAGAGAGAGAGAGACAGAAGGGGGAGGGGGGTGAGAGGGGGAACAGCAGTAAAGAAGGGGGGCAGCTGGGGGAGAAGCGAGTTTCTCCCTTTTGCCTCTGCACTACTTTATTTTGCTTAGTCTCTGGGTCCATGGGCTCGATAGAAAGCAGAGGCAGTAAAACAGACAGCTGGTTAAACTTTTCATCTCTTCGTCTTTGTGTCCTCGTCTCCTTGTCCAGTCGAGACAAACATAATGGAAATCCAGGTAGATGTTACACTGATTTATAATTTCCTGCGGCAGCACGATGGGATTATAACTCTAATCTCTGGCCTCAACCAGATTAAATGACGGAGTCGGTAATTAGTGTTTTTGACCTTTAATCTCTTTACTTGCCCTCAAGAGAAAAAAAAGACAGTGGCTGATTTGTCTGCGTTTAAGGAGGGGGCGAGGTGGACGGGGAGACCGTTTCCTGGGTATTGGTGGAGACGGCACAGGTGGTTCGCTGTTGTTGACACAGTTTCCTGGCAGCATAATGTCCTGGGTTTAGTTTCTTTGGCCTTTCAGCATCGAGGTTGTGTGTTTCTTTTTCTCGTGCTCATGTGTTTTCACTTAGTCGTCTGGCGCTCTACATTCTGGTGGCATGAAAATTATAGTACATGACCTGCGGAGCACATCACAAAAGAGGTTTTAAGAAGTGGATATAGTCAGTCCATCATTGCCTTTTTTATCATTTGAAGTCATTCTTTAGTCCAGTAACTTCAACAAACATCCCATTTTTGGATTATATATTTTCAAACCTTTTAAGAGCTCAAACTGTGTGACCCTCATCTTTCAATCCACTGTGTTAGACAACATGTTATGTGGCCTCAAAGTGAGTCATTGTCAACTTTCTGAAGGTGTTTCCTTGCCTTTCAACAAATATGTGCTGGGATTCAATCCAATTCTTGTAAAGAGCACAAAAAAGAATAAATTAAACACCAAGCTAAAGCCAGTTAGCTGGAAAGTGCACAGAAACAAACCAGTAATTCATTTCTATGTTCCGTGCTCTCGTTAGTCGACGAGGAAAGTCACATTGAAGTCGTTTAAGTAGTGCAAGCTGGACGGATGCACATAAGAACTTGGAGACAGGAAATCAGAGCCACAAATAATACCAGGAAACAACAAGGACACCACTTAGAGCAATTAAAAAAAAAAACATGTGGCGGCACAGAAACACTCGAGCATCAATTAAATGTCGACAGATTCATCCTGAGAAGACAAAGCCAGGAGCTGAAACGTGACGGCATCTCGTCTTGAAGCTCTTCGGTTCATGTGTGACCTTTTCTCCCAGACGTGACGGAGAGGAGAGCAGGCGGAGGATTTACTGGCAGAGGATGAGGCCGTGGTGTAATTGTGATAACAGAGGAACCCGGATCAATGTTAATTCAGGATTAATGGGCGATTCCATCGATTTCACTATTGATGATCAGAACGCAGCGTTGACTGGGATATTGATCAGACTAGAATGAGAATTGATTACTCGAGATAGAGAATAACATTGATCAGAGCGCCTGTGTGCATGTATGTGTGTGTGTGTGTGTGTGTGTGTTGACCCAAGCTTTATCTTACACAATGCAATGCAAGACAAATGTAAATGTAAGTTTGCAGATGTACACATTCTGTAGATTTATATAGATCTGTGTGTGTGTGAGTGTGTGAGAGAGAGAGACAGAGCATATCTGTGTAATCCAGAGTAATTTGTTTTCTGTGACAGTCGTTAGGTGCAGTCAGGTGGTTTGTGGTCTCATGACACCGGTCACATGAGAGAAAGAAAAGCAAGGTTGTTTTTCTTATGGCCAATTTTAACTGCATATTTTTGCTTTGGTCGACAGTATTCATCTGGGAGAGACACTGAAAAACACTGAAGGAGAGAGAAACAAGATGAAGGTCGAGAACAAAGTTCATCTCACTTATGAATTTCGGGAGGATTTCTCGGCATCGTTCCATCAAAACTGCTCCAGATTGGATTTGTTGGGGGAGGTTGTGTTAATGTCAATTAATAATTCACAGCTGAAAAACTTCTGGTTTGACAGGTTTTGTATGAAGTACAGTCCGAGTCAGTGAGGAAGAAAGGGAGAAGGACAGAGAGGCTGGTTTCTGTGTGCAGGTCAAGGAGCGATTTAATGAGTCGTTTGCTTCTCATTATTCAGAATAATAATTAACAGTGTGTGTGTGTGTGTGTGTGTGTGTGTTCATTTTCTCTTTGGAGCCACCAGTGAAGCAGCCATTCACAGCTCGCTCTCTTTCTACTTCTTTGACCTTTCATCCCCATTTTGTGCCAAGATTATTTTCATTATTGACTAATCTCTTATTTGAAGATGATCATTTAAATATTTTAGTTTATAAAATACATGAAAACAGCAAAGCAAGAGAAAACAGAGTGACGTCCTCAAATTGTTCTGTTTAAGTCAAAACAGAAACTCTTACTTATCAATTATCAATCAAATTATTGATTATGAATCTGTTTTGATTAGTTTTCTTCATCATTATCAACTAACCTCTTTCACCTATTTCTCTCTCTGTCACCTTCATTGTTCCGTGTCTCGGCTAAGCTTGCCAGGACATGGACCTCACACTCACACACCTGGGTTTGAGTGTGTGTTTGCAGACGGCGTGTTGTTGATTACCATAATTAACATGGTTATGTTAATTGTAGCGAGTTAATTTTTGCTGATGGAACACATTTGTAAAGGTGAACTCTATGGACAGACGGATATTGCCTCAGGGTGTGGTGTGTATATGTGTGTGTTTATAGTGTGTATACATGCATGCATTCACACCGTGCGAGCCTGTTTGTGTGTGTGTGTTCAGTCCGTGTTAGCAGCTGACTGAAAACAGGTGTGTATCACCTGGAAACAGAATTTATTTTGCAGCGCACGTACTGACACAGACACACACAGTGATGTTGAAACCAGAGTCACACACACACACACAAAGACACACATGCATGCATGCCTTAGTGGTCAGCCAAAACAGCAAATGCTGCATAGAGCTTATCTGATTATGAGCAGGGTTAGACAGAGGACTCTGCATCACGGGGGTGGATGAAGAGACAAGCAGATAAACAGACTGATAGATAGTTTAGCCAAAAAAATGGCGTCCTGCTGCTTCACCGGTCTAAAAAACATGTAACTGTGACCTCATCTGGCCCAGAACATTTGTCATAAGTCCCTGCTTGCACATTTTCCCTTTGTCTCGCCACAGTTTGGACTAACAAGAAAGTGAGAAATTAAAGTGAGTGACACAGAGCACAGAGGACGGGAATAGCTGCATAATGAACATCTTTAACATACAGCTCGAAGGCAGATTGTTATGATGTGTGGTGTCCGATGTCGGGGAGAGAGGAGGGGCACATTAAAACTCTCTCACTGGAGAGAAGTGGCCTGATCTCCATGTTTAATGTCTCGGCTTTTTTCATTATTTATGATGTTATTTTCAGCTTCCCATTGTGTTTCCTGCTTCCTAAAGAAAAATAGTGCAGCCCCTGCCAAGCAGACACAGGAGCTATGGCTCCAACATTTGGGCTGATTTACTGGTTAAATCATTCTGTAGGTTGCATTATTTTGAGAAATAGAGTCACGGCAAACAGTTTTTCAAGCAGGAGAATGGTTGTTTGTCCCGTGTGCTGTCGTACAGAGCTGCTCCTGTCAGTCTGACCGAGAGGAGGAGAAACTCATTCCTTTGCTTCCATTGCTGTATGATAGGAGTCGGTGTTAAGTCATGGGATTTTTACCCACAATTATCTGTGTTCAAGGAAATGAAAGGCCATTAGACAGAATCAGAGCTCATGTCTTTGTCCATGTTTGACAGCCAGGAGATGATCAGATCCAGAACACAAGGAGTTAAAAATGTGTACAGCTTTAAAACTACAGTCTATCTCACTGTGCATATCAGCATCACTTGGATAAATATGAGAAGAGGCTTCTTAGTCACACATACTTTAATGTTTCAAAGTGTGCATGTGCGTTTCTAACACGAACCAGTCAGCATGCTGGCAAGGCCTGCTCTTGATGTCAAAGTAATGCTTTGATCACACTGGGACTTATCTAGTAGTTCTCATCCTCCTCTCGTCCTTCTCTCCTCTCCTCTCTCCTCCCTCCCCATCCTCTCTTCTTATCCCTCCTACTATTTTCTCCGCCTGTCCTCTTCGGTGTGCCTCACCCCTCATCGTCGTCTCCCCCCACTCTTCTGTATTTATCCCGACTGTGCTGTAGATCAACACAACACAGTTACTCACCTGAACAAGGTTCCAAAAATAAACATGATGGCGACCAATATAGTTTATTCCATTGAGTTTTAATGAATAAATAGACACCAGCTCAGAAGCAGAAGCAGATTAATTGGCACATTTTCACATACGAGGAATTTGACTTAGTGGTTTGGTGCATAACAGAATTAAATAAGTAGAGAAATATAGAGAAAGTAAAGCAGTAACAGTAAATAGTGAGAAGCATCAAGAGAAAAACTGAAAACTACTGCAAAAATGTGTTATTTAAAAGAAGGAGCTGTGCAGTTTGTTGAAAGTCTTCACCAGGTATTCACCAGGGAATGTACAAAAGTTCACAGTATGCAGAGTAGTATCTGTATTATCACCTAATATTATAACTTAATACAATATTTGCTAAATTAAGCATCAGACCCGGATGCGTGGACGATGCTGGCGTCTATTTTTTCATCACATAATAAGTGTGTTTACTAACGAGCCCACGCAAAAGCTGCTGGTGTGAGTCCTTATAGATTGAGCTCTGCAGATGTGAAGGTGAGACACAGCAGCGTTTCCGTCCTCCGTCCACCTGCACGGACGAGGCCTTGAGATTATATAACGACTGTCTTGGTCCGAGTCTCGACACACAACGTGCACATTTCACAGGGTGTGATGTGACGGCGTCGTGGTGGATGACGGCTCCACACACACGCAGAGAGATTGAGACGGCGCTGCACTCTGACACACACATCATTCACACACAAAAAGCCTGTTTTCTTTTCTACAAGACAGAGCATTACTGCAAGGTTGACCTCTTTACCATAATAACCTCTTCCATTTTGCTGTCTCTTTCTGTTCATGTGTGTTTCTGTGTTTTCCTTCTTCTTCTTCTCTCCCTGTTATCACTCCAACTCCCACACTCTGCATCTTTCCTCCTTTTTTTTTTTTCTGTCCCTCTGATTCTTTTTCCTTCCTCTCCCTGTCTCTCTCCAGCCATGCTTCATTGACCGTGACACTTATAATGGTGTAATATGATTGAATGCGACTGCTGCTTCTTCGTTGGACAGTATTAATTTCACTTTTTCCATGCGAACGGCTTGACTCCAGTATATTTCTTTGCTCGCTCTATGCCTTAATCCCTTACGTGACTCAGAGACTTATAGAACGGCACATAAAGCGGCCTCTCTCTCTTTTTCCTCTCGTCCATTTTGTCGTCTGTCCTGCAAGCTTTTGCTGGAATTATCTGCTTGTTTCTCTCTTCTCTATCTTCAATCTGTGTCTCTTCTTCTACACATTCTCCATTTTTCATCCTCGGCCTCTCTTCACCTCAGATACAGTTGCATGCTATGACTGCGTTGACCTTTTCGGTGAAAGGACACGACAGATATAGTCTCCTCGAGGACCGGCTAATTGTTATTTGGCTTTAGAAGAAGAAGCCATAGCTATACATGGGGTGAGGTGAGAGGACTGATACAAGCAGATACAGACACTTTTCTTCACATGTCCACATGTGAAATCAAATAAAAATAATCCGCCCATAAGTCAGTTAGCTTCAGCTACAAGATGTGCTGCCAGTCACTTTGGATGTAAGCAGGTGTTAATGAGTGAATATTGGCTGTTTACAATAACTGTACATGGATATATTTAAGGGGGCTATAAAATGGCAGCGCTTGTCATTGCAATTAATTTGAAATGCATACAGATAATCCAGCCGGAGCTATTTTTAAAGCCATTGAAGTCGCAGTAGCCTTGAGCCATTTTCATACATTGTATGTGTTTTCAGTGTTTATGTGGAGTGACATCAAATTTGTCACAGCCATGTTTATTTTTATTGTGATGTTACGAAAGCAAGTGCCATCAACACTGTTTATATTCTGCTGGCAAGGTTGAGCAAACAAGGTCACAGAGGGAGTGTGTGTGTGTGTGTGTGTGTGTGTGTGTGCTCTGTGTGCTTGTGCATGCTGGTGTTTTCACATACAAGTGCTGAAGCTGACCATGCAAGGTCAGTGTGTCGTCTGTGTGTTTGTGTGCACATGCTCGCGCACCAGAACAACAAATAAAAGTCTTTTCAGGCCGTCTGTCTGCATGTGTCCGTCTCACCTAAAGGAGATATGCACAGTCGACTGGGGCGGTGTGTGTAGGTTCAAGCATGCATGTTGCCTCGTCTTCATGAGGATCCGGCGTCTCCACAACCAAAGGAAGATCTGGAATTTCCTTCAAAGAGCAGACGCTTTAGTTTTAACTTCAACTTTGTAAAAGCTGGTTGAAGCATCAAGTTGACTTTAGGGTTGGTGGTGAAGGATACAGTCTGGATTTGGAGTTTGTGAAATTGATCTAGTCTGTTGAAAGTCCTTACAAGTGTACTCTATTAATAGTACAAAGGTGTGTGTGTGTGTGTGTGTACAGGGGTAAATACATCACTGCTCGTCTAGACAGCTGTTTTGACCTTTTTATATGAGAAAATAGTCCTGATGTTTTATTCACAGAGAACGCTAATATTTTATTCAACAAGGCAATGCACCAATCTTTAAGAGCAGTTTAGAGCAATAAGAGCTGCGTGTCACCAGGTTTCACTCTTGAGATGAAAAGAAACATATCAAAGAAAATATCTCGCTGTGACATTTGGAGGCGAGAAAAAACTCCTCTCATTTATGAGGATTTCCATTTTCTATTTATCCTTCAGATATAGCATTTGTCTGATGGGTTTATTCCAAGCCACTTACACTGAGTGGAGAGACACAGGGTGAGTTGCTTGAGGACACGTCACCACACAGTGCTGCCGGCGTTGAGTAGTAGGTCCAGAAATATGAAGTCACAACTGCGAGCTGCCATATTTAATGTCATTCTGTTCTTGAAATAATCTACACTGCAGGTGCAAAGAGGCCTCAAGGAGACTCCCAGTTTCATGATCCAATATCTAAATACATGTTTCACTGCTAACGTTTGACACTGAGGCAAAAATGTGGTCAATCAAATCTTTAAAAAAGGGGGTCAAACACATTTTTCCAGATGGAACTGGTCCATAGACAAACGTGCATCAGTTTCGGGGACCTCTGGCAAAAAGACCTACTTTTGCAGCTTCGTTGAGGTTGGTGATTCATGTCGGGGGTCTTTGGTTCGGGGGAAGTCTGAGAAGCGAAACTGCAGGCTTATTGAGGTATGTGATTGCAGCTCAGATCAACAAAGGCCTCTCTGTGTCAACCTGGAGAAAGAAGGGAGGGGAATTGGCCTCAACAACCATGTGGGGCTGGAAGAGGAGGAGGGTTATTATCAAGTATCCAGCGCGTCCGTGCATTGGTTTGGAGCGGGACGAGGAGGGGGGCAGAAAACAGGGAGGGAAATGAGAGGAGGGGATCGTTTTGCAGGGGAGGATGTTTTGGTACAATGACCCCTTGTGTCCTCCACTTTGTCATTGAGTCGAGTGTTTGTCGGCGGTTGGCGGGTGAGGGGTGGGAGAGGGCGATTCAGGGGGGTAATTAGGGTCATTACACATGCATGGTAGGTGTAATGGTCCGCAACATTGCTGATCAATTTCTCTCTCTTGCCTCCGTGGCCACCTCCTGTTCCCGTCAGCTCACCGAGACTCATTCACCTTCATATTGTTTAATCATTTATTAACCTAAGAAAGAAAAAGTAATGGCTGCTCATTAAGCTGCGTTCTTTAAGTCAAAGGTTGTCATTACGTTGGCTGAAATTTGTGTATATTGTCAAGCCAAACCCAGCAAGTACAAATGTCACCCACAGATCAATACAGTGTTGAAGTGAAGCCCTTCAAGCGAGCGCTGTGAAGTGTTGCATTTGGTTTATTAGCAACAGGATCAAAGGTCAAATCGATTGAGAATCCAACTGCGCTGCAAAACATATTCCAGCATCTTGTTTTAAAGTACAACCACAAAAAAACTTTGTCTACTTCTTTCACATTTATTTCCTAGATTCTCTACTTCCTAATTTTATGTTCAATTCCATGTTAAGATGTCCAACATCGAAGAGCTGACACGAGAGAAGAACTCCCTATTAAATATGAATGAAGTTTTTTAGCTATCCTCAGGCCTTTACTTACAAGGAAATGAAGCACTTGATGATGCACACAGCGCTTTGATACAGAGCCATTATTGCACTTTATCATTCTGAATAAAATCTGAATCACTTGTATTAAACCACTAATGACTTGTAGGTGAACAGATCATGACCTGCCTCTGAGGCTGGATGTTCGGCCAGTGAGGTCTCCATGGGCTAATGTCATTGTAAACGGTGTGTGTCAGTTACTGGATAAATGGGATGGGGGGGTGTACATCCCAGGCTGAAGGGTGGTCTTTAAAGGCTTAGTGGCCTCCACTAAGACCCTGTGTTCTGCCCCTTGCCTCCTCAATAGAGCAAAGCTAATCTGGGTCTGCTTAGGGCTGCTTCTGTCGTCTCTGGGGCGACTGTCTCCCTCCCTCTTCCCTTCTTTTCCATCTCAACCTGAGCGACTCACTGTCTCGCTCAAGGACACTCTGACTGGACACACGGTTGTTGATGTGCATATATCGCTGTGAAAGAAGTGTTGACCTTTGAGCCGGAGACTCGTCTGTCAAACCACTTGATGAAAACCCGCTCTGAGTGTACAGGGGACTCCATCAAACTCAGTCTGTCGGACTCTGACATACCTGCCTCTGTGCACTCTGTTCCCCTCGCCATCATTTTAGCCGGCTGCCATGTTGAAGGAAAACACGAAAATGCTATCAAGTCACCTGATGACAGATGCAAAAATGTTGAAAGTGTCTTACAGCGCTTGATGCTACATTGTGTATTCAAGTGTTAGCATGAAGGACTAATAACACTTTTTTGCGTGTCATGAAAGATGAACTGAAAAAAAAAAAAGTGCTTTTGCTTCAACTTATTAAAACTTTTCTACTTCACCAGAAAATGTTATTCCAATCAAAATAAAAGTCTTGCAAATGGATGCATCTTTCTCTCTCTATCTTCGAACCTCTCTCTCGCTCACTGGCTCCCTCGAGGGTCACGGTGTCAGCTGCTGGACAATAGGACAGCTGTATCCAGATCAGCCAAAGAGCCACAAGCCCCCGAGGGTGGGATTAAGCCAATTAGTAGCTGCCAATCAACATGACATATCATGGACAGCTAGATCAATACCGGGATGAATGGAGGGAGGGTAGGAGAGAAGGTGGGGCAGACGGGACGGATGGAGGCTGGCAGCGAGGGACGACTGGGAGCATGAATAGATGGAGGAGCAAGCATGGCTGGATGGAGGGATGAAAGATGGAGAATGGAAAGGATGCAAAATGGACAATGGAGACTGGATTGGAGGTGATGGTTGGAATGAAAAAGGAAGGGAAGCAGGGATCAGATGGGTTTTTGAACGGACAGGAAAAATAACTTTGCCAAACTGGTGCCTGGGCTGATGCATTGCAGTAAGAAATAAAAGAGATGCTGTGCAACAATAAAAGACAAAGCTTCTTATGAAGTCGCTGTTATAAAGTAGTGAAAATGATTAAAATATGTAAAATGTAGCTATGGATGGAAACGCTGTGTGCAGGAAGAGGAAATGCAAAAAGGGTGGTGAGGAGAGAGTGATGGAGGTAAGGAGGCATCTGGGGGAAGAAACGGAGAAAGAAAAGGATCCAGAGATATAAATAAAGACTGGTGTCATAATAAAGCGTAGCCTCAGCTTGCGACCCCAAGAGACGGTAAAAATGAATAGGTGTGCAAATCAGACCCCCCCCTCCCTCCTCCCCTCCATCTCTCTTTTCTGATCATCTCTCTCCGTCTCCCATCTGGTTTGCATTCAAGTATTTGTGGGTGTGCGCTCTGTCGTCCACAGACTCTCCACAGACATAGAATTTGTTTATCATGGTTGGGGACATCAGAAGATCCAATCTCCTTCTGACAGCTGAGAGAGGGGGAAAAAAGGGCCCCAGTGGAGAATCAATAGGCCTCAGAGAGAATGACAGGGAGGAAGGAGGAGGAGGATGGTGAGGGGGACTTTAGAGGGAAGCAAAGCAAGAAATGATGCAAAAAAAAAAGGAGAGGAAATGAGGGGAAGAGGGATGCAGATGGTTAATAAAGAAACATGCCATCAAAATCAAGCAAGAAAGAAAGGATGTAGGAAAGATGTGGCGGCTGCATCAATACAGTCTAAAGTCAGTTAAATCAAGAGAGACTCAAAGAATGAGAGTGAATGATGGAATTATAGAAGAGCATAAAGGGGGAGACATGGAGTAGAGAGGAAAAGGAAGGATGAAGATGTTAAAAAATGCTGGCACATCTGCCTCATCCAGACTATTAGGGAATAATTGAGAATGAATGTGCCTTCAATGGCGAAAAGCTAGTGTTCCTTTAAATGTTTTTGAGCCGACTGAGCTCAAAGTGAATGAGCTAGAACTGCAGAATATAGAACTGGATTTACAGTAAAGAGACGGGGAGGAGAGGAAAGAGGAGAGAAAAGGAAGGAAGAGAAGATAGTGTACGAACATTCAAACAAATTAAGGATGGGGGGGAAGTGAAGGATGCAAGTGACACAAAGAGTACAATGGTTCAACATGGAGGGAGGATGCATAAGGAGAAAAAGAAGATGTTAAAGCAAACTGTGAGATGAGGTTCTATAAAAATAGAAAAAAAAACGAATAAAAGGCCAGATGAGAGAGAAAAAAGAGGAAGCAGCACAAAACAGCAGAAAAAAAGGAGACAGGGGAGGAAACGAGGAGGAGAGGATGTTGTTGTCGTATGAATATGAAGCTCGGAACATCTGGCATGACTCTCCAAAAGTTCTTCGGCCTTTTGAATTTGTATGTTTGAGTGTGTGTGTGTGTGTGTGTGTGTGTGTGAGAGTGAGTGTGTGAAAGGAGGGTATTGGGTGGGGGTTTGTTAGTCTAAAGCAGTGATGCACAAAGACACACAAACCCGGCCTGCCACACTCACTTATACACGCCTGGATGGTTAGAGAAAGAAAGATCGTAGGTTTGAGGAAGAGAGGGATGGAGAAAAAAAGCTCGATGTGGATGGACAGAAAGAGGGAGGAGGAGGACAGATGGAGGGGAGGAGGAGACAGAGAGCAAGACAAGGAGGGAAGGAGTTGTTTTTGATTGATTCACCTCGCTCTCCAAGGCCACCAAGTCATGTAATCATCAGGAGGATTTTTGATCGCCGCTCTTTATGGAAGCGACGTGTCGTTTCTTCAGCTCATTCATGTGGCGACACTCGTGAACTCATCGTGACTCTCAGATATTCATAGAAACAGCCACAAACAATCTTTTCTTTCGCCATATAGAAACATGTTTTTCTTCATCTCTCAATGAGGCTTTGGATTATTCATTGTTTTCCATTAATGTATTTTTTCACAACATCTCAGAATAAGAGCTTTTTTGTTTTCTTTAAATCTAAAGACATGTATTATTTATCTTAATATTCAAAAACTCTTAACAAGTGTATTTTCCGCCTGTTTTCACTCATAAGGACGTTTTGAATAATTCATGGTGTTTCGTCAGTAACATATTGTTCAGACTTGAGGAGTAGAAAACATTCTTCTTCTGTGGTTTTCTCTTTGTAAGTTCCTGTATATTTAACAATTAATACTTTGATAGAAGAAACCTTTTATATTTCATACTTCTGAAACTTCTAACAAACATTATCTCCCCTTCTCATCTTTACTCTTTTGTTGTATTCATCTTTTTTTTTCTCCTCTTTAAAAGTGTATTCTGTCTCTTTGAGATCTTAACAAGCATATTTTCCGCCTGTTTTAACCCTTAAGGAGGCGCTGAATTATTCATTAGGTTGTGCTCCCACTAGTTTTGCTAATGGGTCAGTCACAAAGCCATACATTTGTAAATGAGGGTAATCCACCTTTATGAGTCCCTGTGTGTGTGTGTGTGTTTAGATGGGTCAGACTCTCAGGTTTTAAGACAAGGAGCGTTTTGTCCGACAAGAATTTTGTGTTGTGTGTGCGTGTGCATGTGTGTGTACGTGTGTGTTTTAGCCGTCGAGTACTGCCAGGATTTGTGGCTGCGCTACCACAATGACCCTTTCATCCGAAGAACGATCTGATTGTGTCTGTGTGTGCACGCTCGTTCATGCGTCCGTGTGTGTGTGTGTGTGTGTGTGTGTGTGTGTGTGTGTGTGATTCTGCAGGCCTCTTTTCTTCGCGACCCAATCTCTTTATCTGTCCAGAACAATAAAAGATGGCAGCCTGGAGGCACAGACGCGAGCGGACGGACGGACGACGACACGGAGACAGACAGGAGGAAGATAAGCAGACAGACAAACAGAGCTGTAAAATTCAGGTCACTGGCACGACCTCAACACACACACAATCTTTAATCACAATCCGTCAATACAGTCAAAGCCTCTATACCTGCTTCCCTATCTTGCCATTAACACAGGTGCCTTGAACTGTAAACACTCAGTGAAAGGCGGATCGGGCTATCGCAGCTTTCCTACCCAGCAGACGGACTTCACGTCTGGCTGAACGCCCTGAAAACGGTCTCTGTTACCGTTTAGCTTTTACACATGCAACTGGCACGCCGGTAAAATTCCTAGATTACAAACGTCAGCAGTGGTACGAAGTGCAAGAGTCAGAGCCGCAGGAGAGAAATGAGAGCAAAGCAGTGAAGTAGAAAAGCTTTTCAGCCACGAGATAAGAGCACATTAGGGCGAGTACAGGTGGGAGAAGACAGGAGGGGACCTGAGACGCTTTATTAGGTCTTGATGAGACACATTTTCAGGATGCAAGAACAAGCGACGACTGGAATAAATGACTGGAGTTGGTTCCAGCTCTGAGCTGCTCGGAGACAGATTAGATTCTATTTAAAATAATGCATCGGAGTATTGCAGCTTCAGTCACTGCTTCATCTACAGTATAATAGTAGTCAGCATTTTGGAGGCCTCTGTTCACTGACTGAAAAAAATAGAAGATGTAAGAGGAGGAGAGAGAAACAAAAATGGAGACAGAATGAGGAAGGAAAGGTACAGAAATGAGAGAGGCAAAGAATAGAAAGAAGAAATGAGGCAAAAGGAGAACAAGGACTGGAAAATTTAGTGGTGCAGCCTGTGCTTGTTCATTGCAGTAGGGACATCATTGTGTGTGTGTGTGTGTGTGTGTGTGTGTGTGTGTGTGTCGGTTCCACAGCTGTGAACAGCTCTGTTGAAACAAACCTCGTCTGACAGCAATCACACACACACTGAACCTACCTGCTTTGAGGGGATGCCATTTCGACTTTCTTTCTCTGCAGATGTATTTTTTGGCCTCCTCAGACTCCTAATTTGATGAGTTTTCCATGGCCGTGGCCCCCGGTTCCTCAGCGTGCACGAGCTCGTGTGTGGTTTTGGCAAAAGGAACGAGCTATTTCTGGCGCTCTTGATTGGTTGGACATGTTAAGCAAAGTCTGGGTTTATTCTCCACCACTGTTTCTCAAATTTCACATATTCTCTTAATTTTTTTTCCTTCCCCCACTCACCACTCTTACTTTCTCCTTCTCATTTTCTTGAGTCTCTACTAAACCACTTTTAGACTCAGAATCAGGTTTATTTCAAATAGGCCTTGATGTTTTGTTGTATCACAAACACAGGAAGTAGAAAATATAAAGAAAGATAAGAAGCAAACGCTGCAAGTCAAGAAGCAGAAATGGAAACTTGAATGTCACATTAAAATATGGACAAATGAAAGAGCACAGAAAATGTGCAGTGTTTCTTCATTCTTCCAAACACAAACAGGCTTTAAGAGTAGAAATTGGAAATTGTTCTGAAAGTTTGCCCACAAAAATCATTAAATCCTCGATGGCCGCCACTTTACGCATTTGTACTGCACGTGCTCAGTCCTGTTTGTTTCCTGGAAGCTCTGCTAGCTCAACACACAGTACAACATTTGAGGAACAGTGCGAGTCTTTACAGGAGCTTTTCAAATGCATTGATGAGCTAATCTAAGCTAAGGCCAACTCTGATTTCAGCTAATGGCTTCAAACTAGATTTTTGCCTTCAGGAACCAACATCATCAGAGGCCCTCTATTCTGCATTCACAGTTTGGATCCATGCAAGAAAACACAAAGAACTATTAGAGTATTAATTAGCTCTAGTTGAACACAAGATTTATAATTAAAACTCTTTCAAGTAAACATCTATACTCTCACCGCAGGTTGACTTCATACACAAACTAGTGCACATATATCAAAAGCATTTCTTCTTCTTTCAAGTCACGTGAACCATAAAACTTTCTGTGATCTCAGTCAGCAGCGACAGTATCGTCTGGGTGGTCCTCGAGGAGGCAGGACAAACATTACAGAGACTGAGAGACAGTGGTTGGTAATAACTTCTAACCATTAGTGGGGGACGGACGTGGGAGACAGTGTAGTAGAGTAGTAAAATGTTCGTGTGTGAGACTCTGCTTCGTCACTCATTTACATAACACTACAGTCGACTGCAGTAAAAGGAGACACGTATTTTAATGGTGTGTGTGCCGGATCCACAGGGAGACACAGCGGGAGGTTAGAGAATACAGCACACACACACACACACACACACACACACACACAGTAAACGGCTAACAAATGAGTTGAGTGTGATGTAAATGGTTGGTCTTTTCATCGTCTCTCTTGTTTGTTCCTGTCGAACAGTGAGTGACAGCTCCTTCTCCCATTCAACCTTTTCACCCCAAACTTTAACCTCCCACACGTCGGACCGGCTGCTCTCTGGCGGACGGGAACGTGCGTCTAAATATGAATGGTCTGTCCTGCCTATTTTAATTCTGGGTTTGTTTACCTCCCGTGTTGTGACACAGGAGGGAAAGGACACTTCCTGGTGCATCACAAAACAAAGGGAGGCTGATTTGAATGGAGGTGGACTGTTGGTTTCGCTCAGCCTCTGTTTTACCTAACAAATGCAGAAAAGGACAACCCTCGCTCTCCTGCAGGCTGCAACCGCAATTCAACAAAGACTTCATCTAATATATTTCACCAACTGTAGATTTAAAGGACTAAAAGCAGATGCCTCACTACATTAGGTCGTAGTTCATGTGCTTGTGTATCTTCACCCAGACAGACAACAAGTAATGGCTTCATCGAATGACCGACTTGTGCATGAACTAAAGCTTTGACTTTACTTTTCCAGAAGGAGAGTCTCATATGAATATATAAATGAGTATTGTAAGAGGAGGGAGATAGGATTTTGGATGGCTGGGTGTTGCATATGGATGTCATCATACTCGCTTGTGCTCACAGGTAATGATGCCTCTGCCTTTATCTTTGTCTTTGTGTGCGCAGACGCTTCTGTGTGTGTCAGGAAAGTATGACAGAGGCAGACAAAGTAGCCTTGTTCTACACCTGTGAAACATTTCAAAAAGCCCTCTGTACCCCCACCACAAAGGGACGGGAGAAAGCGGCGAGGTGTGTGTGTGTGTGTGTGTGTGTGAGTGTATGGGTGGCACAGATAGAGAGTGGGAGATTTGAGTCACATTGAAACGCCAAAGTCTGTCATTACTGCGTCTTTGGAGGAGTCACTCCATTTCTCTCTGCCTCTCTGTGCTTTTACCGTTTCTCTCTCTGTCTGTCTGTACATGCGTCACACATGAGGAGTGAACTACGAGGCGAGTTCGACACAGCGGCCAGCTTTGCATTAGCTGGCTCCACGAAACCTAAACCTCGATCACAGATAATGAGGATGAAGACAGTGGTTATCAACTTTCTTTATCAACTCAGGTTTTCTTCATCAGGCTCCATAAAAGAAGGCATTCAGTCATTTGAGTCAACTTCCACACAAAATGGACAAATCACATGTCGCCTGCTTCAGTCAACAGGAACAGGTCTTTATAAAGAACTATGAGCAATATAAAAATATGCTACAGCAAAGAGGAACACTGTTGCTGCAAATCAGGCAAGAGCAGAAAATTGCTTATCCTGTAAATTCTAAAATGAATATATTTATTTTATCCCTCAAAGCCTCCTGTTTATTTCTAACGTTCAGAACTTATATAACATTATACTCACAAACTGTATTTAGGTCTGACACTGTCCCATAATGAAGGATACGCTGAAATCAATTCAGCCAAATCAAAGTGAAAGTAATTTTATTGATTGAATATTATCTGTGATAAATACCATTAGACTAATACATTTTCTAATCGCCGTTGTATTAGCTGCTTGAAAGCATTCGTCATTCTTTTCATGTATATGATGCAAGTTAAAAAAAATCCTTTCTGCTTCACCAACTGCAAACAGCTTCGTTTGGTGACATTATTGATGTACAGCTCAGCAAGTTTGCACTTTCATCATCTGGTCTCAGCTGAGGATCTACAGGACTCCTCCACTGTTGTGATCAAATGATTTGTCTCCACCTTGACAGACTCTGTCCTGAGAGGCTACATCAGTCCGACGAAGGTAAATGTAGGTCGCACAGATTAATATCACAAAACTAGGTAAACCGTGTTTCATAGTGCAGCTCGAGGTGGGTTTGCTTTTTATTTGACCTGTTTATCTGCTTCAGTCCGTTTCCCAGTCTGTCCGTCCGTCTCTCACAAACAACCAACATGAAAGTCTCAACACCGGCCGCGACCTCCCGCTGTTCACTTTTACAGAGTCCACAAGCCGTCCACTCGCTGGATTGATTCAACTGGAAGAGAGCCACCTCTCCACCTCTGCTTTTCAGGCCGGCGTGGAAAAGAAAGAACAGCTTGAGGGATTTAAATTACTGCGAGTTGCTGCAAACACTAAAATAGCTCAAAAAAAACCCAACAATCTGCAGGTTTCTCAGGAAATTGTGTGGGAATGGGTGAAAGATGGAGGGCTCAATTTCTGAAAGTCTGAGAGACGCATAAGCTGGAAACTTGTCTTCTAAAGAAATACTGTGAGTCCCCGTGAATCAAATCTTCCTCTTTTCTCTCTAATACTTCTCATTTTTTTTACAGCTCCTGTCTGTCTGTCAGGGTAATGATCTTTTGTTCCATCTGTTATTTCTTGCTAGAAGGTTTAAGGTTTGACTTATTGAACCATGAGCAAACATTATGCTGACTTTAAACAAAAAATCACTCGCCTACAGGAGCCATAACGTAACTTTACTACTACAGTTTGAGATTTAATGAGCTTTATAAGCCTGTGTCGACTTTTTACTGTGTGGAAGTATCTACTGATCAGATCTTCAGATTAAAGCAGAAGAATAGAATAAACGCTTTTCAAGTACGAGATCCCTGAAGATTAATACATTGTGTAAAGCAGCTTATTTGTAAAGCATCTCCTGATCTGGCCTCACTGTCCCGTCCTAACTCATCTAAATTAGCAAGACTGACATAAATAAATCAAAGCCTTAATGTCGCCACGCGCCTGCAAAATGCCTGAACAAGTAGTACTGCGAACGTGCTTTGAACCTCGGGCAGATTGGTTTGACCTCTGGCCGTGTCTCTAATCAACCTCCAACGCTTTACCTCAATCGATTTCTGGAAGGGCTTCGTTTCAGAAGGCCGTATTTCCACACGAGCCATCAGGGATCCGAGAGGCCACCAGTAACTCGCTAATAGCATCGCCAGTGTCTCTTAAAGCCTGCTGGCTTTACAAATGATTCAGACTGAAGCCGTCTAATGTCACAACTGGCCGACAAAAGCGCAAAAGAGCCTTTGAGATTTGCTTTAATGACGCACTAAAAATAGGTGGTCTGCCTGAAAATGTGAGTGGGGGAACAGGTGTTTACCCTCCCAGTGCGTTTTGTCCTGCTTTCCGTTTCCTCCGAGCCGCCTCTCTGTGCTTATCTACAGCCCAGGACACACCCAGCATCTCTGCTCTTGCTCTCGCTCTCTCTCTCTCGGCTCTTTATCTTTGCCTGGATCCCCCGAGGCTGTTTAGAGGGGATCTGTGACAGATTCTGCTGTGTGTGCGTGTAGCACTGGTAGCTCTAGTAGTAATGACAGGCAGATGGGGTTATTCATCACCAGCCAAGTCTCTGCAAGCAAAGCAACCCCCCCTCTCCCTCTCCATCTATTTATCTTTCTATCTAAATGATGCATCTGAATAATGATAGATAAAAGAAAATCCTCTTTACGTCACTCCTAAGCTCTTTATATTCTGTCTTCCTCTGTCTTACACGACCTTCTGCACTCACAGGCTCAGACCAAGACACGATACCATGTTGCTCATCATGAGGATTTTATCAAGACAGATACTGATACTGTTTATCGATACCTAATATTTAATCGACCCTGTGCACAGTCATTTTATCATCACTTTTCACCCTCATGTAGTAAAGGGATATAAATCTTTCACAATAAACTTGACGACTGCCCCGTGACATCCTGCTGTTCCTCCCTCGTCTGGCGATGGAGAAAGTTGGATTGTTTAGGAGCATAAAGTAGAAATGCTTAAAACTGATGCTGAATTATATTTATCACAAACTACCATTTTCTTGCATTGAGCTGGATTTCCATTAAATTTAGTAAATGATAAACTCTTTCTCCCCCATCAGCCGTGACTGCAGAGAACAGAATGTCAAACTCAATCACCTGACACCGGCAGCTTCGTCATCATCAGGGGACGGGCAGGACTTGGAACTGCAGTATGTTAGCATGATTTAATGTTACATACAAACAATACCGACAGCAGCACCGTTTGTCCAGGAGCTTATCAATATTCTGACTATACCGACCAATCAGAAACCAGCATCAACACTCACCCCTTTTTAAATTGTTAATGGTCAATGAATTAAAGATATCTCTGCCGCTGCCTTCATTATAAGTCATTCTGGATGAGACGTTCACTCAGATGTAAAACTGTGAATTAATTAGTCCATATGTGAAATCCATATGGGAAGACATTAAAACCAATTACAGCCTCATTTGGGAGTTCACATTTTGCACGTGGGCACATGCAAATCACAGCTCATACCCTCTCTCTCATTCACACACTCTCTCTCTCACACACACACACACACACACACACACACACGTCATTCAAAAGCAGCCATCTTTGCAAATAGGTCAAATCCCTTTGACCGCAAACGTTGAGAGATCCATTTACGCATCCCGCCTTGAAGACTACAGCAATGCACACTCTCTCTCTCTCACACACACACACACACACACACACACACACAAACACAAACACGCACACGCTCACACTTGTGAAAACACTCTTAGAAACACACACATACATGCTGCAGGGATGCCACAGCTCCATTATTTTTCTGAAGTGGCTTTTCAATTCCATGGCTGATGCTTGAGGGAGTGTGTGTGCACGTGTGTGTGTCTGTGCGGGTGAGTGTGTGTGTTTATGTGTGTGTGTGTGATTGTGTGATACTGTGATGGGTGGTGGGTGCTTGACAAAGATTGTGACATAAACCATTTATAGTGCTGCTCTAGTGTTTGAGTGCATGCATGTGGGTGTGCGTGCGTGTGTGTGTGTGTGTGTGTGACTGCTGTACATTACTCTGTCCAGTCTAGTTTGGTGCAGGGCACAAACAATGATTAGAAAAAATAAAAAATAAAAGGGTGGAAAGAAGAGGAGAATGATTTGAGATGAGAAACCATTTCCTGCTGTACTTATTGGTCTGATAGTAAAAAAGTGTGTGTCCCAAGTACATTATTTGCATTCATGCCTGATCAAGGATGTCTTTGACTTTCAAATCACGTATTTCCAGCTCACCTGACACCAAAAAAATTTAAACCACGCTCTCTAATTTACACAGAGGTGACGCCTGCTGTGTCACCACACGGGGACGGCTTCAGGCTTTCACTGACGTTACACACGGCTAATAGGGGGTGAACCATCCAGGCAGGACAGGAAACAGAGGGAGACCGTGTAGAGACAGAATAACAGGCAGCCAATTAAGAGAGAAAATATTTGACACTTGCAGGATGTTTGGACTCGACTTGTGATGGCAAATGAGAGAAAACACAGAAGCAGGGCAGAAGAGAAGTGAAGGACATGATTGAAGGCGAAGGGAACTTTGCACGTTAAGATTTTCGACTCTGAATCCGCCTGCTGCTTCTAGGTTTAACAATACAAAACATGTCAGATGGGTAATTGGGAGCAGTGTTCACTGAAATTAGCAAGTTGGAAGCAGAAATGTACGAAGGCACAACAGAGGAGGGGAATGAGAAGAAGGAAAGAAAGTGGTGGCAGAAAAATGACAATAACAAAATACATAGTTAAGAAAATGGTTTGGTGTCAGGAGAAGAGGCAGAAGCAGCGTCTGAGATTCTCCACTAGTTGTTTTACCATTCGAGCAGCAGTTAAGAGTCTAATTGATTACGACGACCCCTATTTTCTAACTGCAGTCTCTTCATTGATCCAGTCACTGCCGCCGCTGCTCAGCTCCTCTCCGAGTGATTCTGCCGGTCATTACTGCCGAGGCGAGGGCCGCGTCTCCCTCTGGCCTCAAATACGACTTTAATGCAAAACCTCAGTCGACTCCGCTGCGATTCTTAGAAGGAGTAAAACAGGTTGATAGGAAGAATACGACCTGTGGTTGGTCTCCAAATCCAGATTTAAAGCTGAGAAACAATTTAAACGAAGCTAATTGGGAAGCTGATTGAATTCTTTATTTGTGATGGAACTGAGAGTCAACATTAGGAAACTATGGATTTAATTGATTGAGAGATTGAGACTTTGAGAGATTTTGACATCAAGTAGCCAAACTGCAGGAAATGATTTGCAGTAGAAAAGTAGCATCACTGAAGATATCAAGGAATTTTCTTGTTAGTTTTCTGAGCTGGTTTGTTGTTGCTGTACCGTAACGGAGAAAAACCTTTTTCATTTCTTACAATATCCAACACAGCAGACACACACTCCACCAGCAGCAGCCTCATATGTTCTGCAACTTTACCTTGAAATCAATTTCATGTTCGGTTACAGTGTGTGTGTGTGTGTGTGTGTCCTCTAGCAGAGGTCATAACCTCTACCTGCTGACTGTGTCTCCTTTCCCAAATTAAAAGACTGCATCACATTACACACACACACACATACAAGCTCCAAACACTCTAAGCGCTGATACACACACCCACACACAGCACATCGTATTACCTTTATAAGGCAAAGCTATTGCAGCTCGGGCAAAGAAACTCAATAGGCTTTTAACATTCATTTAGCCTGGACAGCAGGGCTGACTTAAGCTATACCAACTGGATCTGATAGCACATTCAGAAAGAGAGAGGGAGGCAACAGAGACGGATGGAGGCTGACTTTACATTACGACCCTCTGAGAGGAGATGAGAGAGATGTCGAGGTGGGCAGAGAGACAAAGAGAGGGAGCGCAGGACGGCTGAGGAAGAAAAGACAGCTAAATATATAACATGTAGGCTCAAAAAAAAGCAGAGACCTGAAGAGGGTAGTTGTGTTGGGGGCGTAGATCAATTCACCGCACAATCACAAAGCCGATAAAAGTGACAGTAAAAGGTCCGACGAGGTAAATTTGTTTCCATTTTCGCTGTGTTGTAACAGTTTTTTTTAAGGCTTCGCTGGCCGCAGCAGTGTGGGCAGCTGAATTTCTCTCACAGCCTCCTTCTCAGTGCATCCTCGCCTACGACGGGTCGACATGATATTTACTTACTAATTGGTTGTTTTTTGTTTTCAGCGTCCTGTTTTTTTTTTGGCTGACTTTCATTCAATTATCCTGATTCTAATATGCCGATATCTGTCTTCGAGGACCTGGCGAGTCAGCTCCCACAGCGACTTCCAAAGCATGTGGCAACATTATATGAAAAGATCTGGAGTCGCAATGAAAATACTGGCATTTGCTCGCAGCGCCGCATTCGACAGCAGCTTGAGAACATGCCAAATTCAATTTAGTGCGGAGTTTACTGCCCGCCTCAGGTGAGGAGAAGGAGAGGGTGGCGGCGGGGAAGTGATGATGGGGACAGAGAGAGAGGGAGACAGGTAAAGGTAGAGAGGAGATTGAGAGTAATCGAGAGAGATAAATGAACATCTATAAACACCCCCCCACCCAGACTGAGCCGAGCTGCAGGGAGGGGCTGCGTGATAAAACAAACATCCTCATATTTAATGGACCTTTCATTTTCACTCCAGATTAGGACTGAACATAACTCAAAAATAGCAGCGTGTGGGTGTGTGGAGCTTTGGATATCAGTTCTAATCTATATCAGCTTGTCTTCAAGTATTAAAGTGGGGATGACAGGGAATTTTATAAACTCGGAATATTAAAAAACTGCTTTGCATATATTCCATTTGTGCGTGTGTGTGCGTTAAAGTACAAGCTGTAATATGTTTAGAAAACGGTCTTCTGCACACAGCACGACTGACAAAGAGGAGAATAGAGTATAAAGGTTGTGTGTGTTTGAAATAAAACACAGACTGTAAATGCTTTAAGGCCATAACATCATCTGTGAGAGGGCAACTAATGACTGTGAGGCATGTTTCATATTTATCTTATCACAGTTTCCAGCAGGAATGGGATTGAAGCTGGCATCCATCCATCCAAACACCCACCTCTATAACCTCTAGGTGTCCTTACATGCTACATGTTATTGCTATTTCTGGATGTTTACAGAATGAAAATCTGACAGTATCATCAGTTTGATTCTCTTTGACGTTACGTTGATGGTCAAGACAGTTTGAGGGATTTTTCTCAGTAAGGATCAAAGCATGAAAACTGGGTCTTATAATCTCCCAAAAAAACATCATGAAAATATACTCGTGGTCATTTTGGGTGGTGAAATGAAACATCTCAATATCCTTGAAATATTGCTTCTTTTTTTTTTATCTTGTCCTTAAGATGAAAATGCACCAGCAAACTGGCAGCGTGTTAAAAAATGAGGACGGACTATTTTTGTGGCATCAAAACGACAAAAGGGGACAAAAGTTACAAATTCCTTTTTGCATTGATAAGAGTTAATACGGCTCGCTGTTGCTCGGCTTAGCTTCCCATTACTCAGGCATATGGTGGGTATTTTTTTGCTGATTTATCATCGCCACAGGCTTTCAGTGGATCTTAAAATAAAAGGCTAAGACGCTCTGAGCCTAGAAAATCGCCAGATGTACAGTAACTTTCATATCAAGCTACTTATAAAGTCTGCGTGTTTTTCATGGTAGCAGCTTAGAATAGAAATCCATACAGTGTTTCGCAGCTCGCCTCTCTTCCTCTCCTTTTCTCTCCTCTCCCCAGATGCCTTTTAGAGTTGTCATTGGAGAGTGACCTGTATTATCTATCTCTGACTCTCTCTCCTCGGCTCTGTCTCTTTCTCCGTCTGAATGGAGATTTAGATAAGAGAGTCTGAGCCGCAAGAGAGCAGCCGCTGAATACCAAGAGACGGACCAGAAGAAAGAGAGGAGGAGCGGGGAGCCGGGGCCAGATTTACTGAGCCATTTGCACCTTGTTTCGGGCTCGTCCTGCGGCTACAGAGGTTCCTGTTACTTATCAAACCGGTGCACTGGGCTCAAAGTGCTGTTTGACTGTCGTCTGCAGGCTTGCTTCACCTTTCTCTTTGGAACATTTGCATGCAAGGGAGGATCATGCAAATAGCAGGGAGACACATAACAAGTGCAATTGTGCAGCTGGATTCACAAAGATTAATGGTGGTCGGCTCCTTGTGTAAATTTACCTGCAGGTGTAAATAGCTGTTGAAACCAAACATGTGGAGGGGAAAGTATATTTAGTAAATGGTTTTCATATATAAACCTCAGTGGCAACAGATCGATGGTGAGTGCACTACAGCAAAGTATACAAGGGAGCCGCACTGTGAATGTGAAAGAAAACAGAGCAGCAATAACAAACACAATATCTAAAGATTTCAGGATATAAGAAGGGAGAGGAGTTAAAAATAAAAACTTTACAGCCTGCAGTTTACCTGTGCATGTATGTGTGTGTGTGTATGTGTGTGTGTCTCAAATGGCCCTACTTCCTGTTGTTGTTTTCCTTTGTGTGTGTGTGTGTTGGCGAGCTGTTTTCATCTGCCTGATTCTGCATATGGCACACACACACTACACACACATGCACGCGGCCCACCATTTAAGATGTCCCCAAGGTGATCGATGAGGTGGTGATGGAAATGTCATCTGGTGCTAATACATTTATCATCGCTCATCCAGCCTCATGAATTTCTCCCTTTGGTTTTCAATCATTTTTGCTCTTTTACCACGAGACCATTTGAATGCGGTGATTCATAGGACTGCCAGCAGTTTTCTCTGAGGAGGCAGACCGAGCGTGCAGGCATCCAGCGCTCTGACTGGACTCGTTAATTAGTGGGCAGGACAATGATAGCCTGTGTTTACATGAGCCCATGTGATGAGGTGGTAAATAAAGAGCCGGGAGAGTCCAAATACCCACATAACCAATAGATCAATTTTACATTCTATAGGATTAGTTTGAGGAAGTTTTAAGGTCGTCACTCTTTAATTATGCTAGTTTTTGTTTGGCTCTAATAACTAAAAATAGTCTTTCACTGTTGGGTTATCTACTATAAAAGACTGGGTGGAGCAGTAATGTAATAAGCTATTGATCCGTGCAACATCTCTTTTTTCTTGCCAAAGTGGTGAAAACAGCCTCAGCTAGAGAACAGTCTCTGATCAGGATGAGTTTCTCTGCACCGCAGGGGGTCACCCGATATGTTAATGGGGTCGCGGGTGATTATCTAACTGATGCACATGATGATAATGTCATAAATAAACAGGATCACGGGCGAGAACAGGTTGAGTGAGTCAGTGTCTCGCTGGAGGACGCAGGATGCTCGTCACTTTCCAGGCTTTAAATGGACATCTTGGCCTTCGTTTGAAGGACTTTGAAGCTGCTTATCCAACCAGGATGGAAAAATCCAAATCAAAATAATGATAATAATGATGATTAATGATTAATAATCCAGAGATGCACAAATTTTCTTAAATATGTTAGATATTTTGGAAACTATGTTGATCTATGCAAACATAAAAAGTATGATGCCAAGATGCAGTTGTGAGAGATTATATATTCGCGTGTGTGTGTGTGAACTGCTGGCTGGACTGCCACTGTATATGAGTAAGAGAGCGTGTCACACAATAACAAACTATCTAAATGAAAATCATCGACAAGTGAGGCGAGTCATAACCGAGTGTGCGCGTACATACATAAGCGAGGCAGCGGTGCAGAACTGAATATGTAAAAAGCGTATTTATTTTCTCTCCCTCTCTCTCTCCTTCTCTTTATCCATCATCCATCTCTTTCCTCGCTCTTTATCCCTCCTCCCCACCCTGTCAGTTAAATGACTGCCGCTCGTTCCTCTCTTGTCTCTCTGAGTCAACACGTCAACTAGAATATATCTCTTCCTTCAGTCGCGTCGTCGGTAACACGCACCATCATTATCTGTTTGTGTGAGCGCTCGCTGCACGTGTGTGTGTGTTTGGATGTATGATAAAGTTAGTGTGTACATGTCTGATGAGTTTGTGTGCATACAGGTATTTCTTATGTGTGTCTCTCTTGTGTACTTATAGTATGCATGTTTGACAATGCTAAGAAAAGTATGCTGATGTGCTTAAAATGTGTCTTGGCAGAACTGCATGCATGAGTTTGCATGTTTGTGTGTGTGTTTATGTCTGTAGAAGTCAGTCTGAGTCAGCATATAGTGTGTGTGTGTGTGTTAGAAGGCTGTGCAGTAAAGCAGCTGCCTCACAGCTTCAGATGTCGCAGTTTTTGCTTTCCCCTTGTCTCTATGTCTCAATCAGCTTTCATCGATGGCACAGAGAATCTCTCATGCTGTTTCCTGTTGTTCTTACACATGTACATCGCTGTAGAGGCGAGTAGAGACACAGGATGCAGCGATGTTGCTCTGCATTACAGGCTGGCTGTCGCATTGGAAGCCTGAGGTCCATCAGAAACAAACTTAACAATGTGCTCTTTGCCAAACTTTACAGTGCATGCTCAAAATTAGTTTTCTCCAAAATCTAAAATGAGGAAGTTTTTAGTTTCCTTATTCTATTTGCGCAGTGACAAACAGGGAAAGGAGAAATTACCGATACAATCAAAAGTGAAGTAACAATGAATATACAAGATGCAAATGACTAGTCTCTGCAGATAAGAACCTCGAGGGGCTAATAAAAGCTTCTCATCTCAGCAATAAAGAAGTCTGTGGCCATGGGAACGCTGAGGGTGAAGTCTTCAGAGTTTGAAATTAACTCGCCGATTTTAAAACACGGGAAGCGTTTTGTAAATGAGCGACTCTGCCTTCTCCGGGGACAGAGCAGAATTAGGAAGTAATCAATGGAGGAAATGGAAACAGCTGCAACTTATAATAGCATCACCAGAAGACAATGCTGATGGCTCAGAGACTTCAACTGAATTGCTCATCTTCAGCGTTGCTTTAAAATAATTCCCACTGACTTAAGATGTAATTACAAAGTCTAGACAGTAAAATCAGATCACACTCACGTTGGTGTTGTAGCTTTACTATAACACATTATCAGTTTGCGCTAATAATACAATGAAAGTCAGCCAAACTTAAGACATGACGAATATTCAGACTGAATGATTTATTCAAATGATTCATGCATGAAGGATTGTTTTGTCAGATACTTTGTCGAAGAAATCAGTTAGTGGCTGTGATGTGTTTGATCTGAGAAGTGGCATCTTTCCACTGCTCAGATCAAACTCTGCTTTAAAAAGCACATGGCATCAACATGTCTGCAGGTGACCTTACACACACACACCTGCTGTTCACACACTCAGACTGAACGGTTGTGCTTTCAAGTGACTGCAGCAAACACATCAGTTCACACTTTGTCACAGTCATTTTAAATTCAACATCTGAGTTTCAGACTTTTGCAATTTGCAGCCCGAATCTTAATTTGATCAGATCAAACAAAACAATGCTTCATAATGAAGTTCACTCACACGTTATCATCAGGCTTAAAGTAATATTTTACCCATTTGTCTCTCCAAGCTTTTTGTTTCACAACTTCATGCAAGTTGCAATATATAATAAAGAAACTGAAAACTGCATTTTTCAAGGGTAGATGGAAAGTTATTGCTCGCCACTGGAGATGGGGAAAAAAAAAAATCATACCGACTTCTATCTTCCAGTCTTATCTAACCACATAGAGCTATTTCAGAGCATCTGACAGAGAAGCAGGCTTATATTTTCAGATGAGGAAGTGGAAAAATACACGAGCTGTCTAGAGCAAGTGTTGTAGGAGTAGCACTATTGTGGGAGCAGGACGTCTGAGCTCAGAGATAAAAAAAAAAAAAAAAAAAAAAAAGATAGGCCTATAGTTACCAGCCAATCCCCTGTAAAATAACTGCCCGCCACTTGCACCTGCATCTCCTGTGTAGCGTTTTATTTTAGACTCAGCAATGAGTCAGAAAGGAGGTGAGAGGAAGAGGAGGTGGACGAGGAGGAGGAGGAGGAGGGGGTAGTTAGAGGGGGGACGCTTTGCCTGGAGATAAAATATATGAAAGGAATTGTGCACCAAAAATAAGTTTAAAGAGTTTAGATAAAGATGAGTCGCACAGTTAAATCCAGTGGCTGATTATTCCGCAGACTCGTGCCAAATTTAGACGGATCTCATGAATTCCTGACCTGCAGCTCGACCCGTGCTGAAGTTACCACTTCTTTCCACGATGCTCTCCAATGTGACTGTGCACGTGGAAATCAGGTTTAAGCAACTGGAATATGTGTGTGTGCGCAGGTGCATGGACCAGTACACGGTAACACTTCACTAGCCTGTATACACTCATACTCCGAAACGTGCTTGTGTGTCTATGTGCCCATGCACCTGTGAATGCATACTGGCACACAGATAATACTGACACAGCTGGGATCCACCAGTCCATGCCAGCCAATGTGTGTGTGCGTGCATGTGTGTGTGTGTGTATATGTAGCTACCAGCTGCGCCCACTGTGCTGATCCTCAAAGCCGCTATCACATTCTGCTTGCATCATTTCACCACAGTCGCACTGAGAACATCAAACTCATGAACACATGCTCACGGTTACGAGCCCATATTCACCCTCACATTCGTGCATGTTATCACTTCTGACATCGTTCAGTGACATGAGATATGATGATTACAAATCATGGGTGTTTTAAGCTGCTTGCTATCGAGCATACGATTTGTAAATGTGACTTTTGTAGCACATGGTGTTACAACATGCAGCCGTCATCTGTTAAAAGGAGCAATACAAAAAGAGGTTTTCTCATTTTAAACGGCTCAACCCTCACGCTGGGTCAGATTTTGCATATTGAGTTGCTGCGGTCAGTTATCGCTGGAGACGACGGTCCAGGATGACAAGTGGCTCCCAATAACCATCCATTACTGTCAAAAAGGTCTGCATAGGTCAAAATGCTTCTTAAACTCTGGCTCAGGAGCGACTCTAGGGCCCGCGGACGTAGCAAAGTTTCCCCATGTAAAGGTCATCTGTTATACTGCCTTGTAAAGCCGCAGAGCAGCAGCTATGTGAGGAGTAAAAAATGGCTTCAAACTTTATCTCCAGTCCACACAAACTAATAGCACTTGCTGTTGGTCTTTACGGGACTGCATAAAACTTTACTTTGCTCCTGTTTTAGTGGTAATGCTGAGATTTCAGTAGAACATATTCAACTGGAAGACAATGGATGGTGAAAGTCCGGAGACACATCGGGACATAGTTTAAGGTAAAACAACATATTAGACAACAGCATTCAGCCACTTTACAACTACTCCAAATTGATAGTGTTATACAATATGAATTTGTGTAACAAATTACATTGCAAACTGGATTACACTGAGTTTTACTTAAACAAGTGTGTTCAAGATGTGCATTCAGAACCAACTTACCCCTTTCTTATTGTATCATGAAACACTATCAAGATAAGATATTCCTTTGTTGGTCTCACAACCAGGAAATTTCCGGTGTCAAATAATAAAATTCCAGAATCCATTGTCTTTTCAGTTGCTGGTGAAATCACAACGATTCCCTACCTTTATATGATTTGCGACCTGGAACACAGCAGCACGACTTTATCCTTTTTGATAACAGCAGTTGAGCTTCTCACCCCGAGCGTGACGTCAGAGGAAAACGACCTCCGTGCGGCTGCGGTTTATTGGCTGCTATCATGGGATAAACCCGAGCGTCTTGATTTAGAAGCGAGATGAAACACCAGATTTTAATCCATGAGAGTGTAATGTGTTTGGATAGAGCTCAGAAAGAGGACTATAATCAGAATAATTATTCTGGTCTCACTCCAGCTTCGGGCCTTTTAGCTAATGACAGACACAACACTAATGGCTGGATTTCAAGCTGTCTATTTGCATGTGAGCATGAGATGTGTGTGCAAATATCGTGTGTGTGTGTGAATGTGTGTTTGGGCAGATCTGCATGCCTACCACAGTCGCACACTGGTCCAAAAAATATGGTGGATTTCTGATTATTTTCTGCAGTGATGGGTAGCTAAGCTGAGAGATGATGACTGTTTGTGTCCTCAGATGATCTCGTTCCCGGCAGCTGCAGCCAATATCATACCTACTTTGGTTCTTTTGTTGCAGAAGGGACCAGAACTCATACGACAACATATCATAACACAACAGAAATATTCAATATCTTGCATTAGGAAATGAAAGCTGGGCTCTGAGTGCTGGTGGCTGCTGTTTTGCCTCCGGGTGCTTGTTGCACAGTGTAAGAGAGGAGCCGGGATGTGCAGCGCTTTCAATGTATAGATGCACACAGTGGCGTAGTCTGACGTAGTGAACAGAAGCACAGTGCAGCCAAAACAAGTATCTGTTCATCCAGGGCTCTGCTGGAGTCATACATCACACCATCTTTCAAAGGCTCTTATCTTGATTATTATTTATTGCTGAAATACATTTGATTCTCACCCTCTCACTGCGTTTATCCCTCCTCAGACGCGAACGCAATTCATCAAAATAAATCAATACAAAATATTATCACCTTCTGGAAGCCTGTGTACATGCAGTGAAACATGTAGGCAACAGAGTTGTTGGCAGTCGACTCCCGATCAATAGGCCTTTATTCATGCTTTGAACATTCTGCACGAGAACCAATTCAGACAGTGCTTTATAGTATTGACAGCATTGTCTCAGGGTCCCTCGCAATACCACAACACGGTGAAATCCATTTTCCCTCACATAACGAGCTGTCATTTTCTGGTTGGAATGAGCTCAATCGTCTCCGCATACAAAGCAGGCGGATTTAGCTGCAGAGCGATAATAACGATAGCACAATAGTGATTGGTATAATTCCACAGCGACATCGCTCATATCACACAATAATGATTAGCGCAGGGCTTCAGTTTTAAAACATCTGTGGTGGAGTTAGATTGTCTGTTAACGACGTGCTGTGTCAGCACGTGTTGCCACAGATGAAAATCCATTTTTTCTTCTTTAACAAGGTGAAAGGAGGCGGCGCTCTCTGCATACAAAACAGGCCGACGCGCTACATGACAACAACGACAGTGTGATGATGATTGGTGTTATACTGGAAGGATATTACAACACTGAACCATAATGATTTGTTACAGTGCTTCGCTGATGACGAAGGTGTTCGAGACAGTTATGATGAAAACCGTGATCACGCCGTAAATTTGATTGCGCTGCTGCTGACACTTTCTGGTAATGCGCACAAGTTAATCAATTCTTCCTGTTAATTCAATATTTCAGGAAACAAATGAGGCAAACGCGGCACTTTGAGTTCCCAAAAATCCTCAATTTTGCATGAGCAGTAATTATTACATGATTAAAAAGTCCTCTTGAGTTAAAGTGTTTGAGTCTGTTTGCACATTTATTTGCACAGAACAGAATAAAATTTCCTATGAAAAATTGAACAGGGTAAAAAGTAATTATTAATTATTACTCATTACTAACTGAACACAACAGATATGAATTCACAATGTGGACACTTATGATATAATAAACTGCTTTCATCTGTGTTGGAGGTTAATGAGTGTGTTCCCAATAACCATCCACTATTTTCAAGGTTTTTTTCTGAATGTCTCAATCGTGTTCTCAAAATTTCAAGTTGTAAAACTTGTAAAACTAAAATTTTCTCTCTTTTCTGAAAAAAACAAAACAATAAAAAAACACGTAACAGACACATGAAATGTCTTACAGAAGTCTTTTCTGCTAAAGCTACTACTTCTGATCTTAAGTTCCTGCATTAAAAAAAAAAAAAATGGAGGAGAGGTTAATTATTGCAGAGTCTCGGTCCTTGGAGCTGTGTGATCTCTCGCTGCACATTTATAAAGATGTGGATAAAAGAAATGTGGCACAGAAGATAAAGGCAGTTTTGGGCCTTTTGATATTTAGCCATTGCGACGTTTCAAAATATCTCCCTTGCAGTATTTTTCCTCATCTCTTCACTCGTGTACCATCACACCCACATAATTACTAGATGCAAGTGGAACACATTCTTTTAGAAAATCTTATGTTACCAGGCTGCTTCCTTCTCTTATTTTACCCTTTTTCACCCAGTAGAAGCTCGTACAAATCACAGATTCTCATTTTCAGAGACGCCATGTTCGGCGCTCACGCGGGGGAGCTGCTCTGTGCAGCCAGTCAGCGCCACTGCAGACCCTGAACCGCTCCGCTGGGACGGGCCGGGGTTAAGTAGCCCGCTCAAGGGCTTCTCGCTGGTAGTTACTGATGGAGGCGACGGCAGATCCTGTTCATTCCCCTGCCAGATAGCACCTCAGGTGATCTGGGAATGCAATGGAAACATAAAAGCCGTGGCTTTGAGATTTCCTCAAACCGGCTTGTGACCAATTCTGATCTTCAGTCGTCCGATTTTTCTGACCCAGACTGTGAAAGGAAAATCACAGCTAGTCCGTTTGCTTTGGTCTTATGGTACAAACTCAAACTGTTTCTTACACCATCATAGCAGCAGTGAAGTGACCATTATGTCGCAGTAATTGGTTATTTAAAGCTGAGATTCATCTGTTTGGCTTTAGTGGTTCGAGATACAGTCCAGTAAACAAAAGCTCTCGGTTTCCAATGCTGAAGTGTCCTTGAGCACACTTCACCCGACCTCTGCTCGCATTTCAAGTCCCACCGTGTGCAATGGAAGCAGTAACACCTCATATATGAAAATAATGGACGAGGTGAAAGCCAGGACACCCTGGTCTGCAGTATTGTGCTGATACAACCACTGAAGGAAAAGAGACTGGCTGGGTTCAAACTGTCATCACTTTCTGAAAGTTTGTTTGCAGCCCTGGAGTTTCACTCCACTGTGAGTTAACTGGTAACATTATTCTTGCCGAAGAACACTGGAAAAAAAAACACTGTAATAGCACCGGCTGGCAACACTGACTATTCATCTCAATAAAGGAACATGTCAAGCAATGCAACACCATGTTCTCTTTGGTGTTTTTCCTCGGATCTGAGCTGAAATGCGGCCGAGGCTAAACAGACAGACACTTGGTATGATAAAGTTGATTCTCATCTCTTCGTGAGAACGGCTCATAAAAAAGATGAAACGATACCGGCATCGTTCTATAATACTGCAAGTAATGCCTCATTTAATATTTATAGCAACATTTATATTTTAAGCCCAGACCTGCAGTGTGCACGGGAAAATGATGAGCAGAAGTCAGAATCCGGATTGAATTTGTCAAGATCATCGAGTTTAACATCTCTAGTTCCGAAAGACACAGATTTTTAAAAAACGTCTTCCAGCCAATCAAAGACTTGTCCAATGGTCATATTTTCAATCAATGAGGAAAACAACAGAAAAGTCTGAGCTCATGATACTAACTTTTGTATTAATGGAAACGGTGCCGATTTTAGCCGAATGATGTAACGGCACAAAGCAAAGACCTGTGTGAGCAACATGACACTGCCTGCAGTTTACTGAACGGCCACCGGTGTCGCTCATAACAAGGATTTTCTCAAAGTTGAACGTAGTGGCTGTAACAAGCATGAACCTGCCGCAGGTCAGTTGACTGTACACGAAACTCTGTGAATGGAAAAGAAGAGTCCTGGCAAAGTCAACACATGAATTAAAGATCTTTGATTTATATTTCACTGGCTCCAGTCATGCGATGCTTCGGTGCAGCTGTATGAGCACAGTCTGAAAATCCTACATCTCTGCAGAGCGCTGTCTTTGTTGATGTCGTCATTTAATGGCTACAAAACATTTTTCAAACTTAAAATTTCATGTTAAGAAAAGATGATTAGAAAGAGTGTCTGACAGCTGAACTTGTATTTAAAGGTTACACAAAGTTTGCTTTTTGCATATGAGACAATTTTGAGGATCTTGCTCTTTCTCAAAAAGCCTATTTTATCTCTAGAAGCAAAACCCAACTTTGTATTTTGGTTTCCTGCTTTTCTTTAACTTTGATTTCTTTTTTCTCCTCTCTCTCCATTGCCTGTATCATTACAAAAACAAATTGAGATATACAGCCCTTTTAATTAGCAGATATCTAATTATGTCATAATCACATAATGTACAGTGTCTCCTCGTCAGTACTTCATACATGTGATGAATCTAAATCATCTCTCCTCTTCCTCTCAGGCAGATCGGTGTCGCTGTGCAGAGGAGACAACCCTCGACGTGTCCGACACCAGTAATGAGCTAAAGGTGAGTTCTGTCATTTTTTCCTCTACGTGTGTGTGTTGAATCAAAAGCCCTGTGAACTGGCATCGACACATCAGGCTTCACTCGCCTGTTATTCATTCTGTTAAACTGACTCTGTGTCTTTCAGAGAGTCAAAGTGTTTTCTCAGAGCTTTATCTCCAGTTCTGTCGCTCACTCTTTCTCTCGCGCTTTCGTTTTATGATCATATTCGTTTGTGTTTTTCCTTTCTTCCTTTCTTCATAAAGACATTTTCCGGTTGTTGCCTCTGTCTCTCCCACTAATGATCTCTGTCCTTCATGGTTAATAGAAAATTATTCTGAATTGTTTAGCTTGTATTTGCCTACAGCAGCTTGTTAAAGAGGACTTGTAAAGATGCATATTTAATATGATCTCATGCCTGAAAATGTGGCTTACAATGCATTCGCCCTCTGGGCACGTGTACCCAAAGTCACCGTATCGCGCACCTCACATCTCCCATACTAAGCATTTTTCCGTTCGCCTGGAAAAAGTTGAATAGATTAAAGGCAGATCTAATCGATCCTGAGTGTGCTTATCAGTGGCTGGCAGGCTGACGAGCCGATTTCAGAAAAGCACATTCTAATCCTTCAAACTGCAGGCTGGAAACTGGGAAAAGACAAATAGGTGCAAAGACTCTGAGATGCAGGACAGACAGGAAACAGGAAGAAAACAAATCTTTGAGGATTTCGATTAAGTCTGTTGGCTGTGACACCGTGGAAGAGACAAAAAGAATAACATGACTAAAGATACTAATATGAAAAATTAAAGAGTCCATTCTTCCAATACCAAGGATCAACACACACGATGATGCTCTTGATTTGACAGCTTTCGTATTAGACCATAATTCACCTGTTTTTAACCAGACATCAGCCAATGATTGCGTTCACATCCGACTGCAGATGAACTTGAGTTAATTACATGTTCATGATGAAATTGGTCAGTGTGCTGTTTGTACACGACTAACCCATAATTTAGTGAGTCGATTATAACAATCCAACTAGATTTAACACATGACCACTTTACTCTGTCTTTATTTCCATCTATTAATCACTCCATCCGTTCATTTGTATAATTGATCCTGGGTTTCAGTGTCCTGTGGTTTAAGGTGTAAATAACGCTCGTCCACCCGGCCGTCCAAATCAGCTGTTGTAGAAACACCGTCGGCATTAAAGGACCAGAATGAACCAATTTGCAGATGTTGAACACAGGCAAAGCATCAGTTATGGAGGCTTCAGTGTTGTCCTTTAAAAACTCATATCAGCCAGACAGAAGTGAAGACTTAAGCTCTCCCTCCATCTGGTTCTGCCTGGATTAAACTTCGCCGCCTGCCTTTTGAAATGTCTCCTCATTGACATCTATTGATTCCGCTGGTGACTTATTATGATTCTTGGTTTCAAAGGGTTTGGCTACGCTGTGAGCTGATTGGATGTTTAACCTTTGACCTCCAAACTGAGATCTGAGCACATATCCCATAATGGGACGCATTCATCCAGATGACCTCTTCTGTCGTGGCGACGACTCAGCGGCAGGCAAACTGACAAAGAGTGTGTGTGTGTCTGTGTGTGTGTGTGTGTGTTGTAGAATAAGATATAGGAACGGAACAAAAGCACTTATCTGAGCTGGTCTCAGGTCACATCACCCCTGTGACTTCCTCTGTCACTCAGTCTATCTCTCACTCTCAGATTAGTGTCTTCTTCATCGTCATATTGCTGCTGATAGAAAGCAACACATGTATTCTCCTGCGTGTGTTCATGTGGCTGTATGTGCATGCATGATGCAGCCCTGGTCTATGTTCCTCAGTTATTTCAGTCTGTACCAGTTTCACACACAGTCACAGCAGGAGGACATTCGGACGGGCGTCCATTTTCTCTCTTCGTTTGTAGTGTTTTTATGATATGGAGAGATTTTAAATAACGCTGTATTTCAACCACAGACCTTTGCCTCAGCCACAGGCTTGACGCTCGGCAGAATTAATCTCGTCTGGCGGCGGAGTCCTCAGCGCACCAAGAGTCGAGAAATAGTTCACATCTCTCTCAGATGAAAGCAGCTCTGCCGTAGCTTCGGCTTTGTTTGCATGCAGATCGCGTACGCGGTGCATTTATATGACGTGCGTGCTGATTTTGCATGCATTAACTACAGCAAATGTAATGCTTAGAGCAGCATCATTGCAGATTAAGTGTAGCTGCGGCGTAACGATTCCGAAATGAGATATTGAAGTGAGAATTCCCCCTGAAACAATAGTGTGCTTCTGCCAGAGATTTATACTGAACCACATCAAAAAGCAAACTCAAAAAACCCTGTTTGTGATCTTCTAATGATCAGATCTTCTGTGTAAAAGACACTCGTGCCTCAAAAAGTGTGTCAATCAGGTCACGATGGCTTCTCCTACAATTGTTGCTCATGCATTTGTTTGTTCTTGTTCCAAGTCTGGAGCACAATGAATGGAATCTGGCTGTGGATGTAATTCATCAGGGTTTTTTGGTTTTTTTTAAATCATGTGTTGATTGTTTGAGAATGAGAAAGAACGTGATTTCAGAGAGACTCAGCTGCGATGGCAGATGCATGGATCCATCATTAAAAAGGACCTTTGTTCTGAGGTAAAAGTGTGTTTGAATAAGAGTCTTGAACCCGTTAAGAGTTCAAGCTCTGCTTAATGTCACACTGGCAGTTCGAAATGATTTTCTTAACCTCCAGAAAAATGTCTGGCATTTGCAAAACATGGCAGAACTCGGGCGCAACGGCGAATGTTAACATAACAAGCAGGAAATGCGAAGTGCAGCAGTTTTTTTTTCCTGTATATTATTAACACATAAAAGTCAGCGGAGGGCGCAACACAGTCCTCATCAGCCTTTCTGGAAGTGGGGAAGAAAAAATGTTCGAACTCGTTAACTATCAGACTCATATATCTTGAGAAACGTGACAGTGACGGGTGTCTGCAGGGACAGATAAGGAGCAGGAATTAGAGAGGGAGAAGATTCCTTTTCCAGGGATTTACACAAACATACACGGTGAGTTTTATTGCCCTCTACAAGTATTGATTACCCGGCAGCCTGACTGATTGAGAGCCAGATATAGAAAAGCACGCATCAATAAAATACTGGGGAAAAACCTGGGCAGAGTTTTAAAGACACTGCCCTTTTCAACCCGCTCACACAAACACAAACAGCTGATTAAATTATTCCAGAAGTCGGCCGAGCTGCGACGGTCGCAGTTTGTGTTTCCAGGAAGAAGTCTGTCAGTAAATCCCTGAAAAACCTTTTCTGAGCTCTTTGATTCAAGGCTGATTCTCTTTGAAGCTGCTGGTAACTACATTTTTACGTCAAGAGTTGAAAAGCAGGCAGATAAAAGCGAAATTAAACCAAATGGAAAAAAAACAAACAACAACAACCGCGACACTTCTGCTCTTCAGGACACAAATCCAACAGATTATTCTGACCACCTGCTTGGTTGTGATTGGTCTGTTCAGAACTGAGTTACAGATTTTGCTTGTTTTCCATACAGCTGCTCCCGGCTCCATCCATCATCCGCCGCCATCTTACTGGGATATCGGAGGCTGTGTGTTATTGCTTGTGGATGTTGGAGGCGATAAAAACTGATAGTTGGCTGTGATTAATCAGCTCTGGAGGCTCATTATTACCTGTTGATCGTTTGGCCACTTAAGAATGACAAAATAGCTGATTTTAACCTGCTTAGCCGTTGGCGATGGCGGCTGGATCAATCGTCAGAAAATGGCACGAAGCTACATATCAGACATCTCTGAAACATCAATCCTTTAATGGAACCTTCACAGATAAAACGACGGCCCTCTCTCGCCCGCTCTTCACTTCTCTCGGATCATTCGAGGCCAACACAAGCATGTCGCTACAAATGCCGCGTGGACGCCGACTGTGGCTTTGATGCTTTCACCCCCGCGTTTGGACGTCTTTTGTGATATTTGTAACACAGTGTTTTAAAGCTTATACAACTCCCACACTCAGCCTTTCACCGTCCTGAATAAGAGCATCAGCTTAATGCCGAAAAACGAAGGACATTACATCAGAACTTTTGGACTCTTTCAGCTTTAAATCATTTTCAACTGATTCCAAAAAATGGACGGTGCAGTCGTCTGTGAGTGAGCGATGATGAAGCCATTGTGTGGACCGACACTTATAAAAAGGCATAATTGCCATCTCATGTCATGAAATATCTGGTAATTTCAAATCTGAGTTAACACTGGCATTAAATTAAAACTTACAAGCGGATGTCATTGACATTTTGTCTTTCATGCCCTCGGCACCTTCGCAGATTGGCAAACTCGAATGGCTGCTGAAATATCTGAACTCCAATAGCCGGCAATATTAAAATGCCATGACTGAAGACACTTTATCAATTAACGGAAAAGAAGAGAAAGGTAAAAAACCTGATACGTGGTCGTCCAACTTTCTCTTTTAGCATGCAGTGTGGATTTCTCTTAAACTTCATCACTTCCTTCGGGCATTGAGTTGCATTTGCAAACAGAGTGATGCTGCAAAGTCGTACTTAGGGGCATTGGGAAGCTCTGTCACGGCCTGATTTTGTAAAATCCGTCCTAGATGTTTGCTTCTGAAACAGGTGACGGTGTAATCATCAGAGCTTTGGGAGCACGAGCGCAATGAAATCAGGTGATGGTGTTTAATTTGAAAGCTTAAGGGATCTTCTATCAGGAGAAAATGGCATTTCTGAATGGAGGGAAATTACTTTATGGGGGGGGGAGGGGTGCAAGATACGGAGTTATCCTCCAATATGAGATTACAGGCTTGGCTTGATCAACCAAGCCTGTTCCCACAAAGCCACCTGCACTGGATTTCCTCAAGAACTAGAAAAACAATACTCAGTGACCCAAATGTGAGGGTTTCTATTGCTTTTTAAAACACAGATAAACCACGACACAGGAATCAAAGGGGGTAGATAGCTAGATTTTCTTTCTCTCTTAAAGATCAGATGAGAGCTTTTTCCTGCATGTAGGCCTCGCGTGGATTTCATTTTAATTCTGCTCTGCTCGGCGTTGGCCTTTATCTGTGCTGTTGTGCTCTGAATTTGGATCCGCTGCTCTCTTTGCTCTTCCGCGTTTCATTGCTCCATTTTGTTCCGTTCCAGCCTCCTCTGTTCTTCTGTCTGTACGTTTCACTCTGCTCCTCATGCACAAATCAAATGTAAATATCCTATAAGCATCGTCACACGCTGAGCAACAAGAAAAAGAGAGCCAGAGAGAGAGAGGGAAAGGAAGATGAAGAATGAGCAGATAAATGTGTTTGCACTGAGATTACCATGCATCATAAACCCATAAACCCTGCAAGGAGAGAGGAAGAGATGGAGAATCTGGGACGGAGGGAATTCGACAAGAGACGGACAAGAAGGAAGAAGAGATGCAAATATGGATGATGGTTAACAGCGGAATGAGAGCGAGGAAACACAAAGAGTGAACGAGAGCGAGGAAACACGAAGGTCAGGAGGGAGCAGAGAGAGTCAGAGATGCTGAAATACAGAGAGATGGAGAGAGAAAAACAAATGTAAGCCCCTGAGGATTAACTCTCTCATTTCTCTATGGGAAAGAATGGGAAAAAAAGAGGATTTCCACCTCCGATCCTCTCAGCCTCCCTTTGATATCTCCCTCTCTCTCTGTCTCATATTCTAATATCTTTAGTCTCTATTCATCGCTGTTGGAACAGACTCGCTGAGCTTGCTAAAGCGTGAACACACATGGCTAACCTAGCTGGACACAAATCCCTCTCTGTTGCTCTCTTTCCTCGTCCCATCATCCACTATTTGCTCCTTCGCAATCTCACTCGTTCGTCGAGAACTTGAAGGCAGCGTGAAGTCTTTTTACCTGCCTCTTTCTCCTCCATCTGCGGCGGTTTGGCAGCTGTGGAACCGTTGCATGGGGCCAATAACACACAACGGCGCTCATCATTGTTGTGGTCGGTTTTAACGAGCTTTGCTAATAAGATGAATGAGCTTCCTGCTGATCAGTTAATGGTGCATTCGCTGGTCCTCCGCAGTGCAGTAATTCACACTTTTGAAATGTAAAACGCTGAACTGAAGGTTGATTTAATTACTGATGGAATGTTTTGAATATTGGCCAGATTGCAGGTTTTACACATTTAACAGATTGTGAAGTGTTTTTCACTTGAACCCCCTCGTGCTCACATTTTGTTTTGGATCATTTTTAAAGGAAATTTCATTGACCGCGGTATCTGAAATAAACTTTTTGACTCACCTGTCGAGGGGACAGATGGGACAGCGTGTCCACACACTACAGGAACAAACATGAGTAATTTCCTCCGAGCCTTCATGCCAGATACTTTATTACACGTGTGAGAGGTCAACTGATATTTACAAGATTGTTTCTGCTTATTATTTTGAATATTTCCTTATGGTAACTGTTGTTGTATTGGTCATTTATTTTTGTGTATAATTAATTTGAATTCACTTAACAGGTTAATATGAAGTTTGTGGATATATTGTGTAGCCTCAGGTTGTGCCTTTGTGTACAGCAAGAGAGTTTTGAAGTAGTAGAAGAAGAAAAACCTCCTCCCTTATTTTTGTATGTTGCTGTAATTTGCACAAAGCTAGTGGGTTTTAGCAGCAGAGAAAATATACAAGCAACATATAGGCTACTGCTTCGTTGTGGTGGTAAAGATAACAGACTTGCTAGGTCGTCGTTGACCATTTGTACAAACATTTACAAGCCAGTGCGACAGATTGCCGGAAAATCTGCCCACATTTACACTTGGCGCGCGTTAATTTTAAATCTTTGACCTCTGACCTCTTGCTGCTCCCTCTGAAGGTCGTCAGCTCAGAACAGTAAAGATAAAAACATATAAACATTTACTTAGTGACTTCGTGTCTGATGTTTCAGTATATTCATGTATCAAGGTGTGATTTCTGTGCATTTCATTGGTTTATCTAAGTTTCTCAGTGTTCGTGTTTGAGGCTCAGTTGGGCTCCTCATGTCAAAAAAAACATTTCCTACATATGTGAGGGATCATGGTCGCTTTCACACTGCCGCTGAAACGGGCTGGAAAATAAACAGTTTCACAGCTGTAGTGTGAAACAGGTTTTAAAGTGAATCTCCAGCCCCTGCAGCAGTGTCTCAAGTTACTCCCTTTTCTCCTCATCCTCCCTTCACTCCAGTTCTCCATCGCACTCGCTCCTGTATAATTTCCTGTTCCTCTTCCTCTCTCATATCTATTTTCTCAATCTCCCCTTTGATTTTTGGGCTCATCCTTTCCTTAAGTCCTTCACTAAACCTGAACCGCACCTCTGCATTGCGATGTCACCGTAGCTCCTCTGCAGGCAACTATGACAAAGTGACTCATTTATATTCCTGCATGTGGCCTCGTTCATTGATTGGCACTGCTGCAAAAGTGGCGGCGAAGCTGATATTTTGGACAATCTCATGGCTTGAATATAAAATCATCTGGCTGTCCTTATAATCACTCTTCAAATGTTGTTTTCTCTGTCAACAATCTCCACCAGCTCCGGACACGTCGGCATACAAATTGGCCCGAGCGGAAGAATCACAGTGTCGTGTAGCCCATATCGCCCTTTATAAGATTCGGCCTCAGCGTACTTACGACAGACTTTATTGCAGAGGTATAAATCTTTCTTTATATCTGCTCTATATCCCCCTTTTCTTCTGTATTTTTTCTCGTGCTCATGTGGCCCCTCTCTCTCTCTCCTACCTTTCTTCATTTCTTTGTGGTCGTCTGTCCCCGCTCCCCGAGCCTTTAAGAATCTGAGGTATTTTATTTTTCCTTTAGCCTCAAATCAATTCCAGACGCCACCGTTTCCTGCCCCCCCACCTCTCTCTTTCTCTCCCTCCCTCAGGGGCTATAGACCAAAACCACACACACACACACACACACAGAAATGGAGTGAGAAAGAAGGAGCAGGAGGCAAAGAGGGTCTCAGGTTTTGCTTGCTTTTCCATAGCATAGATTCCTCAAACTTTCCACCCTCCTCCATATCTTTTCCAGGAACTGTGTGTTTGTGTGTGTCTATTCTTATGATTAAGCATCTTTTCCCAGTGGCTGTTCCCTCCTCTCTGTGTTTATCTTGGCACAGCGTTTGTCTGTCGTCCTCATCTGTCTTTTTATCTCGCTCAGATTAAGAAGGTGCGGTGACAGTGTCATGAATCTCTCGCGATGGCGAGTGTGTTCGCGACTGTGACCTCTGAACCTCGGCAAGACGTCCTCGATGACTTGTTTCATTCATTAACCGTGTGCGGATGTGTAGAAGACGGGATGATTTATTCCGGACTGCTCTTGAAAGCAGCTCAAGAATACTTATGTCTGGCTGCGTCTGAGGGTCATGAGTCATGTTGAGATAAAAAAAGGAAAATGGGATGCACATGCATGGAAAAAACCAATCCTGTGATGTGCTGCAGCACCATGTGATTATCCATACTCATTTTCCATTCCTAAATATATTTTGCATAAGTCCTCTGCAGTAATTATAGTGTTATTCCAATGCTGTAATGCAAAGCTATAATTGCAAGGATGGATTCTACTGGACTGTGACAGGAAAGAGAGAGAGAGAGAGAAAAGAAGATGGGAGATCTATAGGGAGAAGGAAAAACAATAAAAACAACAGAAAGAGAGGAAAAGAAGAGAGAGAGGTAAATTTAAAGTGCTGGTTAATTAAGGACGCCCTCCAACACCACATTCAGACTCCTTCCATTTAAGGCAATAATAAGTCAATTCGAACACAGTTACAACAAGGTCTTTACACAACATTGCCTTTTTTAATTCTCACACTTTTAATTCTAGCGTCGGGCATTTCGCAGATTACTGGTCATAATTAACTGCGAGCGTCCCTAAAGTGGAGTTTTCCCAATTGTGAGGAGAGAAAGGCCTAATAGTCACAAAGTTAGAGCCGATGAAGAGGACGTTCCCGTGCAAGCCAATAGCCAATAAACAGCGGTCAGCGGGCTAATTGGAGCAACATTGTTTTGCCTCGAGCTTAACTGTATCTCATCAGCTCGCCCGTTGTTTTACCGTCTATTTCGGCTGCTCATTTGGGAGAACACAGAGAGGCTGATTGGTTCGGTCGTCAACTTGTTTTCAGCTCAGAGGATTTCCTTACGGATTGAAAGGCCGAATCAGGAACGGCGGAGTGACGCACCCCGCTGAAACATTCACCCCATTACCGCCATTGTTTATGGTTTCATTATGTTTCTCGGCACTAAAACATATTTTTTTTCTTCCCAAAATTCATCGTCATCAGGTTTGTATACAGGAGGACATTTGCATCGGTTTACATGTTTGTCAGTGCCATAATGGAGCAGAGCTTTACTTTGTGCTGCAGCTGCCAAAAACATTTCAATACTGAACGTGTTGAATGAAAGGCACTTAAGTTTGAAACCATGCAAAGACAATAACGACTCTCTCCATGTGGGAAACGCTGGTTTTGTGTTGCAACCAGGGTTTTACTGAAAATCTATTTTTAACATTCACTCTTCTGTTGAGGTTTTTGAAAGAAGCTTTGAATGTCTACTGTCATATTTTACGGCGTCATCACTCTAAAAACCAGCACTGCACTTTTCTGGGATCATCAGCAATTTGAAAAAGCTTCCAAACTGGTGATTTCTTTGACATCTTTCTACAGTTGAAAGTGACGATCGAGCACAATGCAGATGCACAATATGACCTTTTTTTGGAGCAACTTATGTGATGATTTGTGATAACAGTGTTCGAGCTCAAATAGACTTTTTGTTATTGTGGTTACATAAATGTAATTTATGGCGCTGATAGATCGCCCGGTTAATACAGGTGCGTCTCCCTTTGTATGCAACAAGCGGGAGAGCAAACAGTGTTTTTGATCCCACTGAAGATGCTTTTGAAAAACACCGACAAATATAGAAGCAGAATGTCTTTAGATAACAACATGTGAATTCTGGAAATGATTGCATCCATTCGTTTTCAAAAACTTTAGAGAGTTATTGTAAATGTTTGGATCACGAGTAAGAAACAATCCTACGCGGCCACAGTGGAATCTAATAGTATAATAATATGAGTGTAGCCTAAACTTTATCTGCTACTGTGCAGAAATACTGGGTTTAAACAGAATGAACAGACAGGCTGCGCAGCATTCGAATGTTGATTTAAAATTCCCGTGTCAACGATGCTTCGGCTGCGGGAGTTCGGCCGTAGTTGCAACCAATCCATCCTTTGATTAAATGCATGATCTGAAATTATGAGGCAGCTGTCTTTATTGAGGTGAACCGTGGTCAAAGCAATATAAAGCAGTAAAGCAAACTGGTCCTACAATCTATTAAAAGGGACAAAACATGTTTGCCAAATGATTTTAAAAAGCCATCTCTGTCTCATTAGCAGAAAGAATTGTTCTGATTGCACATAATTTACCACAAATTGCATATTATTTCCATACAAATTAGTGTGATTCTCAATAATTGAGGATGCTAATCAAGATGAGCAAAACAAAAACACACATGCAAACCGAGTTTCTCTTTATGAAATGAAGCACTTTAACCAGAATCATTTTGCTCCGAGGGTGAATTGGACTTCCTGAACAATGGCAGAGTTAATTAGATGCTCGTCAGCTGAATGCAACAAATGAACGTTTGTCAGCACTTTGTTTGTCTTCTTCACTAACAGCTTTGTTTATTTAGCATTCTTCAAATTAACATCACATGCTACAACATTTTTTTTTTTCTTGGAGAAGTTACTCCTTAATAATTTCTATCTGCAAACTATTGATGGCAACGCTACAATCATGACTAATAATTACTTTTGAATTTCACACTTGGATCTGTTTCAAAAGACAAAGTGAACTGATTGACAGTAACTACGACAGTGTGCTGCAAATATTTTCCATAAACACTGATTCAGACTAAGATGATGTGAGTAAGATCCAACGCACAATTGTTATTGAGAGCCATAAAAAAAAAGGAGTCAACGTCTTCTATCAACGACAAACACAACAGGATGATTTCTTCCTGAAGCCGAACTCTTCCTGGGGGCATCTTGTATTTGGCTCTTCTCCTGAAACCATTGACCCGTTTCCTAACTGTTCTCCAAGGCCCATGATGTTATTTACCAATTGCGTTTGCTGCTTCCGAGCTAACCGAGTCCACATTCGCTCGCAGCGACTCTGCCTCGTCGCACAAGGACACGAGTTGACGCTTTCGTGTCTCTGAGGAGGAAACGGATCCGTCTCACTGAGGAAACTGATCCTCTTCACTGTTCTCATCAAAAATCTATCGAAGCTCTGTGACACAGAGTTCATCACCTTCAGAGAGATGGATAACGAGTGACATGATTTGGTTGTGACTGATGTTCTACCACATCTGCTGCTGGTGGACACAAACAGCCGCCGTGGTCTTCACCGCTCCGCCTCTTATCAGGGAGATCCAATCCAAATTCCAGGTTATGTCTTTCATTCTCTTCCCCGTCATTTTTGTCAAGGTCAACTATCTAACAAAGTCGAACGCTGATGAGGCTTAATAAATACTATCATCATTATCTGCATAAAGATTAAAGATGATAATTACATTTACTAATACATATTATTCAGATTTCCGTGTTCCAGAAAATAACCAGAACATTCAGCAGTTCTTACCCTTTCATGTAAAAAGATAATAATGATGTTAAAGTGAGGTTGATTAGAGATAGCAGTGCATGAGGAAACTCTGTGTGTGTGTGTGTGTGTGTGTGCGTGTCTGTATGTGTCTGCATGTGTGTGCAGAGTGTGTGTGTGTGTGTGTGTGTGTGCAAACAGCAGACATGTGGTCTTGTGGGTGGTAATTAGCACTTGAATTTCACTAATTGCTTAACAGGAATCAGCAACCTCTACACACACACACACTAACAAATTCATAACACACATAGCAGACATACAAGTACACACACACACATGCACGCACACGGCGAAGACTAACTTTGCAGTAACTGTGGGTCTGTGGAGTTGCGAGCCTCTCATTAATACCCATTTCCACGAATGCTGAGAAAGCGTTGCAGCTCTTTCTTTGTAATCGCTTCACCAACCGCCCACACACACACACACACACACACACACGCACCTATTAGTTCCTCTAATTGAAAGGCAATTAAGCCTCAGGTTTCGTGGTGTGAGCTAAACGCCGGGTGTCTGTTTTCAGCACCGCTCTGTTTTTAAGCTTTTAACAGACCACAAAGAACCGGCCACCGAAACCAGACACCCGAAGTGAACTTTAATACACCGACTCTCTCGCTCCCTCTCTCAATCTGTGTCTGTCCGTCCATCTTTCTGTGTCCCACCCTGTCCTCTCACTCTGCAGTCCTTGGTTTCCACAGAATCATTTCTTACCAAATAACTATAATGATGACAAGAACTATTTATCGAGCTTCTATTCTCTGGTGGAAATCATCTCGTTTTTCTCCTAATTTTCAAGAATCGAATGCGTTTGCTTCAACCAGCAGATGGAAACAATGATGATTTATGGTCTTTTGCACCATCTCAAAAAGTTGGTGTAAAATTCACTTGACAGTAGTTGGACAGAAACGTGACCACACTTTTTCTGTGTTTATTTCTGTTGGTTGTGTTTCTCTCTCTCCTTCCTCCTGCGCTCTGGTTGGTTCATTTCATCCGTCCCTCGTCTTTGTTAAATCTCTCCCTGCAGAACGTGTCACTTGAAGGAACCAGAAAGAATAGAAAAAAACAAAAACAAAATACAGTCGACAGCTTTGCATCTACAGCAGAGTGGCTGTGGGATTTGTTTTGGAGAGTAGGAGTGGATTTATACAGGAAGAAAATCTCATTTTAAACCTCATATGACCCTCTTTCTCATCTCAGCGTGGAAAAAAAAAACCTCACATCTGGTTCAAATAGTGTTTCGGGTTATACAGCAATGGTCCAGTGGCTGGATGCGAGTGGATGGTTACAGATTTGGTCCTGGCAATAGCAAACTGTTTGTGGTGTCCTTGAGTGCTTCTCCTCCGGCAAGAGCTTAAACCCACACTGGTCAATTTACTGGAAATAACCCAGCAAGATAATGAAGCAGTGTTTGGAGTAATTATAGTACAAAAATGCAAATCTAATGCCTGTAGACACTAAACTAAGAGTTTAATACCTTTGCTATGATTTTAAAACATACAGATGAGAGTTTCCATCTTTTTTATTTTATTGCCTCAAATAAATGTCTCTGCTGTGTCGCCATCTTGGTTCATGTCAGAACAGACTCGCCACCATGTCAAACGACACCGATGTGGCAGGAACAAGCGATGATACAGTGACTGTGAGAACACAGAGGGGACAAACGTCGCCTCCGGGCAGCGCCGCGGGAACAAACAACACATTTTACATCCATTTCCCGTTCGTGTCGGGCCGCTTAGCTAATTCCGACATAATCCTTTAGTGTCACGGCTCGGGGACAGTTCGTGCTCGCCGTGGACGATTCAGAACAAAACTTGTCAAATGTGAGTCAAAAGCCAAGTTGTGTAACGTCACAGCGTGATGTGTTTAAACTCAAATTATCACTTCCCAGTGTTTATAATAGTCAACACTTATTATCCTAACACACTTTCTGCTTTATGGATAAAAATCCATAAAACAGCTGATGAAGCCAAATGATTAAAAATGGTTGTGCTCTATAGATGAATGCTCTGATTTTCAAGCCCGTGTGTCAAAGGCCTCGTCCAATGTGAAAAGGAAAGAGGCTGCACAAGGAAACCTGACAACAAGTACGGCCATACTTCTCCTCCTCTCCTTTGATTCTCATATGTATGTATTATTCCATTTGTACACGTTGTGCAGACAAGGTACAGTGAGACCATTGTTTGCCTGCACACAACCCTGACAGGCAATATGTGGAGACGAGGGAAAAAAGACACACAAAGCCACAATCGCACACGGCCTGCCGAGACATACGGGGATATGTATAACACATTTGTACAGGAATGAATCACCTTTATTGCTACTGACCCCTTGAGAGAGAAGGAGAAAGTTGGGAGGGAGAAAAAAAAAAAAAAAAAATCAGGGTCAAGTCTGTTTTTTTCCTCTATATAGTTTCCAGGCATTTTCCAATGTTATTTTAATGCTGCTGTTGGAGGTTTGGCTCAGCCAGGAGAGAGAGAGAGAAATGAAGGAACAAGCCAGACAGAGACAGACAGAGGGCTGAGGGATAGGAGGATGGACAGAGAGAGAGAGAGAGAGAGAGAGAGAGAGAGAGAGAGAGCAAAACAGCCTTCATTGATGTTTAATGGTCCCACATGTCTAAGATAAAGACAGAGAATGAGTAAAAGGCGTCACAGCGGTCGAAATGATAATCCAAATTGTTTCGGGGAGATATTGTTTAGTCATGTTTATTGAACTGTAAGTTTCAGCTATCATTTTGTCCTTGAGATTAGTTCTGTGGTCTTTGTCAACACAGCCAGTAAGAAAAATTGTGAGACAGATCCGATATTGCCAAGTAATTCCTTCAGAAATGTAGTTCAAAAACATACTCAGCGCTTCCACTGCGTCTGTACGCTTTTCAACAATGAGTGAAAAATTCAGCTTTAACTGTGGAGATTAAAACTACAGCATCTCATCATACACATCTGACTCTGCAGCCTTAAATGCAACAGACTGATAAAAGCTGAAATATCACCATACTGAGAAATTGTCTCCGTTCACTCACAGTCGGTGAAATGCTCCTGTGCTTTGTTTCGGTTCTGGAGGTAATCACTGTGATTGCAGTCGGGCAGCTTTTACAGCTACTCTGACTGAAGAGGCACAGCATGAGACACGAGCAGAGAGAGAGAGAGAGGGAAGAAAGAGAGCGTGACCAAAAAAAAAAAAACATGCATTTACCTACTCAAACCATCTTTCACTGCAGACCCAGATTCTCTGTTAAACATGGTTCAAATGACTCTTTATTGTGCTTCATATTCTAACGGGGTTTGGTGCAAAGTAACAGGAGGCAAGATTCAGTCAATATCAGAATATATATATATTATCAGTTCTTCCAACAACACAACCTGAATATGCTTAACTTTATCCTGCTTGTCACCTTCAATACATGAAGACAAGATGTAGGAAATTCACTTCTGGACCCCACACACACACACACACACACACACACACACACACAGAGAGATCACAGATAATCTCAAGTCACATGCAAACCATCACATCCATACAATCAGAGTTATTCATTAACAAATACACACACTGTCAGATAGTCAGAATATGTCAGCCTGTTTTTTTTTTTTTTTACTTTACTACTGCTCTAACCTCTGTAACACACACACATACACGCAGACACACACACACAGGCACAGACACCGTGTGGGTCTAGTTATCCTCTAATGTTGGCCAATGAATCACAGTAGTCAAGTCCAACACTTGACTCATAGATTCACAGCATCACTATAAGCCCATGGGAATGGTACACACACACACACACACACACACACACACACGTATGCTGTTCACTATACTAATGCGACTCTTGAGTCATGTGTTCAGACAGAAGAAGTGGTCTGGCCAAAAGGCACGCTCACCCTGGGGAGTCATTATCACTGTCTGTTTCTGTGTTGCATTTTCTGTCTCTCTCTCTCTCTCTCTCTCTCTCGCTCACCGTCAGGAATGTCAGCAAAGGGATGAAAAAAAAACAAAAAAAACTGAAAATGTAGAAAACATAAAATCTACCTCTGTTGGGTGTAAGAAAAGCAAAGTGAATGAGGATTTTTAGGTCGTGTTGTTAATTCCCCATCTTATGTTCCAGCAGTTGTTTTCTTTGAATTTGACAGCGGCTGTGTTTCATTGTCATCAACAAGTCGTCATATTCACACTGACACTGAGTGTTTCTGAGGTGTTACTGTGGAAGCTGCCATCAATCTATTTCATTATTGTTGTTTTTTATGTGTCCAACTTGACAGTTTTTGAGATGAATAACAGATGACCGGTAGCGCGGCGTCGGGATATCGGTGAAAACTATTTATTTTTAAACAAAGCAGACACTTAATTTGACACATAAATGACAGTTTGAGAGCTTGTTAATAGATTCGGCGAAGCAGGTGTCGGCTCCCTGAACAGCAGGTGCACACCGGGGTTTACATTTGTTTTGGTGTTGTTGTTAAGGCTTTCTCGACGCGTTCTCTGTTCAAATTCACAAATGATTTCACCTGCAAGTGACAACCTCCAAGAACAGATAGAGAAAGTTCGTACTTTTGTTTTCTTGTTGCAAACTGTTAATTCTAAGTTTTTCAACTCAAATACAACAGACAATAAAAGTCAGATCATGCCAGCTCATCTTGGGATCTTAAATCTATACAGTTTTTTTTTTTTTTTCCACAGATTTCTGTACAACCCTTAATTTCTTCCACACAGAAGGTTTTAACACTTCAACAGAGAAATGATGGACAGGAGCACACACACACATTCACAGATACACACACACAGATATGCACATCAATCAAAACCCTCAAGGATAATTAGCCAGAAGATGAGCCGGTGTGGGATTAATTGTCAACACTTCCTGGTTGGCTAGTCATGTGGTCAACAGGAGCCAATGAGCCCTGAGGGAATTTTCTCATCTAATGAGCGACTGAATGTTAAACACACACGCACACACACACACACTGGCGTACACAACCTTTATTCACAATCAGAGGAATGAGATGCAGAAAGGGAAAAAAGAAAGGAGAGCTGCACCGTAAGAGATCGTCTTCACGGCTATTTGTTGCTGTCTCAAAGCGATTTGTGCACACAGTCGCTCTCAGTGTTTGCTTCTCGAATGTGTTGAAGGATTTTGGAATATGAGCGGCTTTGATGCAATTATTGTGAAGTTTAACTTGACACTGTTCAGACGCTTCTTTAGCGAGAGACGCTGCAGGTCTGTGAGGAAGACAACAGCCGTGTCCCACATCTCCTGTCAACCATGTCAGGTGACATAATGGAGGTTTCATTGGAGATGCAGCTGTGTGCAAATGATGCATCAATAGAATATGAGCACTGGGCTGGGAAAAGGATATCTGACATACAGGTGTAGTGAGTGAAGTGAGGTGTAATCAGGCAAGTGACCACACAACTCATGTTAACCAAGTTTGTCATCTAAACATCTCAACTGAAACATACCATAATCATGAAGGTAGCACCATCAGTGGTTGGTTTTGAAAGGGACTGAGAAACAACCTGACTTGTTGGTAGTAAAAAAAAAAAAAACAGCAAGAAGCAAGTATGACTGTTCTGTTCAAACGGTTAAAGTGGATGTTTAGAAACGCAGCTATAGGTCGAATCACCTTTAGTCCTCTATTCAGTGCATCTCGTGCTCATCAAATTAATTTTACATTTATAATATTTATATAAATTTATGCGGAGTCGTTCCATTAAAGTTGCACTTTTCAGCATTTCGTTGGCCGTCGTCTCCAGTTTCTTGTAACGACTAAGCAGTTTTTGGGCTCACAGGTCAGGACGGTGATAGACACATTGGATTTTGTACAGATCTAATTTTATCTTCCTCCTGCTGATTCACTCACCTCAGAGGCAGAGACGCCTGAATCATCACCTGTACGGTGATCAGTTTTCTGCTTAACAAAACCCACGTAAAAGAGTTTGAAAGTCATGATACAAATCCGCCTTTAATGACTTCCATAAATTATCATTTTGCTTTACATTACTTTAATTGTATTTGAAGAGCTGTAAATGGAGCAACACGGCGACCTGGTGTTGTACACGAGCTGCAGCTCCCACACTGAATCAGCCTGTATCTAATTGAATTAAAGCTAATGAGTTTACAGACAGCATTGTCTGCATAATTAGAGCAATGTCCTCATCAGCACAACAACTATTTCAGAAGTCAGATCTCCAACTGCAGTCATTTCAAATGACTCTCTATAACAGACAAGACTGAGTGATTACTGAGCTGTTTATGTTGTCCTTGCTGTCACTTTTAAATTCATAAAGATGAATGACTTTGCAAGGAAAAAGTTTTATTAAACTGAATGTACATTTGCTCAATTGCATTGTTTCTCAAGCAGCGTTTTCATTGTTGTGATCGTCTCGTGCTAAGCATCTTTCTCCTCTGCTCTCTTTCAGGCTCTGTGATCAGAGGAGAGAGGGAGTGAACGAACTGTGAGAGAGAAGAAGGAGAAGAAAGGCTGTCGCGTGAAAGTCGGTGATGAATATCCGCATCAACAGGCCCCACCTCAGCTCATGAACTAGGAAGTTCATCAACAACATTTCGTTCACAAAAACAGGATCTGACCTCAGTGGGAGCGGCGCTCCACTGAGAGGAAGCAGAGAGCAGGGGGCGCAGTGAAGTGCACGGTTGTTCGGGTTGGGCAAGATGACGATGCTGAAGCGGCAGGGCCTCGGGCTGATGAGGGCCTTCCTGGTGCTGGTCGGAGTTTCTGCGCTCTGTAGCGTTGCATTAGGAACCAGGAAAGGAAACGCTTCTTTGGATCAAAGAGGCCACAGACACAGACACACAGGTACAACAACAACACAGTTTCCTTAGTATTTGGCTTTAACACGTCTCATTCTTCTGCATCAGGCTCAATCTTACTCACTCAAACTCAAACTGTAACTGTGATGCACCGATTTGACCTGTCAAAACACAGTCGCACGTGCCACTTCCTTTTCATGATGTGTACATTTTCAAACCGACAATGAAGCCTTCTCTGAATTATTACTCTTCATAACCATGAGTCACTTTGCACTTCAGAGTCCCGACAGTCTATTATTGTACTGGGTGTACACAGATGTTACATCCGAGCTGTGAACCAAATGTAAACTTTAGTGAGTTTAAATATACCTTTCCTTTTACATTTACGACTTGGAAAAGCACCACATTCGCATTTCCTCGCCAACAATGTGGCCTCTTCATCTAAACATCTGAGGACAGTTTGGATTATCAGGTTCTCAGAGCGTCTCAAGAGTATTTATACCCAGATTTTAAACATTTGTACTCTATCCAGTTAATATCTCAGTCTTCTTTATGATTTACATTTACTTATAATAATTCACTATTCATTTTTTCCATTGAGTCACCCTTCAGTTACAGATGTTTGCAGCTGCTCAGCACAACCACTGAGCAGCTGAACAAACAGAGGTTAAGTGCCTTGCTAAGAGGCACCTAAAAAACTGCTTGTCGAAGCGTGTGTCATTCAAGCAACCCGCCCACATTTTCTCAGCCGGGAATTGAACCGGCGACCCATCATTTGAAAGCGTGCCTCTCTGTTTACGAGGTCGCCGCTTCCCGCCCACTTTTGAAATCAGACGATCAGAAAACCGACTGCGGTTGCGGTGATAATTCATCCAACAAAGACTGACCCAAATGAGCCTTTTCATTTTGCTTCTAACCATTTAAAAGTTTGAGCGAGAGCCCAAAGTAAATGTGCTAGAGACTTAGAATAGTTAACAGAAAATGCACGATGCTTGTTTTTCTGTTTGCAGGTCACTTGTCGCTGCACAGACACAGACAGAGGGGGGGTAAGGAGGGGCAGGTGCTCCACAGGTCCAAACGAGGATGGGTCTGGAATCAGTTCTTCGTCATTGAGGAGTACACTGGACCCGACCCGGTGCTGGTGGGCAGGGTGAGTATTATAAAGCAGAGTCATAAAGCATTCTTCTCTCCTCGTGATTAAAACACAATTAGTGCCTCAATCTTAAATTTGACTTGCCATTTATTTAAAAGCCAAACTGCCCTCCATTGACAGCGATGGTGAGGGCAGGCCGGGTGACAGCAAATGCAGTCCAGAAGGATTTCAAAGAGCTTTTCCCCATTTATCAAGTAAGATAGGAAAAAAAAAACAGAGAGGTCATGTTCACATTCAAGGGTGAGGATGATTGGTGGCGCTGCTCCACAACAACAACATCACTCAAATCGAGCCGCCGCTTTCATAACAAACAACAAATGATGTTTACAACGCCTCATATTTCATCGTCGCGGGGTTGTAAAGGAAGAACAAGAGCTTAATTGAATGTTGAACATTCTTCAGTTTTTTGGATGACAGTGTTTTAAATCTCTTACTTATTAGCGTTTGCCTGTCTCAGCCTGTCGATCTCGGCCTTTCAGACATTTCAATTTGTAGATTCGAGAAATAAAACTTGACGTCACATCTGCCAAAACTCCAAGCTACAGTATGTTTTACAGTTTTGCCTGTCGACCAGACGACCTGTCTCCCTCTGTAATCACCAGTCTCTCTCCACACCATCTGAAATCCAGATGTTGTCAGCTCCGATCACGTCCTGCCTTTGCACATGTCTTTGTTTCCCTTCTGGTTTGTCTCACTCTCTCCCCGTCTCTCACCTCCTCTCCCGTCTTCAGCTCCACTCAGACGTCGACTCAGGCGATGGCAACATCAAGTACATCCTGTCCGGGGAAGGCGCGGGAACGATCTTCGTTATCGACGACAAGACGGGCAACATCCACGCCACGAAAACCCTGGACCGCGAGGAGCAGGCCCAGTACACGTTAACAGCCCAGGCCGTGGACAGAGACACTAATAAGCCTTTGGAGCCTCCGTCAGAGTTCATAGTGAAAGTTCAGGACATCAACGATAATCCTCCTGAGTTTCTACACGGGCCGTACTATGCCAGGGTGCCTGAGATGTCCAATGTTGGTGAGTAGAAAAGAAAGACTGAGGGGAAAGGATGAGATGGTTGGAGCTGGGGAAAAGGTTGAAAGTAGCTCAAAAAGCTTGGTGAGAAGAAACTGAAAGGAAAAACAGGAAAGCTACAAATGGGCAGATTTATTTTTTGTTATTAATACTTTGGGTAATGAGGTAGAAGACCAGAATATCATTGAGGGATGTAAATGCATGTTCGCTCATCATGTGTGTTTTCCATCCAAAATGGACAATGTGGCTTCAAGTTACAATGAGCAAAAAGGTCTAAAATGAGGATTCACTCATAGCTAATGCTTCTCCTGCTCTATTTTAGAAATGCTCACTCCTGCAGGTGTGTTTCCTTCCCAGAATTGACAAAGATAATTTGAAACAGTGATTCAGAAGAACCAATCAAATCTAATCTTTTTTAGTACAGAAAGCTCTCCGCTGTATATTGAATGACATTTGCTAATGAAGTCACTGATGGAGTTCATCGACAGTGTTGTTTGTCTGCTAAACAGCCTTTTTCATACATTATTAATTATCCCTGAAATCTGACCACAGGAAGTGTGACAGAGGAGCAGATAACAGAAAGTACCATTAGCTGGCACATCCAACTCTGTCATGCTTTTCTTTCTTTGCACCTAAGAGGAAAAAAATGGACTCAACCAGAAGCAGAAGCGAGGAAATATTTAACACCAGGCTGGCATGGGCAAGAGCTGCTACCATCCCCTCAGAGTCTCCTTACTTAGAGCTTCTGATCTTGATAGAATTTCTCTCCAAATATTACGTGGTCTTGGAGAGTCTTCAACCCCTCGGGGCTGACCTGAAATGAACCGGACTGGCAGTGGTGCTGCCTGACACTGTGAAAGGCAGAGAAATCCCTTCCCTGAATGGACTGGACTTCCAAAGAAAGAACTTCTTAAAGGACTTCTGAATGAGTTCTGTTCAGGCTTTTTTTTTTTCCCAACCGTCCACTTCTTAGGCTGAAACCTGAATACAGAAGTCTGGCAGGGAGCTCGCCATCATCCTCAACCACAGAAATGGAACAGAAAGAAAAGCTGCAATTTGACTAACTGGGTCCACGTTCCCTCATGGACGTCAGAATTAGAACAGATAGAGAAAGCAGACTCTTTCAAATTAACATTCTTACTAATTTATCCTGTGCACTTAAGGTAGTGGCCACATGGAGACCAGGCCTGCATGAAGCTTGATTACAGTTAAATACCCAGTGGATTTTGTATGGAGTCTGACAGTGGTGCTCATGTAGCTGCAACTGGGAACATCTAAACAAGGTGAGAAGGAGATTTTGAGTAGAAGTAGATGAACCAACAAAAACCAAAAAGGCCAAACCAGTGTCGTCCAGTTGCAAAGACTCGACACAAGCACTTTTAGACCTTTGGAAAGTCCAACTTGTGCCACCTAAAGGCAAGAAACAGCTCAAATATCTGAGTCTCAAGGTGGACCCTCCATCCTCACCGTCCTCCTGGTTACTAACTGTAAGAAGAAAAGAAGGTTCAAACAAGATTTTATCTGTCCAAAGGAAAAAAGCGCAAAAAAGATTCAATGTGGTGTTCAGTGGCCTTGATGATTTGTTGTCACTCACTATTTGTTGGTGTAGAGCAAAATGTAAAACTTCACACAAAAACTCCTACAATATAGAAGAGAATTGCATCTTTAGGAGACGATGAGATCTGTACATCTGCAGGTATCACGTTTCTTTCAGTAGATGCAGTTTGACAGTTGCAGAACAACCAGAGAGCAGAAAAGTAATTTTGTGGATTTTTGAGTGAGCTACTTTTATGAGTTGTGTCACATCTGAAAAAGGACATTTCAACAATTATGCAAAGTTAATAGAACATATTTCACAGTTGTGCAAATGTAATTTATTTGGCCTATTTTCTCAGCTTAACAGTGTCAAGTTGAGTTAACAGAGATTTAGGGGAAGTAAACCGCAGCAGCATATTCTCAAACTGCCCTGTTTTGTGAACTTGACAGTCGTCATTTGTTGAGATATTCTGATGGGTTTTGAAAGGGTTTCATAAATCCAGAGGTTTCAACTTTGTCAACACGCTGAGGAAACGTAATGTTTTATTTAAAACATGAAAATCACCCAAAGTGGAGAGTGGATGTTTCCACCCGTCAATGATGAAATGTGGAGAAATAATAGTGGAGACCAGCTTCACAGATGCAGCTCAGCTGAGAGAAGGGAGACTGTTTTTCATTCCCTTTCCTCATCCAGCCGTGTGCAGGCAGGTGAATCGACACACGCACTGTGACAAGCTTGTTTGTCAAACCGTTCATGAACCGGTTCGCTGAGGTAGAGTCGTCTCCTGACTTGTCTGTCGTGTCCGTGTGTCTGTCCTGTAGGTACGTCGGTGATGCAGGTGACAGCTACAGATGCTGATGACCCCACCTACGGCAACAGCGCCAGGCTGGTGTACAGCATTCTGCAAGGACAGCCCTATTTCTCTGTGGAGCCGCAGACAGGTGAGGCTGAAAACACGAGCCCGGGTCTGCACATCACAGCCAAATACAGGCTTGTGCAAAGACATAAGACGACACTCGGAAGGGTTTAAAGGGCTAATACGTGCAACACAGGAAGTACAAACACACACTTTCATAAGTATATGCTCATGTTAGCCAGATAGATATATGTTGTACAGCCTTTTCATTTTGTTTCTCTGCAGCTTCCTAAAATCTGTCTCTTTGTAATCACCTTTAGTTTGTAACCGAACCGGGCAATACAGACAAAATCAGTACAATTAATATAATTCTCACTGCTGAAACTCTCACACCTTGATATTGATCTACAGTGAGATTTGCTATCTTTCTCCAGCTGACAAATTCTGCCGTGAATCATTTGCGGCTCAATCGTCAATCTTAAATTAAACCTGCTTTATCAAAGATGTAAAAGACACAAACCAATTTTAGTCCTCATCTCTTTGTGTTTATATCCAGTGCTATTAAATATATTAAATTATTTAAAATAAAATCAATAATATGTTTAGGCATCCCAACAAGCTTTAACTGCTGTATCTATGAGGCAGCTTGTGGGAACTGAAAACCAGTTTCTTCCTGCAATATTTCTACCGTCTACTCTTAATGTAAAAAGCTAAGGACACGCTGCTGCAGGGATCATCTAACAGCACGTCCTTTCCACTGAAATTGGTGAGGAAAAGAAGGCGCTGCTGTAAAAAGAGGTCCCCGGAGGACATTCAGCCTGGTCTCTGCAGAGCCGGGGCCTAATATTTGGGTTTGCATTAAAAGAAGAAATTGGATGTAAGGAGAGAGGTTAGGGCAGAAACGGAGCCACGTTGGGTCAGAGGGGGTGAAGAAGAACAGAAAACCAGAGGTTCGGAAAGAGAAGGAGAAAGAAATTGGTTTAGAGAGAATGAGTGCATGGACAGAGAGCGGCGAGGGCACAGAGAGGGAGAGAGATTTGGGCAGAGTAAATCTGGCTAATCAAACCAGTGTTGGGTATTTGACTGGCTCAAATCCATAGCTCACATTTCTAATTGGTTTGGAGATTATCAGCTTTTCATGCTGTCACACACGCACACACACACACACAGCATAATATGACAGTAGGAAGTCTAAACTCCCAGACACTGCAGCTAGACATGTGGAGGAAGAAAGAGAGCGATGGAAAGCAGCCGGTGATGAATTAAACAGATAGAAAAGATTACCAGGGCTTGAAATGGAGAAAAATAAGACTTCACACGTGTTTAACTGGAGTTTGTATTAATGGGAACGATGAGTGATGATGTGTTTTCTTGCTAAATGAAATATCTTGAAATAAATTGCACCCGTTCTAAGGAAAGTAAATGACATTGTACGTTTTTTTTTTTTTGCTCCCCAAATGGTTCCATTTTTCATGTGAGAGTTTTTTGAAATATGAACTTATGTTTTTCAATTACCATAAAATTCTCAAAGCAACATTATGGAATTACGTCTTTTAGGTGTACGTGCAGAGTGTACACCATTTACAAATATTGCATGTACACAGACACATTTATAGACAAACACAGACACAAATTGGTGTGTGTCATATTTAAGAATGCACTAAAGTTCATCCATCTGTTTCCTGTGATAAGGTTTTGGGTTTCAGACACTAAAATCTGCAGCAGGTAGTTAAATGTAAGTATTCATTTGATGTTAAAATCTCACCATGCAGGTATAATTCGTACTGCCTTGCCGAACATGGACCGCGAGGCTCGCCAGGAGTATGATGTCGTCATCCAGGCCAAAGACATGGGAGGTCACATGGGCGGGCTGTCGGGGACCACTGATCCAGGCCAAACCCACCGACATGGGAGGTCATCCATGGGCCAACTGGACACCTGTACTTCTGGTGGGACCACTGAGGTTTTGCAAAAATCACCCTCACAGAAAACATGTTGCCAGCCAGCAATATAGAAACAACCCAGGCACAAAAGATCCCACAGAGTGAGTAAAACACCTGTGTATGGGGGGGGGGGGTTTAGTCTGGGTTTGTCAAGACCTGTCGAGGAAAATTTTTTGTTTTTCATTTTCTCTGATCAGTTGCTTGTCGTACTTTTGCTCCCTTCATTTGGCTCAAGCTCAATGTCGCAGTCTACTAAAAAAATATGGTGTCACAAAATCTAAAATGCAGCGAGGAGGCAGCTGACGTTTGTTGACACCATATAATGCTCATATTTCAGCAGGCAGTAAACGCTCTGACATATTATGCTCAAGCACAGATTCAATCTAACCAGACAGAAACAGGAACACTCAAAACCTCTGCAGTGATTTGCACCACTATTCTTCAGTCAGTCTGCCTCTGTGTCCAACAACCCCTCTCTCTGTATCCTTGTCCATCTCCTGTCTTTTGAGTTTCTTCTGGCCTCTCTGTTTTTTCTTCTTTGTCTCCCTCCATGTCCTCCCTCCCTCCCCCTCCCTCCCTCCTCCTCCTGGAGCTCTGAGCAGAGCGACTCCTGGCACAGAGTCAGCAGAGTAGCTGCAGGAATGGACGGAGAGAAGAAGAAGAGGCGAGGGCTCAGGATTTAGCCCGTGGAGAAGCTGAATAGGCGAGAAAAGAGACACGAGCAGAAGCAGCGAGGGAGGGAATGTGAAAGACAGAAAGAGAGAGAGAGAGATTGTCAAAAACCATTACTGGAGTTCCTGCGTATTCCAGCAAGCTGACTGTGGTTTAATGTCCTGCAATGCAAAGCTAAAATCTGATTCTGTAACAAGCAGACAGCATTTTGAGATTAGAAGGAGCCGACCTTTACAAAGATAATCATGTTGAGTTGATTGGCACTGTCATTATTTAACTATGTGTTCATTACTGTGGTGTGTGCTGGACTTCACTATATTGAAATGTGGTTCTAATACCCTCCTTATGTTTGTAAGTGAGTTGGGCCAAACATTAGCTCTCAACATAATAACAGTCTGGATACAAACTCAACATTATTATCTCTGCAAAACATGTCTGAGCTGTAGCATTGGCCTGCATTAGATTTGAGAGGTGTACCTAATAAAGTGGCCACTGAGTGTAGGTTAAAGCCAAGTTAGCTGATGTCTAAAAATGACATATAGGAGAATTTCAAAACCAAAAAACATTGAAAAAGACACATTCACATTCAAGAGTTGTTTGCTCTGCTGGTTAATATAAGTCTAATAGAAAACTTTTGCAGTAACGTCCAAAACGTGTTTGTGAGGAATCAATCAGGACTAATTCTCCAGGCCACTCTTCTGTTTTCACACCTAAAGTGGATTTAAAGATGTAAATAAGATAGCAAGGACAAAATGCAGATTTTATAACCAATATCAGTCACAAGTGTTCACAAAGCACCTCCTCACATTACGTCTGAATATCAGCTGTGCATCACTGGCACTTTGCATCTGTGATACAAGACAAGACGTCACACAGCAATATGTTGTGGTCGTGTGTACCCTTGTTTAAAAGTGGAAACAGTGCAAACACCTGCAAGAAAAGTCTCCCAGATGGTGTGAATGAGGACAGTGATTACTTATTTAGTAGCTGGGCAGAGTGAGAGAAAGCAGACAGAGAGGGGGGGAAAAAAAGGTAAATGAGATCAAGACAGAAAAACAAGATATGAAGCAAAAGGCAGAAAAATAAAACAGATAAAAAGTGAGAAAAACAACGAAAAGAGATAAAAACCAGGGAGAAAAAGACAGATGACCCAGCAGGACTCCTTCTCATGTGTTCCAGCAGCTTTTCACTTTCCATTCAAGCTGCGATATTTTTCCTTTCGCTCCAAAGCTCGACGTCTCCGTCTCTCTCACAGACTGTTTGTCCCTGTAATTGTCTCCCTTTCACCTCATTATCAAATATCGTTCGTTCGCCACCGTGAAAATCCAACACGGCACAGACAGAGGGAGGAGCAGAAACAACGAAGGCAAATAAGAAGCGATTGTTCTTTCACTCTCTCCGGCTTCAGTTTTTATTAGACTGACACGACAGAGATGGTTTTGTCTCTCATTTGTGTCTAAACAAGAACAATGCAGAACAAAACATATAATAAATGACATTTTTAAAGCTGTCAAAGAAAATCTGTCGGCTGATATCTGCAGGAGTCTATTTGCACATATCAGTTACCCTCTGTTTTACTACAAAACTATTTTCTTCACCAAAAAACAAACTGGAATCTATATTAAAAAAAAATCCCTGACATGACTTGACAAGATGATTACCATTCGAAAGGCAAACTTTTATTTGAGGATCCTCCCCCAGGTTTAGGCAGAAAGACGAGTAATATAGTTTGGACAATGTGTTAAAACTGAGACAACACATAGTCGCATAGTGTATTACAGCATCAACGATTATGATGGTAAATGAAGGTTTTGGTTGGACAAAAGAAGCAATTTGAAGACGTCACTTTGGGCTCAGACATTGGGACATTTTCTTACCTTTTATAGACTAAACGACTCAATTAATCGTGAAAATTATTGGCAGATTAATCGATAATAAAATAAAAAGTTACCTGTTTGTAGCCCTATATTGAATCACATCTCCACCTCTTTTTTAGTAAGAGATGATTTGCTGTAATAAGCATTTTAACTGTGCACTTTCTGGATTGAAGTGACTTTATTGAACTGTGAGAAAATGCACAGAATCAAAAAAACTTTGACTATCTGTGCACTTTAAAACATACAGCTCACTGTGTTGAGTGCAATAAAAATCTACCATCATCTCACAAGGGAGAGAATTAAAGCACGCAAAGCTGAACCGTCCCATAACTGCATCATGATTAATCACCAACATGGTCTCGGAGAATATTTTGTGCGATCATAATAACGACAGAAGTTTCCTTCAAGAATCAGTTTCTTCACCACAAAGCAAAACACTGAGCTGAAGTCAACACCCACCACAGTGAAAAAACACACACACCGCAGATGCATATTAGATCTGTGCATGAATCAACAGCTCTCCCGTCAACACTCGGAATAAATGTCACTTAAAAAAGGAAAAACATAGTTGTTTAGTTTTCCTGAATGCGGCTGCTGAAACACTTCTGCCAAGTTTTGATTACTAATATATTCACCGCATTCAATAGAAAATGCATCTACAATACGTTACATGATAACACATCCCAGAATGAGGAGCCATAAATTACAAAGTGATATAAGGCATTTTTGTTGTAATCCCATTAAAACGACTGATCTGAGAGATTGTGGTCACTACATGGGTTCTATTCATGAGGCTCTTCACTGCTGTTTATATCTCGACTTCGCTGGTTTTATGAGCTTCCAAGATCAGACATCTGTGTAAATACAAACAGCTCAGTCATTTATGTGGGAGGAATGAAATGACACATTCTCATACTGAATTACTCATCGACTAAGTGGTCAAACAGAAGATAGAAGAAAACAAGCACGGGTGATTTACGAGTGCAAGGCTTTAATTTGTTGGAGCGAAGACCTCACTCAAACTCACATTTGCCTCCACTGTGGCGTTTGGATGTAAATGAACGTTTCCTCGACGAGCTGTGCTTCATTTTCGCCGGCAGCCAGGTAGACCAGGCCACCTGTGTGTTCTGTCATACAATGTTTAACTCGGCTGCCAGAAGCCATTGCCAAGTTAAGCTCCTTAGGAAAAGCAAGAATGGAACGAGAGGTAGAGAGGGAGGAAAAGGGCAAAGGGAGGGCAGGGATGAAATGAGCTTTTAGCCAGAATAGGCAGACAGAAGAGGGAGAGGAGGAGGAGGAGGAGGAGGAGGAGAGGCAGACATAAGGGAAATAGGGCGGAGAGAAGGAGGAGAGGTGAGGATGAATGGAGAGATTTGCAAGGATGGAGAGGAGAGGAGGGGAAGCAAATGAGAGAGAGGGAGATGGAGGGAAAGGAGTTACCAGAGTCCAACAGTATGCAGATAAGTTTAAAAAGCAAGATGAGGAGGAGAGGTGGAGAGGAGGGATCTGGTCGAAGGAGATGAAGGCTGGAGTGGCGGCAGGAGGGATTTGGACTGGATGGATCAAGTCTCTCCTCCTGCACCCTCAGACGCCACACGGCCAAATGAATTTCATGATTCACGGGGTTGCTCCACCTGGACGAGCGGGATAAACATGCTAATAAAGCACGAGCCGTAAAGTGATGAGTCCACTCGGCGCTCAACGGCTGAGGCGGGAGGAGGCGAGGAAGGAGGGACGAAGATGGAGGAGGATTTGGGGGGGAAAGAAAGACATTTGATGGACAGAGGTGAGGGCAGAGAAGAGTTTTATGACGAAATGAGAAGACAGATGAAGTCGGGAGAAAAGATTTGGGGAGGAGGGAGGTGAGAGGTGATACCTGAGAGAGGGAAAAGGATAAAAGAGGAGCAGACATATGGTCCTACTGCTCTCATTCTGCACGCCAGGTGTCGACTCCCTCAGACACACACACGCACACACACACACACACCTGACACTATAGGGGATATTAATATCCTTTGGGCCATATGAGACAGATGGTATAGTTCATGTTAATCCCTCCGTGCCCTCCAAATCTGACCCTGCTTCAGATAGTAAACACAGTGGCAGCCAGCCAGCGATTCTCTAAAGACTCTGAAGTGTTGAATACAAAAGGAAACGGTGACCAGAAGTTAACACGAACATCACCGACAAACAAAGAGTAAATGTTCTGTTTTTTTCCTCCCAGGTGTGTATCCGATGTCCGTGTCGGAGGATAAAGTGTCGGGAGAGGAGGTGGGCCGCCTGAAGGCTAAAGACCCCGACCTCGGAGACAACGGGCTGGTGAACTACCGTTTGATAGAAGGTGATGGGATGAGCATGTTCGAGCTGAGCACCGACTCCGAGACCAGGGAGGCCGTTATTAAACTGAAGAAGGTAAGGAACGAAAGAAAGAAGCCTGTGAAGCTAAAACTGCAATAACTGATCGGGGGGCAGCGGAAATAAGTCGTGAACATAATAGTTGATGTGATGAACTTGTTATCGAACAGTTGCTTATTTACATCCAGCAGTTACAGAGCAACGCGACAATTAATTTGGAGCCGTGTTTCTGGCCACCGTGTGAATATAAAGTCTGTTATTTACTCTCTTTTAGCTCTGTTTTTGGTTTCTACCGACTCCTCAGGGAAATATCTTGCTCTTTAAACAATGAGCTGAAACTCGCTATAAAGCTCCGTAAAGCCACTTTAAGGAAAGGAAGGATTGACAAAGGAATGAATTTGGGAGGAGAGGACAGACGTCAAAGTTAAAGTTGATGCATTAGTTCTGTAGATGTGGATACAGCAACAGCAAGTTTGCAAGTTTGCATGTATAAAAAAAAAAATCATAATGCAGAAGAGCAGACAAGAAAAAAGGCAAATTTAAAGAGTCACTTATGGCAAAGATTTCACAATGAAAAAGAAAAAGTGACACAGAGGTTGGTTGTTGGTCCTCTGGTCATAAAAATCGACTATACTGAATATTTGATTAGTTAGATAAAACTTTATTGATCCCAGAGGAGAACCTGACAGTTATTTCTGGTCCTCCTCTCTGATAGTGGCTGCTTCAACAGCGAGCTCTTATGGAAAATGTGCGTCATCAACCTTTTTTTTTTTTTCTTCAATTTCCCAGCACAGAAATGTAGTCGAGGCTGCACTTTTCCCTCAGACAAAGCCGTTTGTTGTGAGGCTCGGCCAGCCCACATTTCAGCCCGAGTCCATATTTGAGTTTTAATGTTGTGAGTTATGAAAGAACGACTCAAGGAAAGAAAAGGAGGATTGACGAAAGGAAGAGAAATATGGAGCAGGAAGGAAAGTGGGTGGAAGCAAAGGGGGGTTTGTTGTGTTTCCTTCCCTGACGACCCTCAGATTCTTATTATGTTTGATATGAACACAGACACCATGGTTGTGTGTGTGAGAGAGTGCATTAACTTTCATGCTTCCTGAGGCCGGAGAGCTCATCTTCTGCACTGTAACACACACACACACACACACACACACTACAGCTATAGCTTTCAGTGATCCAGCTCAGCACACACAATTACTTTTTCTCACTCTTTCTCTCTATCTGTCTCTCTAATGCACACACACACACACACACACACACACACTCTTATTCTGTCAAATACACACTGTTCCATGCTGTAGTGTTCAGTCCCTCCATCTCAAACACACACAGAGCTCTGTCAAACACACAGACACTCACACACACACACATCTTTGCACTGTGTGTGTGTGTGTGTGTGTGTGTGTGTGTGTGTGTAGCTGCAGGTCAGGATTATGAGCTGAAGCTTCCAGTGAGCTGTGGTAGCCTGCGTTTCCCTGCCAGGGCATCCGACCTCTGAGTCTCTCCGTTGAAAAAAAAAAATAATGAAATGTACACCAAATTCTGTTTCTGAAAAGGCTCCATTTCTTTCTTTCTTTTGGACATTTATCCTAGAAATTAAGAGAAGACATTTCGTAAAGCATTTCCTCAGATATTCGACCCACAGAATCACAAGAAGGCGCTCGCTTTTTTTCCTCCCAACTTCCAAACCATATCCTTATTTGGTGAAAGACTTGGCATTCAAATATGTAATTACAGTATGCACTCGAGAGTATGATGACATTCGTGGCAAGATGCATTTCCTGTCCAGACAGCGATGACGTTGCTCGAAAGAGCAGCCAGCCTCAACCCACTGCTCGTTTTTACTGATGCTGTGGGAAAAATCTCTGTCTGAATCAATCGATACGAGTCTGTTTCATGCTTTTTCTCACAGCCGGCTGCATGAGCGATGCCTTTGGAGCTCGGTGTTAGAGCGTGGCATTAAGACTGCAAGGGTTAGGGGCTCTCTTCCCACCGGTGTCACCAGGACGGAGCAGGGAAATGAGTGCATGATACTACTGAGTAATGCTCCATCTCTTCTCTCAGCAAACACAGTCTGAGAGTCCTGGAGCAACGCAGTTAACCCACAGATCAGGCATCAGCCATGAGCAGAAAACTGTGTGGCTGTACCTCAGCTCAGATGGGAATTTGTAAATGTGAGTTGAGGAAGAATAGAGTAACTAAATGACTAAATGTATCAATGAACCAAAGAGGACAATCTAAGTACTAAGCAACTGATTATACCGACGTGTGTGTGTGTGTGTGTGTGTGTGTGCTTGTGTTTGACTGTAACCCGACCAAAGGCTGAAAACTTGAGAAGTATAAAATTTGAGTGTAAACATCTTATGCTCAACTCAATTTATCTAAAACTAGACAGAACCATTGACCTCATTGTAAAAACATTCGAGTATACACACTCGCACACACACACACTCTTGTATGGCTGAATGATGCCACATGTACACACAGACACATTCAGCTCCGCTTGAGTCTCTTTGGATCAATTGAATGAAACTTATCTAATTAAACTGTTTAAAGTCGCGTCAAACGGAAACTAGTCATCACAACAATTTCAAAACATGTAATCATGAGTTTTAAGTCTTGTGATTTGACAACATACCCGTGCTAGAAGAACACAACTAATAAACAAACTCAAATAAACTATAGAGGACAAGTTCTGTTAACTCGCAATTTACAGCCTGGTCACTGACAATAATGGTTTTTACATGAGGCCAGGAGGAAATGACAGTCTACTAATTTGATGCCAGAAGATAACACACAACAATCCGTCTTCATGTCTCTTGGAATAATAGCTTAATGGCCTAATGCTGATTTGTGTGTGTGTGTGTGTGTGTGTGTGTGTGTGTGACAGACAATAAGAGAAGCTCACGCCATGTCGCTTGTGCTCCTCCCAATCTGATTATGGTATATTGACTCAGATGTGTGTGTCTATGTAGTAGTGTGTTCATTGCGTCTTGATGCCTCTCAGGGGAAATCAACACCTTTTGCCCCCTGAAGGCAGCAACACACAAGTTTTAAGGCCACGACACGCACACACACACTCCATACACACACAAGAACACATGTACAGACTCGCAAATAAACACTATTTTAAATCAGTGTCAGGAGTAGCCTCCACTAATCTCTATTCTCTCACTCGCCTTCTCACACACACACACACACAGGGATGAGCTTTAATCAGCTATTCTCTTTCAACTGTGTCCTGACGAAAGCAGCCCACAGAATATTAAGGAGCTGTGTGTGTGTGTGTGTGTGTGTGTGTGTGTGTGTGTCAGAGGGAGAGAGGGAAGGCATTATTGTGAATATTATTATCTCACACTGATTACACAAAGGGAGAGAATGAAGAGGGAGTGGATCTATAAACTGGGCGATGGAGGGACAGAGACAGAGAGAGAGAGAGAGCGAGAGAGAGAGGGTGAAGGAGGCAGAGAAAGAGGGAGCGTCACAAAAATAAGGGAAAATGAAAGAACTGGGTCACATCTATCCTATTAGCAGCGTACCTGTCATCAACACGTTAAACACCTACACCGACACCACAGAGTCAGACGCTGCTGCGACTGAATGAGGAACGACCCATTGAGAGGAAACGTCCCTCCAGCATCCACTCGTTTGGAAGCCGCGTCACATGAAAACTGTTCTGAAACCAATAGATTAAAGAGCGACTGCAAGCTGTTGTCAGAGCAGTTACCTGTGGATGACCACCATGTTTGATCATTCACAACAAAAGGAGGCAATAATATACAACCCTGAAGTTGGGAAGCTGTGTAAAATGTAAAGAAAAACAAAGTGTTCCTGAGTCCATGTGTTAATCTCCTTTCAACAACCATGTGTTCACAAAGTGTTGAGTGTTCACTGAGTCTTTCCAGGATGAACCTTTCAGACCCAATCATGATCCTATCACCTGTTGCCAATGAACCTGTTTACCTGTGGAAGGATCCAAACAGGTGTTTTTGGATCAGTCCACAACTTTCACAGTCTTTGTTGCTCCTGTCCAATTTGTTAGAAACATGTTGCTTCCATCAAATTCAGAAGAAGCAGATATTTACAAAAATCAATGAAGTTGATGAGGTCAAACATTAAATATATTGTCTTTGTGCTGTTAGTAAGTTATCACATTCTTCAAGTGCGGCTTGAATCAAAGTCAACTGGACTTGGTTGTAGATTCGTGAAGATGTCGTTTTCTGTTTAATTTGTTTTCCACAATTTTGTGGAATCAGGGTTGTGACAGTCTTGCCCCCCGCTCTTAACTTCCTCTCTGCAATAATCTTGATTAGGTTCAGAACCTTTTTATCAATAAAAAGCCGGACTACTCAGTAAAAGATAAAACCTTCCCATCATGCAAAATCTTATCAATCCATCAATAACATTGGGTATTGGTAGTTCTGTTAATCATCCTCGTAACCTCTGATAAACCTTGTGCATCACATGCATCTTATAGCAGCTTCACTGTGAGTTTACATCACTTCACACAGGGCTTAGGAGCCCCCCCTCCTCTCCCCCTCCTCCCACTGGGGTTTCATTAAGTGATGGTAGCATGGAGATGAAAAGATCAAGCTTGCTCTTGGGACTTTGCCAGTTCAACATCTCCATACTGGCTGGAAAAATAGTGGTGGGGGGAAAGTGGTTATTATCTGGGTTTATAAAACAGCACTGATACCCAAAAGAACGCTTTTTTTCCCTCTTCTTTATTGTGATTATGGCTTCGAGTGCGAGTCGCAGCCAAGTGCTGCTGGCAATGCACAAGTCCTCATAATCATAGCAGAGAGCATCTCTTGGGTATTATAGCTTTTTAAACAATGAGTGCCAACACATTTGTTGACTTTAAAGTTCTCCCTGCAGTAGTGTTCACTGGGTACACCAGAATGCAAGTGAGGAGAAAGAGGGAGATTTGTGAGATGTGCACACTGTTCAGCTGAGGGTCATCGCTTTGTGACTGCTGTGCCACTTTTTTTTTTTTTTTTTTTATTATGAAAGAAAATGTGATGTGAGGAAAATGTTTTTCAGTTTTGGCCTAACTCAAAGCACTCACTCGATTCAATTCAATATCAAGGCCATTACAAGTCAATGGGCTTTCTCCCAATACACAGTAAGTGAATTGAAGCTCAGTTCAATATGAGTGAATTGAATCTCAGGGTTTGACCTGTGATATTGAAAACCCAAGGCAGGGATTTTAATTGTCTTCATTTGTTTGTCTTGATTATAAAAAGTGTAATAAATGAATAACTGTGTGGGAAAAGAAAAAAGCCAGTCGGCCTGTCAGCAGACTGTGGTTCTTGTGACCTGGGATTTCAATTTCATCTCCAACCTTGTGACCTAAAACACTTTTATCCTGTGAATGTCCCAAACTCCCAGAACTAATCCTGGCTCATTAAAAACAGACTAGTCTTGTTTGGGCCCAACAGAAGCAACCAAATGATGCGTTCATGATTCACTGTGGTCCCAGAATACTCATATCACGTAATATCATGCAATACAAATTATCTTGAGGTAGAAGTCAGCATTTGGGTTTACTCCTGGTTTTCTTGCTCTGTAATAGTGGTGGTTATAGTTGGACTCCTACCTTCAAAGTGATAATAAGCCTGTTCTCATTCATGCAGCAACAGCTCCCCCTAGCAGAAGACAAGAGTACAGCACTGGGCCTCACTGCATGTGTCTGCAGTGCATTTTCTTCAGCATTCAGATATTACACTGCAAAAACATCATGTACCATTCGAATGTGCGTTAATATTTGATTAAACAGGGATGGATTTTGATTTGAGATGAGCTGATTAAGTGACCTGCCTCTCTCTCTCTGTCTTTCTCTCTCTCTCTCAGCCGGTGGACTTTGAGACGAAACGCTCGTACACTCTGAAGGTGGAGGGATCCAACCCTCACGTCGACCCTCAGTTCCTCGCTTGGGGGCCGTACAAGGATGAAGCCACCATAAAGGTAAACATGTCTGTAAAACCACGTGCGTCAGCGTGAGCGTGCGGAGGAAGAAGTGTTTGATTGTGTCAAAGAGTAAATATGTTGTGAGAAACAGCTTGTAGGTGTTTATGAGCGTGACGAGATAAATGTCACAGGAGCCTTTTTAACAATTCTGCCTGTTTGTGTGTGTGCAGATATCGGTGGAGGATGCAGATGAGCCCCCTGTGTTTGTAGCTCCCAGTTACACTTTTGAGGTGGAGGAGAACGCACCTGAAGGCACCCTGGTGGGACGAGTGCACGCCAAGGACACAGACGTTGCCAACAATCCTGTCAGGTAACACAAACACAGAGACGCTCACAAACACATCTACCAAGTCGGGCTGGAAGCAGCGGGAGAATCTGAATTCTCACACTAGTGTAAATTCTCATGGAACATTGCCAAAAAAAAACCCTTTTAAATATTGTTCCTTCAGCTACACTGAACAAACAATATGACTCAGAGAAGCTTGGCTTTATTCTCACATCGTTAAACAGAGATTACATATAAAGAAGTTTTCGACAGAATAGGGAAGCGAAATAGGATTAAAAAAGCACAGCCAGACACATTTTATAAAAATCAACTGAAACACAATCACTGGATTTCAACATAGCTTAACTCTAGATTCTAAACTTAGTATAAAAGGTGTAAAAACATGCCTCTCATTTTCCTATATACAGTGATTATACATTAGCTTACAGTTGCCTGTTTGAAATGCTGCCAAGCTGGCACAGTTTCTTTTGGTCGCCCAATTATCTCCACAATAATCTGACTGAAAACACATGAAAGCACCATGCTCCTCTTGAAGATTACAAAGATCGCACCATCCTGCAGCTGCTGTCTGTTATTCAGATTTTCATTCAGAAAATGAGGGAATCTAATGTCTCACAATACGAGCTATAAATGTGCACGTTTATGTATAATTTCTAGCCGCCTAATTTTCTATGAGTCGCTTAATCCAGACGTGTAACAGCATTATTATGTGTGTGTGTTAATTCTGTGTGTAGGTACATGATCCCTCGGTACACGGACGTGGATCAGTTCTTCAGCGTCAACTCAGAAGACGGCATGATCACCACGACAAGGCCGCTGGACAGAGAAGCACAGGCCTGGCACAACATATCTGTGTCGGCCACAGAGATCGGTACGAACACATGCATCATGATGTAGAGAGATTTAAGAGACGGGACTGAATTGCTCTGTGCCATAACGCTAAAAAAGTACTGCGACTCATTATTGTTTTGCCTCCACACTCAGACCTATTACGTCTGAATGTGGAGCGACACAACGGCATCGAGAGTGTCAGCGCTAATTTACTGATATTTTATAGTATAACAGTTCTTGAAGAGCTACAGTCTGTATTTGATCTTGGCTCATGTGTGATTTGTGCTACTGAACATAACAGGATAGTGACAGACACAGGATGGAGAGACAAAGTCAAAGATGAACAAACAGATGGAAAAATCCCAGACAGACACCAGCCTGTACATTTGCTGGCATCCAGAGCCCAACCTGTCCTTCTGCAGAGCTGGAGACGCTCCATGACATCTTATGTGCAAAGTGGATTCAAGCTGCTGCCTTTAATTTTTTCCCCCTCGGGTGGGGGAACTGAAGCTAGCACAGATTTTGCTGTGAACGTCAGCCTGGACATTTGTGAACTGATTATATATTCGTCTTCAGCCAGGAGGGAACGGCTTTACTGTGTGTTGATGCTTGGTGATCTTGTTTTATTGAGAGTAACCTGGTTAGTGTTCAGTGTCAGGTGTCGACGACAAAACTGTCGTTGCATAATGTTTTCATTTCAATGTTAGGGGTCACAAAATGAACCAAACATGTATCTGCTGCTGCTTGGTAGCAATTGATAGATGCAAATTATCTTCCACTAAGTATGATTCAAACTTCAACTACTACTTTTGTTTATTGGATATGCAAAATACACAAAGTCAAACAAAATCTGACAAAATGAAAGAAAATGTGAAGCCTGAGTACAACCAGCTGTTGACTCACCACTAAAGTTTTAACATTAATAGATTTCAACTGTTTGAATTGAACTGGGTGAGTGGGCGAAGAGGCTACAGCACAGAAAATTAGTAGGTAGACGCTCAGTGACACAAAAACTAAATCCTGCTGCAGTGAAAGAGAAGTTGAGGCACCGCCAAAACTTTTAACTGTCCATCTCCACCACAAACACTCCTGCTAACTACACAGAGAAGAGTGTCGACCCACAGGCCCTCTGGAGCTTTCTCTCCCCGGCTTCAACCCCACAAACCCTCCAGCCAGCGAGCCACAGGGGCCCCACCCTGGTATTCTGTGGTCGGGGGCCCGAACTCGCTGAGCGCCGTGTGGTTTCCCTGTGGCGTGCTAGACGCCAGACGGCCAGATGGAAACGGGCTCGCCGCCCACAAAGCTAGGACCATTGCAGGCTACGCTAACCGCTCACAGGCCCTGGGAAGCTAAATAAATGCCTCGTAATGACAGGGTAGTGGAAAAATTATACCGACTAGAATTGCAAATATGCGAAGCAGTACAGCGCAGAAATGGATGGTTGTTTTTTTTTGCTTCTTAAAGCTGAATGGGGACACAGAGAAATACACTTCTCTCTCAGCCTTTCTTTGTTAATATTCAGGATGAATCAGAAGTTCAGGTTTGCTGTGTGTGTCTTATTTTGGCTGTTTAGACATAATTCTGTCACCATTTTTATCTCCAGCAGGCAAAACTTGACATTTGTCACTTTTGCATATCAAAATGGAAAGAAAAAAAAAAAAAAAGCGTGGGAGCAGACGAACTGAGTGGCACAATGTCTGACTGGATATTTTTGATGTCTCGCAAACTCAAGTCTGTAATTTTTGCAAATCAAAATAACAAATAGCCGGCTGAGTGGCTGACTGATTGACAGGCAATCTTTGCTGGAAAATATTTATAGTCAGCTTTGTGTTCAGCCGGTACCAAACATGGATTAGAATGCAGACAGACAAGCAATCACACACACATTGGAGCAAAAATGACAGTCTGACTTTAATGACTTTGATAGTGCTTTGAATTTTTGTACGCCGCAGAATGCTGATGATTGTTCCCTATACTGTTTGTGTGTGTGTGTGTGTGTGTGTGTGTGTGTGTGTGTGTGTGTGTGCAGGAGGACACCACCAAGACACCAAAGTGCGTGTTAACATCAAAGTGAAAGACGTGAATGACAACTCCCCAGAGTTTGCCACCAACAACGAAGTCCTCATGTGTGAAACTGTCGCGCCAGGGAAGGTACGTCTGCGACAGAGTGTGTGTGTGTGTGTTTATGTACATGTGTGAGTGTGACACAGCATGTATATGAATGTGCACAGTGTTTTACATGTGTGTGTTTCTGTGTGTGTGTGTTTCAGGTGATTGAAACAGTGAGCGCCGTGGACAAAGACGAGATGGCTCACAGACAACACTTCACGTTCAGCCTCGCTCCCGAAGTCGCCTACAATCACAACTTCTCCCTCAAAGACAACAGAGGTAGGCGACCTTTAAAATACAGTTTTCATTCTTCCTCCCGCCTCCTTTGTTTCTTCTCATTTCTTTCTTTGTTTCCGTTTCCAACCCCTTCTAGCAGCCAGTCTCTGTTTCTTCATCTGTGCTCTCTCTCTCTCTCCCTCTTTCACTGAGATTAGATCAAAGCATAACCAGATGGAGGCTTACGCTACCTTGTAGAAAAGCAGCAGGTGCTCTGAATCTCTCTCGCGCATACACACAAATGCACATGTGTCCTGGGGGCTGTATTAATTGCAGTGGGGTCTCTGTCCGTCTGTACATATATCTTAAGGGGCCAACTGATTGAATTAAGTTTCGGGAGTACTGGGGGAGAGAAAGAAAGAAAATGTGAGAGAGAGAGAGAGAGAGAGGCAGGAGAAGAAGGATATACAGTAGATAGATGTAGCTATAAGATAGATAGATGGATGGATAGATATGCACTCATTCCATCTGTCCCCTTACTCTCAGATGCCTCAGATTCACACACATGCTGTACACACACACACACACACACACACACACACACACACACACAGCTGTCAGGGAGCACCGGTGTTGGCAGGAGGGCGACAGCAACAGATGACAGTGACATCAGTAACACAGAGGGTTGGGGTTTACCTTCACTCTCTTTTGGGGTGAAAAGTTTTAGTTCACCCTTCTGATTTTTTTTTCTTTTCTTTAGCTCTCTGTTTTTTTTTCTTACAAGTGATTTACCTGTGCATTATTTTAGTGCACATTGTGTTTACTTTATGCACTTTATAAAAACGTACTTTATAAAAGCTGGTTGACGGCTAAAAAGATGGAGATGTTGCTGCTGAACCTGCAAAAATTTACGGAGCTAAAAACATTACAGCCTTTAGGTTGTTATTTATAGGTTATAAATTAAGGATGTAGCTCGAGTTAAGGTTGGAATTAAGAAATAAACGCAGCCAGTGGAGCCCGATAGTTAGACCGGTGTGTGTGGTGGGTTTGTAACACTGCAAAGTTTGTCCAAGAGTGAATCCATTTACTATAATTATCTGCTCATCCAACAAAACTCGAACTACCTCCCTGCATTGCTTAAGTGCAGCACAGTAGCTTTTCACTTCTATCGCTCTGTAATGTAGTTTCAATGCAAATATTAATATTGTTTGTTTGGTGATCAGGCTTCTTAAATGCCTCCCAAGTACCTCTGTGTTTGTTTGCAATAAAGCTTATGTGACATTAGAAGAGAACTGTTTAGAAATGGAGGGAGAGGCCGAGCCGTGTCACTGCAGCCGTATCAGTGGCTTTTGATTACATTTCCTCCTCAACTGATGAATGGAGCCACTATTTAACAGGAATTTAATATCGCCAAAGTCACACCTCATTGGCTCTTGGGTGTGTACAATACAGTGTGTGTGTGGGGGTGACAGTGTGTGTGTGTGTGTGTGTGTGTGTGTGTGTGGAAGTGAAGAATGAAGTGGATGAATGAGGAAAATGTTCATTACGTGTGGTTTTGCACGTGTGTGTGTGTGATGTCTATGATAAAAGCCTAGTATTAGTTATGTATTAGCAAACTCAGCGGTCAGTCGTCCTGTTCTTCAGTAGTTTAAACTCAATCTTTCCATCTACTTACCAACTTTTTCCATGTCCCTCCACAGACAGCACAGCCAGTATCTACGTGCTCCGTAAAGGATTCAGTCGCCTCACCCAGGATGTTTACTACCTCCCCATCGAGATAAACGACAACGGCTTCCCGGCCATGAGCAGCACCAACACCCTGACCATCAGAGTCTGCTCCTGCGACAGTAAAAACACCATCCTGTCCTGTAACGTGGAGCCTTACGTCCTGCCGGCCGGACTCAGCACCGGGGCGCTGATCGCTATCCTGGCCTGCATCGTCATTCTGCTCGGTGAGGAGCTGACAGTGATGCGTGTTTTGATTCGTGAGACCATATAGAATTACTGATTTACACGAGATTTCCTTGTTGCAGCATGAAATTCCAATTATTATCTGGCAGTGTATTTACACCAAAGTCGCTGTCCCAATCATACCAAACACGCCTGACGTGAACTTAACCCTGAGGCGAAATGCCCACCTCGGTTAATGTCATAATTGGAATTGCACTACTTAATTGAAGCTGCTGTTAAGTTCAGAGATCCTGGATAAATTTGTGCATCATCATTGAAATGATTGTGCACATTATTTTCTTGCAGAATGTGTATAATGTGCTGTCAATCTTTCAAAAGTCTTAAATTGTCCTCAGACTTAGTTTTCTTCCTCAGCCAATGACTAAAGCTCATATTTTACATATATGCACACACAGTAATGTATTTGCACATTGTATCATGACGGTTGCACTTTATGCCACATGTGAACCTCAGTTCCACAAAACTGAGAGCCTTTTAGAAGCCTGGCATGTTGATAACCAACTACAATTAAAATGGCTCGTGTGTGTAGCACAATACAATAATGATATTAATTAAACTGTCCAAGGTCTAATTACACTATCTCCCACAGTGCATACTAATTATCCAATGCCTGCTTTCCTCCTTCTTCACAGAGATTGTGTGAAGATCGTTATGTAATTGCAGAACAGTTTCTGACTTGTGTTTGTGTGTTTGTCGTCGGCAGCGATAGTGGTGCTGTTTGTCGCGCTGAGGCGTCAGAAGAAGGAGCCGTTGATAGTGTTTGAGGAGGAGGACATCAGGGAGAACATCATCACCTACGACGACGAGGGAGGCGGCGAGGAGGACACGGAGGCCTTCGACATCGCCACGCTGCAGGTGTGAGAATGAGAATGTGTTTGATCGTATATAAGCATTTTACAGTAAGTTTTTGTGGATATCAGATGATGCTAATAAATACAATTCTTCTTCAGCTCTTTTTCTTTGTCTACAACTTGTGAAAGCCTCTTTGCAGCCTTATCTGATTGTTTAATGCAACGTGCTCTCTTTCCAATTGTTCAGAACCCGGACGGTGCCAACGGTTTCCTGCCAAGAAAGGACATCAAACCAGAGCTCCAGTATCCCATCAGGCCCGGCAGCGGCCGTCCCGCAGCCAACAGCGTCGACGTCGATGACTTCATTAAGACTCGAATTGCAGAAGCCGACAGCGACCCGACCGCACCCCCTTACGACTCCATTCAGATCTACGGATACGAAGGCAGAGGATCGTTGGCCGGGTCGCTGAGTTCCCTCGAGTCTGTCACAACAGAGTCTGACTTGGATTATGACTATCTGCAGAGTTGGGGGCCGAGGTTTAAGAAGCTGGCGGATTTGTACGGGACCAAAGACTGCTCCATTCACGATGGGGATGACGGCGAAGACTCTTAACAGTGGTCTTACTGAGTGGACGCCCCCGATTTCTGATTTATTGATTCCATGAGGATTTGTTACCCGAGGGTTAACGCTCCTCTATACCCAATCGTTACCAACCTGATCAGTTCACGCCAATTTGTCAACGGACGCCAACAGCTCTCCCTCCTGTGGCACCGGCCTGGTCCTCCAAGATGATTTGTTAATGAACAAATAATGAACACTTTGACTCAAAAACGCTCCCGGCTTTTCCCAAATCTCTCCTTTCCCTCCTATGTCTCTTCCCCACTCTCTTTCTACAGACTGAGCATTGCAGGGCTGGGAGATTTGTTACGTCACCAGTTCGTCCGTTTGAAAGTAAATTGTTGGGAAAAAAAATGTTGCTGTATGATCAAAATGACTTGCTTATAGCTAACTGTTTAGTTTATTAGAGGTTCTATATACTTTTGTGGACTGGATTCACGTACTTCCTCGATGGTTCCTGAGCGGGGTTTATTTCCCTTAGTTGCTCTCTTTGTGGTGTTGTATGTAAAGGACACACAGACAGAGAGGAAGAGAGAGACATGAGCAAATTAGAAGAAAAAAGTTAGGACGGGATTCAGCAGCTGCCTGATGTTATGAGAGAGAAAGAGAAGGTGATGAAGATGTGTCGGTACGATCAAACAGTCGAAACAAGTCTTTTTCAAATTTGTCGTTGTGTGTGAATTCAGCAGGTTCTGTGGTTTAGACAGCGTGACAGACTCTGGGTTGTTGATACTTTGAAGACGCTCGCAGCATCTTCACAGTATGGTGGCCTTATAATAAATAAACAACAACTCCAGGGGTAAACACAACAAGTGTAACGATAGAGACCGCTAGCTTCAGTAGCTACACACAGACAAACCAACACACCAGGACTGAGTATCTGTGAAAGCGCTACACAAACACCTTTTTTTACTCCCCAAAAAGACTCAACATGGATCCAATTTAAAAACTGTGGATGATTCTTTGTTTTCATTCTTCACTGCAGAGAAGACGTGAAAAGAAAAGCTGCCCTTCTCCACGCCCCCACCCACCCCACCCACGCCCCCATTCCTCCCATCAACAATCACACACCGAGTCCACCAATGAATGATCACTTCCTCATTCAGAGTCCACCAATGATGATCAATCACGATGAGTAAAAACCTGTGAGCTCTAAAAATCGCCTTAAACTTAATGGACACTCTTGCAACGCAGTGCATTCTCTTTTTTTCTCCTTTTTTCGTTTCTTTTTGTAACTTGAAAAGTATATTCAGAAAGCAAACTATTCTCCATGTTAGGTATGTACAGAGCAATGTGCAGACATGTGATATATCACTCTGAGGATCCAATTCGCGCCTCCTGCACTCTTCAAAACAGGACGTGTCGTTTCGGCCGGCGCGGTACATGTGGACGGGGAAAACGTGCGTTGTGTTTTTATCCCCAACACCAGCTATGTTGGCAGCAACATCTGTTGTATCAACACGTGTTGCTCTTGAAACATAAAATGTGCACATTGGAAAACAACACAAAGCTCGTTTTCTGAGCCGCGTTCACGGAGGCCGAAACCAGAACGTCCTTTTTAAGCGTGTAGATTCTTGTTCAATCTCTTTTTTAATGTTAGATTATTATTATTATTATTATTATTATTATTACAACAGTAATTGTTTTTCTTTGGCTGCAGCTGCACAGGAACAAATTCATGTTTAACTCTTCGCAGCTCAGATGTTCTTATGGGTGTCTGAACATGGAGACCACACGCTATTCAATTTTCATTTTTGGACAGCTGTAAGGAATGTGCTGCCAAAAGTTAAATATCAGCTTTAGTTTATGCCTGTGTGAACACAACCTCTCATTTCTTTTGGTTTTGTTTCTTTTGTTTGTTTGTTTTTTTTTTCCATTATTTGGCGTTTCTTCGTTCTTTCTCCCTGTTCAAGAGGAAAACTAGCAATCTGTGTTCGGTGCAGTGAGAGAACGCCTCGTTTTTATTCTCTGTCAAGTTTTATGGTACCAATTTGTACAATTTTAAAAGTTCTTATTTTAGTATACATGCAGAATATTCCAGTATTACAACAAAAAAACATGTTAAGAAGATTTAAAAAAAAATGTTACAGCATCACACTTATATTTTCTGAACATTGTACTGTTGCTTTACTATGTGCTTCAATCTCCGAAGCGAAAAAAAACTTTGAAATAAATGCTCTTTTTATAAAATGATAGTACACTGTGTGTGGGAGTAAACTCTGTTCGCTTCAGGTGCTTCGCTGTTTACATTGTGACTGAAAGGACACACATTAGCTCATGCAGTGGCAGTCAGGTGTACCATGGGTAATATCAAATGTGTGAGTGCAGCCTGTCACCTGTGAACAGGCTCAGTCACATACATGATATTTATGAGTTTTGCACTGAAAGAACTGCAAAAACCAGGGAAGCTTTCTTTATACAAAACCATTCAAATTATCACGTCAGTCATCTTACATACCAGACAGTTTGAGAAAATCATAAAAAAATAAACCAGGCTAAGAATGCATTCACACCGCAGCTCCCTCATTCATTTCAAATGAGGCCAGACCGGCAACTGGCCCGAGCCTGACTCAACTTTTGCTGCAACACAATATGAGCGAGCTGCTGCAGGGACATATCAAATGCATGCAAGGACACACTGCTGGTAGATTCCTCTCTAACACTTCTACTTTACCTTGTCATGAGAAAACATAAAATAATTGCCATTTCGGTAACTTTAACATTATGAATCACTGTGCACTTTTATGGCATTTGAAAATCATTTAAACTGGACTTGCTGCATCGTATTTCATGTCTCAGTGGTGCCTGAAACAACAGCACCGGCGCACCTTCGAGCTGTTATGGAACTGAAAGCTCACTAAGAGATAAATATGTAGAGTCGGGTGAGCAGCTCTTGTCAGACTGTATTTAGGCACAGTGCTGCTTTGAGCTCAATGCCAACATTCTCACAATAACAATGCTAATGTGCTGACATTTAGCAGGTGTAATATTTATCATATTTAACATCTGAGTTTAGAAGGTTAGCGTGCAAATATTTGCCAATTAGCACTAAACACAATGTGCAGCTGAGCCTGATGGGAGTGACGTCACTTCTGCAGGTATTTGGTCAAATGAAAATTTTGATCGGATCACGGAGCCGCGTCGATACTGTGGGTAAAAATAAAACCCGTTCAGAGACAGTCCTCCGTCCTGGGGGATTCTTTTCAAGCCTTTGCTTTTAAGCTTAGCATACAGATGGACCCACATGCTGTCTCTCATTTTTACACTGTATCAGAGCCTGATTTTGAGATGCAAGAGCAAATTATTCAAAAACTGTTATTGTATTAATATTGCTGATTAAATCACAGACTCCACAAACACACCTTTGGAGAGACATTTCAGTTTTCAGTCACGTCCATCATAAAGAAATGTCATGTGCAAACGCATGCACACAAAGTATACAAACACACACACACACACAGAAAGAGATTTCATTCACTCACTCCTGGGGGAGCGACGCTGAGAAAGGTCAGGCTGCACTTTGGATGAACAACAAAAGAAGTGATAAAGAAAGAGGGAGACAGCGACAAGACACAAAGAGAAGTGAAAGGAAAGAGGGGAAACAGATCAGGGCGAGCGAGGACTGAGAGGAACGGTGCAGCAAAATCATACCTGAGACCATGTTGCACTTCTGTTACTGAGATTTTATTATTCTAATGTGAGAGGATACTAATATCTCCATTGAGCTCACTTATCTCTTTCTTATCTGGCCTGAATTAAAGTATCTGGTAGAATTAGAAGCAGAGCCTATAAGATTAGAGTCCGCAGTAAATCAGAACCAGTCGCACACAGAAATGGTTCGGGCCCCTCCCCATATCGACACATGCTCTGCCTTTCCTACGTAAACACATGTACATGTAAACTGAAAGAGACTGACTCAGTGATGAGGGCCACACACACACACACACACACACACACACACATAATAGAACTCTGCAAACCAAGGTCGATAACGATTTGCACACTTACACTTCACATTTCTGAGTAGAAAATTCAATTTCTTGCCTTATGGCTTCTTGTTTGCCTCTTGCACAGTCATCTTTCTGGATGTAAAGGCCTTTATAATGTCTTTAAAGTCCATCTGTTTGGCCAATTCACATTCAGTGGTGAGTACTGCCAGGTTATTGAGCCTCTGCTGGCTCACTGTGGAGCGCGAGTAATTCTTCATTACTGTCAGTTTACTGAAGGATCTCGGTCCTCCTGCCACAGTTACTGTGCAAAAGTGCAAAATATCCTCAGTGCAGTGCAAGTGTCACCATAAACGCTCTGAAACTCCATGTCATAATTCTTGTTGAGCAACTCCACGGGTGTTGACGATCCTGAGAATGTGGCACTGTCTATCCTTTTCAGATGGAGCATTTGTTTCTGCAAATCTTCAGATAGATGCTTGGAACAGAAGCATCTCGCTTAAAAATGGAAGGTTTGATATGAGCCAGTCTAGATTTGGCTTCTTCGATCGAGGTTGAACAGTTCAAATACAGTATATAGATGAGAACTTAGCCACGTCTACCTTTGTACAGCTAAACTAAGGTTAGGATGTCAAAGGATTATCGTGTCAGTCAAAATCACAACACAGAGGAACGTGACTGCCATAATTACGGCAACAGAAATTTCATGTCAGGCGCCTTCACTTTTCCACTCAAACAGGATCCAAAACTAACACCAACCAACATTGCATGAACAGGGACTTTTTATTTCTTTGCAGTGACAGCTAACACAATACACAGACTCTCCTGTTATGCTTATCTGGCCATGTTGCAGATGACTAAAGTAACTTAACTACCCCTTATAGTATGTCTTGACAGGGTCAGGCTTCAACGGGACCCCCTGCTGTCACCCCTATATCTACCTACATAAGACTGTAGCAGAAACAAAGAAGAGTAAGTTGTGTAAATATAAGAATCAAGCTTTGTGAGAGAAAAGAGAAAATTAAAGACAAAAGGAGGCGAACTGCTGACCACAGTCCAACAAGACACAAACAGAGGACAAGAAAGGGAAGAAGACAGATAAATAATCCTGCACATGAATTAGCAAAATGTGTGACGTGTGATGAAGGGCAGTGTGGAAAAAAGAAAGATCAAGAAGAAAGGATGAAAAAGAATTGAACATTTGCACCACCTGCTAACCACGGTCCCACTGGAGAGGAGGGAGGAAGGAGGGAGGTGGAGGGAGGTGGAGGGAGGAGGAGGAGGGAGGAGGTGAACTTCTGCACCTGACTGAAGATTTCTTGCTGCGTCCCACCGGGAGAGAGAGAGAAGAGACAGAGGGAAATCGAAGCAGAATCAATCAGAAAAAGGAGGAGGACAAGTAAACTATTGTGTGTGCCAGCTCGAGGTGAGAGAGGGGCAAGAGAGGAGGACTGAGGACGAGGACGTGTGAAGGAAGGAGAAGAGGAGAGGATGCAGAGAGGAGGAGGAGGAGGAGAGGGGAGGTGAACTTTTGCACCTGTTTATGCAAATTTAGCATCTCCACCTGGGAGGGAGACAGATGCAAAGACAAGGACAATCCAGTCTGGCTGGTTCAAAAAATAAATGTTTTAATAGCTAATGGGCCAAATGTGATCTTATTAGAGTGTGTAATCAGACAGTTCTGCAGTTTGAACAGCCGTCAGAAGATCAGCAGGCTGTGGCACCAGCTACTGAATGTGGAATTTCACATGCAGCTCGGTTTGAACGGCCGATGTGGAAGCCTTCTGTAGACTTTGATTTCCAGATATAAGTCAATTTTCTTCACCCTAGTGGTGAGAATGAAATACATTTGCATAAACATTCTGGCTTTTTCAATCAAAGACAGAGTTGATGAAATTTTAAGAATTTTTCACAAGTTTTTTTTTTTTTTTTTGGAAAAACCATATCAGACTAAGTATTATTCAAACTGTATAGGATTTAAAACTTGACTGGATGGGATATTTACATTTAGCATAAAGCATAAGTAGAGACAACACAACAGCAAAGAGGTGAGGTCAGTGTGAAACTAAATTTCCATTTTAACCAGAGTGATAACTCAGTCTCCTCCTGTGTGTGCAGTTTGTGTTTGAGTGTCTGAGGACCTGGACTTCATTCTGCTCCACCAAATCTCACCAACGGACACAGAGTGTTTGTGTGTGTATGTGTGTGTGTGAGAGAAAGTGTTGATGGTAAACTTTCTGGACTCATGTGTATGTGGTGTAGTAAGTGACATCAGTATTCATGTTGAAACTGTCCGATGCAGTGTTTTGGAGTGATCTGCAGCTCACACTGTTTCAGGTGCCTCATGTGGAGAACAAGCTGCTGCTTTGACTCTTCATGGTAATTCCAGTGTGGGTGTGTGCTGAAGTCCGGGTTCGTGTGTTTTTGTCCTCGGCTTCTCTTTTCATGATGACCAGCTTTACACTGTAAATGTGGATTTTATCTGGTCCTCATTTCTTCAAAGGTGTGTTTGACAGTTGAGACTTGGTGTTAGGGTGGAGCAGGGCTCCTACTAAGATCCTGACCATGAACCAATAATAAAGCAAGAAAGGCAAAAACATCCGAAACTACTTAAAGTCATGCAACTGAACCTCATCTTGCAGAAATACACAGATTGCTTTTTTGATAGTTCCCATGATCAGCAGATGAATTTAATCATGGTTTAGCTTTTGAAAATCTGCGGCTGGTCCTGTTTGCTGTCACACCACAAATGTACCACACTCGAGTTCAGCTAGAAGATCCACCTTTTCAAATGTTTGAGTCCAGATCAAAGTCTGACTGACAGATCACCAGCACAGATTGACCAAACCAAACAGGCAAATGATGTCTTCAACTTATTGACTCTTAGAATGAAAACTTAATAAATCAAGAAATCAAGAAATAAATCACTGATAAAAACACTCCAACATCAGCATTCTGTTTCCTGAGTATCTGTCTAGACAATTTCGACATGATACCGTGACAACTACGACATCAACAAATTTGATTATTCTCACCTTTCACACAAAAAAAACTATTTTTGATCCAGACGAATGATTTGCAAAAAACTAAATTGTCAATTTTGCAAGTGTGATGAAAAAGTAATACAGTGACTGTTTGACAAATCACCTCATCCCTGGGAGGAATAATTGCCATTTTGAGTTGAAGCTGTCTGCGCTGTTCAGTTTGCTTCCACGCAGCAGACCTTGTGCTGCAATACGTCGTGTACTTGAACACTGTGGGAAAAGAAAAGGTGTGATTCAGCAGCTTGAGAGAAGGCCGACTGGAAAAAATACGAGTCGAGTGAAGTGGCGCTTTTTAGCCTCACAAATCATTTTTTCTCCTTCGACCTTCCTCTTTGTACATTTAAACTTTCTTGCTGAGTTTGAGGCCGACGTGAGTTTAAAATACACAAATATCTCATCTCATCAGTAAGACTCAACAGTAGCAGCTGCTTTATTTACCTCCTTTATCTCATGTTTCTGATCCGTCTGCATCTGACAGCTCTCCTGCTTTATCTCTTCTTTTCCATTTTCCATCTAACCGCTTCCCCTCACACTTGCCTTTTCACTCCCATCCTCCGTCTCTCTCCGTCCACGTCTCCGCGCCTCTCGCTCTTCACTTCCCCCCGTTAAGATAATTACAGTTCATTCTGTGTCAGTGTGTGGGGGGATCCCAGGCTGGCTGAAGCCTGATTAGTTTTTAATCATGAAGTGGCACTTGAGTAAACAGGGAAATATTCTTCCCGTCACTCCAGAGGGGAGATGATGTGCGTGTGAAATAGTTTGTGTACAAACTGGATGGATGTCCTTGGGTGCACTACAAACAGACAGACAGTAAGTTAATTAACCAGCCAGGCAGCCAGTCAGTAATGTAGTTATCCATCCAGTTTGCCAGAGACTCTCTAAGTTGGTTAGATGCACAGGGAACGTGTTTTTGTATCGGCCGGATGCCCTTGAGTGAACCGCACAACACAACGAGCAACCCTCACACACGGCAAATTAACCCATCAGTCAGTCAGTAAGTTAATTAGTGAAATGGAAAGTTAGTTATTTAAGGAGTCAGCCAAGTCTACACGGAGCAAGTTAGCTTCTCTGTGTGTCAGTCAGTCAGTTTGGCGGATTGACTGATCTTCCAGCGTGAACCTTCATCCAACAGGTTTTTGACAGATGGCAGAATGAGGGAGGTGGTGAAATCAGGTTCGATCCAAAAACCACAAGCTCTCACACTACATTATATTATACTGTAAAAACAAACATTTTCAAGCTTCGTCATGATCTCCTCATTATGATTTGTAGATAAGACAAAGACATTTAGATCCTTGTGTGTTGATGTCAACGTCGCTTCGGATAAAAGCATCTGCTAAATGAAATTGTAGATCCATATTTTACTGTATGGAAAAATGCAGATTATCACTTTTAAACTTAAAAAAAAAAACAGCAATAATCACAGAGTTGATGGTGCGATCTTCAGCTCCACATGTTGAAATGTCCTTTGTCATGATATTATTTGGTAAATTAAAAGTGATTTAAAGATGAATTTGTATTATTTGACTGCCATACAAGGCACCAGCAGATGAAACCCAGTTACAGTCTCAACCAAAAATCCTCAGGACTTTCTTCCAAAAAACGAAATCTTTAGGCAACAAATTCCATCCTTAAAGACAACGCTGGTTGTTTCATACATTTGCTGAAGTTGAAAGACAAAACTTGTTTGTTGATAATGATGTTGACTGCTGACAATGTCAGGCATGCCCTCGGGTGGGAAACTTTTTTTTTTTATTCACAAGGATCAACACAGCAGACAAACTCTGGCCCAACGACTGCAGCGGCAAACTCTCAGCTGTGCGCTGCACCTGCTGCATGTCCTGGGGAAATATGAGGGGGGAAAGGGTGTTTTCATGCAATTTCAGAGAAATTGAAGGTTTTGTTGGCAATTAGTTGAGATAAAAGCTAAGCACTGTTTGAAGCCACCAGCTGGACTATTATGTGTCAAACTCTGGCTTGGTACTCAAAGCTGTGTCATGGGAAGATTAAATGGGTCCCCGAATGATTGAGGACAAATTGGTATTCAAGCCGATCGGCAGAATTATTTTAAGAGTGCCTCTCGAAATGGTGCAGTTTGCAGGAAAATACCTGTTTGTCAAACATGTAAAGTTGAAAAATGCATACCATCCATGAGAAGAGCTGTGAGTGGATTAAAAACAGCAAAGGGATCAATGTCATTAAGCATAAAGAGTGGAAAGTTAATTCTACAAGACGTGGTGTTGATGTGCACTCGTTCCTATTTACCACACAATGTCATATTTAGATATTCAGATTCATCCATCTATCCATCCTCTGTCCCTGTGCTCCATCTCTTTACATCCATCCATCAGATATATAATGTTGTGACTGATGTGAAAAATGAAAAGCTTTCTCAGGTGCCTGGTTCTTGTTATAGCCTCCTGTATAGATCCATGTCTGGAGGTCACGTCTCGTCTTCATACATCCACAAACACGGGGTCACCTCGTGTGTGTGTGTGGGGTCAAGACGTCAATTTATCAACACAATCGCACACATGCACATATATACCAAAAAAGAATTACATGCACACAAAATGATGCTCATACACAGAGAAGAGACAGCAGGCTCTCTGATGGATTGACCTCTGAGGTTTGATGACTCAAACTGCAGCTCTTCAGCTTTGTGTGTACGGCCGTGCTTCGGTGCGCATCTCAAGCCGAACATAACAAATGACAGGTTAGAGAGAGGGGACATTCACACAGGAGAGACAACAAAGAAAGCAATGAGACCAGTGTGTGTGTGTGTGTGTGTGTGAGAGAGAGAGAGAACAAGCCTGTGTGTCAGTGAGTGAAGGTTATGTAAAAGCAATCAGTGGCCTGTTTAATCTGTCAGAAAGAGAGCTCGCTCATTTCCATAATCATCATCTCTCTTTCCCTGATCCCCCACATTGCTTCGCAGCAGAACCGCCAGCCCAAGACACTGAAACTCGTCTGTGTGGGATCCAGTGAGACCTCCTCCTCCACTCCTCTGGTCGCCGTAATCCTCCTCTGGACTCATTGACCAGACGCACTCGAAGGTGAGGAGAAAAGCCTGCCGTCATAAAGAGGGGCACTACGCTATAATGTCAGACAGACTCTCCTGGGAGGCATTCGGCAGTGTTCCACTCGTTCGCTGTTCACTACTTGTGTGAAGAATAAAAAATAAGAGCAGTTCAAATCCTGCTTACTTTCTCTGTGCACACTTGTCCAACTGCTGTGTGAAGTGGACATGATTATCAGATCAATTTCAATTTCGGAAAATAGAAGAAATAGTCAGAAGCAAAGTCGGAGGTGTGTGTGTGTGTGTGTGAGAGAGAGAGACTCTCCAACAATCAAGCAACATTTGGATTGGAGTTTGCTGACACCTTGACACCAATTGACTTAAATCATGAGTCAGTTTAGGTAAGAGTTAGCCGTCTAATGCTTTTATACACACTGTGTTTACCAGAGAAAATCCTGTGCATGCTGCTGTTTCATTTCTAACCAAGGCAGAGACTCATGATATTAGAGCCATTAAGACCACACAGCAGTGATAAAATCTTAATTTTAAATGCAGATTCTGCCTGAGAATCTACAGACAGACTGTCTATACATCTCATACAAACAAACAAACTGCATCTCTCATCTGACTGGAACACAACCAGACCTCTCATGTTTGATCGGACCAGCCAAAGATCTGACTGAACCCGTTATAAAAACTCTGGTGCATGACCCGTTCGCACCCAAACCCATCTGATCAAATACGAGTATCGAATGGATGGACGGGCTGAATGGATGCCACCGCACCATCGCAGTTACACGCGACGCTGATTCTGACACAAAAGAAGATATTACAGCCGTCGAGATGCGAAACTGCAGCCGCCAAAAAATGCAGAAAAAAAAACAGGAGGACAGGAGGAAAGAGAATATAAAAGGGGGGAGAGGGAGGAGAGACAGTCTAGATTAATCCCCCCCACACCCCTTTCCATTTAGCATCAACTGAACCCGCTCATATTTAATGCATTTTTAATGAACTGATCTTTCATTGCAAATCTAAAGCTAATTTGGTGTGTTATGAATCCTCTTTGCTGGTTAGCCAACGTGCTAAAGCTGACAATTGCTCTGAAGTGTGTGTGTGTTTGCGGGTTGTTTTGGTGTGTGTACTGGTGTAGGCTCTGCTGTGTGTGTGTGTGTGTGTGTGTGTGTGTGTGTGCGGCTCACAGATGGGTTGGATATGCAGGGTGGGCACAGAGGGGCTGGTTGAGCTACAAGCCGTATCAGCCAATAGCGTCATTACTCACAATTAGACCCTAAACAGATTAAAGAATAGGGTGACAACCATCCAGCCAGGCGGCCACGTAAAAAGAAATGGTATCATTATTGCCTCTGCTTTCAACATTATAGTTCATTTCTTGTGCATTGCTCCATCATCCTGAGTCCAGCACCATGAAGGGGTTTTTCACTGTGATGGTTCGACGTCACGTTCTTCGGACCTGCCTTCATCACCTGCAGACCGCGGAGCTGCTTCACTTCTAATGGTTACACAGACATGCAGGATGAAGCCCTATCTGGTTATCAGTATCACCGAGGGGAGACTGGTAATTTGGTTTGCCAGTGCGCACCAGTAATTCCAATCACTCATCCAGATGGCAAAATAATTTAGTGGAAGTTTATGGCAAACCAGGGACACACACACACACACACACACACACACACACACACCACAACACAACACGGCAAAAACAGGCAAAACTGTGATGACTGTCGCTGGTTTAACGGTCCTGTGTCAGTGTTTCCCAAACACAGGTCAGACTATAGTTGAAGGGTCCACTTCAGTATATTAAAGCCAACTAACAGTGTTAAGGTTAACAGACACAATAACAATCACAGATGTAAAATCATTGCTTTTCATACATAACTGTCAGAACACATTCATTCTTATCATCGGACGAACGAGTTTGGAGAGTAATGAGGTTTATAAATTTACAGTCTCTGTTCACAGCCTGTTCAGCTATAACTGAGAATGATTGCACTACTATGAACAAAGCAAATGTATTTTCCACCAATCTGGAAATTATGTGAACGTTTTCAATCCAAACACGATTTTTGGAAAATGTTTGGTACAAGCCCAATTCTGAAAAAGTTTGGACGATGAGTGAAAACATCAATAAAACAGAGTGTGATTATTTTCTAATCCTCTTTGACATAACCTCAATTGAAACCAGCACAAAGACAATATATCTAATGTTTGACCTCATTTATTTTCGTAAATATCTGCTTCTTCTGAATTTGATGGCAGCAACAAACAAGTTTCAAACAAGTTGGGACAGAAGCAACAAAAGACTGTGAAAGTTGTGGACTGATCCAGAAACAGCTGTTTGGATCATTCCACAGGCAAACAGGTTCATTGGTAACAGGTGACACATGGATTCAGGAAACAGTTTGCTTGTTATTGACTCTGTTATTACTCACATTTTACACCATGTACTAACTTTTTAGGAACTGGGCTTGCATTTGAAATTCATCAGTCAGATGCAAAAGTAATGATTTTGTTACTGTATGTACTCATTGCTCAAAGAGCTCAAGAACAATCACAATGGAAGAGAAAGTGTTTTATAGGATTGAGTCCAGCCTGGATCTGCACTCGTGCTCCTTTTGATAACATCATATTTTGTTGTTGCTGTGCAGAATGAACCAGTTTTAATAATGTCTCATCACTGATGAAATCTCACTCAGTGGTACCAACATCTACCTTTTCTGTAAACTTTATGTTGAAGCAATAAAAGAAAAGAAAAAAATGTCCCTTCAGCTGAGAGATTAATTGAGCACATGGTGATGTCTCTAGAGGGTTTGATGTGACAGGTTATACTGAGGTGCATAATTGAAGCTTCAGGCGCACAGAAACCGCAGTGAAGTCATTGCTAATTGATTTGTCAGAAAAGAAATTCAGAATGAATAAAAACTACATTGAGAACAGGCTGACAATACATGCGACCGCCCCACGTATGACACGGCATTAATAAGTCAGTTATGATTTCAGCGTCGCTCATTTTTGATTTGCAGGGGTTTCATACTTATATACATACATCACGTTCCAGTTTATCTTCAAACACATTCTACGTTCTAGTTCATTGCTGTTTTATACAGAAATATACCAGATATTCATCTTTTCCTTCAGGTTCAATCTGATGAAAGAGAAGAGAGCGACACTAAAAGATAGTTTACAATATTAAGCTCATTATAATATAATGACATTTACTGTACTAAAAACACTGCAGTTGGAATTATGATAGCAAAGATTGTTTTAATTGCCATCGAGCTTTTTTGACATGAGGTTCAGTTTGAGACACAATCCCATTTACACCCTCACTCCTGCAAACTGACTAACAGCGACTGTTCTCCATGAAATCAGTTTCCTGTCAGTCAATGGTTTTGCTTGTTTGGTGGTAGAATAAATCAGAGGACCTTTGATGCTGGACATAAATGAAACAGAGAAGTCGTGACGTAAGTTGGTGAATGCGAGTATAAATTCTGTTTTCTTGTTCCTCTGCCTTTCTGTGACTTTCTGATTAGGATTTGTATGATAATTCATCCTGTTTCGAGGTTAGTTATCGTTCCAGTCAGGCCTCTTAAGATGCAGATAAACAGTTCAGTCAGGCCTCCGGGATCCAGATTAGTCACTGTTTAGCTTCCATTGTTTGAGAACAGATTTCGCGTAACACCTTGAGAGCTCTGGGATTCATTCGTCATCATAACAGTGTGTCTGGCACAAATCTGTTGAAAGAGGAATACGATGAAAAAGAAGTTTCTTGTCTTTATCCTTTTTGGCCATTACTGTTTTCAGTATTTTCCTCCTTCTCACTTCTCTCCTCTTCCTCCTCCTCCTCGCCATCTGAGACCGTCCATTTTCATTTCTCCTCTCCTCATTTTCTCTTCTATTTCGTCTCGTCCGTCCGCCCATCTGCCCTCCTTCCCTCCTTCCCTCTCTCCCCGTCTCCTTCCCTCTCCTCCGTCGCCCGTCCTCGACATTTTCCCCTCTCCTCCTCTCTTCTCTCTCCCTCTCCCTCTCCTCCTCCTCCTCCTCCTCTCCTGACAGAGCTATGAATAACAATTAGAGGATATACAAGTCACAGAGAAACCGTTTAAAAGTTTGAAATCACTTCTCTGTAAAGTATCAGCCTGTTTCAGCCCGAGGCGGGGAGGAGGGGGTTATGGCTAAAACCAGGTCCATCGCTGAGGATACTGAGAGAAAAGGGGAGAAATTATTATTTCTCCTCCGCCCTGCTGTCTGCCAGTCCTCAGTAAAGAGGAGATTATTTATCAGCCGTTCCTGTCTGGTGCCCAGAGAGTTCTAGTTATCATGTGAGAGGCGCTTGAACGGCAACACAAAGAAACTCCTCTGATTGTTGTCGTCATGCCGCTGCAGCTTTAATAACAAGCCGGTAACAAAGAAACGTCTTTGCCTTGCTGCTTATTAAACAAGCTGCTCTGACAACGCGTGTGAAGCCGAGGTGAAGACGGTTTTATTTTATTTCGGGACGGGATCTGGGGGTGCGCTGGCACACCTTTCAACGAGTGAGAGGGAGGGAGGATGTTGTCAGGTGTGGAGGCAGCGGAGTGGCTTTTTACCTGACATAATCTAAGGTATTAATCTAAAGACACATGTCATTCTTATTGTTGTTATGCAAAGTGAAATTTAAGGTTGATTCATCATGTGCAAAATGTTAATTATGAGATAATAAATTTTTATGTAATCAAACCTAAAGCCTGGCAATAAAAACATGCATTTGTCTCTCAGATAAATTTTGATGTGCTCTTATTCTTCATTAGCAAACCAACTGAAATGACATGTTCTCTGTCAATAACTTAACGAGCCACTGACGCAACTTCAATTTTCAAAACTTTACCCTTCAAATCCATCCTGCATCTCATCCATGTGCAGCACATGAGTATCTTTAGCTTTAGGACTCATGTCTGCAATGCAAAACTATCAGGCTCTATTTGGTTGTGTGCAACTTGACGACACATGTTTGAGCTCCATGTGTCAGCTTTTAACATTTCCCAAGTATTTTTCAGAAGAATCCACAGATGTGGGACGGCTACTCAGTGACGGCTTGGCATCAAGCAGCGAGGCTTGAGATGCTCAATGAAGCACAGAAACCTCTTGGAAACGAGTCCGTCGTCCGCCACAATAAATTCCATAATTACTTCCCTTCGTCAGCTTTGCTTTGTTGTCGTCTCGGGTTTCTCACGCCGTTTCTCTCCTTTCAACATGTTGTTGCACTTGATTGCTTCTTCCAGATCTTCATCGCATTCCTCTGCATGATGCTTCTGCAAAAGTTTGTGGTCACACTTTGTATTTTGCTCTTTAGATTCGTCCCCATTTCACATATCTCAGAGGGGACGTGAAGACAGCCGGCAGCTGCTCTCACTTACACTGAAATGGCTGCTGTTATTATCATGTGAAGTGCTGCTGCGTCTCTTTGCAGCAGGGCATCACACACAAGGCAGGTATCACATGGCATCAGTGGTTTTCCCGTCGACAGTCAGAATCAAATGAAAACCCTCGTGTTTTATGCAGCGTTGTTGTCTTATTACTGCAGGCAGATTTAGCTGAAATCAAAATTTCTCACTCGCTATTTTGATCAGATTACAAACACTGGTTATTCCATTAAAAAAAGGAATCAACGGGAATCAGCTTTTACTCTGATGTGACGTCGCCATCCATCCCACAATGCAAAGTGGCTCTCAAACATCAGCTCAAAGCACATTTAAACAGCTTCAGATTACTCTTCTTTGGAGAGACTTGAAAACAAGACGTGTCCTTTCCTAAACAGCCGCAATAAAACATTAAGAACAAACAGACGAGCGTAGCTTTCAAAGCAGCTCAGCTCCCAAAACGCCCGACACCCCCCTCACCACCGCCCCTATTTTTGAATCCCTCTCCACGAACCAATTTCCACCACAGTCACCTCTGTCCCCGGCACTGCTTCACGCCGGCTAATTGAAATTGGCACATTTAATTTAGCCCCACAGCCAGCTTCATTCCAGTGATGGATGGCAGTGAATGAGTGTAATTGAACTTTGGAGAAAAGAGGAAGGAAGCAAAGGAGGAGACATCAATTAGCATAACCTGACTGGCCACTTCATTTATCAGCAGGGACTGAGGGCTGGGAAAAGAATAGAACACAATAGAACAGAGTAGAAATGAGTCTAATGTAACTGTCCTGTTCATTTAGCAGGCTTTTTTCAGTAAACACAGAAATGCAGGAAACGCTGGGGTAGATGATTAAAATCTCCGGATTCTGACAATTAAAATTTCTGGATTCATGTCTCAGTGGTGCAGAGAGAGGCCATGCAGCGTCTGCCTCTTTAGTTTTATATAAAGTTTTATTTTTCAAAGTGTAGATTCCTGTCAAGCCTCTCCTTCCCTGTTACCTCGTGTGTGCATTTTAATAACGTCCTGTTTTCCTTTTTTCACCCTCTCTCTTTATTTTACAAGCACTCGCTGCCTCTCATCAGCCCACACTGACACCACCGTATATTTATCTGCTTTCACAACAGCTCATTTGCTCTTATTTTATTATTTACACTGGATTTCAAGACTGGATTCACGCTCGAGTCTCAGTGACGTTTTCGGGCTGATATTGTTTCACACTTGGCAGCAGGCTGTATTCTACCTGTCAGCTCTGGTTACGTCGCAGCAGATACATCGTACGTCTGTGTGTCGGCTCCGTTTCAGCTGCACTTAGAAGAAAGAGGCATCGGTGCTGATGACAAAATAACAGGTCAAATGTGACCCAAGTGTGAATCTGTGTTGGGCTTTGGATGCAGGAAGGTACAAACCAATGTGCGTTATCTTACAGACCAACGCAAGGAGAAGAACAAGAACAAGATAAAGAGCAAGAAGACAAGGAAGAAGAAGAAAAAGAAGAAGCTGAAGAAGAAGAAGAAGAAAAACAAAAACAAGAACGAGAACACACGGAAAAGGAAGAAGTCGAAGAAGAGAAGAGGCTGAAGAAGAAGAAGCTAATGAAGGAGAAGAAGAAGAACAAGAACACAAAGGCAAGGAAGAAGTTGAAAAGGAAGAAGCTGAAGCTGATGAAGGAAAAGAAGAAGAACAAGAATGAGAACACAAAAACAAGGAAGAAGTCGAAGAAGAAGAAGAAAAAGAACAACACAAGTTGAAGAAGAAGAATGCAATTCAGTATTAAAATCCTGACTGACATCAATACTATCTTATCTGTTCTGTACCTCAAACTTTGCTTACTGTGACAATTTCTTTCACATGCTGATTTCTTCTTCAGTTATGTCTTTTGTTTCATCGATGTTGATGCGTGAATATGCATCTGAGGAAAGTTGTCGTGTCAAAGTGTCATGAAAAGTGAACACACTGTTTGTCATGCTCTTTGATTTAAGGAAAATAAAAACTGACAAAGGCACGTCCTGGAGGCTGACACACCTGTCAAACAGGTAGACCAGGAACGAAGACAACCGTTTTTAAAAAAAGCTCGATTGAAAGTGCAGTTTGATTTGTTTTCAGCTGAGTGTTATTCAAGTGCTGTTTCTCATTATTGGTTTGACTGATCAAGTTCTTGACACGCAATCTGGTTCGAAGAGTCAGGCAAACAAAAACATCTGACTCCAACGCGATGATGAAGTTACAGTACTTCACAATTCACCAGAGACGTAGCCTATATCTGAATACTGCATAAGTAGATGTACACACAAACACACACGATCCACATAATAAGGAAGTGGAGCAGAGATGGATCCGCAGACTCAGGAAGTCCTTTACAACAAACACTGTTTGAAGAGTGTTTACAAAGCTTCCAGGCAAAACACGACTTCCACACTCTTCACTTTCTCATCCCTCTCTTCTTCATCTCCAGCTCTCTGTCCTGTCCTCCTTTCCCTACCTCCCCATCCCTCCATCCCCTCTTCCCTCTTCCTCCCGCTCCCGTCTTCTCTCCTCAAGCCAATTAGATCAAGACATATAGCGGCTGTGTGACAGTATTCTCAATAGAGCGCAGGGGCAATATGAATAATTGAGAAGCTATTATCCCCTGCTATTACACCGCGAACAGAGCAACAGGGTTGGCTGACACGGATAATACCACAACCACTGTCATTTGTCATCGTTTGTGTCCGCTGCTAATGAATAAGAGGACATCTGTTTTCTTTCTTTTATCCAAATTATTACTATTAGCAGCACCGGCATTTCTATCACTATTAGTGTTATTCTGCAAAGCCATGAATTTTAATTTATTGGTGTTTGCCTCCAGACATGACACCGATAATTCGGTTTGTGTTACTGTCATGTCAATCAGAAAGTGACCACCTGCTACGATTTCAATATTAAATTTTAGCTCCTGGTTCTGGTTTTCACTCTTGATTGTAGCACAAACAAACAAAATTGCACGGTGGAGAATTAATCAAGCACGACGCTATAAATCATCCGTCCAAGCCGTTTCCATCAGCATAAATACCATAGTATATAATGCAGTTATGATGTGACTGATGCTATAGCTTGCTGGTGTTTCTTCAGGGAACACAGATGTTAATTAATTCTGCCCATACGAACATGTGTTAAGGCCTTCGCTGTCAACAGGCCGTAATAATTTTCTAACATTTTAATCTAACAGGCTCAAAAAGAAAGAGCGGCCAGCGAGCTGGGAAAAAACAATAAACCGGCCGTATGTATTATGTACTGACAGCACATTAGCCCGGTCTCATTAACCTTTGTGAAAAGAGCAGAATGTCAATGCAGGCAACACGCTTCACGCCGACGTATAGGGAAGAAAGTGGATGAGACAAAACTAGGAACATATGGCAACAGGTTACAGCTCACAGCTTTAATTTAACTTCAGTCGCAGTGAAATGAAGGTCGAGTATCTTCACTTTCAGCAGCGCGACGTATTTCAGAGTGATTGGAAAATGTGGGAATGGGAATAAGTGGGAATAAGTGTAAATGACATCCCAGAGTTCAAATGACCTTTTTGACTCACTGACCAAATTGACTAGTAAATGACAAACATCCACTGGCCAAACGGCGTGCGTATTGAGTCTGACCTTAGCTTTTAATTATGCAGCTAAATGCTGCAGTAAAACCACTCGAAAACTGTTGTACAAGAATATGTGATGATAACATTTTTTAAAATCTATTAATATTTTAGCATCCAGATATTAAAAATGCTGCAGTGATTGAACAAGAAGGTAATGAGACAAATGTCAGCCTTTGTATTTCAACAAAGGCTAAATAAGACATCTGAACATCCTTTGTAGCCATTCAAATATAAATTCCATAGTTTACACGGTGCACTTGAATGCACCATGTACTTCCTGTCCCTGTGTGTGTGTGTGTGTGTGTGTTTGCCCATTAATGACACCAAAAGGCAGCATAAATAAATTTTTTTGTTTGTTTGTCTCTTTTTTTTATTTTATTTACATGACTATTTAGATCAATGTGGCAAATAACCTTCCAAGATTTACTTGCCAAACAGAAAATCATCTAGCAGGACTCAGCACTTGGCAGATGTTAGATTTGGACCTGTGGCATCCTGTATTCAACAAGTTCTTATATCTCTTGCTTCATTAAACACAGAGCGCAGTCTGCCAAAGACAGAGGCAAACTGACTTAAGTCTGCCATCACTTAAGAATTTGAAACACGAGAAATGTAAATGGGATCTAACAATGGACGGGAGTGCATTGTGCTTCATTAATGTTTTGAGTGGCAGCAGAATTAATGTTCACGACCTGCAGCTACAACTTGAAAATGAGACGAGACAGAGCTGAATTCATCCTGAAAGAAATGTTTGTGCCAAATAAGCTCAACACACATAGGAAGAATAAACATGTAGAAAGCAGCAGAAGATATGTAGCAAATTCCTTCCACGTGCTGAAAGTGCTCTGCAGAGCTAAAACTTGATTCATTTAATTTGTTGATATGATGTGAATGAAATTTGTAGAGAAAACAATCGAAAGGGCCTGAAGAGGTTTTTGCAGAGATGCAACAAATCCACCCGGTCTCAGTGGACGACAGGCTGCTTCGACACGACGCTCGGATTAAATCACAAATTCCTCAACAGAACTCGTTAAGTAAGACTTTAAAGAAGAAACTCTTTAAAAACTAAACTTTTTAAAACTTCAATGTGACAGCGGCGAGACATGACGACTGCTTGTGAATGAAGATCTCTTTTCAGATTCTTCCTGAAGAGAAAACGCCACACACACACACACACACACACACACACACACACACACACGCTCTAACATACCAGTGGTGCTGAAAGAAATCCAATCAGAAAAGGTATTTGCTTTTTGTAATGGGGGCAGAGCAGAATCTGACTCCATCTTTATCTTCTCTCTCTCTTCTATTTTCCTTAAAGCAGTTTTTTTTTCTTTTCTCTTCATTATTACTCACTCTCTCTTCCACGCTGCTTCTTTTTATGTCCTTATCTCGTCGCCACCTTTCTCTTTCTGTCTGCACCTGTTCTCCATTCGGACGCTGTTTTCTTTCCATTTTCTCTCTCACAGCTACAACACACGCCATACACCGCGCCATATGGCTGAGTGGAGGCGATATCAATTTAACTGGCTGGACAAGAGGGAAGTGTGTGTGTGTGTGTGTGTGTGTGTGTGTGTGTGTGTGTGTGAATGAGACAGAGAGCAGGCCTCTAGAACCCATCAACCACACAACACTCCCTGCTAAAGAGCAGCCATGTATGACCAAACAATCCTTTACACACACACACACACACACACACACACACACACACTGGAGCATCTGATCTAATGAAACAGAAGAGACAGGGAGTTGACAAGGCACATACCCACCGATGAAGTGTTTACCTGGGAGGACTTGTCTCTCCAATGTGTGTAAATGTGTGTAAACCACCATAAGTTCTGGACTATGAACCAGGTGACGAACTTGGGCCGTCCGCTTTGATTTCGCTTCATGTCTTTCATCTCTTAATTGGGGTCAAAGGACCAAACCAGTGTTTAGGCATGTTGTCATCATCGATCCTAAATAACAGATGACTGCTTGCAATTTTCCATATCAGTGTAAATTTTCTATTGTGTTTCATTCTACCTTCCTGTCAGTCAGTGGTTTCAACTTATTTCCATAAATAATGAAAGTTTAGTGGAACAAACAGGACGTGAAGGCATCATGAAATCAGCCTTGATCTTACACACAGCTGCACACACATTGAAAATATCAGTAATATTATGGTATGCATTGGAATTCAAACTGCTTGAGGAAGAGCTAGTGGAACAGCATGTTAAACATAACAAGACATGACAGAAAATTAACATTTTTCAAACAGATAATCTAAATGTCCAGCTCCTGATGTTCGCGGCCAAATGTCATAGAGCTCATTTCTTCTCAATTTCGGTTTCCTAAAACATCCTAAGCATATGATGTGATTTACAGAAACATATGTACATGCAAAATATTGTTTTCCTATACCTTCAACAAGAGATTTTCAGTTCGCTGTTGACAGACTGAGTTCATTCAGTAAAAGGCAAGAGATGTTTCTGTCTTTCACCTTTTTTTCCCCTTGTTTTGTGAGCGACTCGGCCGATAGATGATGAAATTTATTCAGGGATAAAAGATTATTTGATTGTGTTGAGAGTCTTGATATTTTGGGAAACTGTCAGATCTCTGTCCCACAAAGTTACACGTGTTTCTGTGGCAGTGAAAATCAAAACAGGATGCAACAGTTTTCCAGTGACGGCGCTGGATGTGTACCTGCTGAAGCCCACAGGTCACTGGGGAGCACATGAAAGTAGGCCAACCAACACTAGTTGTACCTCACTCTCACTACTGAAGCTTTAAAAAAGAGAAAAAGACTACGATGTGAACGGATTATTTCTGTCATGCCACAGGAGAACTGCTGTATGAAAACAATTAGTCTCATTTCTGCAGGTTTGATTAACACTCTACCTAATGTTTAAGCCCTGAGGCCTTAAGGCCACAGGAGACGGTGCTAATTAAAACATATATCCTCTGCCTTCCATTGCTGGCTAATTAAAACATATAGCACCTTCAATTGTCAGAAATAGCTAATCTAATCATTTAATACTTTCTGTGTTGATTGCTACCTAATTAGAACATATTACCCTCAGTCGTCATCGCTGGCTAATTAAAACATATACCTCTGATCTTCATATTTGGGTGTTCTGGAGGAATGCTGATGCTTTTCTCGGCTCCTATAATCCAGTGGCTCTGAACCTCCTGAGCCCAGAGATCAGTGTGTCATTTCAAGTGCAGGAGAAAGACTTCAATGAAAATGTTTCTGCTGGAGATATCGTCCATCAAACTGATTTGAAAGACTGCTTTAAATGAGGAATCTATAAAAATATTCAAGGACAGATTTTCTGATTAAAATTGCAATCCTATAAATGCACGTTATGGCCTTCAATTTTTGTAATCAATTAATGTTTTCAGCTCTTAATACAACAACACCCATGAGCCTCAGCTGCCATCGCTATCGAGGAGAAGCCATTCAGAGACGTGAATCAGTGTGGTAGTGACTTTAAAAATGTCTTGTCAAATTAATCTAAAACTGACGCAGAGTCAGTCCGAGATTGTGTTGTGTCACTTTTCTTGACGCCATAATCTTCATCTCCACCTGCCATTAACAGCACAGGTAACAGAATTTCAAACTTTTGATCTTTCAACTCCAAGTTAACTTCTACTCCGAACTTTTTATGGACCTTCAACTTTAATCAAAGAACAAGACATTTTCTGATGCAACTCTTCATCTTTTGTACTGAAGATTGAACCAGGAGAAATCCAAGCCAACTGTGATCTGGGAAAGATTAATGGGACTTTCGCTACCAGAAGACCGGAGCTGCTCAAACACAGTTTGTCCCACTTGGCAACTCTTGCACAGCAGGTGCAACATAGAGCTGCGACGATTACTCCATTAATCGATAGGTCGAAATAAAATTAATCAGCAACTATTTTGAGAATCGATTCATCGTTCCAATAATTTCTCAAGCCAAAATGTCAAACTTTCCCTCTTCATCCACATTTATATCTCTAATTTGCTCCAACAGTCGATCAGTTCAACAGTCGGTTGAACTGCTAAAACTTAACTTAGTGAAACTTTCACTAACATTTATTGAACACTGACATAATCTAATCAAACACGATCAGATTTTAAAAAAGCTCTTCACTAACAACCTGGCATTAAGTGGAGGATGAGTGTAAATCCTGTTCGTGTCTCATCTAACACCTCTGATTCTGCCTCAGCTGCTCTGAATCGTGTTTACGACGAAGAAGCAGCCTTGTGTAATGTTTCGGTGTGAGACGCTGAACTTTGACCTGAAATCCTGCAGCCGGAAGTCTGCAAAATGTAAAGTCTTGATGAGGAACATTTTGTGAACTAATAACGTGATGATATTTACATACTGTATTTAGAGATCTATTTATACTTAATGCTCAAATTGAATCCATGAATACTGTTTGTTCTGATGAGAAAACGCCACCTACTTTAGTTACGAATGCTTTTAAAAAGGTCACCAGTATTGACGAGTTATGTAAAGTTCTACAGTGAGACATTAGCTGGTGTCATGAAAGGTCCCTCTAATCATAAAAACGTCCCAGGGTAATCTGTGCATACATAACAACAGCGGGGGAGACGTGTCTAATATTATATGACCGCTTCAATCACAGAGACGCTCCGGCTTCCTCCAAGAACAAACACCTTGAATTATTCAGTGAATTCTTACATTTAATGGTAATTCTGTCCTCGATTCATCATTTCTGTTTGTTTTTTTCCAGATGAGGAAATTCATATCCACTGTATTGATATTAAATGGCTAAGCGTATGTGATTATCTTGACTCTTCCAGTTGGCTGGAGGGCTTTTAGTTCTGCGACTCTGCTCCCCATTCATCAGCTAATCACAGGCTGTAAATCTCAGCCGCTCGTTCTAATATCAACACGACCCTCGTGCAAAATGCTGAAGCGATTCTCACGCGGCGGCTCGAGCGCCATTGGCTGTCACGTGTCTCAGATCTGAAGATTCATTAGTTTGTCACAGAGTTTAAACAAGAACAAAATGTCAGATATAAGAATCTCCTATTAACATCAGTGTCAGGCAAAATATATAGCAAAGACAGTGACACATTTTTTCCCCCATTGTTATGTATAACACTGCCTCCTGTTTGTATAAAACATTTCCAACCTTGGACCAAAGGAAACCACTGATAACGCACTGGAAAACAGACAAAAGGCTGGAGGTGTTGGCTGCACACTGACCACAAATTCCAGAGAAATAGACAATAATGCATCAGAAATATGCAGCCTCCAGGGCAAACCGTTTGCTAAATTTGGAATTGTTACATTTCTGTATATTTTTATCTGCTTTTAACTGCATTTTAAAATATATTATTTGGAACAAACTGGACTCACATTTTTATACTGAAAGCTCATTAGTCGCGTGCAGCCTCTCAGTAACAGGTAGCACTGATGGCAGTTCACACGAGTCCTTTGAACAGGACAGGTCTATATTTAGCCCTGCAGAATATCTTAAACCCTGTGTAATCCAGTTGTGTGTTTTAAACAGGCTGGTTTAAAGTAAAAACATTTGATTTGGATCACGCAGGGTTAAAATCAGCTGTTATATTTTACTGTAGGGAATCCAGCAACCACTCTCTAAGAATAGTGTTCATTAACCTTCTCTCCTCAGTTTCCTCATTTCATATATCTCCATTCGTCTTCTTGCTCCGTCTTAACCACAACTATAACCTCTGTCTTCATCATCGGAGAGGTTGGTTTCAACACAATCTTTTTGGTAATAGTAATGAATCACTCAGTTAAATCAAGTTGGGTCAATGGATGCACATGAAATCTGAATTAGTTGATGCTGCATTTGCTAAATTTGCATATGAGAGGTTTCACATAGTCACAAGAGATCACCAAAATTCCCAAATCATATATTGAATTGACTGCAACATGCAAACAGAAAACAGGAACTATTTAACATTTTGGATTGCATAAAGTTTCTGTGTATTAATGCAACAGGTGTCCATATGTTGGGTCATGTCTGTTTCTAATTGTGTGCTTAACCTGGATTAAATTAAAGTATTAAAGCTGTGATGGTCTGACTGTTAAACTGAAGGTGTGAAGACCTTGTGCACATTTTAAAAACCAAAGAATCAAAGCATGTCCATGTCCGTCTCTTTGAAATAACATATGTCAAATATGTTAAGCACCTTGAACACATTCTGTTTCATGGGATCAAGTATGCTTTCTTTGTTGTTCCCACAGGGAAGGTCCACCTGCTCTTTTACTTTCATCACGTCACTTCTTACAGGCAGAGAAGAGAACGAGGCAGCAGCGATTTTGCAAATTTATGCTCCAGCGCAGACATTCAAAGGCTTCAGTGGACACAGTGCACATCCTGAACAACACGGAGCTGCCGACAGAGTGGACACGAGGCCGCGTGGACGTAAAGAGTCAATAATTTAATGTAAGCCGCTTTGATTGAATCATTAAATCAAATACTCATCTTGTATTCCAGATGCATGTTGCACACCTGAAGATGTGAGAGACACCTGAGGGAACCAGGCTCATTCCAGAATTGTTGTGCCGACAGAACGAGGTCTGCGCCTCAATGAATTATGGCTCCCAAGCCGGAGGAATTCACCTCTATGAAGTCAGTCTCTCTCTGCAGTGGAAGATGGAAGATCCCCAGTAGCAGCATACATTTCTTTTCACTGGTAGCTTTGTCTCTTACAAGCACAAACTTTACCCCTGTAATTGGGTTTAATTAAAGAGGCCAGTGTCCTGCTGCGTACAGAGGAATATATGACTTTATAAAATAACCTCATATCAATATTACAGCTGCCAAAAAAGCTTTTAACATTTTTTTTAAAAAACGGTTTAATTTTCATACTGATGACCTGGACAGTTTTAATGGATTTTATGGGCCCTGGGTCATGAAACTGACTCAGCACATCACTGCTCAGGTAAACTTTTGATTCAATTAAAAAGGCAATCAAAAAAAAGGTCAAAATTGCAGTAATGCGGTTTTCATTCGAGGCAACAATATACCCTTTAACAAAGGTCACCCTTGCTAATGAGACTAATTAGCATAAGCTTCTCAAAAGCATAATTTATGTCCCCTTTAACAGCGAACACTGGTAACAGGGTTAATTAAAAGCCAGGCTTTTATTGTTATAGAGAGCAGCAGGTCAAGGACAACCAATCATCATCCCTGAGTGAGATTATGAGAGGAGCTTTTAAATTTAATTTTTCTGATTGTAGCTACTGTAAGTGTTTCAGCACCAGCCATTCACAGTAAATCAATGTATGGACATACAAACATTACTGCACAGACACACATGAATACATGGATACAGGTACAAACAGGGGAAGAGAGTAGAAAACACTACAACTGGAGCCACAACAACTGTTTAAAATCTGTGGTGGAACATCTGAATTATTAGCATTATAACAATAAAAAGTCAGATATAAAAGGCCAAGTTTCATCAAAACAGCAACAAGATCTGATATGAAAACCACAACAACAGACGGAGAGAAGAACAGACACAACATCATTATTCCAGACACGGTGGCAGTATCTGACGAGGATCTTCAATAAACACATTCACATGTTTTTCAAACCCAGCAACACAGACACGAGCTTGTCCAGACCACACATCCAAACATACGCATCCACTGCAGCAAGGAGTCTGGACACCTATACTTATAATGGGGGGGAACCAACCAAGTGCATGGCCCCAACGCAGGAGGGCCAACTCTGCAAGTCGACTTACATCTGGCAGACGTTCACATATTGGACAGAGAAAACAGGTTTGAAATAGCGAAGGAGGCGTCTGTGTCAAACTGAGACGACCATCACTCAGAGGAGGAATCTAACACACCACTTACCAACCACTTTACATGATGTCCTGACATCTCCAGCTATTCATCACTGGACTGATATGATGCCGGTGACTCTCACATGACACCAGAACGGAAGACGCCTTCAAACATCTTCAAAAGCAAACTCGGCTTCCCTTGACTTGCAGATGCGACGACCCACGTGACCACATACAGAAGGTTTCCACAATCGACTCCACTGAACGGCGTACACAGAAATCGACAGCAAAGTCATTTAAAGAGCTGGGAATTATGGGATGGATGAGAAGTCATCAAAAAGCTGGTAACGCACACAACATAGCTCATACTTGAAGAGATGTGGCGAAACATTGTGATGGATAATAGCGCTGATATCAATATTTCAATTATGTTAGAGGGAAGTTTCGGTGCAGAAACATGAGATGATCAAGATTAATTAGAAACATGAACATAATGTAAAAAGTTGGTTTACATTGAAGAAACAGTGAAAACTACAAATATTATTGATAAGATATTTTAATAACTGACCACAAGCACAACCGGAAAAATGTCTTCAGATAATTAAATGATGCGATGTTACTCCACAAAATCAGCTTTTTGTTACTCGTCTCTGGACCTTTTTCACCTGCAAACCTTCCTGTTTCTCTGTTGACAACCAGGACAGTGTGTCATCACTGTGTCCACCGTGTTGATTCTGCTCTTTCACATGCACATTTGTCTTCCATATGGTCTGCATGCTCACACACACACACACACACACACACACAGACACAGATGTTGCTCACACGCCTAACAAATCATTGACTGATGATTATACAGCTTTTTATTTTCTCCCTCCTCTCACTTCATTTCTTCTGTTCACAACGACGCACAAACATATAGGTAGTTTTTTTTCCCCCCATGTTTTCCCCATCTCTCATCTTGTCTCATCTCTTGATCATTTCCAGCAATGTCCCATCTGGACAGACCACGAAACATCAAACAGACACATACATCTGGCCTTGTCATGTTGACATCTGTAGCATGTGTGTGTGTGTGTCAGTAGTGATGCAGTGATGATTTATTGCCGCATGTATCGAATCTATCACGTTGTCAAAGGAAACATTAGACACGCTCACACACACAGAGCACATGAAGCCAACATGTTACGTTAATACTGGATTAGAGTTGAACGAGAAAACAAATCCCAACTTTCAAAAACAGACTGTTTTCTGTGGTTTCAAAGCTGATTTTCATTTTTCGATGTCGCTGCTGTTTTGTTGTTTTGTGAGCCGTCAGGTTAGTTGTTTGCAGGTCCTGGTCCTTGCAGGTTTGCATAAGCACTCTGGTACTCTATCCATCTGCAATGGTATTTTGGGAAAACAAAAATATCTAACACACACATCTGCAGCTCTGACCAATGGAATCAAGACGTCCAGCACAATGTATGTAAATATGCATTTCTCTGTGATTGAGTTTAAAAAATATATACATTCATGCAAATTGCTTGTATGACTCTGATAAAAAATAAACGCCATAATGAGTCAAAGTAATGATTTTGTCTCCACATATATAACTTCTTTAGCTATTTGAGCCTGTGTTGACTGAATAACCAAGAATGACTAAGGCAGCAAAACCTGCAGAGAAAAAAAAAAAAAAAGACATTTATTAGACAAGCAACGACCAGATTGCGATCCACACCGGCCTGTTTAAGATGACAAGCAGAAGTGCCTCAGTTTATTTGTGGCCTTTATTTCTCGTCGCTCCTGCTGCTTCCAGTCCAGCAGATCTGGCTGGTAACTGCACCATCTATGGCCTGAATTAGAAACCAATCTCACCCCACAAGAAAGGTTGGTTAAAACAAAGAAGTGTACATTCTGTTCCTCCTCCTCCTCGACCTTTTTTTCCTCCGTCTGCTCCCTCACCTTTCTTTTCTTAGCTTCGATACAAACACATGCAAATTGAATATTTCTGTGATTAGCGCCAGTGAACTGAAGCTTCTCCCACAGCCGGCGTGTCGTGCTCTCTGTTGTGGCTTTCAAAGTTATTGCGAGTAGTAAAAGCCCCGTTATTGCTGCATTCCTCAGAAGAAACAACATTTATGAAGGTGGCTTCATGAAGTGGCTCCGTGAAAGTGACTCAATTATTACGTCTTATTTGAATGCTCACTGTTGGCACTTGGTTTGTTATTTGGTAGTAGATGGTTGAGTGTGGCAGGTAAGGCGGACACAGATTTTCAACAACAGATGTCATCCATTCTAGTTAACCTAATTATGTGAAACTGAAATGTAACTAACTTTCATAATTGTTGACGATTCACTTTCTGTTAATTGATTATTGATGAATCATTTTAGCATTGAAAACTTCCACCAGAAGCCAGCGTACATCACGCAACCATAAGACAAGATATTCCTTTATTCCTGCCACAACGGGGAAATTTCCAAAGACAGTGGGAAATTTTCCAAACAACCATGAGTTGGGTTTTGACTTGAGGGCTCAACTATTTTTTTTTCCTCGCTAGAAAAACTTCTTCTCTCTTGCTCTCACTTTTTTTATGGATTTCTCTACCTACCTATATACATAATTCACACCTGAATGAAAAAAGTCGTCATCCATTTCCAGGGATTGTTCAGTCATTCTGAGAAAAGCAGGAAATCACAAACTGAAACAAAAAACAGACAATGGAGCTTGGAGTAAAGTTGGTGTTTCAAAAAGTCATCTAAATGACTTCGCCACCTTGAATGCATCGTGCAGCTTCAGATTGGTGATGTATAAGAGTCACACAGGGTAAATTTATCCCTTCATGTAATTTTTTTTCTGTCATAATATCAGCATGAAAATCCTCCGCTGGGCTGATTTTGAACTTGGCCACCTCCTGTTAGCTGCCGTCTGTCGGACGCTTGCTGGGAGACAATGAGAGTGTGTCAGGCGTGGAACGAGTCGAGGCGGATCCATAAACCACATTCATTCACATTCGCATTCAGGGCGGAGGAACTCGATGCTGAGTCACAGCTGGAGTTTCCTCAAGAAGCACCGTCGCTCAGTTAGCCAGACGGCTGTCAACAGAAATCTATGCCTCCATGTTTCAGCAATCCTTCATAATGAAGTTCGTCATTTGTGGACTGGGATTTTTGTCTTTAATGATATTTGATATATTTTCATGATCATTATTTTGCTGTATGTAGGTGTATCACCATTGAATTATAAACATATATAAGATGCAAAAAAGACAATAACATTTTAATATTTACTTGTAATTATTGTCAATAAACACAAAAGTAAAATGTCAGTTCTGTTCATATATTCACTTATATTACATATTATGCTTCATATTAATGCAAAGATTAAGTCGTTTTGCTTTTTTCCTTTTAGCAACATCGATTAAATTTTGTGGTGGTTAAATAATATTAAATAACGTAATCAGAGAACTTCACATCTGTCAGATACAGATCGTTCTAATATACAGAAGAAACGGCAATATTGGGAGCATCCCAGTACGACCTGGTCATTCAGATCAGTGTAAGAGCAATTATTGAGCGAGGCAGGAAAAGGGAGTAAAGAATGAGGATTATAAATGAGCCCTGAGGGACCCCACGAGGGACGTCGGCTGAGGAAGATGAGGAATCGCCTATTTTCACTGTAAAGATTCTGTGTGACAGATCGGACCTGAGCCAACTCACGCTGAACTGGAGACACCCACCTCCTGCTTGAGGCGATCAATTAACACCAGATGATCAATGGTTTCAAATGCGAAAATGAGGTCCCATGAAGGAGGAACTCAAGTCACAGGCTCCTTAAACTGTTGTGACAAGATCTTCAGTCAGGATCAAAACTGAACATGAGACTAATCAAACAGGTACAATTAGATAACTACAACCCAAATACAAAAAAGTTGGGACCCTGAACATAAAAACATAAGCACAACAAAAGCTTCCCAACAAGACAAATGTATTAATGTAATCCATCTAAAATCCAAGAATCTGGCCAATTCTGGTCTCTGTGTTTTTTTTTAAATGCACTCGACCTTCTCTGAAATATGACTCCTTTCACTGTTTAAATTTAGTATTTAACTATAACACCTCCTCATTGTCTCTACTACTCTTTAACTAACAGCGATGTGACCTGCAAACAGCAGCGTGGAAAATGAATATATTCTCACAAACCATGAAATTAACTGTTATCTGAAAACACACACAAATGAAATGCAGCCAACATGTTCGACGACAGGAGAAGCTCGACGTCATCAGTCACTGTGCTGCATGTACACGTTACACTAAACCATAAGGCAGATTAGTTTCCTAAGATTAAGGCATTATGTAAAAGAAACGATTGTTTTTTCATCCAGTCTGCGCAGCTGGGCGGCTGCGTGTTCAATCAACCTGCTGGGAATTGCTGCCGTGTTACATGAGACAGGATCATTGTTTATTATGAGGAAACATGTTTGGAGACGGACGAGAAGCTGCTGGAAAAACAGCCGAGGAACAAAAGCTCCGGAAGATGTGGCTACTAAAAGAAACCTGATCTTTGTTCATGTTCATCAGATCAGTTAATGTAAGAAAAGCATTAACTGGTAAATAAAATGTTTAACTGAGGGTCAAGGAAAAACTCACATTTGGAATCTTATAAGCTCTAATGACTGATCACTCTATGATTATTAACATAGCCAAAGCTTGCCGTCCCATCTTGTGAAACATTTCTTAACTTAAAGTGGAGAAACAATGTGAAAGTTGTGCCGACAGGCTTAAAGTCGGTCCAGGAGAATATGTGAGACGCTGAGTCAGAGTCTGACTGTTGCTTGAGATGAGCAGGAGCGAATGATTAACACTGTCAACAGCTGCATTAAGATCTAAAGCTAAAACAGCAGATTCATTCATCACTTTGAAAAGAACTGTCTCCGTGCGATAAAGAGCTCTGCAGCTCCTCGATGTAACCAACCTCAAAGTCTTTGTATTTTTGATTTGATATAGCTGAAGCATTTGGACACGCAGCCACATGTGTGCATTTTGTATTCTTGTGCATGTCCAGGCAAAGGAGCTCATTAATGTACATCATCAATACGATTAATACTTTTACTCAGTGAACATGTGTAATAACTTTCCCAACCATTTACAACGTACTATTAAAGAATATGTGAGCTATTAAAATGCTGAGGTCAATGAATAAAGGACAAAGGTTGTGAGTCAGATTCAACCTTGGAGCGAAGTTTCACCTTGCTGCACTGTTCAACCTTCTGTTTGTGTGTTTATGATACCAGGAACTGTAATTAACTTGGCTAAATAGCATCCTGAGAGCCTGATTCCATGTGCGAGTAATTCTAACATGATTAATGTTTAATGCTTTATAATAAACATGATTAATGCCGTCGGCACGGGATTCAATCTCGCTACCAGCAACATATTAGAAGTCCGTATTAAACATAAACACACACCACATGCATGCAACACACACACACACACCTACACACTTTCATTTACTTCCACAAACTTACACAACACACAGGGACTCGTTTACAGAACATGCACAGCGTAGGTGATCAATCTTCAAGATTTTCACATACGATTGCAAAACTGCAACAAACTCACATCACAAGTCGCTCAACAGGCAGCTGACATCAAACTGTTCATAACAAGGAGACTCCAGGATCATTTCAGAGCATTTATGAGGTGCTGTAAAATGTGAGGGATGTTAAAGACCCTCTCCACTGACCTCCGTCTGACCTTCACTATATTCACTTGTATCTGTGCAAAGTTCGTTTCTAGAGAGCTCGTTCCTCCACTCATGTCTGTGCATTTCCTTCAAGCCAGATTTGGTGCTTCACAAATTTGAAAGCCAATTAGGGTCTTGTTTGCAAATACTGCTGCTGCCAATGAGCCAACGTGGTTGTGCTATCAAGATGAACAGATATCAAACTATATGTCTCTGCACACTTTGATTACACCTCTGCCATATAATTACACACTGACGTGACTATGTGAACTCACTGCTAACAAACAACAGAAACAAATAAAAGATGCTAACTACATGAACTATTCTGATATGTCTGCCAGTCAGACATTATGGTGCAGAACGTACTCTGATCTGAGTCTGGGTCTCAAACCTACACGGCTGAATCGATGGCATGAGGTCTGATTCATGTATTCAGTATTTCATAATAGATGAAAGAGCAGATGTGCTTTCATTTTTTAAGTGGGAAAAGCTTGTTAAACAAAATATTCATCATAGCAGAGTATTGTTTTACATGCAAACATGTCTGGAGGATGAGCTCAAGAGACCTGACAAATTTTCTTCTCTGCATCTCACATTGCTCTTCATGTTATGTCAAAAAAGCAAGTGAAAAACCTTTTGTCCTTTAATCTTCTAATGGAATTATCAAGGGTTAAAATTACTCCATCTCCTCATCCTCCTTGTTGTATTTTAAGGAGGACGTCTGTCTGAAGAGTTCTGCACAGCAACACATGCGTCATTCATTCATCTTTAGAGAGCAGCCGGCCAGGAGTGGAGTCAGTTCAGTTTAGATTCATTAGCAATTTCACTTCTTGAGTGTCCCTGAAAATGTTGCTCCTGTTTTGGCATATTTGCCCACTAATATCACCAATTTTTACTGTTTTATTACAAATATTGTTTTGCAGTGTCCAAACAGCTGTGGACTGTAACTCTAACGATGAAGTTGGAGCCATATCCTGACATTTTCAGCGTATTTTTGGAGGTGACATATTCGCCTTCTAAACCATAAGTTGTATAATGTGACCTTTTCTCTTTGGCACAGAGCTGAGTTTGTTGTTCTATCAATAACAGGAGGCGTCAGAGTCGTGTGCCTGGAAGCCTACGAGGTACAGTAATACTCCTCTGATAAAGCCCGTCTCTGTCCCGTGGCCCGTCGTTTTATTTGTTTGCGTCTGCTTTGTTTCTCTCCCTCTTTATCTCTCTCCGTTCCCCTCTGCTCTCGGTTATAATTCAAGGCCCATCTTAGCCTCAGAAATTAATCTGAACTTTCCACAATGAGCTTAGATGGCATTACATATGCAAACAAAAGTCTGATATTAAAAATCCAGCTTTGCCGCAGACGACGGGGCCGGGGAGGAAAACATTGTATTTATTTTCAGCAATACCCTGTTGATTCACATTAGATTTGTTTTATGGCTAAATACTCGTGTTTTATGTCTTACAATCTGTGAACAGATGCCCTGCTGCTCACACTTCCTCTGGTGTTTGGACATTAAATGTCCGGACACACAACAGTCCTGCAGTTAATATCATGTATCATGTATGACCAAGAAAGCTGCTTAAAAAACATGACAGAGAAATACCATCACACTTACAATAAGCTGAGTACACTAAAAACTGCAGATAACAAACCACAAAGGCATCAGTTTTGATTTCTATTTGATTGATTTTTGTATGAATTTTTCGAGGTGCTGCAAAGGATCCCGACAACAGGCTGAGAAAATATGGCTGTAGATGAATTTTACATTTAAGTGTATTCATTGTTTTTTCCATTGTGCTGATGAATTACAACTTAAAGTAAATTTTAATAAGAACAAAATCTGCTTTTTTGGGGGAAAAATGATTCCACTCTTATTTTATATGCGATGGAACACGTGGGTCTGTAAACATGGAAGTTCATGACTTAGTAATGAAATGAAACTCAACAGGAAATTGAATCGGAAGAGCGTGGCGCTCCCCCAACTCTGAACTAGATTATGGTTAGAGGGGGAGTGTGTGTGTGTGTGTGTCTGCTCACATGTATGTATGTGCTTGTATGTATGTGTGTGTGTGCTGATTAGGTCTTGGTGCTAATGGATTTATAACCATTAGCCAGAACATCCATCGATCACAGCCAACATATGCAAAATTAACATCAGAAATCTGTGTGTCGTTGCAGTGTGTACTGCTGCTCTCACTGTTTTGTGTATTTGTGTGTATATCTTTAATGACTGTGCTCAGGATTGTGCTGAGGAAAGTGAAAGTAAAGGAGAACATTTATCCATTAACAGGATCTCCCCACGTTTCCTAATCAATCAATTTGTTTGCCCATTAGTTGTTGTGCTGCTTCACACTGCTGCTGTTGGATACTGGTAAGAATCATGTTGTTTTTCTGGGGCCTATCGCAGCCAGCCAACAGCTGAAGTGGTTGATTTGTTCAGTCAGTTTGAACAGGTGTCTGCTTTGGACAGATTTCACTCTGTGCCACAGGTAATTGACAGTTCTGTCCTTCACTCAGACGTCATCATGAAACACACCCACACCTGACAGGATGAAAACACCACACGCTGAGCTGCCGTTGGTCTTTGCTTCTGTGTAAAATCGTAGCCGCTGTTCAATTTTCCATCAAATATGCACCAAAGTCAGTTTCACTGAATAACTTTGAGATGAGGTCATGCAGCTGCAGAAACAACCTTCAGTTTACATCTATCAAACTTCTGCTCCCTTCATTTCCCTGGGTAAATTTCAATCGCTTTAACAATTGATTTCGACAACGTCCACACTTATTTAATGTCGAGAGCCTGGAAAGAGAAAGACCAGCAGTATGGGTTTACACTCTAATGCTTTATGCACAAATAGGCTGAATGCAAGCAGAGACAAGAATCTCTTTCACTCACAATTGTTTTCTATCAAAATCCTAATTTGAGCTGCAGAGAAATGCAAACTTCCCATCACATTATTGGCATTGAGACGGTGACTGCTTGTCATGTTCATTTCAGCGCTTCCCGTACATTGATTTATTTGTGGAGGCTTCCCCCACGACTCCCCCTCCATCAACACTGACTGCCACATATTGATTTTCTAGTTGTTTTTACTATTTAAAATGGGTAAAATCTTATTTCTTTGTCGAGCGCAGAGACACACAGATTCTCTCAGCCTCTCCTGGCTTCTCTCCTTCACAAATACACTGACAACAGAGCCGTATGTGAATCACCTCTCCATCCCTGCACACTCTGAAGTAAAACATGATCATGCACAGGAGGAAGAGTTCAAGCTTTTACCCTCAGAGAAGACAAATTACTTCATGAATGATTAGTATCATGAACATCTTTGCAAAACGGATGCACTCAAGTTAACTCTGCTCAATGAATCTATCTATGTTCTTAATACAACGCAAGACCCAACCCTTCAAAAACCTTATTAGCAAGCATGTAAGGAGCATAGCTAGGAAAGATAACTGCGATCAAGTTGGCCATCATTTGAGAAAATCGAGTCAAGCACGTGGCTGCCTGGATTTTGATGCCTGTCTATTATGGTATCTGTGATTGCAGCGGCCAAAAAGGACGCGAGACTTGCAGTTATTTGACACAAAGTGAAGCGATGAAATACTGTATATACTTGAAAAAAATGGATCTGGATATATTGTTCAGTTGTTTGTCACAAAGTACCAACAAGTACAAGAACAACCCCCTGAAACCAATGAGTAGCAGCTTGCATCATTGAGTGTATTGGCAGTGTACTGACACAACATGGCGCCCAAAAAATTGACAACTTCTTCTTGTCTCTCTCACTCACATTATCTTCCTTTCCTCCGCCGTGAGTGCTTTTCCTCTCGGTAAGCCTTCTGTCCAATCGTTTTAGCCACAGACAAACTCTCCACATCACAGCGTAGATTACCTCGCAAAGAGAAAACAAAAAGCTCTGTGTCTTCTCCATCAGCCCAACGATCCCACCTAGGGCCGAGGGATTACTCACTGAAGCGTGGACGGCCGGGCAGACGGAGAGATGGAGAAAATGAGATGTCGGTGGAAGGAGAGAGTGCCAAATGGTCGAGAGAAAAGTTTAAAGAAAAAACAGCTATAGAGAGTAAAGGAGGCATGAAGGGAGGAAAATAGAGTCAGAGAGGGGAGAGGAAATCTGTGGAGGTAATCCCTAAGATTCAAGGGTTTGTACTCTCCATCATGGATGCATGGACGGCAGTATGGACAGAGGTCAAAGGACGGATGGATGTAGGATAAAGTAATGGATGAGAGGAGGGAAAGAGGGAGCCATAAAGGAAGATAGGGGTGTAAAGGCAGGCAGAGAGAAAGGGGAATAAAGCGAAAGATGGATGGATAAAGGTAGAGAGAGGGGGTATTAAACAGTGCTTTAGAGAAGTGGATAGGGGCCAAAGGACCACTAATGGCTTTTGGTTCCCTTTCAGGATCACATTGATGGCTAACAGTCTGATAATGCTGCTTTAATTCAACTTTTCTAGAAGGATTTTCACCTTACCTTGGAAAACAGTGTTTCCCCTATCGCTGCCTTGGGGCCGAAACAAAATATCTTGTTTATATTATGTTGTGAATTCTGCATGTTCACAGAAATTTGTGTTCGAAGACCTTTATTTTGAAATTCAATTTGAAAAAAACAGACTTGTTTCCACTTCCTTCTCTTCCCGCTCATCCTCTCTGCTGTGTTCCTGGTGCAGAAGTCACGAACCATGTAAATTCTAATATTATTAAGTGCATTTACTGCAGCACTGTAATGTCAGTAAAGACTCATTTTGGGAATGTACAGATATGCAGGCCTTTGTTCCAACCTCCTCAATTTAGCAAGATTTGCCCAATTTCCATTTTTACAGGAAATGGACATGGATGTTTTATAAGTTTACATTTACAGCATTTTACACATATACAAAAAAAAAATCAAAGACCTTAAGATGCATTAATGTAAAGAATCTTGTAAAATGTGGAGATAGACCACAAGCACGATTGAGCATGTTTGCAGATTGAGCATTGACGATGAGCATGTTAGAAGTGTAATGGTATTATTAAGTACTTGTGTTGTTACTCGGTATCAATACCTAAATTAAAAATTACCTAAATTAAACCCTGATGGTCTAAACAGCATTAAACATTTACTAAACATTAAAGAAACAGTCAGCCAGAGAGGTACTTTAAAGTCAAATTAAAAATTTTACCTTAACAAAAATTGACAAATTTAGTTGCCATATAATATGATGCTATATTTAACATGTTACATCCTTTTTTAAAATCATAGTTATGGCATTTAAAAAAACATCCACTAATGTTAAGTTACATCATGATGTTTTTTTTTGTATGAGCCACGGGTCTGTTTGGTAGCAGGACCGACCTGGGCTGGTGTCCCCTCAAACTAAAGCCACGTCTTGTGTTAAACTGACTGGATTGACAACATGTGTTTGTACCGATGATTAAAGAGAAAGCAGTATTTTTGAAAGCCCCACTGAGTTCAGCTCACAGACACAATCAGCCTTTCGTTACTCATTGTTTCACTCAGGAGACGACCTTCAATATGAACAGCTGTGTTATGTTGCCCCAAAAGTCATCTGTTAGATTTTTGAATTGTGGTGGCAACAGAAAAAAAAAAAACAGCAGCACAAATCTTCCCTGGCCTTCCTAACCTGTTTGGACAGCCATGAAAAGACCAGATTTGAACCACAAAGACAGAAAAAAAACATTTTTTTTTTTCACTCCCAAATGCAAATGCAGCCTCAAAGCTCAGGTCCTTTCTCTCTTGGAGGGAGTGGCAGCCTGTGATTGTGATTTGCACGACTAGATGTCCCCTTTCTTGTCAGGGTTAAAATGATTTGTCCACCAGCAGATCTTTGCTCATTTACTCGTATTGGAAGTCGTCCATCTATGGCTAATTAGATGGCCTCTCAGTGTGGCTGCTGCTGGAATTCCCATCAGAAGGAAAATCCCCACATAATAGGACAGAGGAGACGCTAAAAGTAGAGATTACCGGGAGGAGGAGAGAGTGTGTGTGTGTGTGTGTGTGTGTGTATGTGTGTCAGTGTGTGTTTATGTTGAGGGAATGGAGGCAGGATTTAGCTAAGCTTCGAAAGCTATGTGGCTCTTTTTGTGTGTGAAAGTAGTTGTGTGTGTGTTTGTGTGTGTGTGTGCTCTCGTTTTGCAAAGACATCTGTAGCATTAGAGAAGAGTGAGGGACAGATTGATGAGGAGGATGAAGAGAACAAATCCTGGGGAGAAAGAGGAAGTGAGAGACGGGGGATTCGTACTGTGTTCAGGACGAGTTCACATGAACGAAAGCATCATCTCTCGTCATCTGTCTCATCAGTTTGTGGAGTGAACTGTTCACTGTTGCATCTTTTGCCATACCTGATTTTCATGTGTATGAATATAATAAGAGCATTAGCTAAATCCCTAAAAAGTACAATTTAAATGCTTTGAGGACATGTGTAGCTTTCATCCTTTTTATTCCTGATTATTCCTATTGGTTCAACACACACTATAAAAAATGATCAGATGTGATTTAAAGCAACAGAATTTAACCTTCCTCATCTGATAAACTTTCAAACCATCACCCAAACTGTCCAATGTGGTTCAACATTGATTCTTAATGAATGTGACTGATGATTACAACATGTGGGGTTTGGATGCTGAGGTTGAACAAAGCCCAAACTTTGTCATGGACTCCATATCTCAACATGAACAATAAGGTACTGTGAAAGTACATCTGCTGATGCTTCTGGAGCCATCGGGCATTTCAACGTCGGACACCCTCCTCCAGGCGACCCAGCTGAGACTGATCTGGACGAACTGAAGGCTCTGGACGGGGATCGAGCTGCAACACCTCTGCATCCGTCCTCCACTGGGAGAAACCTTGCTCTCCATCCGGGCCTGTTGGCATCCGCTGACCCGTCCAAGTGAGTCCAGGTAAAGCGTTATCATAACCGCTGGAATGAAGAGCAGCGACCAAACAATATAACATCAGTAATGTAACTGCCGACCTTCTGGTTTTGTGGCACTTACAGCAAGTACTGTATTCTATGTGTTTAAAACTGATTCATAAAATGCGCTGAAAACATGAACTCTATGAGAAATACATTTGCCAAGGTCTTGGAGTCAGAGACACATAGATGTGTGTGTGTGTGTGTGTGTGTGTGTGTGTGTGTGTGTGTGGCAGGTGGGGATAAGGGCGCCATGTCACTTGACAGAGCTAAAAAGTGCATAATTGGACAAGATTTCTGCATAAAACTGGCAAACATCCCCCATAAAGACATTTATTTAGCTGTTGACCTTGGGGATGCGGCGATGACTTAGAGAGGCGGAAACAACATGATAAGAGCTTTTCATTCAGATAAGCCTCTCTCTCACACCCTGTCCTTTTCCTACTCTGCATAGCGTTGTAAAGTGCTACTGGGTGATTTTTCAGCACTCCAATTGGAATAATAACGCTGCCTGCTTTCTGGTGAAAAACACCCCTAATTACCACAACCTTGCAGCGCGAGAAAAAGGGCAAACTACTTGCTTTGACTACTTTCACACTGAGTAGCTCTTGACTTACAACAGTCTTATGCATGAAACTGCACATTGGCTTGTAATGCATCAATTTGTCAGTCTATAAAAAGAAGGTTATGCTGTTGTTCCTTTATTTTTTTTTAACATTCAGTATTTTGCAGGAGGGCCTCAAACACAAAAACCTCTGATTCTGACACAACCACTTATATACAAGTTGTCAAGCTGTGAAAGGTTTTTGTTCCTAAATGTTCATCGGATCATTAAGTTCTCCACAGAGCCGCAACAGCACATCACTCCTTATATCAATAAGTGCACTGGTTTTTATCCTTTTATTTGTCATATAGAGATTTCAAAATCGAGGTCTTGGTTCCTCTTCCTTCATAGATCCTTGAATATGACAGAAGAAAGACAAAATGTCACATTGCTGCAGGGCTTTGTGTCAGACTGCAAGTTATCAGACACACTAAACAAGTATATTTGTGAAGGACTTTTGTGAAGTTCATGTCATTGGCCTGGATTTATTTTTCTATTCAGTTAATAATAAACTGAGAGCTCTTTAGCATGAACAGTAGCAGTGCTGGTCCTCCGACGGCTCCACTGTTGCATGAACCCTGAAGAAACCGAGCTCAGTTCTTTTCAAGTGCGGAGCCATTTATCACAGAGGTGCTGGGGAAAGATTTGGAGTCACAGTTGTTGCAGTTGTCATCTTTCCCTCCCTCTGTTTCTCTCTGAATCACTCTCTCTGCCTCTCTCCCGCTCTCAATCTCTCGACTCTTAACTCCCTTTTCTGTCCACTATTCCTCCTCCTGACGCTGACTGGGATCATCACCATCCACTGGTGCAAAAAAGATTCTCACCCCTGCTGTGTGTTGTTCTTTGTCTGAACCATAGTTAAGTTTGCATCGTTCACATTGACAAAACAAAGCAAACCAGAGCTTGTGGGGAAAAAAACAACACCAAAGAGCTGGTTTAGACATTCTGGTTTGGAACTTTTACTTTGTTCTATTGTCTTTTATCATTTAAGAATACACTAATAAATAACTGAATATGAACAATGGGCTATTTTGTCTTTTTTAATTTTGCAACTTGGTTGAATCACGACCGACTTTCATCCAGTCTCTGAGCGATGATTCCGCATTAAAACTGCATTTTGCTCATCTGCACAAATGAGTCAAACTGCTCCAGAGTTCAGATAAACCGTTCCAAACATGCCACCCACTGACTTGCTTTCACTTCCTCCCCCTCTCTCCCTCTCTGTCTCTCCATCTATCTTTTCTCCCCTCGCCGCCTCTCTGGATAATAATAACCTACCACACCGGGCTCATTACGGCATCAAAGAAGGTCTCCATGAAAACACTGATCAGTGCGTTGGGAGCGGAGCACTCAGCTTTGATTCCCTCTCACACCCGCATGAAAAGACACAGCTGAGAAAAACAAGAAAGGAAAAAAACCCAGTTCAGAGACTATATTCTTTAACAGGAAATTTACGCTGGCTTTGAACGTGATAAACATTCGACAAAGAAGCCCAACGTAAGTTTGGCCAATCTGCATCAGCAGCTGCTTTTGAAGGTTGTTTGTGATCTTTCACCTTTGTCGCTCAGAAACACGGTGCTTTATTCTCGGCTGTGATTACCGCCTCGGCTCACGGAACAGGTCAATTTTATTTTAATAATATGGCGTCTTTCAAGTGTCTGAAAGCTGTTCTTGGAAATAACATCTTTTTGTCTTGGCGAGGATACTGGAGGGCGACTAAGTGACAGAAAACAGGTTGAGATCATTCTTGTTATAGCTGCAACAGAGTCAGAAATTAGGAGGAGTCTCAGGAAGACTCAAGAAAAGAGTCTGATTAGCAATGTCAACATACTTGACAAAATGCTGACCACTGAGGACACAAGTCGAACAACTGACTAGGTTCCTGCAGGGGGCGCTAACTAGACGGCTGAAGCACTGGGGACCCTGATAAACTACAGATCCATAGGGAGCTGGATCTGGGAAAACGACGGCATCTAAACATTGAAATGTGCCAACGTGACACATGAAACACCTCTGCAAAGAACAAATAATTGTGCAGTTGTTAAACTAAAATACTAATAAACTAAACTTGCTATGCTCGTTGTTTGAAAGAAACATATCACTGAAGTAAAGGCATTACTCTTCAAAGCATTTCTAGCATTTTTGGACTCAACACTCTTCAGACTCAACTTTTCAGTACATTTGTTAATAATAATAATAATAATAATGATTCGACTGAAAATCTAATAAATATCATGGCTTCACCCACAACAAGCATCAAATGGCTACAGAGCTAAAGTGTGAAGAACTGGTTTCTGTCAGCAATTCCTGGAAAGCAACTGAACAGTGTGCTTGTTAGATATACTCCAACATGTACTTGTCATGCTTGTGAGATGTGTCTGAGAGCCAAGCTTTGAAAATGATTGAACTAACCTTCCCCTTCAAATCAACAAGCTTTGAAAAACTCGCTCGCCAGCTCCGATAACTAACTTCAACTTCGCTGTCTATTCTGACGAGAGAGACGGAGACGGAGAGAGGACAGACACACAATCAAGATGATGGTCTCTTAAGTTTTAGCTCGCCTCTCTTTTTGCCCTTCACTCCATCTCTTTCACTTAGTCATATGGAGGACCTTGACGTTAAAGAGCAGCTATATTGAAATTCAGGGCAGACAAGTGGAAATCAGTCTGAGTCTGAGGGTTGCAATTATCAGACTGAAATGGCTCTGAGGGAAAGAGCGCCAGTGGAGGCGCGCACACACACACACACACAGGCAGATGCTCTCATACACAAACAAAACTGATTGGCATCTGAACAGCACACATTCACTGATATTTACACACATGCGTGCATAAGACAAGGAGTAAAAACCACAAGCGAAGTAGATGACCAGCACAGGAAAGTGTCTGCACAGGGTCTGTCTGCAGTGACGGGCAAACAGACAGAAAGATTGGTCAACATCACTGAAGGAAACGCACGCAACCCCATGTACAAACACACACACACACACTGCTAACGTCTAAGAGAAGCACAAAGATTTACACGCAGACAAAGTCACACATTAAAAAAAGAAAGCTGGCTGTACAGAGAGACGAGCGAAAGTTCAAGAAGCTCATCCTCCGCAAGTCTGGCCTCCAGTTAAATGAAACCCTGCTGTTCATCACATTTTCACCACGAGTCTGGACGTGCCAATCATCAGAGAGCAACAGAAAGGCCGACCTGTGAGCTCGGCTTATTTTACCAAAGCGGGAGTTTGGCTTCTTCTCACTGCAGTGACTCCCTGTGGGGCCATCAGTCAAAAACAGGGTGGAGGTCCAATCAGAAACTACTCAGAAAGACTTTCAGGGATGTGCAATCGGGGGAAAACTATTTTCTGTCTGGTTTTGCACTTGAATATAATGGCACTCCTTTCAGAGGCAGTGAAATCCTGCCTGTTTTCATATTTCTGATTATCCATCCAAAGCCACCACTCATCCTGAGCTGTCACTTTTTAAAAAAATAGTCCAACACCCTGACAGGCTCATCCACAACTACTGTGTCTCTGGACAAGCGCATGCAAATAGAAGAATATAAAAGCATAAAAAAGTCACTGATCAGCTTCGAAGGTGCAGAGTCGGCTTTAAAAAGCCTGTTTCTCCCATTTGTTTCTAACTTGTGTCCTTACTGTAAGTAGCTGCGGATGAAAGCATCAGTTAAACGCCCGAAACGTCAAATGGAAATGTCTGCAGCGAATAACTGATTGCCCGAGCAACTAGCTATCTCCATGTCTGCGTTATTATTACACCGCAGGACCGTTCTATTATGCATGAGAGTGATTACGCTTTAGCAGATTACAAGCTGACCCCATTGCCTTTGCTTTACCTGAAGTGTAATTTGGATTCGGGAGAGATGGGAGAGAATGTTTGTACCATCAATCTCTCTGATGTCTGGGGATTGAACGCAATAGAACAGAATAGAATGGGTAGGCTCTTAATGACGTCCTGATATCATTTTAAAACAGAATGGGACAACAACATGATGAAAATGCTTATTTCCCTTGCTGACAACAAAACCAGTACAAATGGCGTCCCCCCACACACACACTCATTCACACACACACACACACACACACACACCCCGACGATGTTTCCAGTGGAAATGGAGTCAGTATGTGTGTACGCGCCGCAGTATGATGTATTTCAAAGCTGATGTTAAGGGAATGGATTCCGACTGACTGAGAGTGCCAATTGGATATGGCTGGGTGAAAATGACCTCCACTGTAGCTCTCACGGAGCAAGCTTATATTTTTGGCCCTGGGTTGTCTCCATTCAGTGCCTTCGAGACACAAAAATAGACTTCCCCTTCCCTTTCAGGTCCCAAATCCTCGCTGGAGAAACCTTGTCACACACAGGGTTGCTGGTTTGAATCTCTTCTCTGGCAGGAAGAACAGTAGATGCAGATCATTATCCTTCAAGTGCCTTTAAGCAAAACCCTCAGCTGCTTCGCTGGAGCAGCTCAAATTGTCTCCATTAAGCACAATTTTGAGTTGATCACCTTCAATCATTATTGATTCATGATGCCAATTTACCAGCCAGGTTTGCATGGGTGCTTTTGCCAACCTTGTCCTTTTTTGTGCATGTGTGTTTTTTTTTTTTGTTCTGTTCATGGACCAACTAGCCTGAAAAACAAAATTCAATAGTTTCCTACAAAACAGTCTAATTGTGGTTTATGTCTGTTTTTCCCAGCTCTGGTTGCTCATTCCCTAAATTCTTTTTCTCTAGATTCGAACACAATGTTAACTGTCATTATCTTTCTCAAAATGATGGCCAGTGCATCTCTTCACACACACACACACACACACTCTTTTCATCCAAGGTTAGGATCAAAAGACCAGTTTCTACCTGTCCTTTTTTCTCTCTCACATGAGTCTCTTCAATGTGGAATAGCCGGAGCAGAAAACACACTCACTTTGACACGCACATACTCATGCACACACAGGACAGTCAGATCAAAGGTCTGATGTCCAGCCTGCCCTCTTTGTCTGATCCAGCTTCAAACACTCACATGTTGACAGAACAAGGCTGGGTAAGAATTTTAATCAGATATTAAAGGACGGCAACGCTGCTGAACAACATCTTCTTCGGTGAGTCAATGCAAACACGTGCTTCAGGCTGCAGAAATCTACCCTGGAGAGCTCATTTTCTTATGACTGTGTATGGATGCCTGTCCTTCATATCAATGCCTTCCCGTTCTTTCAGGGAAAGATGGGACTGTTTTGATACCTGCGTCTGCATCTGAATGCTACGGTGGAAAATTTACATCAGCCACACCTCATTCACTCTGGTTTGGACCGAGGGAGGCCAGAGAGCTGCTGCCGTCGTCCCCACAGAGAGGACAGATGAAGAGGTTGGAAAGGCTCGGGCAAACAGTGACTGCTGCTGGATGCATCGATAATACACAGCCATGCCTTCAGAGACATCCTCTGCATCCTGCTCACAGATTTTAGCTCGAGTCCAAAACTGATAATAAAGGCCAGGAATCATCGTGTTAATCGACATTAATCACCGGTGAGGTTTAATACACACATGGGCAGATGCATTTTTCCAGCATGCATTTATCATCCAACATGACGAGCTGGTGTATAAGACATAACCTGGGCCAGGAGAGGCCATGACTTTCAAGGTAACTGGAGACATGTAAAACATCTCCACTGCATGATACTGGATCTAGCTGTGTTCTTCCATCCAGGTCGGGACACTTGCAGGAGACACATTCGAAACAAAAAGGTAAAACTGAGAAATGAGTTATAGAAGCAAATATGGGTGAAGCTCTAAAAACACTGTATTTCCCATAATGCAATTGTCAAACCCTGGTAAATGTACATGTCATCGGCTATAAGTCGATGATTCGAGTCGACTCACATTTTGTCAGGTGAATCTGCACTTTTGTTTGAGGAGCAACAGCATGTAAACATCATAAAGTGAGTCTGAAAAAGCAGAGAAGGGTGATAGAAAGACGGGTATCGTGACTCCAGTCTGTTGGCTGCTCCGCCGATGACTGTCAGTGAAGTCGGCTAAAACGCTTTTGAACCATACGGTGGTAAAACCTCCTCTCCTGCCATCCACTGTGATTGACTCTGGCTGACAGCGCTGTCAGCAGCCCGGCAGGAGAGACACTGTGTGGTGAGCTGGGATTTTAAAACTGAGCTATGAGCAGGATGGACACTTTTACTTTGTCTGACTGGGTGTGAAGTGGAAGAAAGACAATAAAAAAGGGCTGGTTCAAGTACTACAAGCAATTTAAAGACATATTAAAATAGATCCCAAAGCAGAATTTTCAGATAGATCAGACGTTGATTTGCATAGAAGCAAAATGATTCAAAAAATAATAAAAACAAAGAGGCAAAGCACAGTGAGGGGGAAAAGAAGAACAGAAGAAATTAATTTATGCAGGTGACATAAAAGAAGACCTCAAGTGCTTATATAACATCTCACCCCACACCAGAGAAAACAAGCAATCAACACGTAGCTCTGAGAAAATTGATATCAAAGGTTACAGGCAACGTTGGCAGAACAAGACTGGGACAGAATGGAAATCAACCGTTGGGAAAAACAGATGTAATGAGATTACAACAATCTGATTTCAAACAAAATGACAACCCTGGTTTGGAGAGATTGATTTTAGCAATGTTGCCGAGGTCTGTAAGACAAAACCAGGGTTCTCGAGTTATTTCTAAAATATTAATTAAAGACCTCCATGTTATGATGTTAAGATGAATTATGTTAATACAAAAGTGAAAAGAAAGAAGCAAGTCTCTGGTGTGCATAATGCATTTGACCACTGTGTAATGATTTAATATGCTTCACAATGTGAGGCGCTAAGATCTTCAGGAAACCAATTTCAATTAAAGGGAGACAGTATTCATTTAATTTCACCATCCACATTTTCTTACATCTCTCAGAGAACTGAGCCAGCTCACTCAAAACCTGCCCACATAAAGGTTTACATTATGTGGGTTCAATGTTATAAATGATCAATGTTGGTCTGATGAATTACTGAGACAAAGAACTTCTTGTGGATGAAGTCTAACCCTGGTCATCGATATCACTGGGAATCACCTACAGAGGAGCCTGATCAGCAGGTGTGAAGCTCTTCTGGACCAAAGGGTCGGATGAACAGACTGATTGACAATCGACCGGCTGACATTGCTATCAGGGGCCCGGCGGCCAGCGCGGCTGAAAGGGAGCTTTGCAGACACAGGCTGCAATAAAATCTCTTCTTCGTAAAGATACTGATTTGTTATGTCATGTTAACAAGGGTCACAGGTCACGATCAAGATGCAAAACTTGCCTAATAAATCTCAGAGAAAAGCAGACATAATGCATGTTTGTGGAAAAGCCCTGTGTTTCCAGGCTCTCGGTGTGAGAGTCTGGCTCGGTGCCAGATGTCAGGACGGACGTGTCCATCGCAGCCCACTGTCCCCTGTTTCCCAGCTAATTGTCAGGGACAGCCTGGTAATTCGGTAGGTAATAGCAGAGCAGCCCTCTGCTAATGTATTCCTGCCCAGGAAATGAGACTTTGGAAGCACCCTGACAAGATGATTGACAGCTAGATTAGAGCTGGGACAGAGGAAGGATGGAGGGGGAGAGAGAGAGAGAGAGAGAGAGAGAGAGAGAGAGAGAGAGAGAGAGACAGACAGACAGACAGACAGACAGAGACAGAGAGAGAGAGAGAGAGAGAGAGACAGAGAGATAGAGAGAGAGACAGAGAGAGAGAGAGAGAGACAGAGACAGAGAGATAGAGACGGAGAGAGAGAGAGAGAGAGAGAGAGAGAGAGAGAGAGAGAGAGACAGAGACAGAGAGATAGAGACGGAGAGAGAGAGAGAGACAGAGACAGAGAGAGAGAGAGACAGAGAGGGAGAGGAGAGAGGAGATAGAGACAGAGAGAGAGACAGGAGAGAGAGAGAGAGAGAGAGAGAGAGAGAGAAGTAGTGGAGGTAACAGCAAAAATGAGATGACAGAGATGAGACCTGGTACCGAACCGTGAATCTAAATCTCTCTCCTCCCAACAGAGGAACTTTCTCCCAACAAAGGAAACAAACTGGTTTTAATCAGATTTGTGTCAGTTATTTGTCACAATAAAATGCATTTTTAGCATGTTGTTAACTTGACCAGGAGAAAACTGTGAGAAAGGTTCATCATTAGGTTTAAAGTGATAAACAGGGATAAAGAGCAGAGGATTGTTTAAAAATCAGAGAGTGATATAAAGAGTGAGAGATGTGACATAATTTAATGTGTTTACACTGTAATAAAACTCATATATGGACAAAAGCTTTCACCAGAGAATATTTGCTTATTTTATGAACACCTGAGCCATATTAACGGAAAGTTTTATTTAAAGAAATAAAGCCTCCATCTTGAGACAACCTTAATGCTTTAAAACCAGCCTCATTGCTGGCGCAGGCTCGTCGCACCTTTAGAAGAAGTTTCACTGCGGCTCATATTCTCTGCAGCCTAATGAGACACTTGTTTGGAAGACAGTCATTCCACGTTTATAAGAGGCTTTAAGCAAGCGTGTTTATTCCTTATTATTCTCTACGCTGACAGTCTCTGAGAAGCTAAATGTCATTCACAGAGTTTTACTCAGCCTTGGAAGGTGGATGCTATTAAAGTTCTGGCAACAAATCCTTTGCACGGAAAAGGTCGTCCAAGGGGAACGAACACGAATTTTAGACATCTCACGTTGTGTCTTCGGGCAGTTCGGGCTATATATGTTAACGTCTATATGCAAGAGACAGAAATTAAAAAAGCTCATAACAAAATCAATCTGGAATATTTAAGATAGGCAGGAAGATTATAAGAGCTTTATCCACACTGGTACGAAGGTGTTTTCTAGTTTGTGGTACAAGATCCGATCTGATCGACACAGTTTGGACAACAGATCAGTGGAGGAGCAACAACAGGTTCAAGGTAAAAGCAAGTCCAGTTGTTAACAATGGCTTAAAAGCCTCAATTGATGTCAGATTTAGTGGCACAGTTTTTCTTAGGATAATCATGTTGAAAGTGATTTTCTATCCGCCTGTGTTGAAGAACACCGTGTTCCTGTTTTCACTGATCCTCTAAAACCCAACAGGCATCACAGAGAATGAAAAAAAACACACTTCTGTTTCAGTCCTATGCTTTTAGTAATTACACTGAGATCTCAGCAATGACATGTTTATGTCTCAATGATGTCAAGTGGCCTCTGCAGTTGATTTAGATTTCAGTTCTCCTGACACAGCAGGGCGTCCCTCAGAGCCACCGGGAGGTATTTTCCAAACAGTCCATGACGAAGAAGGGGATTTTCTGGGGATTGCTTCGGCGGCTTCGGAGGGCGAACGCTATTACTGCCGGGACATCGTTCGACGGCAACAGATGGAACAAGCATTACAGTAAGTCACACTACAAGGGTTGACTGGGGTAAGTCCGTTGTAACCGTGATTGGGGCTTGATTGCTTTCTTCACCCACAACAAAGGAAATGACAGCCAGAAGCAGCTGGAACGTCTTGTAAAAGAAATCACAAGCGGTTGCTTTCAGATGAAATCCTCCTCGCACAAAAAGGTCGGTTTGTCGGGAATTTAGGAATAAAACATGATGGTGCTCAGATTGATCGTCATCTTCTGGTACAATGGATTTGTTTTATACATCTAACAACCTCAAATAAAGTCAGTGAAACAAGGACAGAATAATATTGCATTTTTTTTTTCTCTTCTCTTTCCTCCTCTTTCGCCATCTCGTCTGTTGTCTTTCCTATTTGCAGAAAACAGAGGAGTGAATCACAGAATAGAGTTTGTTGTTTCACTGTTTCTGTTTCTTGAAGCTTCTGGTTTTCTGTCACTCTTATTCTCCCTTTTTCCCCTCTTTCTGTTTTCTCTCTTTGAAGCTTGGATGAAATTTGTTTGCCGTCTTCGCTGCTGCGGTTTCTGCTTCTGTCCGATTGTTGTTTCCTTGATTCTATCTCATCTGTCTCTCTCTCTCTCGCCCCTTTTTTCTCTCCTTCATAACGTCATCTTTTCTCAACAGAGATGAGAGCTTGTTCGTCTCCCTGCTCATCAGATGATTGTCTTTCTGCTCGTCTTTCTCCTTCCTGTTTTCACTCTGTTTTGCCGTCTCTGTTCTCTCCCTCGCTTTTTCGGTTTTTCTGTGCTCAGATGAAAAGATCACTCTTGTCTGCCTTCGCTCTGAGAGTTTTTCCTCTGGTTCTTTGCCACATGCTGCTCGTCTGACGGCTCGGGTCAAACGAACTGACCCGCCGCGCATTGCTAATGTGCTCCGGGGGAATCGGTTAAATTATGCTCACTGCGGGGGTGAAGACATACATAACAAACTCCTCAAGGTTACGCAGTATTTAGCCCTACAGCTTCCAGCTGTTTACAGAAGATGAGGCGTGCTTTGCCAAACTGACATGCACATGTCCTACGCCGGTGTCGGCCATAAGACTGACTGAGGGCGAACATCGTGGCTGTTGTTGGCCTACATTTGGTCTCTCAGGAAAGATACAAGATGACGGTTGTTGGCAGATAACCAAACCACCACAGACATCTAAAGGAGGTTTATTTTAAACACCAGATCTGCAGCGCATTCGAACAACATATACTAGATACGATTTCAGTGTCGTGTCTTTGGTTTAGGTCAAAACGCAGCTCATGGTTTTTGGCTTCACTTGATAACATTGTGATCCGCATGTTATCATTTTCTACAATATGCAAGTCACATGTCATTCTGTGTTAGATTTTTACTGCGCCACAGAAAATGTCAGCGGTTTCATGAGGTTATTGATCAACGCTCATAAATCAGGTAATACTTAGGCCACATGCTGAGATCTGTGACTTTGTAAATCTCACCTTCTCAACACAACAGACAGACAGACAAGAAGGCTGGCGGATGAACAAAAATAGATCAACAGACCGACAGAGGAGAGCAGACATGTGAAGCCCCAGAGAGACGTTGTGTCTAGGTGAGGTTTTACAACGTGGAACATCACAACACATCCATATCAAACATCAAGAGGAATTCTACAACAACTCTGTTCAGTCTTGTCTGTCCTCTCTCTCTCTCTCTCTCTCTCTCTCTCTCTCTCTGCAAATCTTTCTGCAGCCATTCCTCGTCTGCCACCTTTTGTTTTGCTGTCACATCTGTCCCTTTTCATCCGAGGTGGAAGGAGACAGATAAGTGCTTTACTATATATTCTGAAGTGCAAGTGCTGTTACTGTGCTGAAACAAGTCAGGCCAAAATTCCTGATGTAAAAAAAAAAAAAAAAAATCACCAAGTTATTTATAACCCCAATTCCAATAAAAGTTGGGACACTGTAAAATTTAAATAAAAACAGAATGTAATCATTTTTATGAACAGTTTTACAAAGTGTCTCTGAGCCCATGTGTTAATCTTTCTACAACACAAAGTTCACAAAGTGTTGAACCTCTCTCCATCCTCGCTTGTGAACCACTGAGTCTTTCCAGGATGAACCTTTCATACCCAATCATGATCCTATCACCTGTTACTAATGAACCTGTTTACCTGTGGAAGGATCCAAACAGCTGTTTTTGGATCAGTCCACAACTTTCACAGTCTTTTGTTTCTCCTGTCCCAACTTGTTTGAAACATGTTGCTGCCATCAAATTCAGAATAAGCAGATATTTACAAGAATCAATGAAGCTGATGAGGTCAAACAGCTAATTGTTGCATTCAGTTTTGTTGTTTGAATCAGGCTTGTAGATATAAAAATAACAATGATGATGAATCAATTAATCTTTCTTGGTTCACCTAAATATGTAGTATATCTCAAAATCCCCATTTCCTACATCCGCACACTTTGTTTCTGTGAATGTTTGGCTCCCTCATCATTCACATCAACTTAAAGGATTTAATGTCCCTATAACTACTCGAGCCAAGTTTACAGAATGTTAGCACTACTAACTATTTGATTTTAATTATGAGAGCTTTTCCTAACTCTTCTTACTTTAGTATTTAAATAAGATTTTTTTTAATGATGAATTTAAATGTATCCCAGTGAAATCACCTATAATTGGTTGAGTTTTATGGAGCTGAACCCTGTGTCCAGATGGCAGAGTGGACCTTAGTCATTCCTCAGCTCCTGGCGCTGAAGTGCTTTTTAAAATGTGAAGAACGAGTGCTGCTGTTTAAGTAATTGCAGAATACACTGAGTCATATATGGCATGAGTACAGTACCGTCTCTCTTCTTGTCCTCTGCGCCTCCCACCTCTCCTTTGACAGCGTGTTAATGCTTCTGCCAAAACAAGAGGTCGGACAAGGGCCACAGATACAAAGAACAAGATAGAGATGTATACACACAGTACAAGAGAAGATAAAGGTACAGGTGGCGAGCAGCATCAAAGAGGAATATGGAGAAACTTTTCCCTCCATGCTTTGAGCGCTACATTAAGGGATGACATGAAAAACATAAAATCAAAAGCATCATTTGACTTGTAGATTTTTCATCTGTGTGTTTTCATACTGACTGAAACGGCTACAGCCGAAGTGCATCTCCACCACAGACATGAAATATGAGATTGTTTTAGCAAAATGCAGGATGTTGCCTTTGATGAGGACATCGAATCTTTAAATTTAATTCAAATACACTGACTAGTTTGTACAGAAGAATCCAAAGAACATTTTGAAAGCTGAGATTTTTGTTTTGTTTTGTTTTGTTTACTGAGATGATTTCAAAGTTGTAATTCTTAACTTTTTACATGTTCACAACCTCTTATCTTTTCTATTTCACTGATTGTACACAGTGAATGTCATCGACTACCAGATAGTTTATCAAAGTGATAAGATAATAACAGCATTTCTCAGTCTCTCAGTGTGGTGAACACCTCAGACAAATGCAATGTTATTAATGTTTCACTACAATCCTCCATACAGAGGAACATAAGAAACAATATATTAATGAAAACCACTACAGATTAAAGTTCTGAAAAAGTTAAAAGTGTTTAAATTTCATTACAGTAGATTGTTTTCTGATGTGTTTCTCATTTTTATGTCCAGGTGATTTTTCAAAGAAAAGAAATGAAGACAGCTTTTAAAAATACACAGCTTCATTCACTATTACAAAAATCAAAACGTGGTTTCTTATAATGACTGAACAAGACAGCCACAAGATTCAATCACAAACACCTACCTACCTTTCTACCCATCTATCATATGAATTCCAGAGTCAAAATCCTTCCAAACAGTTTTTCCATGAGCAGCTACTGGAAGATGATGTAAACTTTCTATTTCCAGGCATATGATCTTCTCTTCGAGGAGGGTAAGAGATTGATTTTCTCTTTTCTGTCAAATCACACACATCGGGCAGCACTGATAAGCACTATCTCTCACACACACACACACACACACACACACACACCTCGGCCCCAGAGGACTGCTGGGATACGAACCATACAATGTCTCTCTGAGTGTGTTTGTATGTGATCATGCATCAATTTTTAACATCTGTCTGTGAATGTGTCCGATGTGTTTCTCCATATGTGTGTTATCATGTCACTTGTGTGTTGAGATGTGTGTGTGATTACTGCAAATGGCAAGTGTGAAGACAGTGTGTGTGTGTGTGTGTGTGTGTGAGAGAGAGAGAATACCAGTGCTGTCAGGTGTACTTAGCTCAGAGCCCAGTGATGAGTTCTCCACAGTGGCTGGAGGGGTCACGACCCCATTACACACAGGTCACACACTGACCCCCAGTGTGAGAGTTTATGGGAGTGAAAGTCCTGCTGTGGTATGGTTGTGTACTTATGGATTACACATTTTCTGTGTGCATGCATGTGTGTGTGTGTGTGTGTGTGTGAGTGAGTGTAAACGTGAGAAGGAGAATAGAAAAAGATAAGAAATAAAGTCGAACATCAGTTACACTGAATTAGTTTTATCTGATTCATATGTCAGTTTTAAGGTGCGCTGGCAAATTTCACATTTTTGTTCCTTTGAAATTAAAATGAAACCCAGAGATGAAGGTGAAAGTGAACCATTGAGGCTGACGAACACTTTTTGATGAACTCGTGAACTGTTTTTAAACCAGGGTATATTGCTTCCAAATTGAGTAAATGCAGTCTCTTTGTCTCGGTCCCAGACACATTCAAACTCTTAATGCACTTGTCATGTAGGGAATCAAACTGAATACTCATTTCCACATCATGATACTCAGGCATTGTTTTACACCTAATATAAAAATATAAGTATCCATCCTCTCTTGAGTAAACTGGAATGTGGTACAAGGTAGGTATAAGATATTCCTTTATTCGTCCCACAGTGGGGAAATTTACAATGGAAATTTAGATTATCTAAAACAGATGCAGGATTTTATATAATACAAAACTGGCTCAACCTTTGTGCTTTTTTTTTTTTTTTAACCTGTTCTGTACAGCAACTTGGGCAAATAGTGTGATGTTCTAGATGCCCAGTCGTGCCACACAGGTTTGCTCTGCTAGAGAGAGGTCTGAGATACTTCTCCCATAGTGTGATTTTTATTTTTATTTTATTTTTTTAGCCTTTGTGCTCTTAAGGCTGCATCAAAAGGTTTTTTTAATCCAGCAGACACAACGTTATCATCCTTGTGGACTGATGAATGGAAGTCAAATATTCTCTCTCCTTTCATTCTCCATTCTTTCTACTTTCTTCACCAGTCGGTCACTTTGTCAGCTTTTACCGTGTTGAGCCGAAAAGACAGACAGCTGCTTTATCAGAACTTGTTTGCTGATAACGATGAAACTGACCTGAAATCAGTTTGGTGAGAATTCCACATCTGATTGTCAAAGCATGTGGTTTGATCCAATGTTAAAACAAAAATATGAATTACAGGAGCCTTAAATGAAGGTTACGCGAATTTCTTAATTCTCTCACTTCGTCTCCTTATTATGATTATGAACCCTATTTATATGAATGAAAAAGTGTCTGGGATGCATTTGTCTCTCAGCCCATTTTGTTGGACGTATGATGTCCTGCCCTCAGCTCTGAACCTCCTGACCCACCAGCAAGACTCAGGTAAAAAAAACTCTGGTAAAAACACCAGACAGAACAAACTATAGAACAGAATGAAAGCGAGTTCAAGTTAGTTTAAGTCTCAAAGAATAAAATCTGATTTATTTCCCCACTGGGCAAAAACAAATCCATCCAAACAACACTTGTCAGTTCATGTTGGTTCTGTTTTCATGGCCAGCTTCTTTTCTAATTAGACGGTTTGAATCTGAACAAAGAAGCAAAACAAACTTCGTGTTGTTCTAACCAAACCAGGTAAACGTGTCCTGAGCTTCCTGGGACCTGGACCTATTACTTTTTGTCCATCAGGGACCAAAATGTAGGTAAATTAAAAACACGAGTGGTCTCATCTTACAAGAACCTAACGTGAGTAAATATAGCATCTCAACCAGGAATCCAGGCTAATTGAAATATACTAGGACTCCGATCATTTGGGGACTTAAACCTAGTAATCATGTCTCACCTGGGGCGTGTTTAAGGGGGCATTTGTCTTTTGAATTCCTCTCTCAACACTTTCTTTTAAACAGAAGAGCAGGTCAGACTTCTTGCCACTTCAAAGCATCATCACAGAGGGGATGAGGAGGAGGACGCACGGATGCCCCGGAAAGGCAATAAATTAAATCCCTCTTCCTTCTGTCTCCTGATTTCAAACTGTGCCGCTGTCGATACTCCACGCTGCGGAGTCACAGCTGAATTGTCGAACACATGTGTCGAACAAAGTTTTTGTTCGCGGTCTCACCTGGAAAACAACATTCTCAAGTTCATAATGGATCCAACAACAAACAACATGTTTGGATCTCGGATGTGTAGAAATAAAGATGTGCGTCATCCAAGTCAGACAGAGGGATTATATTGCATGTTTGCTGTTGAGTGGCAGCTTCACAACATGTGTAATTACAGACCTGCAAATACTCACAGTGAAGCAAGAACAAGGAAAAACATTTTGCACGTCTGTTTGCAGCTTTTGTTTGATACTTCAGGGTGAGCATGACTACTGTCTATATCCATCTCGCCCTCTTGACCATATATTCTGCTCAAGCACAATGAACATGATCGGGGAATTCAATTTCAAAATGAACAAAATAAATGACGGAGCGAAGATGTGAAGTCAAGAACGGCCAAAGATAATTATCTGTATTGTCCACTGTGTTAATGTGCAGTGCAGAAAAGCAGCAGAAGAATTATTTATTGAAAATGGAGAAAATGGAGTCAGTGGCAATAGTATAATTTTGTAGTAGCAGACCTGTGTTCATTGTCCACTGAGACGACCCAATCTGACAAAGCAGTCGGACTTAAACAGCCAAGAGAAGGTTTGTGGTGCCAGAAGTTCCAGTTCTTATCCTGATTTAACTTTCTGAACATTTTAAATCAGAAAGTTAGTTGCTTTCTGATTTAAAATGATGTCTTTGTGATGGATGACCTGAGTAAACCAGAACAACTCAAAGCTACATCTGCCTTCTGACACATATGTAAGCATCAATGCCAAAGAGTAAATGCAAATGTTAAACACAACGCTCTGATGCCAGACACACATCTGATCTGAATAAATCATTTCTCGACTCAATCTGGATGTTGTAGTGATAAATGTAATAATTCAGTGATATTTTCCTGCACAGAGAAGTAAGACATCCAGAGGTTACAAAACATTCAGGGGCAGACAGAGATTCAAGCATCAGCATTCCTCCACACTGCTGAAGTGTCCCTCAGCAAGACATCGCTTGTCTCTCCTGGCTTCACAGCTCGGTGGCCGACTCTGTAATCTGACCTCCCTGTGGGTTGGAACATGTGACAAAACATATTTCATCTTTTGTCATGTGCAAAAAAATAAAAACTTCCATCTTTTGTGCTGTCTATTGCACTATATTTAACTATTACACATTCAATACTCCAGAAGACATCCACATATTTTCCTCTCTTTGCAAATAACTATCCTCTTAGGACAGCATCACTATTACACAAAAACCTTTGTCACAAAAAGCTGCATTTACAAACACTATAACAGGATGAAATTGATTTTTTTTTTTTTTGTGCCTGGTAAGGACGCTTTCAATTTTCCTGATGGTGTCTCACAAAAAAAGCTTTTTTACAAAACCCCATGAAATAGATTTAATTCGGGAAAATCTCTGGCTACACTCGCCCTGCAGGCTTGTTCTGGTTTAAGATCTACAACATGTCTTCCCTTTTTCTTCCTCTCTCTTTACTTTCTGTCTGTTATTAACTGTCCATATTCATGTGATAATCATTTCCTTCACATGGAGCTACAGTATCTGGCCAATGTATGTACAGGACATCACTTTAATTTATCATCAAGCACCTCAAACTGTAACTGTTTTCATGCAACACATGTTAAACATATTTCCCTTTGTCTTTTCAGATTCCAGCCGCTGGAATGTGAGCTCTTCACCAGACATCTTTCAGCCAGCTGCTGAAATCTGCTCCTTTTAATCTGAAAGCACTCAGGGTTTATCTCCAAGCATCCTGCACGGGTGAAATATTACACCCTCCTCCTCTCCGGTGTTCCAGTCTGGCTCTGGTCAACAGCTGTGGGAACATCAACACCTCTCTGAATGATACATTAACACATATGTGCAAATGCGAAACACCACAACAACAAACCGATTCGAAGCAGCAGTTTTAAGTTAGTGACTGGGCTCTTTCCAGTCCTGAAATTGGCCTGAATTATAGCTTCAAGTGTAAATACAGTCAGTAAGGACAGTTAATCACGATCAAAACAAAGAAACAACCATCAGATAATAACTAAGAACTGTTTAGAAAACCCAAATTCAACTCTTTTCAGTTGTTGCAAACTTTATGTAGTCTGATGACAATCAGATTAGAGGCGTTAAATTTGTTACACTATAAGAGTTTGACTCTAGTGTACAACATTCAAACAAGAATTGTACGCAGCATAAATAAAATCCTTCATTTAGTTTGGCTGTTTCTTTTCTTTGACAGTTAGCTGTATTTATAGAAGATAGCTGTCAGTTCAGACTACAGAAGGCTTAAGTTTGCTCTATCTGAAGAGCTGCCTTCATCCTCACTGCGGTTGCATTTAAACAATAACTTACTCAAGAAAAAAAGTAGCGTTTTAAACCCTTACGTGATAGATACATTGAAATATGTGAGTATGTGTTGGAAGATTTCAGTAAAGCAAAAAGTCCAAGCAAATAATCAAAAAGTAGTTTGACAAAGTTAATCTCCTTTTTCCCGTTTGTCCTGTCAGTGAAAGCATCAGTTGATCTCAAGAACATGAAGAAACTTTGGAGGTACACACACCTTCAATATACAGTATGTGGTGTGCATCTAAATAATACATATAAATGTACAACACTAATTCTAAAAAAGCTGGAATGTTGTGGAAAACTGAAATAAAAACACAGAGCATTCATTTGAAAACAAAGTTCTCCAGAGTCCATGTATTAATCTCCTTCATACAACCATCATCCAAACAGGTGTTTTTTGATCAGTCCACAACTTTCAGTGTTTTGTTGCTTCTGTCCCAACTTGTTTGAAACATGCTGCTGCCATCAAATTCAGAAGAAGCAGATATTCACAAAAATCAATGAAGTTGATGAAGTCGAACTTTAAATATATATATTGAGTATATGTCAAAAAGGATTTGCTAATTATTGCATTCAGTTTTGTTTTACACAGCAGCAAGCTGATGAGTCAAAGATTAAATACATTGACTTTGTATTGCTTTCAATTGAGTATATGCCAAAAAGAATTAAAGTGATCACACACTGTTTTCTTAATGTTTTACAGAGTCCCAACTTGTGAAATCGGACTTGTAGATTTTCTTTAACTTGCTGTGAGCATGTCATCCACACAAGAACAGCTTTGCTCTGACCCGTGCTCTCACAGTAAATTAATCCCTTGTGATACACCAACACCATCCAGCTTCTTTGCCCGCCAACTTGAAATCTTGTCTTTGCCAATTAGAGCACAGCGTCTATGTCCGATTCTCTAATTCAATACACTTCAATAAGCCTCCAGTCACATATAAATTATATCCATTCTTTTGCAAGTAGTATTAGTAGTTCAGGAAAAAATACAGACCATATTGTGAGTGTAAGAAATCAAACAGTTTCTGAATGCATAAGCTGTTGTTACTGGTTTGGTTTCAGCTTCCCTCTTTGACTGAATAACCTTTTCATCAACAAGTAAATCAAGGTTTATTCTCAAGTGAGATATCTGCCATTTCAAAGAGGTGACACTGTTAAGAAGTGACTAATCTAAGAAATGGAGATTTTTGAAAAGTAATTCATTTTGGTAATTCAAGGTCATGATTGACAGCACCTCTGTACACAGGATTATCTACAGAAAAAGGGTTAAACAGATGAACTTTGGATGATGATTTTAGGGCAGAATGGGATGAAATTTTGGCATTCCATAAAAATCTGATACATGACATTTACGTTCCTCATCTCAAAGCACTCTGCCATATTCCCATCACAGCTCAGTCTTGATTTTTGCCCCATGTATAAGGAAAAATGAAAAAATGGTGGTCAATGTACAAACTGTCAGAGAGAAGCATACCTCAGAGTGCCAGATAGACAGAAAAACAGGTAAACAGACCAACACACACACACACACACTTACATTTGCCACCACCCCAATGTCGGCCACATTACAATCAAGCCTTGTGCCCTGTGCTGGTCTTTTCAGTCTTGTACTGCCATCTGGTGGTAAAGAATTGTTAAAACTGATTGACTGTGTGGGCACAGAGTTCACAGTGTGTATAATATGATAAATGATAAATATTACATAATAAAGAGAAACATAGTTGTGTACAATCTGTTGTGTGTCTGAACTTCACAACTGCAGGGAAATCTCAATATCAGGGTATTGGCTCTGGCACTGGAAAGCCATTAATAACATGATGGACAAATTATTATTGCTATTACTTATCTCATAAGTCATACAATGTAAGATGTTTGGAAAACATTGCTTCTACTGTACAGTGTGCGTGTGTTTCCATACTTGTGCTGTACATTATGGGATATGGGGCCACATGACAGTTATAATAAGAGGCAGCAACAATAACCACTCAAGTCATGGCTGACCATTTAACAACAATATGAACAACAGCTATTTGCAGCAGCCTCCAGTCACACTCCTCAAGAAAGACTTTGTCTGTTTTTTAGGCAAATTAAATTTGAATGCACATTTTATTTGTAATTGTAATTCATATGAGAAATATCAACATTCAAACTCAATTAAACTGGTATCCCATAGCAACAACAAGATCAAAGCATGATGTAATAAAGCCATGTTAGATCAAAGAATGGGAGTTTGTAAATAGACGCACTTTGCCAAGGATTTACATTGACCCACGTTTGGTTCAAGCGCTTTTTTCACTGTGACACTGCAAAGTAAACAGAGAACGAAAACCCTACACCAACAGAACAAAACACAACACATACACAGGCTCATCAGAACGAAGCAATGGAGAACAGCAAAAGCAACTCCAGGGACACGCAGAGGTATATCAATTACTTCTTCCGCACCCTAAGCCAGAAACTTCGACGAGACCTGAACGACAGTGAGGCTCACCTCACCTGGAGCAGACGCGAAGGGAGAGTCCTCCTGAATGTCGGAGAATTCGCCCTGACAAATTTGCTCGATCGGCTCGATGAGCAAAACAACAACGACAACTGGAGACTGGAGAAAAAGGAAATGCAGACGCAGATATGTAGCCTGGAAGCCCAGCTCAATGAGGCTCAGGGCAAACATGTCACCGCTTCACAGGATCTCCACCTGAAGCAGCAGACTGCACAAATCCAGGACCTTCAGGATCAACTGGAGAAGATGAAAGGCGAGAAGGAGAAGCTTCAGAAAAACATGGAAGCACTGAAGGTGGAGCTCTCTGAGGAAGAGGCGTATAGGAAGTGTGAAACTCAGAAGCTCCAGAAGATGATGGCCAGGAGGGACAGAGAATTTCGAAAGCAGATGGAGGAGGCTGAAAAGACTGCTGAAATTTCCCAGGCTATCTATAGAGACAGGATGGACGGAATGGACGCCCGGAGGTTTCAGATTGAAACTGCACTGACAAATGCAGAGGATCTGTTGGCCACTGAGCGCGTCCGCTGGCAGCAGGAGAAGACCGCCCTGCAAGAAGAAATGGACAAATGCAGAGCCTCCTTCGAAAAGGATCGCCGTCATTGGGAGCAGGAGAAAACCTGCCTGCTGGAGAAGATGCAGTCCTGCCAGACTCAGCTGAATACAGACAAAAGTCTGAAAAATATGCTCACTGCATCTACGATGGAGGCTGAGCAGCAGCTGAACACTGGACACCTCCAGCGGCAGGAGGACGAGCCCGCCCTCCCTCAGATCACAGACCACCTCAGTGAGGCGCTGGACAAGGAGGACAACTCATCCCTCTCCCACAGCTCCCAGGACCTCCATCAGACTCTGGACAACACAGAACATCAGTTGGCACAGAGTCATCAGATGATCCAAGAGGTGAAGGAGGACAAGTCTTCCCTCCATCTGAGCACAGAGGACCTCCATCAGACTCTGGACAACACAGAACATCAGTTGGCACAGAGTCATCAGATGATCCAAGAGGTGAAGGAGGACAAGTCTTCCCTCCATCTGAGCGCAGAGGACCTCCATCAGACTCCAGAAAACCAGCCACAAGATCTCCAGCTGGACAAAAAGAAAAAGAAGAAGAAGAAGAAGAAGTGGTACAGAAGATTCTTCTAGTGCCCGACTACACAATTCAAACACAGGAAAACTCACACACACTCACACATTTGGTTTTATTGATTTGTGACAATTACAATCTATTCAAAAACACATAAAAACAACTGCACACGCACGCAAACACTAATTGGCTGTCAATGGAGAATGCCTTCTCCAAATCATTGTGGACAAAATTCACTGCCCTGTTCTCTTCTTCTTCTTCTTCAGGGCCACACAGGTGCCTCAGTGTTCAGCACTGAGGCCTCGCAGCAATGAGGTGAGGGTTCAGTTCTGGGCCTTGACCCCCTTGTTGTGAGACGTCCACGCGTGCTCATTGTGTCATTATGGTTTACTCCGAGGGCTTCGGTTTCCCATTCATTATTGTAAAAAATAATGATAAAAGACATGGAAAAAACACAAGACACAAAACATCAAAACACATCACAAAAAATAAATAAATCCAAAAACAACAAAAAAAAAAAAAAAAAAAAAAAAAAAAAAAAAAAAAAAAAAAAAAAAAACAACAAAAAACCCTGGTGGTGGTCCAGTCGTTAGGATTCGGTGTTCTCACCGCCGCGACCCGGGTTCGATTCCCGGCTGGGGTATGTTGGCGCTTCATGAGAGGCAGCTTCTATGAAAAGTTACCCATTATGGGATCAATCAAGGAATTCAAATTAAAATAAGTTGTAGGAATCAAGTGTTCAAGGGAACACTATGTTGGCAGTATCAGCGGCAGGAAACTGACAATGTCAGCTCAATCCTGAATCTTTCCCAGCCCTTTATCCTCTTCATTTCTGCTCTGGAATCGCTTTCAAATGTTTTCCCTCAGACGCTCTTCATTTTCACATTTCATTTTAAATGATCCTCAAATTTCTCATATCTTTGTAGTATAGGTGACGTCACACAATCACACACTGACATTCTTGCAGAAAGTTTGGAAACTAATTTAGACTTAATTTAAGACAAAACAACATTCAGTTGTATCAGCTGTTCAAAAACCCCTGCAGGTAAAATAAAGGTAGAAAAATAAAGGTGTTTCACTCCTTTTCCCTTTTTTAGGCTCTTTCTCTTTGTATTAGAAACAGTTTAGTTCAGAGAACCACCTAATTTGGGCAGTTTGTTAGGTTAAGATCTCTATTTTAGATTAGACTCTCTGTTATTTTAGACCGGTCTGTGAGTAGTTATCTTCTTTTAGGTTACAGGTTTGTACCTATTTTGAGTTCAGTTATATTCTTGAGTTAACTCTTTTCCCCTTCACAGGTAAGAAAATAAAACCACAATTCTCAAATGAAAATGAATTGTAACACAATCACATCTTATCCATAACAGGGATGATTATGAACAAAATATGAACATGCAACACTTCAACCTCAGTTCAAGTTCACTTCCAATTATGTTGTCGGTTCCAGTTCAGTTTAGAGCTGTTAACTCCGACTCAGTTCAGTTTGAATAAAAGGGGAAAAAAGGAAGAAATAAAGGATCCAACACTCCTCCCGCTCAGGCAGCGAGTTTACCAACGGCTCGGATGCGGCAGCGGATGTCCTCACTGGCACAATGAAGATGAGGTCTCATCACTGGAAACATGCTCCACGGGTCTGGCTCGCCATCTTGTATCCCACGTCGTGTGTGCGTCGTCTCCACACACACCACGGAACAGAAAGTCTCCAAACCAACTCACAGGAACAAAAAACCTGACCAGCATGACAGGTCAGAAATGAAATAAATGATCCTATTTACATGAAATAAACCTGCAAATCTGCAAGTCAGTGCATCTTAACATTACGAGTCGCTCATCAAGGAAAACAAGGTTACAGAGCAGCATTTTATATCTTAAAAACACTGTCCTTTAAACAAAATAAAACGTTTTAAATGCAGTGAAACTCTTTCACTAACACAACATGTATTAATTCACATTTGGTCTCCTTAATAAACAAAAAAAAAACATTAACGGCTAAACAGAATTAATGATTTCCTCCACACGCTTCAACATTAGCTTGTTGCTAACATCCACATGCGTACGTGTTACAGAAAAAGTTTATCATAAAACAAGTCAAAACTCACCAGAAACCGTTGTGGTTAAGTTCAATACAATCCTCATGCATCAACAACCCGGTTGGTATTCTTTTTAAGGTCTTCAGTAAAGTCTTTTCAAGGTGTTTTGTCAGTTAATTTCTGTGCTTTTCTCGTCTCTCGTCTGCTCTCTGCCGCTGCGCAGTGCACGTTCTGATTAAAGGCAAGAGGCTGCGAATCTCTTAAAGGGGAAGGAACATTATCATTTTTAACAGCCAGACTTTTAATCGTTTCCACTAAAGGAGCTTTCTCACTGCTTTTAACTGACTTTCTATGGATTAAATAAACATATTTCAGATAAATGAACTTCTTTATGCAGTTTAATCATCAGATTTTAACTCTTGCTGAATCAAATGTAACTTCTTTAACAGATTCAACATTTTCATGTATTTTAATTAACTATCTATTCATTTATTTATGTCACATTTTAAGGTGGGTTACATTAACATGTCCTCAAACTGCACATTTTGTAACAGTGAGAAAGAGAATCTGTCTCCAAATGAATGAATGAACAAATGAGCATTATAAAAATCACACGCACATTACGTGTCCTCTCTATCTCGGAGATTTCAGAAATGCTGGATCCAATGGCTTTCGCTCTGTTAATCAGACAAGCCATTCAGTGCTTGATTCGCGGATTCCGCCGTCTGTTCATTTCATGCAAATAATTCTTTCAACTCATCTATTACGTTATACAAACAATCCAAGTTACAAAATGCCACACTCCACCCATCTTTCTATCTTGTGAGCGCCAGATGAAAGCAAATAACATTGAAGAGCTGCAAAAGGAAAAACACTGGCTGACACTGACATCACCCCATGGTGGAAGTGATGTGTTTGTAGGACCAGCACCAAGACCACATGACAAAACTGCACTGTTTTCACTTCAATGTCTAGTAAACATGGAAAAACTTCAGCGGCTCTGGCACAAAAACAAAGTTCACCCACATCAAGTTCATTGCTCATAAACACACTGGTCATACACTTATAGCATTAACAGCCATACAGCCTAATACATTTGCCAAGGTCCACAATATATATGTCCTTTGATAACATGATGAGTTAATCTTATTTCGTTTCCATTATACATTTTAGCGTAGGCCCACTTCAGTCTGAACTTCACTACTGCAGGGAAATCTCAATATCAGGGTATTGGCTCTGGCACTGGAAAGCCATTAATAACATGATGGACAAATTATTATTGTTAGTACTTATCTCATAAGTCATACAATGTAAGATGTTTGGAAAACATTGCTTCTACTGTACAGTGTGCGTGTGTTTCCATACTTGTGCTGTACATTATGGGATATGGGGCCACATGACAGTTATAATAAGAGGCAGCAACAATAACCACTCAAGTCATGGCTGACCATTTAACAACAATATGAACAACAGCTATTTGCAGCAGCCTCCAGTCACACTCCTCAAGAAAGACTTTGTCT